>CM061162.1:10151693-10751693 GCA_030710495.1 Labroides dimidiatus | reverse complement strand
GACTTTATCAGACTCAATCAGACTTTAGTTATTGTTGATGATATCTCTTAGCAACAACAGCAGGGTGTTATCTTCCTGTGTGGTCATATCATTCTGCTGTTAGGCCACTTTTTAATCCTGTCCATCGTCTTCCCTCAGCCTGACGTCTTTACTCCCTTGCCTCTGCAACAGTATCTTAGCTGTCACCACCATGGATCCATTATTCACACTGACAGAGATCAGTATCCAATGACACTGAAAGAGAGGTCTCCAACAACAGCTATGCTCTGGATTCATTTGTCAATATTTTCTCTTAAGAGCTGTGATAAAATGTGACCAAATCTCTGTGACTGATCCCCCATGACCATCTAAAACAACATCATTGCTATGCATTTTAATACTTTTGATTTTTTTTCAATGAGGTGCTTTCATGAAAATCTCTTGCCTGCTTATTTTGAAACTGCTTGTTCTCAGGATCAGCTTTTTTTTTTTACCCAAAAGATAAGTGACCCACTCTATTGACTAACTAAAACTTTGGCACAGTTGGAACTGAGCCTCTGAGCAGTCACCTGTGACAAGTAATCAGGTGTCCCCATCTTAACTACTAATTTGTGAATTATCACAATATGTAATTGTTTATTATCCATGCTTGATCATACAAAATCATTCAACCCTCAAATCTAAGCTGCAGCTGTGTTTTGCAGGGCTGATTAAGACACCTGTTCTGAAAGGTTTTAGTCTGGCAGATGAGGGATTGTGTGAGGAAAAACCAGAGGGTTGGGAGTGTAATGTAATTTAAGGTGAGGTTGGCTTTATACTGTCCTTCTGTTACATGATTGGATTTTTACACGATTTACAGCTTAATTAAAAAAAAAAATCCAGATTGTTCTCACACTGGTGTTTAAAAAAAATCAGCCTCTTTCTGAAATGCTGTTGTCTTTTTAAGGCTCCCTGCTCCACAAACCCTTCTTCTCTCTTATTGGGCCTATTTGGGGCAGAGTTATGGGCAGACCTTGGTTGTTTAAGGCTTGCCCCTCCAACATGTCATGAACCAGTTTGGAGATACTTATGTTATGACCTCATCATTTCAGGAGAAAGAAAGTGGGGTAAATCCCAAGAACCCACTGATTTGTCCTCCTACCAGCAAAAACTTGCATCCTTCACTTCCTGCCTTAAGTCTACAAAGTAATTCTTTTATCAGAACAAGAAAACTGTTTATGGAATTTCAATCCTTACTCTCTCCTTTAACTGCTCAGGCATCCCCTTCTACTTTTAAGAGGCATCTGCAGACTCACTTGTTCAGGAAACACTTTGGCACTTGATCTGACCCTTCTCCTCTTTGTCCTCAAGGGTTAAATGAATCAGAAGGTCTCAGACTGAGCTGTTAACAAATGAAAGCACTGAATATTGATTGTTGCTGAATGCTTAATGATATTGCATGAACAATATGGAATTTAAGTTATGGCTACTATCTAGATGGAATACCATAAAAGAGGGAGGGGGGGTTCTTTGTTATTTGGGGATTTGAGGGCAGAGTACCTGTGGCCCAACTAACTTGAAGCTCCTCTTGCACTTACTAAGGTTTTTCCGTCTTGTTTAAATTCTTTTGCTGTGTTATATGTCACTTTCGAAAAAAAGTGTTTGCTAAATGAAATTGAAGAATTGTAGAATCATTTCACAGTCTGATGAAGAGCTTGTGCTATTTTCAGAAGTATTTCAAAGCAAAATCAACCCAGCATCTCTTTCCCCTGTAACACTCTGCAGTTCCTCCTATGGGAATTCTGAGGCTTTTCCAGACCAGGTGGGATACATAATCCCCAAATGAGCTCTGGGTCTACCACTGGGCCTTTTCCCAGTTGACATGCCTGAAACACCTCTAAAGGGAGGTGTCCAGGAGGCATCTTTATCAAATGCCTGAACCACCTCAACTGACTCCTTTTGATGCAAGGACGAGCAGCTCTCTGAGCTCCCTTCTGATGTCCTACCTAAGACATAGCCCAGCTGCCCTTTTGGGAAAACTTGTTTGGTCCATTTGTTTCCGCGATCTTTTTCAGTTACTTCCAGAGGCCTGTGTCTGTACCTGAAGGTTGGAAGACAGAGTGGTAAATTGAAAGCTTTGCCCCCAACCTCTGCCCAAATTGCCTGTCAATCTCATGATCCACCTTATCGTGATCAAGACCCTGAAGTACTTGAACTCTCCTAAGAGAGGTAAAGGCTCACTCCACCCTGGAGTGAGAAATCCAAATTTTCTGTAAAATTTGTTAAACTATTAGTATTTCAAAACTTATAGCTATATTATGGCTCTTGATTAGAAATCAATGAGAGAATAAAGGCTTTTTATATCTTCAATCTGATTTACATTTTACCTAGAATCTACTAAAGCACTCTTCCTATATAACTGAATTGAACTGCAGTACCCACTTAGCTTTCCTTTTCTGTCTCTAGTATGTGTTTTTCTTGTTATTTTCTGTATTTATGGTCTATATGTCATCTGTAACTATACTCTGTAAAACAAAGTGTGTCAAATAAATCTGCCCTATATGCAGCTTTACTTAACATCCATGAAAAATCTATGATGCTCTTGCAGCCCCTGGTCTCAAACATTCATACATCTACAGCAAGACCCATACAGAGATACACACAAGATCTCAAATTAATGTGTGTGTGTGTGTGTGTGTGTGTGTGTGTGTGTGTGTGTGTGTGTTATACATCATGTGTTGCTATTCTTAGATCCATCTTATCATGTGAATGTATGGTACCACTCACTTTTTCCCTTTACACACACACCCACATGATTTATGCTTGATTTAAACATTTTCTTCAATGCTGTTTTTTCTCCCAGATCATCCTGTTACATCGCTGACTTTTCTCTGGCCCTATTCTTGGAAGATATATACATGTTTGTCAGGGCAGTTATCGTGTTCACTCCCCTCTCTGACTGCTTAAAATAGTTGCACATCATCCATCCATCTCCATCCATCCATCCATTCATCCATCCATCCATCCATCCATCCATCCATCCATCCATCCATCCATCCATTCATCCATTCATCCATTCATCCATCCATCTTCTACTGCTTATTTGAGTCCAGGTCACGGGGCAGCAATGTCATCGCCACTTCAAAGACCAGTGGCGCCTGTCCTTGGCCACTTCCGCCAGCTCCTTTGGGGGTATACCAAGGCGTTCCCAGGCCAGCCGAGAGAAATTATCTCTCCATCGTGTCCTGAGTCTGCCCTGGAGTCTCCTCCCAGATGGGCATGCCTGCAACACCTCCCAAGGGAGATCTCTGGGAGGCATCCTCCCCAGATGCCTGTACCACCTCACTGGCTCCTCTCAATATGGAGGAGCAGTGGCTCTACTTTGTGCTCCAAACCTTCTCTCTAAGGCTGAGCCTAGATACCCTGTGAAGAAAGCTCATTTGGGCCACTTGTATTAGTGATCTTGTTCTTTTGGTAACTACCTATAGCTCATGACCAAAGGTTAGCAGCGACAACAGCGACAGGTAGTGACAGGCAGCGACAGGCAGCGGCAAGCAGCGACAAGCAGCGACAAGCAGGGACAAGCAGGGACAAACAGCCTTGCACTTGCAATTAGTTTAGGTCTGCCAGGTCTGTCCAATATCTTCCTCTGCCATCTGATCCATCCCACATCACAGCTCTGCTCCTCTTTCAACCCGAGTGTCCAAAACATACAGCCACAGATTAACTGATAGGACCATAAAGTCGATCATCGATCTGCAACCAAGGGTGTCCCGGTGCCAGGTGCACTTATGAACACCCTTATGATCGAACGTGGTGTTAGTTATCAATAAACTGCGACTCGCACAGAGGTCCAACAACTGAACACTACTCCGTTTTAGATTGGGCAGGCCTTTCCTCCCAATCACGCCCCTCCAGGCCACGCTGTCATTGCTCCCGTGAGCATTGAACTCCCCCAGTAGGACAATGGAGTCCCCAGTTGGGGCTTTTTCCAGCAACCCATCCCAGGGACTCCAAAAAGGTTTGGTCTCTGAATTGCTGTTTGGTGCGTAAGCACAAACAACAGGCATGACCCATTCTCTGACCCGAAGTCACCGAGAAACAACCCTTTCATCCACCTGGGAGAACTGCAGCACACTGGCCAAGAGCTGGGGAGCTATGAGTGAGCCCACACCTGCCCTCTACTCTTACCCAGAGCAACTCCAGCAAAGAAGAGGGTCCAACCACTCTTGAGAGGGTTGGTTCCAGAGCCAAGCTGTGCGTTGAGGTGTGCCCAACTATATCTAGCTGGTATTGCTCAACCTCCCGCACCAGCTCAGGCTCCTTCCCCACCAGAGAGGCGACTTCCCATGTCCCAAAAGCCATTTTCTAGAACGGGGATCAGGCCGCCAAGGACTGCCTGTGACTGCTGCCCAATTCACAATGCACCAGACCAGATAAAGGCCTGGCCACTAGGCCTGGCTCCAGGGTGAGGTTCCGGTGCCCCTCCAGCCAGGGTGAACTGGATTCCTATTCTTATTGTGGCCTCAAAAGACTTTTGTACTCTTTATGTACCTGGTCAGATTATGTCGAGCTGGAACCGCACATGACAGTTACTCAGTGAATTAATGAAGTGCATTTGTCTTTTTAGTCTGTCATCTTTGAGATGTTGTTGCCAGACCTTGACAACCTTTCCTCTGTCTTATAAATCCTTCTCAAAGTGCCATTGTTATCATTCTTTTTTGTTACACAATTATAATTGTTTGAGTTTAGGGCTTTTGCATGTGCAGTGTGCTTTGTGTTCTCATCGGTCCATGTTTGTGTGATGGAACAAATGCTCAAACAATCAAACAAGCTAGACTTAAAAACAGGAGGTTGCAAGGCATCTAATACATGAACTTCACATTGTTGTTCACTATACTTGGACTACAATGTGTGGTCTGTAATGTAAAAAAATCACTTTCATCTGAAAAAGAGGACTTTGGAGAACTGAGTCATAGTTCAGTTATTTTTTTAAACCAGGGGAAGGAGATATTATGTAGAGCAAGGCCCTAAGAGGCCAGAATTCATGTTTACCTCTGAGCACATTAACCCACAGGCAGTCCATTGATTTTTTTTTCTTCCATTTATATATTAGTGAAGAGTGCCATCATAATACTCCACACCTGCTGTGCTAAATCACATCCATGAAACGCAGGTGGTGTACTGAGCTCCATCCAAGGACAATGATGAATGTGTAATGAAAATGTGATGCAAATGAACCCTAACACTCACTTAGAGGACACAGATATTTATGATCCATGCGCTCGATTGAGACGACACATAGTGTTTATTACCTGAGGCTCAGATTGGAGCTGCTATGCATGAGTGGAAAATGAAGGAAAACAGGAGAATGGTGGTAGCGGTGAGGAAGTAGAGGTGGCAAATGTAAATCGTGAGACAAGAAAAGAGATCATATCATTTAAAGCCAAAGGGGCTGAGATGATGGCCTGAAGGTTTGAGACCCAGCGCATATTAAACATTCTCCAGTATGCTCGAGTGTGTCAGCCTGCATCCATGACCACATTCCTCAGCCTGCGGGAAGAGGAGGAGGAGGAGGAAAGGTGAAAATGTGGTAAAGGAGGAAGGATGAGGCCTTAGGAGAGCATGAATTACTGTCACCATGAAGGACATGAAAACCTGTGAGGAAATCACTGTGCATGCATTTGCGCATTGCATATAAATAAAGAGCATCGAGAAGAATAAGTGACAGCTACATGCATATATCATGCCTCTGTTGTGCACATAACAGGTTTGTAAAAATGTAAACAGGATAATTTAAGGAGTGGTTTATTTAGCAAATAACCAATGTGTGCTTCTCCTGAAGACATTCATTATCAAGTGCCTAACAAAGCTCCTGGACTCTTTTCTTTAACCAGTACTGCACAAGACTGAGTGGGACCAACTCTCTCCAGAAGACTAAACATCACGGACGATGTACAGAACTAGTGACATTTTTCTTTTGTGAGAGTGGACAGAGCTGTCAAAATGTCTAAAAAAAAAGGTTTTTGTCATGGCTGTCAGTTTGAGTGGAAGACAGTTTCCCACTGGGCCACAGGTGCTGCTACCAGGTGAGCTCACAGGTATTATGGATGCAGAGGTAAAACAGAGCAGGTTCATTGTGTAGAGGAATGCAAATGTAACTGCAAATGTATCATGTTTCTACTACTTTACTATTCCTGCTTCACTTCATTTTCTTATAAATATTTTAAATGCATACATAAAACATAATACAGTTTTATGTGAACAAGAGACATTGCTTTGCCCTACATTAAATTGCTCTCGCTTCCATTATTACCGTACATTACATTACGTGGCTTATGTTTTTACTTAAAATAGATAAGTTTTTCCATCATGCATCAGGACCTATTTTGGGGCTAAACGTCTCTCTCAAGGACACATTAGGAAAGCTACTGTGCATTTTCATTATTTTTCAAGGCCATTTATGAGAGGTGGCAGAAAGAAAAACTTAATATTCTACAATTTCTTCTGGTTAACATGAAATTTATCTTAAGTTTAGGGGTTGTTGCTCTAATTTTTTGCAGCCTCAGGTTAACTTTGCACAGGAAACATGGTTTGAATCGGGGGTTCCCAAAACCTTTCAGCCTGTCATCAAAAAATAGTGCTGCTGGTAACCTCCTGCCATGGAAATACACCAATAGGCTGATCTCCAAACAGACTAAAACTAAAAATAGGACCTAAAATGCTTTTTAAAAGCACTGTTGGGACTTTATAAGTGATATTAAAACAGTCTCACTTTTATATATTGGCTTGTTTGTGATCCATGGATCCATTTTCAGCATGTAGACTGGAAGTTGCTCAGATAACACTACGTCAGTGAGGTTATGTTAGCTGTTTGGTGAAGCTGTAGTTGGTAGAGGAGCAATGGTAGGACATAACCAGGAGTCACCAATGTTACAGACATTTCTCACCAGACTGTGAGTAGCGCTAAACAGATTGTCTGCTCACCTTCTGGACACAACTAAACTACAAACTTAGTTTATAAAGTTTGCTTGTTGTCATGTTTTAAACAATAGCTCTATGTTACTACAAATAAATGCATCACCTCATCACTTTGTACCCTGTAAGAAGTTGTCTTGATCAAAGAAAAGTAGTGTTAAAAAGATCTGGTCTTCATTCATTTGCTTCAAAACATATGCATGCCTTGAGAAGTGTCAGATCTTTATGACAGTGGGTGGTAGTGCTCACGGGAAATGGACTCCTCAGTGAGTGTCTCAGGCAATGGAAACTGACAGGATAGGAGGAGCCAGAGGAACCCTCATGGTAGGAGAAACCCATGCACCACTGACAGGTAACTGAAGTGGCTGATATGAACAAATCCCACCAATGGCTTGAGAGGGATAGACTGATGGACAGCACAGGGGCACTAATAATGGTGGCACAGGAACAGGCCTCGAGCACCAGAGCAATCGAGGCCCAGATCTACCACACTAGGCAAGATCCCAGGTGCAGGCTGTGCAAAGAGGGCCCTGAAACAGTCCAACACCTAACAGCAGTGTGTAGGATGTTGGCAGGAAAGCATACATGGAACACTATAACACTATATAGTGTACAGGAACATATGTGCAGAGTATGAACTGGAGACCCTGAGGTCAAAATGGGAAGCACCTTCAAAGGTGATGGAGAATGACTGAGCCAAGATCCTGTGAGACTTCCAGATACAGACTGACAAAATGGTAATGGCCAACCCACCAGACATTGTAATCATAGATAAGCAGCAGAGGAAAGCTGTTGTGATAGATTTTGCCAGCCCAAGCGATAGCAACATTAGGAAAGAGGAACACGAGAATTTAGGGAAATACTAAAGGCTTAAAGAGGAGCTAGATAAAGTCTGGAAAGTGAAGGCAACTGTAGTACCTGTGGTCATCCCCGGGGCAGTGACCCCCACACTGGAGAAGTGGCTCCAACAGATCCCTTTGGAAACATAAGACATTTTACTCCAGTAGAGTTCAGTTCTAGAAACAGCCAAGATACTGCACAGGACCCTCAAGCTCCCATATGTCTGGTAGAGGACCTGAGCTGAAGAGGCTGAACAGCCACCCACCCCACCAAGAGGAGAGGGGGGTGGCTGAGAGAAGAGTTTTTATTTTACATTTCTTTGTAACATTTTACAATACTGGATAAAATATTCAATTGTAAATTCCCCTTCTCCCCTTTCAGTGTTTGCAACCCCAATTTTGGAAACCACTGATTTAAGTGTGAAATCAATCTCAAGAGTCCAGTTGTGTGACTGGAAATACAAGGTTTGTGAGAAAACATGTCTCTAAGAACATGAGCTAAGATCTGTTTTTGTTATATTTAGAAATGGGATCAGATACAATGCACAGCTAGAAAGTATTGCTATTCTTATGTACAACACCTGCATCACCGACCAGCACCTTGAACATGCTCCTTCATCTTCCATCTTTAAACATGAAACAGAGCATGCAGAGGATAGACTTAAAGCTCCAAGTGTTGTGCTAAATAGCTCTGATTTGCCCTTCAGCTGCAGCCATGATACAATTAATGCTGTAAAATGAAAAAAAAGATGCAGCGCACTCATGTTTCAGTGCATATTACTTCAGCTCTATTTAGGGATGTGCAAGGACTCTTCTCATCACCAGCTGAATGACCATGTGATAGAGAATGTGCTCGAGGCCTCCATGTGCACATCATGAAAAGCTTCTTCTATCCCGAGGCAAAGAGCCCTATCAGCTGCTCCCAGCATCCTCTGGCATTTCTGTCATGCAGCCTGAGGAGAGCTGCAACCAACAGTCAGACCTCCTCTATATCAGCTGAGCACACATCATTAGAATTCACCAGTGAATTCATGATCATCCATGGAAGAGGAAAAAAACAGCTGATGAATAAAAGATGGTGACAGAGGAAGATGTCAACAAACTAAACCAAAATGGAGATTAGATATTATGTGATGTCCTGGCTCTGAATCTGATTGGCTGCAAGCTGCCTCAGAGTATCTGTTAAACACAGAAAATGCTCTCGGATGAATTATCAGCTGGAGCGTATTTGAAACTGTTAGGATATTTCTTATTTGAATTGTGACATCATTCTCATGGTTATCACTGTCTTGTTATGTCATTGCTTTGGCTCAGCCTTTTATCTCGTCTTATGTTGTGTTCTCGTACAATCTCAGGATCAATGTGTGTATAGCTGGTTAATAGTCTCCAGCTCATGTCTGCAGGCCTCACTGACACTGAGTGACCTTCTACACAGTCTCCAATAACACCATGCCCATACAACACACACACACTTGAATAGCACATCACTCTGAAACCTGACGTCAGCTGTAGGTTAGGACAGCAGTGTCAATCAAAATGATGGCCACTCACTTCCGGTTGTTTAGTTAAGCTCAGCCTCTGTATAGGCGTAGCCAATGAATGTGTTAAAAGTGTACCGCACCTGGATATCAGGGCTCATTCTGTTGAGAACTTTACCTGTGACCAGAATAAATGCTGAGCTGAGAAATGGCTCTTTTTTGAGTGATTCTTGGGAGGTGTTTATCCAAAATAACTGGGGGATCTTAACAAAAAAATGTGTCCTCTGAGAGGAGGAGAGAAAATTACTTTAATGCTGGACTATTGCGATAAATGTCACATTTGATATTCTAAAAAACGATTAATGATCCTTCCACCAGATCTGTGTCTCTGCTGGACTGTGTTATTCTGAAAATTATCTGGATGTTTTTATGTTGTTTTGGGCGTTATTTCCCACCCCGCTCAATCTGCAAAATTGATGCATTGTGATCTGGCATCTGGCAAAAATAGAAGTCTTGCGCATCAGCTCCATTGCCCTGACAGAGTGGAGACAGATTGGAGACAAACCTGGTGGAATTTGGCCGTAAAAACACTTTGCTCACAGGAGGAAAAATTGCACAATGATGTTGTCTCTTCTGGTCTCTTCTATGGCCTTTATGAACAGTGCTGTGCTCATATCTATTGGAGGTCATTGTCTCACCCATTGTTTTGTGCTTCAAGCAAGTTTGGACTATCCCTTTAATTCAGCCTGGGTGTCATGCATTTTGTTTCGCCTCACTGTTGCTGCTGTGAATTGTCCAACTACCCTGTAGGTAAACAGAGTGAGAGATTGGATACACATTTGCAGAATTTTCACAGGAGTGCTTCCTGAACCTTTCACTTTGTTGGAAAACACGTCTCACCAGAAACTAATGCCATTACTTTTTCCCAGGACATTACCGTAGTCTGTGTGTGGCTCTGATTTGATTTAAGCCACTTAGTCTCAATGACAAATCATCCCTGCTGTTTTTCTCTGTCTGCTCACCTCACACACACACGCGCACACGCACACATACAAATTCCCTGACCCTTCATCAGTCACGTCATGTTAGCCATGGCAGAGCAATCACTTCTCCCTCAATTAGTAGTGACTGCTTTTGCTCAGATTAATCAATTTAACTGATAGTCTTCCTTTCCTGTGTCATCCCCCCAGTGTCTCTTTCACATTTCGTCTCATCTTTTCATGTAAATTAATCGATCTGTCTCTGTTTCGCTCACCGGAGAATACACAGACATTGGGCTTAAATATTCATTAAACCAAGTATGTCTACCTTTTCCAGGGAGATGTGCAACACATTGGTACTTGTGCCATACTGTGCTGTTCCTCAGTGGTAGTCTGTCTGCATGCTGGTAAAGAGTTGATGTGCTGGAAGGAAGAGGACCTCCAAAAGAGAAGTAATATTTTTACACAATGCTTTTGAACATGTTACAATCACAAGCCAAAAAATATGAATATGCTCTAAAATGCTCCTTTGGACAAATTTAAGTAGTAGTAATAGTACAAGTTTGCTCCTGCTTGTAACAAGGGAGGAGAGAGACTCATAGAAATGCAGTAGTTTTAAATGTTTACTCTGGCCAAGCACAAAAAAGCAAACAAAAGGAAAAAGGTTGTTTATCTACAGATGAATACAGGTATTGTCTATAGATATTTGGGTGAATGTAGTAAGTAGTGTAAGAAAAAGTAGAATCAAAAGTCCCAAAGATGAACTGTGGATGAGCTGGTGTGTCTTTACATGATTACAGCTAAAAAAAATATCCCTGTATTTCTCACACTGGTGTTTTAGAAAACCCTTGTTTCAGCCTCTGTCTGGAAAAACTCCCATTTTAGCTGCTGTCTCTTTAAGGCTCCCAGCTCCCTGGACCCCCTTACCTCAGGTTGGCCAGTCCTTTTAAGGCGGCGCTATAGGCAGATCCTTGGTGTTTGAAGCCAGCCCCTTCCAATGAGTAATTAACATTAGGAGAATAGCGATGAAAAAAACAGATATCATGGTTTTGATGTTTTTCCCTCAAAAGTGTTCTGGGGCCTCATTTATAACTGCTGGTTACGCTCAAAATGGGGGCCTAAACACTAAAACTGGCATTTGCTTTTTCCCATGCAAGCTTGTGATCTAAAAACACAAACCTGATGATAAAATGTGTGCATCAGTAAGCAAACTCTGACCCAGGCGTACGTACATTTTAGAGGCATGTGTAACTGGCGACTAAGACGGCAAAGTGGTAAATTTAAGTCCACAGGTACATATTGATGTAGCCATTTCCAATAAGTGACTTTCATTAAGACAATACATAAACGTAAAAAAAAAAATGTGGCCAACACTAAAAGTCTTTGTTGCTCAAACCTTAGATTAGTAATATCAAGTGAGGGAGACTGCTGACTGATGCGCCCTTTCTGAAAATATGTGAAGAAGTCAGTGTGGGTCTCGTAGATTAAACATTGCAGATATACTCGTGTATAATGAAGAATGGTGGATGTTTTGGTGCATAAGACAGGATGAATGCAGTAGTGGCGTGGTGTCATTCTCTGATTATTGTGAAGTTTGTGATCCCCTGCTTCAATTAACTACTGATATGTCCATATTATCCATCATTTCCTTCACAAACTCATAGTTTCTAGGTCAGGTTTTATTTCCTTGTCTAAACGTTTGGTTTGTGCCCGCAAACGTTTGGTTGCCACGGTTACGTGTAAAGACGATGATCAAAAGGCTTATTTATACACCTCAACGTTCATGAGACTTTTTGCATTGACCATTTATGGTCGATTATGGGCGTACCAGGGGTGGAATTTGTGGCTGCTTCACGTGCGCACCTCTCCAAGTGGATCCTGATTTCTAAAGGGAGCGTTGCGTGCAGATGCGTGTACAAACAGTTTTATAAATCTAAATCATTTTTGAGTTTTTGGTGCATGTACATTTTTAGTAAGGATTTTACACACTCTTTTATTTCAGGTCCTAAGTAGCATTGTCCATTGGTGCTTCTTAGAGACTTTATCAGGATGTGTGGAGAGATAAGGGAGCAGAATATCATTTGGATGTCCTTGTGTGATGACCTCATCATTTCAGCAAGTCTTGTCAGGATCTCTTGCTAATTTTTTAGAACACACCTTTTGATCAGTCTACAGACAGATTCGGGGATTTCTACAACTGAATATCTGTATGTTTGCAAGGACATCTAGCCTTAAATATTCATGTTTTATGTATCGAAAAGCATTGTATCCCCACTTTAAGATGGATGGACCAGTGCATAATCTACAGCCATAAGTGCAGGTTTACCAGAGAATCAGGTGGACTAAATCAGCCTGATAGCACTGATGGCATACCAAACCTATAAGCTGCAGAGAAACAGGATTAGAGAGAAATCACTTAACAATCAGTAGGCGTATGCACGCATGTTCCTTTTATATTGGGATGGACAGTTTAATACTAAATCCAATAGAGGGCGCCTCAGACAAACCAGTCTTTCCTGGACCTGCACTTCTGCTACTGTCTAGCTGACACTGAACAGGTATGCGTCTCATGTCCTGTTTTTCCACTTTCCCACTTATATTTGATGTTTGAGTGATAGCCTAATGTTTGGGTTGAACTACCAAGAATTGACTCTTTAATCCCTTCAAACATCCACCATTGTGTCTCAGAAATAAAACCATCTCTCACACACCCTGCCAGTTTCGTCTGCACCTCAAAATCAATGGCCAGTCATGAATCAAATGCCCTCCATCTCCTGCTCCTCGATACTGAATTAATCAGCATCGACTCCATCGGTGACTCTGGAAGCCAAACTCAGATGATACTTCAGATGAAATTCAGCTCACTCTCCAGCAGTTAGACAAAAGATAAAGAGAACTCGAACTTCATGACCCCAGAGAGAAGCAGAGGGAGATGGTAATCTGAGGTTGAAACATTTGGAGTACAGAATTAATCTGACTGTGCAATTTATTTGACAGTTTATTCCCTTTTTTTGGAGTCACATCTTTTCTTCTGCTCTGGCTTCAAACATCAAAGTGAAAGAAAGGATTCAAAATTAAATATAAAGAAGTTCTCAAACTGCAAATCAGTTTCCCCTCAAGCACTATAGATAAAATTAAATCAGATGATGTGATAACTGTTAATGTGTTTCTGGTGATTTATTTAGCTTGACATTTTCACAGTAATCTCAAAGTTTTTATTTGCATTAGTCTGGTTTGTGTCTGTTTATTGAAGTTGTATATGCCTTAGTCTTTGTAAGAGTCTGAGTGTCAGGTATCAGCAGGCTTTGGTGTCTATATGTAGAGCAAAAGCAGGTAGATCACAGTCTACTGGGATTCATTTTTCTCAGATATCAGCATGAAGCATAAACAATCTGTTGAAGTTCCGACATTTAGATTGAGACACAAATTTGCTTGATGCTGTGCCATTAAAGATAATCAGCATTTAGATTTCCTGACTTCCTGGAATGCATCATAAATGATGGACATTTGGCTAATCCACATCATGATGTTATTTCAGCAATCTTAAGAGCTGTTAATTATAAGACAAATACCCCAAAAATCCAGAGTGAAGCATCAGTGTTGTCCACCATGTACAGAGAAACTGAGACTCACAACAAAGAGATGGATCAGTGCAGCTCTGTAGGATGAAGTGAATCAAGAAATGATGGTGTCTACATCATTCTGTCTCTCGACTGGAGAATGTTTAACCCTGACTGCCGGCTACTTTGAAATTACAGAGTTGTTGACATCTGTTACCAGAGACATAGATCGTTGTCAGACGATGATTGCTTAATGGGAAGTTTTGAGTCTTCTCTAGTGCAGCATTGAAGCAATAACAAGTTGATTTTGTAAATAATGGATCTAGTCAGGGAAGTCTAGAGAAACATCTCTAGAGCTTTTTTAAGGTGAATCATTCCTCCTGCTCCCACACAGCTCAATCCACACTTTAAGTCCTGGCTGATCTATCTTTAGATCTTTCATCTTTATTTATTTTGAGAGGCTGCTCAAATCTTACTCTTCACTATTTGTTGCTTACTCTTCAACTTTTCAATTACAGAGATCACATTCTGGTCCCATGTCTCCCGTGCTTTCAGGGGAACTGAATGAAAAGCTTGTGCCCCTCTCTTGGACTCAGCTGATGTGATTCCCCCTGAGCTAAAGATGATCTGTTCTCCGTCTGATGTATAATTCAGATGAGGAGACGTGGAAATGACACAGGAACAGAAGCAGGTGGAGGTTTAAAGTCTCTACGTAGCTCCCCTCAGATCTTTCTCAGGTCTGGAGCTCCGTCCTGAGCTGACCTAAGAAAGTTGAGTACTGAATCCACACAGCCTTTATGTACAAGTAAAACCCTTAAACCCTGTTTATGCGTCAAAACAACAGGGTTACATTTTGTGGTGATGTTCAAGATCAAGAAACGCATGAATATCTATAAAGAAAAGTTAACTCCTTTACAGTGTAGGCTTGATCAGAAGTGCTTTAATTCTTCTCACAGTCTTAAAATGACAGCACCAATTTCTTTATGTATTTTTGTACAAACTAGTTACTATCCTCTTTACTAACAGAAAGAAAACACATGATCACTGCGCCAAGAACAACAAGTGATGAAATTAAGGAAGTCTACAGAGAATATGTTGGTGGACAAGGGCAACTGTGAGTAAGAACATGCAGACTTCCTGAGAATACATCAACAAAGTCTGAAATCATCAAAATGAAGTGAAAGTATTGTTTGCCCCATCAAAACACACCTAAGAGGCCTAATTTCCAGGTTTTTCTCTATTGTTATATAGCTGTGAAACTAAGCTGTAGCCTGTAAGATTGAATTTCTAGATGACTCTCCACTCATACTTCTCTTTAGGTTAGTAACTGTGCCCTCCTTGTTCATAAATTAATTTCAGAACATGATATCCCTGGGTCACTTTCATATCAGGAGTCGTATCCTGCAGCCCTCCTCCTCCCCCTCCATCCTTTCATCACCTCTGCAGCCGCTCTGAATCTGATGACACATTCATGTGTCAAACTTTGGAGACCAATATGAGCTCCTGTGTGGGTTCACTTTGCTTCAAATTTCAGCAACTGAATCCAGAATAATCTCCATGGCAGACAGATATGTGTGGCTTGAAGGCACACACAAGCAATCAGACTGTGCGGTACAAAGACAGGGACAGACTGGACTTTTGCTCTCTGTAATTTAAAGGAATTATTTCAGCACTTGGAGCACTTTTGTGCATCTTTTAAGAGTGCAGGTTTCTTTCCTTTAAAAAATGAACCACTAGTGGAATTTTCAGCCCATTAAAAGAAATTGACTCTATTTTCTTGAACATTTCAAAGGATATCGAGAGTCCTTTGACTGATTTCTTACCTTACAGAAGGACATTTGTTCGTTTCTTTTCATGTGATATGAAGTGAACTTGCAGTGACTTAAAACTGTGCTGGAGATTATTCTGTCAGTCTGAAAAATCCACCCGTGCATGAGAATATCCACCTTTGTCCTGATTACCCATAGTTCATCGCGATTGACAGTTCTGCTCGTCCGGTTGAACTTGTTTACGTCTGCAATGGAAACCATAAAGTTGATGATGTTAGCCTAGCTCTAATAACCGGCTTTTAAATGCAAGAAAATGACAAAATTAACAAAAATCGGAGGTTGAGTCATAGTGCGGATGTTTTAAAAAAAAAGTTTACACCGAGCCCTGTTGAGCATTAATGATTTCAAGTGAGTTGTTTTGAGCTAGCTTGCCGGTGGCGGCAACCAGAAGTTGGTAACTGCAGACAGAAGTCAACTCCCATAGGCTTCTGAAGAAACAGGTGGATAGTTAGAATGAATGATGAGTAGACATTGGGGAGAACCAAAGACACATTATGATAAGTTCTGAAATGAAGACAGCGGACATTGTCCACATTCATACACCAACACACAAACACACTCTAACGTCTGTTTTCAGTGTTCCTGCAGCACATGCATATTTTGAATATATGTTAAGGCGTGTGGTTAAGTCCAATCTCGAGTGGCTTCAAAGTCAAACTATTCCAGTGTTGCTAAAAATTGCTGGAAGTTGCTAAATGGCAACATCACCTAATGTGCATGATTGGACATGTGCTTGTAACTGTAATTGGTGCTGTAGGAGAGAGTAACAATGTTGTGGAACAGACAAATATAAGTGAAAAACATCTTAAAATTGTTTAGAACTACAAATGAACTTAAACCAGGGTGGGATCTGCCAGCGGCAGTATCAGGAAATAATAACCCGTCCATCCTTTTCACTTACTCTGCCGCTGTCCAAAGTACAACAAGCTGTCATCCCAGAAGTTGACACCAGGACAGAAGTAGCTGTAACAAAGGTTAGCAATTTCCGCGGAAACCTTGTGTAACATTTTTATCAGCTCTGTTCCACTAAGAGGAAAACATCCTTTCATTAGAACAAAGAGCACAGAGGTCTAGTTATACAAGCCTCCACCAACCCCTTCCTCATCAGTCACCCCCTCCTCCTCCTCTGGTTAGCATCCTGCTCCTCTCTCTTATCCTCTCCTTCAGGCCTCACCCGCTACTCCCTCTCATCTGTCTCAGCCACAAAGGGAGTCTCCCCCTCAGGAGACAGTCTCTGTCAGCAGGTATAAATTCTCAGCTGAGTCCCCAGCCTGTGTGGGGTTTCACACTGCTGTGTTTAATGCTGCGACTCTCAGTTCATCAGCACGACTGATGCATTTAGAAAAACACGTTGCGACTCCATCGCACAAAACTGGCTTTATATTTTACTGAGCTCTGTGCGGTGTATATATAACTTTATTTCCTTATTTGTAAAGTAAGTAAAAAGAATGTACGAATAAATACATAGAAGCAGTGTTCAATGCAAGACAACTAAAATCATTTTATTCATTAACTGAATTAAAAAACCCTCAATAACAATTTCTGAATATATAATATCACGTAGCCTCATTTAATCAGCAAAGAATTAAAACCTCTAATCATCTAATTGGAATGAAACGTAATTAAAAAATGGATGTAATCTTAAAATTTGGTTGCAAATATCAAACAAAGTGACTTTAGGAAATCCAGGTAAGTATGTTTTTGTATCCTGATAACTCCTCTCAATTCTGTTCTTAAAACAATTAAGCAAAACAACAGTGGGCTGGATTGAAGCTGGATTACAAGTGCTCAATGGGAGAAAATTTAAATTGGTAAAACAAATCAACTTTTTTTTTTACAATGAAGCCCAAAATTCATAATTTTTTTTTGGTCTATTTTTGCTTTTTTTTCTCTCTCTACAGCAATATAATGGATAAACTGGACATGAGGTCGTAAATTATAAATGATTTTAAATTAAATCAAATTTAAAAAGACAAAAACATCGATATCAAATTTACATTTTAGCTACTAACTACTAACTAACTTTTAGTTTCTATGGATGTACAGTAGGTGTGTGAAGTATGACATAATGCATGAATAAATAAATGAATGAATATATATATATATATATATATATATATATATATATATATATATATATATATATATATATATATATATATATATATATATATATATATATATGAACCAATGCATGGAAATCGTGTTTTTCCAAAGTTGGATCACTCTGGCCTTAAACATTTGAAAAACTGGGGGCAAGGGTCAGCAAATTATGAATGATGGCTAACCACTATGAATATGTTTTGATGCCAGTTCATTCTTAAGAAGCTGACAGATTATGATACAATCAAAGTGATTTACCATCAGCTAACTTTGCTGAAAATGTAAGCCCATTATTGTGTGGCCTTGGCAGTGTTTAAAATGCCAAAGCTTGGTTTACTTCATGTGAAAACAATGTCTGCCTTGACAGAAATTCAGAGAACAGAGCACCCAGAGTCAGATACTCGCTCACATAAGACACCAGCTTGTGGCGATGCTGCTGATAAAGTTTCCAACAGCTGGTGCAGCCTGCTACTGTTGTCTTCCTGGGGGGTAAACTCATGACTGTGCCTCATCCTTGTCACGCAGCCAGCTTTCCCTCCAGATCTTTTTCCTCTGCAGCACATTTAATGTACAGTAAGTGATCCTGGCAGAGCGATCCTTTAAACACAGCTCAGCACATAAATTGTTCTGTTTGAGCCGAGGACAAATGTTCTCCCGCCAATCTCTGGTGACTGTTACTCTCTGTTTCCATTTAGTAGATTTAATGATGCCACATTCAAGCCAGCTGGGCGACAGCACAACAAACTGTCTGCTTAAAACACAAAGACACACTTAAGCAAACATGATCCATGCAGAAAGGAGTGAGTAGCAAGCACACCCAGATAGAGGAATGAAATAACACAGTGCTCACACAGACTAATGGTATTTACAAAGAGAGATGTAATAAATCTTCCTGCAGCTGCTGCCACCTGTTTTTACTGCAGAGGCTCCACTGCTGGCATAAATTAATGATCCGACGGAGAGTCAGTCCTCTGTGAAGACCTGAGGGAGACATGAGGAGAGGAAGGAGGGAGAGGAAGAGGAGACAGAGGAAGGAGGGAATAATAGAGCTGAGAGGTTGCTAACATAAGATGAAAGTTAGAGATTAAGAAGGTGGCATGAAAAAAGTGACCTACTAGGAAGTATTTGGAATGAAAACATCTAATACATGTGTGGGAAGATGCTTAACATTTAAGTTTGTCATTTGTAAAAATAATGGCTGAATAAAAACATTGCAAATATATTAGGTACAACAGACTTATCTAATTTGTGACTGATGTGACTGATCACTATTAAGACTCGCTAGAGCCGCCGTGATAATTTTCAAATGTGTTTGATATTCATCGGGATGATTACGCCACTCACTTTCCCTGGGGATGACAATAGCCAATCAGAGAGAGCCGCCTATGAGGGATTGGAAATGGTCTGAAGTTATCAGAGACGAAATGTTGTCCCCATCTCCCCAACTACCTCGTCATCCAGATTAATTCTGTCTCCTTTTTCCTTTTCTGAGTGAAAATACTGTCTACAACCAGCAGCACCGCACTAGTCTCCATTTTTTGTTTACATTTGTTTCCTTTAAAGATGATGTAGATCACTAAGTGTGTTGCTCTCTCAGGTCCAGTAATCTTGATGAAATCCTGTAGTGTGTGCTGGTCATTATTTTCAAATTTTGTCATGTGTACATGTTTAAGATTTTAGAGAGGATGATCTGTGAAAATTCTCCTAATGTGTCTGATACAACCCCAATTCAGAATCTTTAAAGATTTTTAAAATCCTGTAGTTTGAGCCAGACTTTATACAGAAGTGATCCTAATATAAAGCTAAACCCCATAAAATATAAGCGAGCTGGATAAAAAAAACGAACATGTATGGTAGTTTAACTAAATGCTGTTTAGCTGTAATTCAAAATGCACTCATCTCAGAGAGGAAATAGTGAAAATGTTATTAATAAAGAAGTATTTGTGTGAACTTCTTTGGACTGTTTAAATGAATGAATGTGGCCTCCTTTTCCAAAAGCAAGACCAACACTGAAGTAACTGCATTCCTTTACATTTCCACCAGGGGGAGACTTCATGTTTGTGACATGTGAGTCAGAATGTTTCAAGTCCATGAGATATTGAGCAAACTTTTAAGTCACTTTATAACTTAGTTAACACTTTTAAAGAGGGGGTCTTGTACCATTCTGAGACACTTTACTGTCCCTCTGGTTCCCTCTAGTAGATTTACATGGTTCTCAGCTTTCAGCTTTTCTCACACAGATGTTTTAAAAACCTTTATTTCAGCCTCTGTCTGAAATGCTTTAAGGCTCCTCGCTCCACAAACCCCCTCCCTCTGATTCGCTGCCCCTCTGAAGGCTTGTCAAGGACAGAGCGATGGGCAGACTGTTTGAGATCTGCCAGAACCTGTTGGATTGTTTTTAGAATGAGCTGTTTTTAGCAGTTTATAAAAATTTAGAAATTTCTACAACAAATGAACAAATAGTGGTTTGAAAATCTGCACACATTTCCTTTGAACACCGTTACTTTATAACCATGTTTAAAAAAGGGAAAGCACAATACCCTCTCTTTAATACACATCCAGTGGTTGTGTTAAGTTCTAAAGAACTTGTCTCAACGTACATGTGTCTGCTTATTCAGAAATCTTCTTTTCCTTGGGTATAGCATTGATCTATGCAACGACATAACTTTTTGGTTAACCTTTGCTTTTTTTTGCTGCACACTTGGGGGAGGAGTTAAATGTGCTGGCTCCAGCCTGGTGTATAAAAGTAGAAAGGCTGAAATTCTCAAAGTAAATAGCAACAATTAAAGCCCTAGCTCATCATGTGCTTAACACAGTCCATTTTAGATCATTTAAATAGGGCCCAATGACTTAACATGACAGGTGGATGTGTCTATTAGCACACCATTCCCCCTGTGGTAGAGGTCTGATTAGTATATCTGGCACCAAACCTACAGGCCCCAGACCTTCAGAAGAAATTCTGTTTGCATTTTTGTTTTAGCTTGCTTCATTTATTTTCTTGTTAATTTATGGATTTTGGGATAACACCCATCTGTTTGAAGCCAATGTTTCTCATTACAAAGTACAAGCCTGCCTCCTGGATGTGAGTATTCAATGAATGGCCTCCCGCACCATAAGTACGTATCCCATCAGAGGCTGCTACAGAGCTGTTAAGTGTCCAATAATTGCCCACTGATACTGAAAGAATCTGCTTCAAGTAGACTTGGTACAAACAGGCCTAATTATTTCATTTGAAAGACTTTTATTCAAATACAGCATTTTGCATCAGAACATTGAATAAGAAATAATCTGCTCGTACAAACAGCTGCAGTGCTAGCCCCGCTTCAAAGCAAATTAACTCAGTTCATGCATATAAATGTACAGGGCGAGTTTATGATGCATTATACTGCAGGCGGAGATCCAACACAGGCACACAGAGGGTTTTAAAATAGAATATGTCAACAACACCGTGAGTGCTCGTCTCATGGGGACACCAGTGAATATTTGTGATGTCTGATTTCCCCCGGTGGGTGTTGGAAATGATTTTGAAGTGACTCCTGATTTTATTCCTAAAGCTGCTAATGTGTCATTTGGCAACATCAGCTCACCTGAGCAAAGAGTGAAGTGTTTACTTTAGGTACCTGGAAATGTAATTGTATCCTTGTGGTGTATGTTTTTTAGGCAGAATAATTTCCATAACAAGGAGCCTTGTTTTATTAGTCATAATCATCGTTCACCTACAATCACAGTGACGCTGCAAAGAGTTCAGATACAGTAAGAGAGAGTTTTGAGTGTCAAAAATCTGTGATTCTGACAACCTTTGAAAGAAGATGGAGACTAGTCAAAGACTTCATTGAACAGGATTTCCTTTTTTTTTTCTTTCTCTCCATCTCTGTCTTGAAATTGTAAATTATTAAGTGTCTGTTAGGGCCCAGTCTCAGGAAGTATTGTTATGATGTTTGACTGTCTAATTCTGACAATAAAAGTAAAAAAAAAAAATAAAAAAAATCTGTAATTCTGTTATTCCAGGTGCAAATTAAGAAACGTACGTACTTTAGAGTGTTTTTGCCTGAAATGCCATCTCTATTAAAAATCAGGAGTGCTTTACTAAAAGGGACAGTTCATATAAGCTGATGAGGTAGTTAATAAAAGGCCACTTGGGCTCCAACTACGCAATTACTGCAACAGAGGATAAAGGCCACTGTGGGAAAAAAAGGAAAAGACTTTGAGAAAACAGTTGTATGAAAAAAAAAAAAAAAACCCTCTTTATATGATAGTTTAATAAAAGAGCCTGAAAATTAAAAGAATAAAGTTAAATAATAATAACCCAGTAATACTGGATTACAGTTAAAATAAATCTTAATGTAAAAGATAAAAGTTGAAATAAAGAGGTAGTTTATGAGATCAAAAATAGTAAAAAATAATAAGAAAGAATAGTAAGAAAGAATCACAGGCGTTGTTTAACCCTGGTGAATGCTGGAATCAGTATTCGACTGGTTCCATAAAATTTATGATTTCATTTCATCATTAATCTCATGTATTACAACTTTATTCATGGAAACTTTAATATTTTTTAATTTAACCCTATTGACCCTATTGCTCTTTTGCACAGTACAAAAATTACTTTTTTTATTTATTAGCAGAGCTGTCTGACTGATTTGAAAAAAACAAAAAGCAACAACAACAAAAATCATATTTCCCTTTTAAACACAAACTAGACGGTAGACAAAGACAGAGGATGAACATTTACTTCTTGAAGTCAATGTAAAGAAGCAGGAAAAATGTGGCAATGTGAGAATTAGTTAACCAGGGTCAGGGGTCGCAAATGTTTATTGGGCTATAGGCTGACCTGTGTGGTCTGAGCCAGCAGGAGAGCTACCATGGAGCTCAAACAGCTGAGAAATAAAATGTTGTTTCTTATAGAAAAGTGTCAAAAACAACATTTAAACCTGATTTCGTGGCAGTAAAATCTGATTGGTTCTGCTTAAAAAGTGCCCTCAGTCTTCAGACTGAGCTCTAATGAACAGAGAGTGGGAGAGAATGTAAATAGTTTAATGTGAAGGAAGATTTCTTAATTTAACTTTGTATTGAGGTATCATGTAAGAGACAAAAGTAAGAGACAAAAAAAGTAGAGAAGTTTAAATGAAAGACAAAAAAGGACAGAAAAGACGAGAAGGAGAAGGACAAGATTACAAGCAATTTGTCAGCATAAAAGGGAGCATGAATACCAATCATGCAGGACGAGAGAGATGTCTCCTTCAAGGGTGAGATAGAGAAACACTTATAGGGGGAAAGATGGTGAGTGTCAGCATGCTACAATGCTACATGCTAACACTGTGAGTCTGGGGATCCTTTTGAAGGGTTTCTTTCTATTAACCATTTTCTATGCCTGTTATCACTCTTTTGTTTCTTTTTTCCCCCTGTTTTTGTGGATTAACCAATCACAGCTTTTGAAAGAATGTGTCCTATCCAGGAATAGTTTCAATCATCCTTCTTATCTGAGATAGTTTGAGTCCTGTCCTTGCCCAGAGATGCTCAGAAAACTTTTTTAAAGAGTTTGTAAGTAGGGACATGGAGCTACTAGAGTATCTAAATGAGCCAAATGGACAGATTGAGATTGTTAGAGACAGTTTGATTTTTCTCAACACTTCTCCTGCTTCTTTTGATTTAATGCTGCACTAAAAAGAAATCTTCTTATTGTGGTCATTTTCAAACACTCAGCCAAAAATTTGCTTTTAAAAACAGATGCACAATATTTTTGTGAACCTTTATCTGGTCTTCTTTTTTTTCATCCTGAAAGTGATCTTGCAGGTTCAGAGCTGCACTTTGCTTATGAAACCTTTTTGCATAACTCTGAATCATCATTAGTCTCAGCAATAATCCTCCGTCCTCCAGGAGCCCTGCTGTCATCTGAGGTCTAATTAAATTGGTCAGAAGATTAATGGAGTTGTGCTTCTGTCCTGACCTGCAGTATAAAGAAAAGAATTACAGCTTTCTGACTTCACTGGCTGTTTGTCAGCCGTTATCTTTTTCAATCTGCTTGTTATAAGCGGCTAATTCCCCTCTCATGGCGTATCCTGATCCTACCAACCAAGTCTAATCATTGAGCTGGTTTTTCCTCTGCAATTTCTCCATCACGCCTTTTTGTCCTTTTATTCCTCTGCTGAGTCCAGAGGAGGACTCTCAGGCGCTGTGGTCACAGGAGTCCTAATAAACTCTCAGAGCTGTCTGTAGGAGCAAATCTGAGGATGTAATTGGACTGATAGATGTGGATAAGAGGCTCTGATGGAGACGGGTTGTTCTGCTTGAACTCTGATTCCAAACTGTGAAGCACTTTGGGAGATTTTACGAGCTCATCGAGAGACGAGGAGTGTCAGTTGTCAAGAGCTTAGAGCTGATAGATTGGGGATGAAAAGGTGATGAGTCAGACATTCCAAATTTAGACACACACACACACACACACACACACACACACACACACACACACACACACACACACACACACACACACACACACACACACACACACACTTTCCCAGCTGTATCCTGTCTGTGTGGTTATTTGAAGAATTTAGAAAAATAGGACTTACAGTAAATCTGTTTTTTTGAAGGGTTGCATCTGCGAAACGGTTGAATTTTTATTGGCACGTCATCATTACTGTTACAGTCTCGCTTTCTTCAGTTTGTTTTTTTAACTTACCTTGGACAAAAACCTCTTACAAATAAAGTGTAGTCTCTTTTAAAGAGATCAAACCACACGAACAACAGTGTGTTCTGTATAACTGAACCACAGACTCTCATGGAGACAAACTCACGAACACACACAGTCGTTTCAATCATGTTAGGAAATATTACCTGACTGACTGTCATTTACTGGTGTGTAAAATACATTAACTCTAGAAATGAAAATAATTTTCCTCCCCCGGAAGCCATGAGTGAAGAGCAATTATCATTTTCCCCCTGAAAGAGAAACCCATTACATTACAAAATGGAAAGTCAGCTCAGAAAGTGGAATCAGCGCTCAGTGAGATCATTGACAGTGTCTGCTTTCCTCAACCTCAGTTCAGGAAGTTAATTCCCCACTCTGTAGCCTTTAATAATAATCTGCCATGATGTACAATAATAGGGAAAAAAGACTTGAAATAAGCAGATACTGTCTTTGTGAAATGGAAGCAGGGAGGAAAATGTCATTGAAGGTTTCTGAAACAGACGCTTTGTAATGGATAAATATAGCCTTAAATATGAGATGTGTTTTTAATGCTTATATTCTGACCTGTCTGCAGCTACACAGCCCCATAAAAAGCAAAGCGTGATTCTCTGTGTGTTCTGACATCTTTCTCTTTGACCACACAGGCTTGTGTTTACACCCCTCACACATCAGTGAGTCTTTGCCGTCTATGACTCCGTCACCGACTCTACTTTCCCTTCCTTTGACTACTTTCCGTAAACTAAGTTGTTTACTGAATATTATGTTCTTCTATATCCATCTGCACTTTAGTAGTGTTTTTCTCCAAGTGTAGTATACTTCTTTTACTTCATGTGTTTCCTCCTCAGTGATTGTGTGCCCCACCCTGATGATCTGTACCTGTGTTTTATTACCTTTATTGAATTCATTAACTCCTTTGTCTTAATCAGTTCATTGCATCCATGTTCTTCAGTGTTCTTTGGGTATTTTTTCTTGTGATTCTTGTATGTCTTTGTGGATTATGTTAGATTTTAGTTGGACTGCATTTGGGTCCTCAACTAGAGGGATGAAAACTGATCAGAAATGTCCCGATGTCAATTTTAAAATCTGTTACAATTGGAAAAAATGTGTTGAATGTGTGTCCGACCTACATGGGACTTGATTCCTTGTTGCAGATTTTAGAAAAAATGGTAAAAATAGTTAGAAATAACCGACTTATCTTACACCACCACAATGGAATATCATGCATCCTTGTGAAGTGTAAAGATAACATACATAATCTAAAAAGGAGCACTTAATGATGTAATTATTTATGTGTGTGTCTGACTGTTTCCTCCCAGGATGTGCACTTTCCTCCTGATTGTGCGTCTCAGAGCAGTGTATGAAAATCCTGCAAAGAAGGAGAGAAAGTGACACATTATGCTGCAGCTGAGAGATTTAAATTCGCGACACGTAATCTCCTCACAGCCGTGACTTCAGCGCTGCACGGACTCTCTCCCTGCTACTTTTCAGCTCCTCTTTGATGTGCATGATAGGCGAAGAGCCGGTGTGTGTATATGCATGTGATGTGTATGTGTGTGGGATAAGTAGACAGGGTCATAGAGGCTGTGTTTTCATGCCCCTGGTCTTACCTCAGTGACTGTCTCCACACAGACTGTCAACTAAGGAGGTTAAGTATTTAGTCACATTTGATGGCACTCTGACTGAGTGACTGACTGGTGATGGTGGAGGGATGCAGTCAGCTTTTCATGGACACATACAGACCTTAAACATTCCTGTGTTGAAATTCAGTCTGTGAAAAAGCATGCACACTTTCACTTTATTTTTTTCTCTCCTGAGGACATTTCCAAGTTGATTGGATTTTACTTATTTATTTATTTATTTTTTGGTTAGGATAACAAGATACGATAAATGACCTGTTACTTTTCTTTAAGCATCCAGTGCAGCTAATCTGCCGAATCACAACCTAGTCTCAGAGTCCAATAATACTTAATCTTACCTTGGGTGTATTAAATGTGCTCTGGGAGATCTGCCGTCTGAGAGGCTGATGTCTGAATGTGGGTCAGTGATCGGTGTCAGAGCTCATTAGAGCTGAGGTGTGTCGACTGGACCCTGAGGTCTCACTTTCACCTGTTCTCTGTTAAAACGCTCACTCTCCTGAGACGTGCCCGACATAGAACCGACTCCGTTAATCAAAATCAGCTCACAGATTGCTGACCGTCTGCCGAGACTCTCCCAATACTTACTTTTTAGTCCCTTTAAAACTCATGGGTATTTAGCCTTGTTGGGAGTGAGAGAGAGGAGTAAGACGTGCTGCATGCGCACACCGATGAGGGAAATTGATCCCTGTGCACGGACACAAAGCACATCATGGGAGGCATAAAAATGAGATTCTTTTATCATCGCACAAAAGAAGCTACTCTCTAATGACCCACTCTGAGTAAAAAAGCTGCTGGTTGTGACAAAACACATCGTAGGGGTAGAGTAAGTCATAATGTTCTTCAGAGAAACGATTCTCATACAAACAAGGCAAACGCTTTTCTTTCATGATTGCTCATCTTATCTGTTGGGAGTTACTAAACAAAGCTGACACAGCGCTGTGTTATGCGTTTGCAAAGACATTTAGTCATAAACTTTCACAGGATTAATAAAATAGTGAGCACTTCAGCAACAAATTGCTAATTAATGAGAAGCATCTACTATAAAAGTCTGCCTGTGATGCTGAGACCGCAGATATGAATTGCAGCTTATATCTTTTATACTTTGATGTGGTGTCAAAATGATCCCAAAAGTTAGTTCCACCGGGGATAATCATACCGATGTCTCTGTGAGTCAGAACAGAAGCTTGAAAAGTCTACAAGAGCTGTGCTACACAACGTGTCTGAGTAGACTGAAGTCATGAATAACGTGTGCATGACGATGTTCTGTTGATTTGGTCAAGATTCAGTGATGAAGTTCGTTTCTCTTTTTCTGCTTCGCTTTCAAAATCTTCAGGCAGAAAATGAAGCAAACATCCAAATTTGTTTTCGCAGATAAAAAGAGAAGAAAAATTAAATGTCATGTTGGATTCAGAGTGATTTCATGGTGGAAACTTACTGAGCCTTGAGCAGAATAAAACTATACTTGTGTCAGCCCTCTGACAGCCTTTGGGAGGCAGCGTTGTGGACAGACCTTGGTGTTTGAGGCCTGTTCCTCCAATTTTTCATAAACCAGTTAGGAGATCCTGATGTGATGACCTCATCATTTCATCAAGTCTCGTGAAGATCTTGTGCTTTTTTTTTAGAACCAAACGTTTTGAGCAGTTTACAGGCAGATTTGGGGATTTTGAATATATCGCTGTTTAAAAATCTGAAATCTGGTTTAGTATGGACTCTCAGTAGTTACTTTATATCATTCATTCATGCGTCTTCTAAACCAATTATCCTGTTCAGGACCGCGTGTGGTTGTAGCCTATCCCAGCTGCCTTTAGGGGAGAGTGCAGGGTACACCCTGGACTGGTCACCAGTCAATCACACGGGTAAAACTTACTTGATAAACATTTTTAAAACAAAAGAAACTAGAGGAAGAGGATTCACATGCTGTCTGCTTGAAGTTCAATTTAACAAACAAATCGGTGGTAAATCAACGTCTCACTAAAATGTATAAAGTTGTTTTTTAAACTTTTAGTCTCTGGAACTCATTTTATGGGAACTAAATGGTTCCTGTGGCACTTTGTTGTCTGTGTTTCTGCCAAAGCCAGAAAAGCTGTATGAAAACTCCTGAAATGCTTGACTGAAAGCATGAATACCAAAAACAATGGCCAAAAAACAACAAAAAACAACCTGAGTAACAACAGGAAATGACAGATGGGTTACAAAACAAGGACATCTTAAAACAAAACACATGATACAAATGGTTAAAATGAACATAAAATTGATTTGCTTTGCTATTGCAATTCCCGTGCAGCCTGTATTTTCTCTTTCTTTCAGTCTGCTGGGGAATGTTGCACCACTCTGCACCAGGAGCAAAAACGCAACACCTTGAGACAAAAAAATGAATTATAAAGATTGGGAAATATAATATTAATATCAATGCAACATAGAAAAAGACGGTCAACAATAAATGCATTTGTTTATTTACTGACGTCTTTTCCTTTTCTTCTCAGTCTTCCGGCAGAAGACTCCCCCCTTTCATCCTTTTCTCTTGATTGCATTCATTCATTCTTTTTTTTTCTTGTTCAGAAATCTTGTCCCTGCCCTAAAATTAATTTAAAGTCAATAAAGATTTCAAGAATCGTAGCTCTTCTGTCTCAGCCTCATCATCCAGCCCTACAAGAAGCGACACATTTCAGGCTCTGAAGTGCCGTGCTGTAAATATAACAGGATGTGACAGCACACATGACAGTTTCTCTGTTGCTTAAACTGACACACAACACTGCATGAAAAGTGGGATTTTGCATGACCATGCATAGCTTACTGCCTTTTAACAGTAGGTGGCACAACCACAAAACTGCAGCACTGACAGGTAGACATGTTCAGGTGGAGACTGTAATCGTACATGTCAAGTTAGATGCAGTTTGGGACCTCTCTCTGTGAGTAACTGCAGGTAACTCAAACAGACATAAGCACAAGTAGGTGGGATTACATCAGGGGGTCGAGAACAGGATCAGGAAAATAAAAGAACTTTTAGGGTATGTCTGTGTCTGTCACTTCTTCACAAGAACCAAAGAAAACATTTAAGGAGATGGAATCAGCTTGCTGACGGCTGAAAATTTTACTTAGCAAAGTTCCTCCAGGTGCCTCCAAACTGTTTTTTTTTTGTGTGTTCTTATGTCTGCCACAGTATAATAGAACCCCTGTATCTTCATTAGAGTAAACATCAGCTTCAGGAAACAGGACTAGGATCTGCTGCTGAAATGTTTACACTGCCTTGCTCCACAGAGCTGCAGTAAAACCCTGAATCCATGTATTTGTCTATAAGGCCGAGGCTATTGCATTAATCTGCATTTCTCTAAATGCCAGATGGCTTTTTCTCAGCTCAGTCCATCTGTGAGACGTTCAGAAAGCAATGAGGTGGGAATTCATTTTGTATAATTCATATAAAACAGTTACAGAAACACTAGGGTTGTAATGGTACACATACTCAGCCTGGACCGTTTCAGTACAGGGCCTTTGGTCCGGTCCACGTGCGAACTGATTGGTCCTGTATTTTCCGGACTAGTAGTCTCACTTCTTTCATAGTTTGGCTGGTCATGCAACTTATAATCGGGTGCAGCTTATACATGAAATTAATGAGGTGCTGTGTTATTGGATATTTATATGGGAAAAGATTGCTTATTCATACATGAGGAATATTGATGAGAAAATATCTCCGTGGCTGCTGACGGAGGCTCTGCATCTCCGGCTCGGACAGCCTGACAGCTCCCGGTGTTTAGCGCCTGATCACTGGCGTCTTTTTCGCTCTCCTTTGTTGACAGTTTTTCAGGATTTGAGTCACAAGCTAGCATTTAAACTCCCATAACTTTTCAAAAGTGAGGATGTTTATTAGATAGGGCTCATTTAAGCTGCACCAGTTTCACAGGCAACACTCACAGTAGAGCGGGGGAGGAGGGGTGGAGTGGGCATGAGTTTGGTGAGTGATCAGAGCCGCAGTAGAGGAACTGAAACCAAGCTATGGTCACAGAAATGAGGCCTGTTTGGAAAAATATTTAAACCTCTTGATATTCAAATACTTACTTATCAGAATTATACATATTTAATTCTCTCAGGACGTACTGTAAATATACCAAATCATTCTAAATAAATGAAATTATAATCCAGTACAACTTATTAATGTTATTTTTTTTCCTCGTCATGACCAAAGGGCAACATCCGGTAGAGAAAAATGAGGGTGCAGCACCATCACTCTGCGCTCTCCATCTGTACATGTTTCTGTGCAAAAGTGCTGTTTGTGCATCTGTGTGTATATAAAGCGTGATTCAGAGTAAAAACTGACTTTCCCCCAAAGGGATTAATAAAGTATATCTTCTTCATTACGTTACAACTTTATATTTATGACATAACATTATTCTTCATCTCCTCACGTTACAAATTAATTCTCATAATAGTACGATGAGACTTGACTTTAATCTTCACACGTTTCGACTGTTATGATCACTTCATTTGAGACTGCAGCCTTGTTCTTTTTAGTCATATTTTAATATTTTTGGGGGATTTGGAGTGGATTTCTTTGCAGTGTCCTAAAATCATTGTCCTTTCCTCATATTTGCTTGCTCTCCACTCGCCTTTCTCCCAGAATCAGATTTATTACCAAGTATTTTACATTACAAGGAATTTTTATTGGTCTGTTGGTGCAAACAGTTAAAAAGCAGATAGCTTAAATGAAATAATATAAAATAACAAAAACACAAGTGTTGGCTTGCAGCAAATAAAATAAACAAATAAATAAATTAGTCCCGCTCAGTGCTGAAGTTTCCATCTGTCCTGAAGTCCAACTTACAGAAACTGGTATTATCCACACAGAGAGGGTCTGTGGATTGATCATGAGTGAAACAGCAGTAAGAAATGTAATTTGGAGAGTCTTGCCTCTGAAGAGAAGAAAACTTCACCACAACTGCTCATTGAACCTCCATAACCCCTTGCTTTTTTGCCTTACAGACAAAACTCAAAAGGTTGAATCGAAAGCTGCCACTCAGAACTTTTTACTTAAAATTACATAAAAAACAACCACACAACCATGAAAGCCCTTGGGCAGAGCATGTCAGAGAGACTTTTTATTGTTCTGAATAGTCTGTAGGCACTCAGGCATCGCTTACAAATGGAAGAGGGCTGATTTTAGGTACATGGAGGAGCTGGACTTACATTATATGATTGATTGTAACTGGTTGATACGCTATGAGATTTCACTTTAAAAAGAAAAAAAAAACTTTCAAACACTACACAGATTTGTGCTTTATTATTTTAACAAGCCTCAGGGATTTTGTAGATAATTAAAATTGATTAGAAATGAAAATATACCTGAGGGGAAATATTTAAACTCTTAATGTAGATAAACAGAAAGTCTTCTAAAACGCAGGTCCTCATGTGTTCTGGGGCATAACCAAAAAGTGCTATCTTGTCTTAAACTAGGATGTACCCTCTACTGAAATGACTCTACTGCTGACATGATGAAAATTTAAAGTCCTGAGTGCCTTAACTGTCTGCTTCTGTCGAGAATAAGGTCAATGGGAGCTGTGAACTCTGCTAGAAGAGTAACCCTGTGTAACTCAGGGAGATTAAAAACACCCCTAAAGCTGTGAGGAATCTTCAGGGATCTTTTCTGTGTAAAATTTATGAATTGAAAAGTGTTACTTGACAGGCTGTTAGAGTGATGTGCACACCTGCCAACCTGCATTGTCCTCAAAGGTACTGTTCTGTAAATCAGATAGTTTTTCCAGCTGCTGGGCTGAAATACTGCAAGCAGTAGAAACAAAAACAAAAACAAAGACAAAATTAAAAAAGGCTGCAAGTTTACCAGCTAGGGGGGTTTGAATATTTCATAGACTTTATAACATATGGACATAGCATCAGTAACGTCACCCATTTGTTCCTGATACAGGGTCTTTGGGGGGCATATTGGAAATACTGAACTTAACTAAGCGTCATTCACGTTTGAATGGGACAAAGAGGTGGGCCTTTGACAGACAGCTACAGGGTGCCCACCTGTCAGTCAACTTCGTTTGAGTGTCGGTTTAATAGTTTTTTTTTTTTTTTTTAAATCCTTTATTCCTAAACAATATATAGTTATCACTAATTGGATACTACAGGGGTAGGCCCACTGCAGGGTAAAAACCAAGCGGCAACCTCCAGTCTGAAAATATGAGACAATGCGGAAGTACTACAATCTGCAGTCTGTCGAGTATCCGCTTGAGACTGGCTCTGGAAGTACTGAAAGTCACAAACACACCAAGCGAAAAAGAAAAAAAGCAGTTTTCACAGCCAAAATAAACATGTTTGGTACAAAAAAATGTCTCCTGTCTGAATCGCTAATTTCGCTAACGGCACACACCGTACGAGGGTGAATTTCTTTCTAACTCATTAGACAATATTAGGATCGCCAGTTTGTCCAATCAGAGGTTCAGCTCACGTGACTGCCAGGTGCCCTATGACTGTTACTGTGAAGACTCACAGCCCGCCTCATTTCCAATATGGCCGCGCCGGCCGTTTTGCTTCTAAAATTCATTTCAGAAATAGACAGGTGACGTCGCAGAGACTACGTCCATTAATTATACAGTCTATGGTTAAAAATTTGTTAGCTTCACCTAGCATTACGGACCTTTAGCTCTTAACTTTTGCACTGTGGGTAGAAAAGACAGCCTTTCAAGTCTTGAAATTAATCATCTTGATGCATGTAGTCTGTTTCATTTGACTTAGACTTTGTTCTCTGACTCCAATTCACCATCCAGTCTCACCTCATTTTCTCTCCCTGTGTTTGTTTGTTTTTTAAACTTAACTGTCACATCTGCCTCTTTTCCTCAAGGATGCACAATTATATATTCTCACGCACCTTTCGCATCACAGCCTCAAACAGAGACAGCTTATATAATGTTCCCCACCCTGAGGCTGTGGAGACTAAAAGCAGAGGTGGTCCACTTAGGAGGTTATTATCCTCCTGACTGACCGCACAGTGCTGCAGGGCAATGCAAGACGAGGAGGGGGCCAGTCCTTCAGAGGGGATTAACGATTGGAGGTGCTGCAGGTAGATAACCCCTCAAAGTAGGATAGGTAATAATTTAACTGGGGGTGTTATGCTTTCCCATATTTTAAACATTGTATTCATATGTTGCAGAAATCCCTGAATTTGACTGTAGATTGCTCAAAACGCCCGGTTCTATAAAAAGTATAAAATTTTCTCGATATCTTCATGAAACTTGCTTAAATAAAGGGGTCATCACAAAAAAATCTCCTAACAAGGTCATGACATATTACAGGGGTGGGCCTCAAACACCAAGGTCTGCCCATAGCTGTGCAACTGATATAAAACTACCACAGGTACACCAGAGAGACAGTATAAGCCTTAAAACAAACACAGTACCCCGTCTTTAAGCAAAGTAATATTCTGCAGATCGCTTATCAAAACATGTTTTGACACTGACTGCTTCCAGGATGTGCTGCAATTACAGCTCCATTTGTCTGTGTGCGGATGTAAACAACCGTCTGGTAAACAGCTTTAACTCTCTTGTTTTGGTTCACCGCACCTTGAAAACGTGTTTTTCTTCACTCCCACGTCTGAGGAGCAGAATCCATACATTAGTGAAAGACCTCCCTGCTGTTTCAGGCGGCAGTGTGAAACCGAGGTGGAGCCAGCAACCTACAAGGATAGATGTGCGCTTTCCAGTTTTTGAAGGATGAATCATAAATGTTGCAGTGAGCTCACGAGGTGAATGAAATGAATGTTTTCCACCTCTCATTTTCCCCTAAAGAAGCCAATATGTTGCATAAAAGAAGCCAAAAAAGGCATCACCCCCAGCTCGTGGATGCAGCTCCAATTGCTCTCTCCTCTTCCCTTATTTTTTGATTGAGTTACTTTCTGTGGTTTCCACAGCGACAGAGTTGACCTGCCAACTGCAGCTTCAGCTCCTCATGGTGAAAACATTAGACAGCTTTCTGTCTCTATTTTTTTTACTTGACACATGCCCAGTGCTGTGAAAATATTAGTTTAGACTGGTATCCAGCAGTGTCAGGCAGTGCAAAAAAAACAGCACTGGTAGTTTAGTTTTGTGATAACAAACGATGTATGATAAGGGCCGAAATAAAATATAAAAAGGAGATTTCCTGATTAAAGTCTTGATGTTATGCAATGAAAGTCACAATGTTGGAAGATTCCAGTTACTTGCTCCATTTCTAAATTGTAGATCAACTAACCACATATTTAAGCTCTGACTTTGTACCTTTTTACCCTGACTCCTCTTTGGCAGCATTTGCCATGATGTTAGCTCTTACCATTAACTTTTGACTGCTGTTAATCTAAAAGTACAGAGAATATTGTAAATATCTTGAGGATATTATCTTACCATCAGCTAAGATACTTAGGAAGACAAACTCAGCCAGCAAACATTGCCCCATTGACATCCAAAATAACCTCTGTCAGTGCTTAAGTGCCTGTTGATGGAGTTTCAAACAAGTTATGAGAGAAAGTCAAGAGTTCATTAGATTTATGCATCGACAGCAGCTTCAAAATATCTGGATTTACCAGCACAAGCCTGGAAGGGCAGCTGTTGCTGTATCTACATGCTCTCTTTCTCCTGCAGCTCTACTTACTATTAAACGTTACTTTGATTAATTAAAAATCGATGTGCAGTAATATGAAAGTTCTTTGTTTTTCCAAAGACACTCTCAGTTAATTGCTTTTCTCTAAGTCTTATCAGGTGATAGGCGGTAGAGACTATTAAAGTAGGAGGAAAACATTTCTAATGTGATTAACAACCTGAAGTAGGCAGAATTAAATGTGTCTTGAATGCTCAGTGTGGAGAAAACAACAATACTGAGCATTTCATGACCAAAAGGGATTCTTTCTGCATTGTAAAATAAAAGAAGATTGTTTAAACCTTTTAGTGTTTTATTTTCTTGGAGTGTAAAACATCCTTTATTTACATTCTACCTCTGACAGGAGTCTGACCTTGTGTGTGGTGTGGAAGTAGGAGAGGTGCTCTGCAGCTGACACAAAACGCTAGTAGTTTGTAATCATCAAAGAAACCATGGTATCAACGCTGGACTCAAACCAGATCGCGTAAATAAAAATGGATTCCAAAGGAACGCAGAAGGCCTAGTGGTCTAGGTTGTGTTCCATATGGCAAATGACCAAGAGCGGGCTGCCCAGGTTCAAGTCTGGCCTGTGGCAGCTTTCCCACATGTTTCCTACTCTATCCTCTGTCCTGTCTTCTCACATTAAAGCCATAAAAAGCCCCCAAAAAATAACTTAAATACAAAAAAAATGCTTTTAGAGAAATTTAAATGACAATGTCATAAACACCATAAGAGGGGAGTGGTCTCTTGTTATCGAGTTGGTGAACACAACCTCATTTGAAAGGACCATCAGCTTGTGGAGTAAGAGGGAAGATAAACCTAACTGCTCTGGGTGATAATATGAACACAGACTGCATCAGATTTAAGTCTTCTCTTTAAGGGTCAAAAGTTTGGTCTGACACAGGTGTGACAGGCTTACAAAGTTGAACCGGAGACTGATTCAGCTTTCGAACTGGCCTTGAGTAAGTGTTTGAATAAGAAAGCCCTTGGATACGTCAGTAAGTGTGTTTTCTTACCTTTTGTGGTGCTTATGCTGCTTCGCATAAAAAGCTCTTCCTCTGGGAAAGTAAAAGAAACAGACTGTCTGCTTTTCTCTGTATTCCTAATTGTCTTACATGTCTTTGTGCAGACATTTCTTTGTCTTTCTCTCAGCCCCTCTTGCTCTCTCTGATCGTTTGAAATCCCATTATTCTGAGCAGACTGAAGTGAATTTCTTTGAGCCTTGTCTCTTGCGACAGACGCACCAGGAACACAACAGGAGCCCACAAAGAGCGGCTGTCTGAAGGAGGAGGAAATGTAACTGGATAACAGCTTGATGTGATCCGAGCACTGATTTTTATTTCATGTGCCTTAAAGCAAATCAACAAAACTACAAACTCTCTTGCAGAGCGTACTTTTAATCTCTACTCATCACACTTTTTCTTAGACTCTTTCTCCCCTAACTTTTTTTTTTTTTACCTTCCTTCTGCTTAAATGTGTGGGAAAACAATTTGTAGTTTTTAATCAGTAAAATTTGTGAAATAATACACTCATGGGACTTTTAGAGTCTTTTTCAAAGTTTTCTTGCTTCAGTGTCTAAAACCGATAATCAAATCTGATGTAGAAGCAGAAGAGAGTCCCACCACTTCGCTCAATGTTATGAACACACTTCAAAATGCCAGTTTCAGACATAGAAAGGAAATGTTAATTCATCTTCATACAGTGGACCTCAGACTTTTTACTATGAATCTTTTTTGAAGTCAAAGAGAGGAACAGGACAGGAGATGAGAAGTTGAGAAGTGATGAGATCCTGTGGAATATGAGTAAACACCATAAGCCTTTTGACTGTTTTGAGTTCGCCTGCCGAGAAATCATACACACCAAGCCAAAAAAAACCCAGACTTTTACAGCATTAAAACACATATTTACAGCCTGGTTCAAAAAACAGCTTTGGTCTGAAACGCTAATTTCACTATTGGCACACTGTACGGTGAGTGAAGTTTTTTTTAACTCAGCGGTTTATTAGATATTAGGATTACAGGTTTGTCCAATCAGAGGCTCAGCTCAGCTCATGTGACTGACGGGCGCCCTATAGCTGTTAGAAAGGAAGCTCGAAGTCTGCGTCATATCCAAGATGGCCAATCCAATGATTGGCTTCATTTGACTGAATCAGGAACAGACGGGCAACGTCGCGGAGATTACGTCCATTAATTATACAGTTTATGGTGTGAATGCACTTATGTACCCAAAACTCCCTGATAACCCCTTGACAAGTATCATTGACTGATCACGTCATCTCAAATTGATCTGCAGAAAAGAGTCCAGAGAGTTAAGCTTCTCCCTGTTGACACCATAGACTGTAGGTGGGGTAAAATCAAAGGTTTAAATTTGTTGTTCTGGATTGCCTGCTAGCCAAGAGCACAGGCCCAAATCTTCCATAAGTGTAATCCTAGAGTGAGCTACTTCAATCTATTTCACTTAACTTGTAATTTGAAAAACCTTCTTTTTGACCTGTTTACTCCATCACATCTGCATTTGTGTCCTTTTCCCTTTTCCTTTAATAAATGTTCAAAATAATTTTGGTCTGAATATAAAAATGTAACCATAGACGTTTCATCATGTTTACTTAGCCTGTTGTGGGATCTATCCCCCTAAAGGAGGTCCACAGAAAGTGGAGAGACGCTGACGCATAAACAAAACTGCATTGCTGTGGTTGGGTTCATGTTTTTAAACTGATGAAACACTAACAGAGTAAAAACAGAGAGAAAATTGTATGAGGCTGAACACTGAGGAGGATTTCAGAGGCCTCTGCTGGCTGATTCACTTTAATACCCCCCCCCCCCCCCCCCCAATAAATAAACAAATAAATAAATAAATAAATAAAAACTAAACTCACACATTCTGTTTGGACAAAATTTTTACATGAGAAATTACTTAAAAGGGAAAAATTAAAATTAGCTTTGCAGACTGTCGTTTAAATGTTCCCCTTATGCCGCAAAATTTACTGGATTGTATTTGCAGAAAACCCAGTCAGCGTCTTTCTCAGGTGACCTTCTCAGTGTTTCTTCCGACACTGTTAGTCCAAAAGTTTCACTTTTACAGCAAACTTCCCCCGTCTCCACCTTTTTCAACTAAAAAATATAAATTATTGTATTAAATTTCAAGACATTAGCTTTGGCTTTAAATCCCTTTTGATTTTCAAAGACCTGCCAACCTGTTTGAAAGCTCCACCCTCAGGACAAGATTTACCAATAGAAGGGCATTAAGGCAAAGACTGACAGAACAGTCAGAGTGCTTCCTTTATCCAGTCCATCACTTTGAAAGCTTTAATGAAGAACGCAGCCGATGGGGAGCTCTGCTTTCTGTCAGACTTTTTCAACTTAAATGAACTCAGTGTTTCAAAACTGAAAGACTGTAATAATAATAAGAGAAGTGCTCAAAATACTAAGAAAATACTAAGAAATATGATAGTGTATCACACACAAATATTTCACCTATTTCATCAGTTCTTGAAAGAGTGTGTGGTGTTTTTGCGGTGGAGGTGCGGGTCGTCAAGCAGCCCTAGTATGTATGATCATCGGGGTTGGTTTGGGAATATGTGGAAAACACATTCAGGGAGCACTGAGGTGTGACAGGGCACAGCATAAGTTAACACTAAATTTAATTGTTATAAGCACCTTAAAAGTGCCACTACAAAATCTTAGTCTCATTAGCTGGCATGATAATATCTGCTGTTAATTAAGTCTGGTAACTGTTCAGTTTTATATAATGTCTGGCGTCTACAATTTTACACATATGGAAGGATTCATTACTGCATGTTGTGTACAACATCAATAAACTCATTTCTAATTATTATTCTTATATAAAAACATAATGCAACCATTCTACATAAAAAAGTTAGACATTTGGTGATGGTACATTAAGTTTTATTCCTGACTCTGCACCAAAACATCTGTTCAGGCAAGAAATTTGTGTTCTTGCATGCAATTCTCCTCCTGAAGAGTGTGAACACTTTTTAAAGGCACTCTTTCAGAACCCTCATAGGACTCTCTAGAAATTCCAGACATGATGCTACTGCTCAAGTGCACCAGATGCATCTCCTGCCTGGCTCCACTCCGTTACAGCACCTGATCAGCAGCATCCGTACTCAAAAATCCTAGACGCTGAAGCTGTGACTTATCAGTTTCACAAAGAGGGGATTGAGTGGGACAGAAAGTTGTGCAAGAAAACCACCTGAAAATGCCCAGTGACTAAAACAAACCATTTCGAAACCAAATTGTATTCAACTTGACTATAACAACAAACTGACATAAACAGAGCCAGGCCACAATTTAACAGGTTTGAGGTTTTATAGCCCAAGATGAACGAAGAGAAGCGCATCAATGAGGAACTCCTCATTATCGCGACTCCAGCTATCTGAACTCCTGGTGCCGGACTGAACACATAGCCAGTGGGAGCTGACGCAGTTGACCAGAGACGCATCTGGTTTATCTGAGCGGTTACAGCCCCAGACATTAAGTAATTATAGTGAAGTAATAATAAACTAATTATCTATTTTGATTGCAAAGTTTGAACCATCTGTCAACATAGAGGAGATGGGCTTTGTGAGTACAGCCACCCACAAGGAGGAGCTCTAAAAATTTTGGCCTCACTATTGGGAAAGTGCCATGTCATGCATATTTTTATGGTTGTAGTAATAAAATAACTGCTTACAAATGTATAACACAATCACATTGTTAATACGTTAAAAGAAACACAAGAATATGTTTTATTTTGGGCTGTTTAATTTATAAAGTGATAAAACAATCATCAGTCTCTAATTTCAACCTTAAAATAACACAAATTGCTCCTCCAGTTTCAGATATTAACTCAAGAGGCCGTAACTTACTTACTTCAAACTATTTTTCCTGACTGATTTCTTTCTGGTCTGCATCAATTACTGTTAAATTTCACAGTGGGAGGCTTTTTAATTACCCAGTTCAAACTGGGGAAAAGTGAGTGTATGCATGAATGGCAGCTTGGGTCTATTTTAAGAGTCAAAAAACGTGTTTAATATCAAAGGTATGGTTCATAGACCTAATTGGTTTTCACATCAGTATTTCTTCTTTTTAATCAGCCTCCAGGCAGTTTAGGTTCAACTGTATTTGTAGCATTCAGTGCGTCTAAGTTTCACTGTTCTCTGTTTGATACGGTGATGAAAAATACATTTAAATATGTTCAAATGCCATGCTGATGTAATACCTGCAGAAAGTGGTTCAGCTTTTCTTCTTATGTTATGCAATGTCTTGTCTGAATGCCATATATGGTGCCCAAAAACCTGTTTATATATTGTTACAAAACAGTTTTTTCTACATTGACCACAGGAATGACAAGTCTGTGGACAGTCTGGATCATGTTTATAAATGGTTTCATTTATCACAGTAGAGTTTCAATTTGCATTTACAGATGCAGTGACCAATTTGATTATTGGACAATGGATTTTAGAAGTGATTTTAAACCCATGCGTTGATTTCCACTACAGAGTCATGTCTACTTTTAATGCGGCGCTTTCATTTCAGAACAGTTTTTCTTCAGATTCTCTGATTCTTTCACAGATGTTATATTCTGTTGATAATAAAGTCACCCCCAAAAATTGAAATCGTTGACATATTTGCTCACGCAGTCTTTCACAGAGTAGTGAACCTCTTCCTGTCTTGACTTCTGAGAGACTCGGCCTCTCTGTAGAGATGAACCAAGAAGACGCATCTACTTTTGACTCCAGCAAGTAATTTATAAAGCTTATTGGGTCTCTCACAGCCACCTTATAGAGCAATAAGCCAAAGAAAAGGCTCAAACACAGCAAGCTAAAGTTTAGCTAAATGTTGGGTTGCTTTGTGACACCACAGAAATTAATCTTGAAGCTATCATGTAGCTAGTGTAGCATACGTTTTCCTTTCCTTTCTACAGCAGTTCCACATCATCTCACAAGTGATTGATATTAAATTCAGAGGTTTTCTCAAACATGAATAAAAAACATTTTTGCTTATTATAAATCAACAATCCATCGAGCACACCATTCAATCTGTCCAGCAGAGGGTGTTTATACCTTTAAAACACCAGCCCCAGTGTAACACTCATATGGAAACATGAAACTTAAAAATACACATTTATTTACACTTGTTGTAAGATTCATGTCATTTAGATGGTTTTTATCTTCCCTCCTGACATCATCAGAGCAAAGTGTGGTGTCTATCATGGCTGTGCAGGTTCGACACATCTCCTTCATAAATCCTCAGGGGCCTGGCATCACAGCAGCGCCTGCCTGACTGCTCTGATGGTATCTGTTAGAAGGGAAATTCTCTTTTCTTACTGTAAGTCTCTGGAATCCTTTCGTCTGTTCTCCCCAGAGACGTTGACTTTCAAACCTCCTTCACTCCTCCTCACAGATGGCTCGGGCTCTCTCCTTCCTCTTCATCTGTTTGGTCTTTTTTCCTTCATTTATAAAGTCATTTTAGTTAGGCCGGTACAGCACAATGTTGCAGCATCATCAGCTTTGTGTGTGTGTGGAGGCACTGACAAATGCTGCGCTAAAATTAGCTCTGTGACCTGCTGCTGAGAGAGAGCAGGGCCTGGGAAATTTGGGTTGTTTTCAGTGACAGCTCCACTGCTTGGACCCACACATGAGCAAGGTACACGCTTAGACCATATAATACCAGAAAATATACACACACATGCACGCACACTTAACCTTGAGTCATATCTTTTCAGTTGATGGATGTCTTAGGGAATGACAGACAGGGAACTGATGAGGGTAATAAGAGCTGTAGAAGCAATACTGATTGTTGAGAGAATGGAGATGGAAAATACTTTTACATGATTTTTTTTAAAGAACAATAACAGAGTAAATTAAGTAATTACTCAAAAAACCCAATAAAATCCAGATCTGATTGCAGGATAAAAAAACAAACATGGAAATAAAGATGAACATAACAATTGTAGAGTGTCTGGGACACTCTACAATGCCCCTCCGAAACACACAATGGCAGCGTCATCTGTATGATTGTTAGCTTGACTCTTTCCAGCCCTGCTACTTATTATGCTGAATGAAGCTGACACATGTTGCAGTAGATCAACTACTGCAAGGAATTAAACAGAGGAGTTGTTGGAGGAGATGAAATGTTTAGCAGATCTTGCGCAGTGGACCAAGCACAGCACTATCAGTTTATGTATCATTTTGACACATGGCTAAATTAGCATAGGCTTCTGCTTCAGAACAGGGCTGCACAGACCTCCAATGTACGTTATGATGCCAGTTGAACCCAGTATTCTAAACTGGGCTCAGCTTTAAAGTAAGCATTTCTCTGTGACAGCTGTTGCACACAACTACAGCACCAGGGGGATGAACAATGGAGAGGCACAATGATCGTCCAGAATAAAGTGACTCAAAAGTGGAACTGATTTTAAGATTATGGTTCTTATTTCAACTTCCAAAATTTCATCTCTCTGTGGTCCTCAAAGGAGATGCTTTAAGACACTGACAGGAGAGTGTGTGAAAAACAGATCAAAGTTATGCCCATTGCCAGAGCGGTCATCTAGCTATAACTGTGTTTGGAATTTGTATTCTGGACTATCAAAGGAGAACAGGCCTGTTGTCTTGAATCTAAGCTTCTAGAGGTAATCTGAGAGGTTTAGAAAAACACCTCAGACACAATAATTCCTCTTAAAGATGTCCTTTCCCTCTGGATGCTGCTCTGTGTGCTTTACAGTCCAGTCAATAACAGTTGATCACAGCCTCAGCCCAGTCCTCGGAGGAGCCGTCTGAGAGGAGAAGTCGATACAGAGGCTGAGGCCTGCACCGGAGACGAAGCTGCAGCTTATAAAAGAACAACAAAGCAGCTCACCTTGATGTTTAGGGGAAAAAAAATCAGAACTGCAGGCAGATGGTTTGGACCAGTTATAATGACAATAGAGATGGGATTCAAACTTGTAAACATCAGCAAATAGTGAGAGAAGCAGTGCTGTGTGGACACGATATATTCTTCTGGTGAAGAATCTACATCGACTCATTGACTCCTTCTGAGAAAAGAGGACTGAAAGTCTCCCCTCTCCTCTTCCTCCTTCATGCACAGACCAACACACCTTCAATCTGCCACATGGCTCCACTCAGTCAATAAGGAAAATGAATTATTTATAAAAGGAAAGTCAAGTCCTCAATCAAGGCTCTAATGGAATGAGTTTTATGTGAGAACAGAAGGAGATAACTGTTTAAAGACGGTTGTAAGAGTTAAAGTAATGACCAGGTTTTGTTTTAATTCTGTAAGACACTCAGGCTTTAATAAAGGAATTAAATCTTAGATTTTAAAAACTTTTTGTTGATCCTCTAGTTTACACAAACTTCCCTAAAATTATGAACATATCAGTCAACCAATCAGCATCACTACAATAACTGTTTGCTTTTAACTACTGTAAATATGATCAAATTAGCTAGGACTCTTCCAATGCTAATGCAAGACTTTTGAATTCTCAACAATAAAAAATCCTTTGACAAGCTATTTGGCTATAATGGTAGACTTCAACCAACTTGTATTGAACAAAAAGGATGGGGTGTTTCCATGGTAGTCAGCAGTCTTTCGGTCAGTAAACACAAACATCCTGTCTTTTAATTTTGAATTGGTATAAGCTGCAGTTCATTGAGTGTCCACTTGAGGCTGGCTGCAGCACACAAACACCCATTAAAAAAAGACAATCTTTACAGCAGAAATAAACATGTTCACAGCCTGGTTTAAGGAAAGTTATGGTCTGAATAGCCCATTTCTTTATCATCACAAATTTTAATGGGGGTGAATTCTCTTATAGCCTTAAATCGCCTACTTCTGAACTTACACTTACTAATTTGAGTACCTAAGTGCGTTCACACTAAAAAAATTGTGCACTTTGATTTCTCACCTGGTGTACTCCACCAAAAATATACCAATGGGGAATGCTGGACACTTCTCACCCAGTGGTCGCCATCTTGGCTTTCTAGTAGAATGGGTTGTAACATCAGAATAAGAATCAAAAATACTTTATTGATCCCCAAGGGGAAATTACTTTTTGGTTTACAGCTACTCCCATTAAAAAAGGGTTAGAATATAGGAAAGTACAAAATATAAGTACAAGTGTCATATAAAAAAATGAAATGTATGTAAAAATAATATAAAGCATGTACATTCTACTAAGAAGTGTATGGTATATAAATAATGACATAAGTTATGGGTTATTGCACAGAGGACATCAGTTATTGCACATTTCTTCCTTGAATCAAAATGAATCCTGAGTAAACCATGAAGCACTCAGAGTGAGGAGTTATACAGTCTGATAGCCACAGGCAGGAATGATTTCCTGTGGCGCTCAGTGGTGCATTTGGGTGGACTCAGGCTCTCACTGAAAGTACTCCTGTAGCTGACCAGCACGTAGCATGGAGTGGGTGGGACGCAATGTTCAAGATGACATGCAGCTTGTACAGCATCCTCCTCTCTGACATCTCTGTCATAGAGTCCAGCTTTACTCCCACATTGTCACTGGCTTTGCGGATCAGTCTGTTTAGTCTATTAGTGTCAGCTACCCTCAGCCTGCTGCCCCAGCACACCACATCATACAGGATAGTGCTGGCCACCACAGACTCGTATAACATCCTGAGCATAGTCCAGCAGATGTTAAAGGACCTCAGCCGCCTCAGAAAATAGAGGCGGCTCTGGCCCTTTCTGTAGAGGGCGTCAATGTTCTTTTCTCAGTCCAGTTTATTGTCAGTGTAAACGCTCAAACACTTATACTCTTCTACAATGTCCACACTGACCCCCAGGATGGAAACAGGGTCACTGGTCCCTTGGTCCTCCTCAGGTCCATGATCAGTTCTTTGGTCTTTGCCACATTGAGCTGTGGATGGTTCAGCTCACACCATGTGACAAAGGCTGTGGATAAAATGCAAAAGTATTGTTGCGTTTCGGCCTCTCGTTTATACGGAAATGGCGTTTCAGCCGACCTAAAACGCAACTTTTTAAAAACACCCAGAGTGGAATTTTCTGAAACGCTGCAGCCTCCATTGCCGTGTAAACAGCCGGAGTTTTTAGTGGAAATGCTGATGTCACACTCTGTTTTGGGCGTGCTTTTAAATGCCATGTGCAAACCAGACAACAACAACGGTTCAATGGCCGACTACCGTGTTGTGCTTGTGCTGCTAAATCTGCAGACTGCCTTTCAACAAAATGTGCATCTGTTGCTCCACTTCTGCTCTCAGATAAGACACATTTAATATATACACCAGATGATCAGCCCACCTCTTCTTCAACTGCAGTCTTCCAAAAGACTCTACAGTTATATTATCACCTACAGGCCTGATATGCATACTACAGTGTTTTCAGTCCATGGGCAAAAGTTGTCCACAGCAGTCCTGTACTCAACCTCATCACCCTAGCTGATAAATTCAACCAGTGCAGAGAGATATCAAACAATGGATGACGGTTGCTATTATTGAATGGCAGAAGATCACCAGTGAAAAGTGATCATCCTTTCCAGTAAATCTGACAGAGTAGTGTTTAATTTGAGACAACACTACTCTGTAAGATTGTATGCACTGTTCTAGTAAGTACATAGAGTATGCAGTGTACTTCATGTAAGTGTATTAACAGAAGTATCCGATCTGAAACACATTATCAGTGCTTTTGTAATATATGACACATACGAGTTTTGCCAAGTAAAGGGCATGGCTTACTTGACAGACAGGCAGTTCATTTCAAAACTCCAAATAAATGGATGACCCCAGGAAGAATATATCCATATATGCTGTAGTTCCACCATACTGGCTCCATGACTACCCATTGCTTCCTTCTTCCAAGACACCAGATTTTTTTTTTTTCTTGTGACAAACTATTCTCTAAATAAAGGCATGCAAACCCGAAAGTAAACTAAACCAAAAGTTTTTAAGACTGTTTCTTTAGCTAAGTTCTACTCTCTGTTGACTTCTGGAAGCTGTAGATGCTGCTTGACTTTTGACATCATATGTCTGTAGCTTGTAACTCTTTGATTTCTCTGTTTGGGGCAGAAAACTCAGACTGTAACTTAACTTTTGGAGTGACCAAAAGTTATCGGAATAAAGGAGAAAAGGAGACAACACAGAAAGCCGCTGACAGCCCCTCAGAAGCCTGCAGCAGCTGTTTTTATTTTCACTTTCAGCTAAAACAAGGTTCTGACCCAGACCAAGTGACTGGAAAATGAGTGTGTCCTGGTCCTGCATGGGACAGGACATCAGTGTGTGTGCGTCAGTGTGTGTTTGTGTATGTCACATCTTTTGCCCTCTGTTTATAAATAGCATTCCGTTGGAGACTGCTTGTCTGTTCAAAATAAATTAAATCAGCATTGTCCTTACCTGCTGTCACCTGCACATGATTCTTTTCTCTCTGTATCCTTCTATTCTGCTGACACAGCATCAAATCTGCTCATCTTTCCGCAGCTCTTTCACACTTTGAATGAAAATATCTGTAATTTTGTGTGTGTGTGTGTGTGTGTGTGTGTGTGTCTCAACACTCTGTTTTTGCCACTCTGACAGGATTCTGGTTCCCTGACAGTGAAATGAGTCACAATCCCGTCTGTATATGTTTTTGTGTGCTACTGGTTTCATTGAATGTTTTCAAAGCAGCACATTGATAATTAGGCTTGAAGTGCTAAGTGGCATCTCTGCGGGGGTTTCGGCCCTGCAGAACATGGCTGCACTTCACTTCAGCTGGATAAAACAGCATTTACATATTCTCTTTGCTTCCCTCTGAAATGTAAACAACTTTGGCAATGCTTTGTCTTGTGTGTTTTTTTTTTTCACACAGGGACCTTTTAATCACAGTTTAGGTGCATGTTTTCCTTCTTTTATCTGCCAGCCCTTCGAACAAACACGGGGTGATAAATGGAAAATTAGCACATGTAAACATGGGAGAAAAATTCAAGGTCTGCACAGCTTTTGTGCCTGCAAAACCTGTGCCAGCTAGCCAAAGAGACATTGTCCAATTCACAAAGTATGAAGAAAGGGTTCAATGTCACACATACATTAAATCATCCATTATGCATTCATTTAGAGAAAAAAAGGCCCTTACTGTGCAAATGTGCCTCATTATGAGTAATAGCCTACCTACCATGAGAATTTGTGGTAACCGCCACAATGTTTCTACAGGTTGTTACGCTCAAACTTTAAGTGATCAAATCAACATCTTTACCTCTGGATAACTTAAAAATAGCTGCATATATGTGCACAAAGTTTGTTCATATTACTCTTAAAAATTAAAGGTAACTGGCCATAGGCATGACAGAGTTTTTTTGAATATTTATTTATGTATTTATTCATATTTGAATGAGCAGCATTTTGCTACCTCATTCTAGGAAGTGAGCTGCTCATAAACCAGCGTGTGGAATACAGAGGGTCAAGGGGACTCTGGAGCCCCTTAACTGACATAGGACCCCCTGAAACTGCAAAATTTTAGGGGGTCGCTTTAGAAGTATTCATAACATCATTCTTTCACTTGCTATTGTCTCAACAAATGACAGTTGAAAATCATTACAGCAACTTGCTTTGGGATTTCAACCCTGAGGCGGAGTGGATATTAGGGCCAAATGATGCACAATTTTTGGTACTTTTAGTGAACACAATCCATTTCTCGTCATTTCCCTTTCGTGGCTTAAATTTCAAGTATCATTTGCAGTCCGTTTAAGTTGTTCATCGTATACATAATCCCTCAATGATGTCATTGATAGACCTTCAGCCACTAAATCTGTTTCTCTGTACCCTTTGAAAAATAAGCAAACATGTGTCCTTAACTCAAAACCAATCATAGACTAAAGAAGGACTAGATCGTCTGCTGTTGTTGTCATGGTGACGCAGAACTGCCAGGGCTTCACTCTGTGCCTACGTGTGCTGTGTGTGTCTTTTTATTGATACAGTTGGTGTGAAGCTCTGCAGGTGGCTGCTCACACTGAATCCAATGGCTCCTGTGACATATGTGAGATGGCCCCATCACAACGTAACAGCGAGCTCCAGCTGTGGGGGCAGAGACGACCTGCGGGGTCACTTAACAAGAGATGATTTGTTTTCTTCATCAAAGTAGAGTCAAGGTTCAGTTCCTGGGACAGACAGTGTTTTTAGCCTGCATCAACGGGGAACCCACAGCCTTTGTAAATTACCTCTTGTTGCTGCTTGCAGGGGACAACAAAGAGTAAATAACACAAGCCAGACATGCCAAGCCTGATTTCTGGCAGCTTACTGTTTGGTTCTGCTGACTACAGAAAGACATGCACTGGCTACAACAAAGGCCTGGTTACTTCCTACCAGCTATTAAGCTAAATCAGTGCAACAGCTGCATCAAATCATCACAGACTAGCTGCCTGATATTTGAACTTGCAGCTTTTTTCTACAGGCACTCAGTGAGAGATGAAATGATTCTTCATGAAGTGATGGCATGTGTTTTATGTGCTCATTCTTTTTCCTCAAAGGTAGCTCATCGTGACTATTATGGTATCTTCAAACATGGTCACATCAATTGTTCTTATGAAAATACACTATATCAGTGACCCCTTTTTTAATCATTTTACAAAGTTGTAAATCCATTTTGCTAAAGCTTTGTGTTCACAATATGTGACATGTCTGGAACCCGGTTTGAAGAAAATACATTATTATGCAACTGATTGGGTCTGGAGATACATTAGCTGACGTTAGAGAGAGCAAAAGTGTTTCATTCATTTATCTTCTATCCCGCTTATCTCATTCAGGGTTGTTGGTGGCGGGAGCCTTTCCCAGCTGGTTTAGGCCGAGAGGTGAGGTACACCCTGGTCAATTGCAGGGCTGATACACAGAGACAGACAACCTTTCACACACACACTCACACCTACGGCCAATTTAGAATCACCAATTGACCTGAGGAGCATGTTTTTGGACTGTGCGAGGAAGCCGGAGTACCTGGAGAGAACCCACACATGCACGGGGAGAACATGCAAACTCCACACAGAAAGGCACGCCGTGCCCGAACCGGGATTCAAACCGGCGAATAGTGCGTTATTATTATTATTTCCTATTCAATATTGTTATATTATTTCTTTATATTCCTCATTTGTCTAGCTCATATTGCCTTAGAGTGTGCCTGTATAGCCTCATGGTCAATGTGAACTCATTATCTTCGTTATGGCTAGCAGACACATAGATGGCTTCTGTCTCCACCTCATGTCTGTGAATTCTTCTCCTCAAGGTCATCACATGCCCTGACCAACATACACACACTTTTCTAATACATTCTTGAAATCTGACGATTGTGGTTGGGACAACGCTGCCATTCAGCAATAGATAACCTATGTTGTTTAGCTCAATTCAATGTGACTTGAATAAAATGCTGAAGTGAGACATAGTTCCTCTTCATGTGATTCTTGGCGTGGCAACGTGGCTTGATTAACATCAACCCCATATGGGACCAACAGGAGCCTTGGCAAGTGTTAAGATCTTTAAGTTTGTTTTTTCTTTTCTTTCATTGTGCAGCATTTCAGTAATAAATTAAAAGATAATAATGTTAGCTTCTCCACATACAAATCAAGGAGTTTTGTGTGTTGTTGATGATGCCTTGTAATGCTGGACCCTCTCTGACCTCTCTTGAGTTGTCCTATCCAATGGCAGACCCCCAAAATTTCAAAATACACTCAAACTGTGTATCTTCATTTAGCTTCATTTCGACATTTAGCTCCAGAGCCATAAATAAAACAGAAGATAGTAAATTTTTCTCTGCTGAGGTTAAAACTAATGAGCGTCTGTTTTTGTCAAAAACACAGGCTGACCTCTAACTCCATCCGTCTCCATCTGATCGAATGATTAAAGTAAAAGCTACACGCACAAGCCCAAGGAGTCATTTCCTGTCTAGTGACAGATTCATGGATGTCCGTCCGTTATTTTTTAAATGCAAGAAGAATTTGATTGTTTGACTCAGGAAAGCACACAGCTTGTCCTCCTGCTACACTAGAAGAAAGCAGTGATGAGGTGAGGTCTTCTGCTGATGTTTGTGGGAAATTGATGTAATGGGTAGGATCCTGTGTTTCCTTTTCTAACTAAGTGATGCTATTTTGGTTGTCTCTCTCAGCTCTTAGTTGGATCCCATTCATTATTTTGTGCATCTGGTGTGTGTGTGTGTGTGTGTGTGTGTGTGTGTGTGTGTGTGTGTGTGTGTGTGTGTGTGTGTGGGAAGAGGGGATTTCTCTCCCAGTCCAATCAGTCCCTCTGCCTGTTGTTGTGGGAATATAGATCCATCTTATTTAGTAGCTAACAGATGGTGCGATTCAGTGGAGGAAAACCGTTTCAAAATCTAGAATTAGAGCTCAGCATTAGCTTGTCAGTGGAACATTACTTCTGTCGTCTATGAGCTAGAAAGTCTTTAGTCACGCATTTAAAACAACAGACTGGAGACTCTTTAGATATTGCTGTTTTGTACCATTTAAAAACTCTTACCACAGTTAGGGTAGATGCAGATATGAGCACTGGATAGATTCACAAGGTTAATGCCGAAGTTCTGCAGTTTAGCTTTTGAGAAACTTCTTTTTAAGGTAAAACCCCGGAGCTTTTTATGCTTCCTGTGTGACCCCTCTTTGTTTTTTTTAACCAGTTTAAATTTTAATTTCAGTACCAAATGTGTGACAGTGATCCTTCCAATGAGCTGGTTCATTTAGCTTTAAGGTTTTGGAATCACAGAAACTGAAATTCAGAATAGGATGATCATTGAGAGCTTTTTTTTAAATGAAATTCAAGTCTTCATTAAATCTGTCCTGCACTGGTCACTGTCTCAGATAAGTCTGCAAATGATCCAGTTTCTTCCTGGCACAAATATGAAAAAACACGTACATCTACATATTAATTCAAGGTTTGGTATCATCGTAATCTGTACGTCCACCGATCTTCTCCTAGGTGACTCCTGAAACGTTGTTTGTGGTTTAGCTGCAAGTCAAACAAAAACTTCTTTCTTTTCTAAATTTGTTGGTCTACCAAAGGCAATTATATCCACAGATCAGCTCCAGGACACCAACTACCAACTGTTTCAGCACCTGTCCACTTGTCTCCACTGAGTCTCAGTGTCCTACCTCAGCACGATGAACCAACTGTTTTGTGAAACATGAAAAATATGTTTTGTCTGAGTGTCAGTTTAGCTCAGTTATTGTAGTAAGAGCCAAACTAACAGGCTACTTCATTGCACTGAGCACCAAAACTTTGTCCTGCAGTTTGTTGAAAATCACCCCCATTCCCTACCCAACACTATTGCTCAAGGTGCACGTTATGAATCATGTGCTGTCAAAAATGTGACTTGTCTAAGATGTGACGTGTTTTCTTAAGACCTGCAGAGGACAGAGGACACATTTTAGTGTTAAACTCTGAAACTTTATTAGATTTTGTCTTATATGCATGTGAACAGGTTTTTCAGAGATTTTTCTCACACTGTCTGTCTAGGAGACATCTCTATGACAGAGCAGTGAAGGACTAAACTCTCAGAGCTGTTACAGATGAAAGCTCCGTTCAGCTTTAGTCGGTGAGTCACCGTCTGCTGCCTGACTGTCACGGCTCACTGAAATGACAAGTTCCACTCAAAAGTCCTCTTTAGGCTGCTGCTGAAGGCCTCTTTATACCGTTGTGACAGAGTTAGGAGGAGAATTGGAGATCTGCAAGGTGTATGTGAACACTTTAAAGCTGGTATACATTGGATTTTCCTAGCAAATGTGACCTTTCAGTGTCTCGGCAGGAAGTAATGTGTGTTTGGAGTGTGGAAGTCAGGGTTTATAATGTTGGTGCATCGTACAGAAGAAAAAGTCCTGTCCTGTCTTAAAATACAAGTTACCATTTGTACTCTATGAATATAAGAGCTTCATGTCATAGAATCATATTATTGTGTTAATATAAAGGCTTGATTGTCATGTTATCAGCAACAGGTGTGATAATCAGTCCCTTGATTAGTGCACCTGCACACAGAGACATTCTTGCTTTTTCTGCACATGTATAGCCTTTCAGGAGTAGACTTAAAACTACATTTTTTTATATATTAGGTCATAGAGCTGGATCAGGTCTGAACCAGCTCTTAGTTATAGGTTCAGACTGTTGAGGGGAACTGATGCACAAGGCTCCAGCTCTACTTTGCTGTCATTCAAGTCAATCAGTGCATTCACACAGCCCAGGCTGTGGTCCATCTCCAACGTGTGCTACCAACGGCTAGCGTACCCTGCAGAGACGCGTCAATCTCCGCAAAGCAGATGGTACCAAACAGGAAAACAGACACGAAAAACGATCAGAGTTTCCGGTCTTTTCAAAATAAAGCACCACGTTCAGACTGTCAATTGTAAAATTATCCTCGTATATCAAAACTACAACACTGGCACAGGGCCAGCAGTCATCAGTGGGTCAGACCGATGTCATGGATGAGGAAAAGTTTATCTTGGAGGCGGAAAACCTTAAAATTATATACGACACAACACATCCTTTCTTTAAGGACACCAACAGAAACTAAAAGAGAAGGACCGAATTGCTGAAGTTCTGGGAGGGCCAGGGGTGTTTAACATACTGATTAATTATCATGAAAGTAGTTGTCATGGGTGTGATTCCTGCGGGAACATGTGATTCTCCTGTGATCTCCCGTGTCCAGCTGCTATGAGTACGCTGAGCTGCGCTCCGCTCCAGGGACAGATCCAGTGTGAATTGGCTCACGCTGACAACTGAATATCTATCCAGTTTGAAAAGTTACACGCATTTAGCATGGACATCCAGCATTGTAACTTTGTATCAGTGTTTGAAATAACAGAGCATAACTTTACCTCTTTAGAGTGATAAATGAGCAAACTGATGGAATAAATGCTTCACTAAGGCCCCGTTTATACAACAACACTTCACAAAACGCAACAAAATTGTTGCGTTTCGTCCTAATACTGTTGTTGTGTAAACGGCCCCTAAAGCTAATAGAAATCTTTAGGGTCATCACTTCACCTTCATCTGCCACAGGTGAAGTCTTTGAAGCAGTTTTTGGGATGCTTTTATATACTTAAGATCTGCTTTGAAGAGGAAAGGATAATATGATTAGGAAAGTTGAGAAACCAATTGATGAAAGGATAGTCTGACAGGAAGACGATGAGGAAAGAAAGAAAGAACTTAATGTCAAATTTCCTGAACTCACCGAGCGAATAAGAAGGGCTTCGTCTGAGCTCAGCAGGGGAGCCACACTGTTATTACGGCACCTGAGGGTTTTCATGCTTTTCACCTTCAATTGATTCCTCTCCTGTTCCTGTGATATTAATCATCATGGTCATTACCTTGGTTCCACCAGAGCTAACAATGACAGCAGAGGAGAGCTGGCAGGGTGCTAAATGGATGACAGGAGGAAGAGAATCAGCAGACAGTGGGAAGAAGGAATGCAGAAAAATTAAGAGGAGAGGAGGTTAGAGATACAAACGGCCATGTTTTCAGGGGAAATTACACAGATAGAGCAAGAAGAAATAAGACTGAAACTAGCCAATATGATATGATTTTAAGGTTTGTTGACTGCCTTTTTTTAGAGAGTTAAATCTTGCATCTGGGCCACCACACATCAACCTGTCTGGATTTTGGGGGGACCAGCAGGGACCATAATTTAATATGATATATTAATATAATATTTATATATTCTGGTTGCCGTGTTCAAGAAACCCTGTCTTGTGGTGCAGAAACATCTGGGAATGTCACACCTAGTCCCACTAAGGAACCTTGAATATGTGGAATAAACCAGTGACCAGGGCGAAAGAGCAGCTGACAATCAGGGAAAGACCAGCAGACAGCATGGAAAGACAGGAGGGAAAGGCCCCAACTTTCTTGGGTGATTCAGACTGAATCACCCAAGATGGCGAGCAGACAGCTTCTGCCTGTCACTCAAAGAGGCCACGCCCCTATTTCCCCCCAAATTAAACCCTTTATCTAATGCAGACAGGTGAGTTTAATATGTATCAATGAATAGAGATGCAAACTGTTTTTGTACCAGGCTGTAACTTGTTGATTTTTACTGTATAAAATTGGGCTTTGTGGGGATTTACTCGCTGCAGGAGACAGCCTCTAGTGGACACTTAGGGAACTGCAGCCCTTGGAGCTTGCTACTTGCTTTTTGAAGAAACAGGGTGTTTATAGATGCTGTAGAGGTATAAATGTATGCATGAGGAGAGAATTGAGGGGGCGATCAATGCCATGAAAAAAGTTCACAAAGAAAAGCCTTCTGGCAAAGTGTGGCCTTTGAAAAGGCTGAGAAACTGCAGATTAGGGAAGAATTAGCAAGAGAAGGTGGACATATCCACGAGTGAAATCACAGGAAGGAAGAGAGGACTTAGCATTTTCATTCTCTCCCCACGTCTGTCCTTTTCCGATATGAAAAGTGTGTTTACTTCAGCAGGAATCCTGCAGCATGAATAAGATAAGTTTCTTATTATTTTGTTGGACAAGCAGGGGATAATAATACAATGCAATTATTGATCTGAGCCATCTCGTCCACGCCTTTCCTCATTGATGGAGAAAGGTGTTTTATGAGTGTGTGTGTGTGTGTTTGTGTGTGTATGTGTGTGTGTGTGTGAGTAAACTGTTTATCCTCGTTCACCCCAGATTGGTTTTCTCACGGCTCTGATAGTGGTTCATCCTCTCTGTCTGTGTGGCCTGCTGGAAATAAATCCAGATATCAGGTAGTGCTCAGTGCTAATGAGGCGTGAGGATTGTCAGGAATGTAAGTGCTGTAATCTGTTGTCTGTGCGTGTGTGTGTGTGTGTGTGTGTGTGTGTGTGTGTGTGTGTGTGTGTGTGTGATCTGAAGAATGACATGGTCTTTCTTTTACAATAAGCATTTACAGCCATGTTTCTTAATGCGAACGTGTCTCAAAGCTGCCTTATTTCTTTTATTCACCAAGAAGTCTGAGAAGGGTGTTCAGTTTTTTTCAGGAGTTTTGCACATTTAATTAATTCCCTCAGTGAACATTACATCTCAGTCAAACTTTGTTTTAAAGGCTCTCACACGTTGGGCTTAAAATAATGCTATGTCAAATCTGTGAATCAAAGCTGCAGGACAGAACTAAGAAGTTGAAGGACATCCTTTCCAGTGTTGTTGGTAATAGTAAAGAAAATTGGGACCTGTACTTTTTTAAAAATACATAACTGCTGAAAAAAGAAACTCAGAGAGTGTGTGCCGGAGTGTTAAGTTTGTGAATGTTATTAGAGGTATCATTTTTAGTTTAAAGGCAGGGTTGGTAGTCACAGGAAACTAGCATAAATGGACCCCTCTTGGTTATGCACATCTAATCAGAGCTAATGCATGTTGGCGTAATGCATGCGCAGGAGGCGGGCTGAATGGTAGGACAGGATTTGATTGGTTAAACAAACTGGATACCAAACGCTAGTATTGGTTGTTTTCTTTCTCAGGTTTACTCCTGCTGTAGACAGCTGATGTTTTTTCGCTCAGCTTTAAAAACACATCCTGTATTGAGTGCCATCAGGACATAAAGATCATTTTAACCAGTATAACAAAAAGTGTATCTAAATCTGATTACCAGCACTACCTTTAATCGTTCTATTCATTCATATTGTTTATTTGATTAGTCGCTCTAAATTGTTTGTTGATGGGAATGTGTGCGTAAATGGTTATTTGTCACTACATAGGTGCTTTTCCAATGCAGGAACTTTCCCAGGATCAAGGGACTTTTAGGTGAACCATATACTTTTTGACTGCAGGAACTAGGGTCTAAGTTTAATTTCTTCTGGAGTAATTGATCTACGCTATGAAATGGCCCTGCCTTAGTGACTGTACTTCCCAGATGTCCACCAACTATGAGGGGCCAGGTCCTGCAAGCTGAATGTTTCTGATTGGTTGAGCAGTTTTTATTTTATCTGCCATCAAGACTTGCACACCACACAGCTGAGTCTGATAACGGGAATGCAGCTAAATGCGTCAGTGGATATTGAGTTTACAACGCCTGTTGAGACACTGATGAAGTCCTCTGGAATACATCCTAGTTTGGTTTATATGTAGCAGCAATAAGCCCGTGTTTCACCAGTCCAAGCTTTTTCAAAAAGCCCTAAACAGACACTTGTCTTCTTTCAAAGTGTTGATTCAGTGGATCCATCTGAAGGGCAATAAAGCACGATCAAAACTGGCACAGGCTGAATATTCTCCATACTAATAGGCCAACTGCAGTGTCGCACATAAAGATTCTGACGTGTCTATTTCTTCTCTGGTCATTACTTTTATTTTTTCTCAGCACTTTGCTGGCCTGATTTGCCTAATCTTTACGGGACTTCAGGCTTTGGTAGAACCACAACAGAAAAACAACTGGCCACATGAATCATTAAGTCCTGGAAGAGTAGTTACAAGACCCAAAAGTTCCTTTAACTTCTGGTCAAAAGCTGTAAAGGGTGTACCCCACCTTGCGCTCAATGACAGCTTGGATAGGCTCTAGCCCCCTGCAACCCTGAGCGGGATAACCTGCAAAGATAGTGGATGGATGCTCCTATCACAGTTTAGTCAGTACTTCTCCACAGTTATCCAATTCTTTCTCTTTTGCTTTTCATGTTTTGGAGCAACCAAGCTTCAAAGTCAGACAGAACAAGCTGCAGGTACCATTTTCATATAAAATGTCTTTATCTCTCTGTTAAAAATGAAGCTGTATTAAAATAGACCTGATAATTTGCAGAGCTGAGTTCAGTCTGGAGGGTAAGGTATACTGATAGTGTCCTTAAGCACTGTTCACCTTTCTAATATTTAAACCTGGTATAGCTTTATAATTTAATACCAAAGCAGCTTTGACTTTAATTCAATTTAGACATCAGTGTAACTTTTGATTTAATTTAGAAGTTGCTTTAAAAGCACCACGGAGCCAAATTCTATGCGAGTGTATGTGTGTGTGTATGGCTGTGTAAGAGTTGAACCATTAAATGTAGCAGTAAGTGGAGGTGCTCTGGAAGTCTCCTGGCACAGAACACGATGGGAAATTACCTCTCTAAGAGCAATCAGTTAGCAAAGCCAGTGAGGGTCTGTCTTCTCGTTCCCTCCATCACACCCTCACAGCTAATAATCCTCAACAGTTCACCCTCAACAGTCTGAAAGCTGTAAAATAGGCAGCTAAAATCCCATTTCCTTTCACTCTGGACTTCTTTCACATCCTTCTTTCAGAGTGTTTCACACTCTGGGTTTTGAGGGAAGAAGACGGAATCTGGAAGACAGCCAGAGACGTGAAGAGGAGATGGAGAGCAGGGTTATCACCTCAGGGAGAGCAAATTCACCCAAAATCTATATTTGCTCATGGGAAGACCTCACTAATATGACAGGTCACGGATGAAGGTGCAGACAGAAACCAGCGTGCAAACATTCAAACTTCAGCTCACACACACACACACACAGGTGAAGAGGGTCTGCATCCTCCATCAGAGAGTGGATCAGAGGCTGGGTCTGAATGCGTTCCTTTTAATTATACCCTGTTGCTTCACCGTGTGGCAGGAGGCAGAGCAAGCCCGGTGGCCTGCTGAGCTGTGGCATCCGTCCAAACAGCTCCATGTGCACATTCTGCACTCAATGGACTGTGAAATCAAAGTCCTCTCACTGCAATTACGCCATTCAACATTCAGCACGAACCAACTGCTTGTGCTGGAGATTACCAAGGTATTGTCTGCACACTGTGCAGAAACACATGAACATACAAGGACACACACACACACACATAACCACAATTACCCGGAGTAAGCTGTCAGTCTTCTGCAGGCTCCATTTTGAATTTATTGGTTTTCGCAAAATCTAGTTTTAAGAGGAAACAAATGTGTTATTACCCTCAGTCCAGCTGCTCCTGAACATCTGAAGTGATTTGAATCTTAATGCTGCTCATATTGCACCATTATGAAATCAATTCATTGATGCATTTTACCTGTGTTTTCTCATTGGTTGCTGTCAGCAGCAGGCTTAGTGAGATTGACCAGATGTCCTTACTCAGCCATGTCTTCCAGCTCTCCCTGTGGGACCCAAGATGTTCTCACACCAGATGGGATATGTAGTCCTTCCGATATGTTTGTAGTAATCCCTGGAGCCTTCTCTTTGTTTAATGGGCCTCGAACAAAGGATGCAAAAGTAAAAATACCAATAACACTACCTTTATATATAAATATAGCACCTTTAAAAGTAACAAAGAACTTTACAAGAAATTAACAAGCCAGTAAGCAGCAACTAACAACATTTTATAAACCCAACAAAAGTTTTAAAAAAGTATAAAAACAATAAACTGCAACATTAATAAAATGCACGTCAAAAGAGTGAGATTTCAAAGGTTTGTGAATTTGAAAGATTGGTACTACTTTGCTCAAATACCTACTTTACCTGACTGTATGGATTTAACCATCTATAAAAGTGATACAAACTTGTATTTTACTTAAAACTTATTTCATGATAGCACCAATAGTTGCCTATCCTACACACCTTAATGCACCATGATAAAGGAGCCACTTTAAGTCTATAAAATGCCCCTTTTGCATCTTTTCCTGTGACATCATAGATAAAGATAAAGATGTGTAAATGTCATTCAGAAATAATATACAGAGTCTCTGTCCAAGGTGCTGAACCTAAAACACACACACACACACACGCACGCACGCACACACGCACGCACACACGCACGCACACACGCACACACGCACACACATACAAACACACACACACACACACACACACACACACACACACACACACACACACACACACACACACACACACACACACACACACACACACACAAACCACACTTCCAGAAGAGAGCTTAAGAAATCATTTCTTTCTGTTCATTCACTATGCTTATTTGTAACACTTTCAAATGAGTGCATCATCCTGCATGATGCAGGCACAGCATCATGAGCAATTAATATTACAAAGTCAAAAGAAAGCTATGCATTATTTGTTATAATGATTTATTTATTGTAAGCGTTTTCACTTTTATCTTAACCTCTCAGCAAAGTAGAAAACAAATTTACTTTCTAAACTCGTTATGTAAAAATATGATCTTATCTCTCCTAATGCAGCATCCCCCAGTTCATACAATGTTTTAAAGAGAGGGTAATTTCCTCTCCCATATTCTAATCTGTAAAATGACACAAGATCTTTACAAGATTTGCTAAAGTAATGAAGTCATTACATAATGATCTCCCATCTCGGTCATGACACATTGGAGAGGCAGGCCTTAAACACCAAGGTCCTTCGCCCATAGCTCTGCCCCTGACAGGCCTCTAGAGGGCTGGCGAATCAGAAGGAAGGGGGTTTGTGGAGTGGGGAACCTTAGAGCTGAAATACAACAGTAACTGAAATAAAAGTGTTCCAAAACACCAGTGCGAGAAAAATATGGATATTATTTTTTGAAGTAAATCATGTAAAGGGGCCAGAGGGATAGTATAAAGCGTTAAATAAATGCACAATACCCCTCTTTAAAGTTTACTGTGTCTCAGGTGACATCACTTGAAGATACTTGGGACATTATATTGTTTTACACTCAAAAAGACAGGTCAGGGTTTTGCAAAGGTTTAATAATTCTGTTTTGTCCATGCCTGAAAAAATTGCCCACACATGAATATATTTTGTTCTTTAATATTGTTACAAAGGACTTCTTCTTTATGCTTCAGCATTTCGACAAGAACAGAACACATAAAGAAATGTCAGCAGAGGCTTGGAAACCATGACCTCTTCTCAAAAGATGTGGTCAAGCACTACCTCAAATATTCCAACAAAGTTGTTTTTTTTCTTTTTGGCCATGAAAAATGAATTAGTTTGATGTGAAACACTCGTCCTGTGCCCCTCTAAGAAGAAACCTCAAAAAACAAAACAAAAAAACAAAACAAAACCCTGAAGTACTTGATACTCAAAGTGCATCAAAACAAAATATCTGTTGCTTCATTAGAGCTAAAAGCACCTGTTATAAGATTCTCATAAAACAACAGATATCTGGAGACTTGCATACCATTTAATTAGTTTTGAAATCCCAAAATAATTACTTTGGGATTTCGAAATAACCCAAACTTCTCCAGATCATTAAATAATAATGAGTAAATCTATATTAGGCAGACCTAATTAGACCATCTCTGCCTGCTACGGTATGTTGACACTCGCAGCATGAACTAAAAGAGTTATTACAGCACTCTTCAGCTGAGTGAAAATGTCTCTGTTATTTCCCCCCAAAGGATAATTGTACTAGTGAGAGTGGATGGTTAATTTAGAGGCGCAAGGTGCAACCAAATTAAGGTGTGTGAGAGTACAGAAATGTTAATGAGATTGATTATATGTGGACAAACAGCTGGAAAGTCCACAGTAGGCTAAGTGTCTGCAAATTCCCATCAAGGGTTTCTGGAGCTTTGTTGCCTGTGTTTGTGAATGTGAGACACTTTTTGAATGGTTACTTTTCAGGGGTTTTACCCGTTATCGTGATAGGACAGCTTGCGAAAAAAAGGAAATGTATCAAATAATACCATGACAAGGAATTGATCCTACACCTTAAATATGCTTTCCCATAAAACAGCTGCATGGGGTGCTTTTGGAAAATTTCAAACCTGCTCGACAAAATGTGCATCTCTCTGGTGCTCATCAGTGTGGGGATCCAGCTTGAAGTTTTCAGGAGATCTGAGGCACTCAGAGGAATCAGTTACTGCCCTGATGAAGGCCTATGTTACATTTAAAAAAAAAGCACTAGATTTTCACAAGACTTGTAGAAATGAAAAGGTCATCACAGATGGATCTCCTAACCGGTACATAACATGATGGACCTCAAACACCAAGATCTGCTCATAGCTTTGCCCCAACAGATCTCCAGAGGCATGGCCAATCAGAGGGAAGGTGGTTTATGAAGTGGGGAGCCTTAAAGTGAACAGATAAATAAAGAATTTCCAGGCAGAGGGATGAGTGAGAAAAATAGGGATTTTATTCTGTAGCTGTAAATCTTTTAAAGTTACTACAGGGGTACCAGATAGACATTATAAAGATGACAAAAGCCTCTTTAATCATCCCCTGGCTGTGCAACTAGTAGATCCACCCTCATTAGTCTGACAGCCAATAGGATGACAGTATGCTGAGACAGTTACTAGGCAGGATGCTTAAAAAAGTTATTGCATAAATACTTTGTCACTTTGTCAGTCAACTTCACACTGTCACAGTATTCCTACTCACATAGGAATACTGAAGTGTATCATTTCCATGTCTTCTCTGACCTCCAGTAAACTATTATTTTTTTTATATTCCTTTACCGTGTTATCTTAAAAATATTCCTCCAGTCGTATGTTCAGTGTGTTCTCTTGCTTTATGCCCTCGAACACATTCCTGTGAGGTGAGAACTGAGCTGCATGGGACTCAGGGAGACATCAAACCAGAGGTTTCTGCTGTGGGTTTCCTCTTCCTCATTCTCTGTGTTCTTCCTCCTCTCTGCCACAGAGACACTCCGCACCTGACAGCGGACAGGAAATTAAAATCAGGCCTGGGAAATAGATCGGATATCTAGTCGGCACGAAGGGGAGGAGATAAAGAGAGAGAGAGGCAGAGAGAACCAGACACAAAGTGAAGATGAGGGAAAGAGAAATATATTACAGCACAGAAATTCACCCCAGATCAGTCGTTGGCTCCATTCATAATAGAAAATGTGATTCTCATCCACTGGCTGCCACTGAAACACAGAGGTAATGGTCTCTTTAATGAGCTCCACCTTTATGCATTAGTGCTGGCTGTTGGCCGTTGAGCTGCTGGCAAATAAATAAGATGCATCGCCAGTGGCAGTCAGCTCAATACAGTCCTATCTATCTGACTGCAGACACATCTGGTGATAAAGCCACAGAGTGATTCAGTAATGTGCTGAAAATGATCAAATATACCAAAAGAAGAAAAATAGAAGAACAAAGATACATGACAAATCAATATGGTCATAAAGCGGGGAATAATACAGACAAATGAGCTGATAAGGTTTTGATGTTCTTTAGAACAATGATAAACTGAGATGTATAGTGAGTGGATGGTCCTCATAAATCATATCAAGATTTTAACCTCACATCTAGTGGCTGAAATCCACCAGATGCGTCTCAAGTCTGGCTCTACTCCGTCACAGCACCGGATCAGATAGGTTTCCATTCAAGTCAATGTGTCAACTTACACTGGATCTGCTCCGTTGCAGTCCGGCTGTGGCAGATCACATCCAGTATTCAACCATCCCATTTTTGCCAGATGCCAGCCAATAGAGCTCTGACACATCAATTCAGCACAGGGCAGTTTAAGTGGGACAGTAAGTTGTGCACAGAAAATGCCTAAAAACACCCAGTAACTTTCAAAATAAAACAAGCCATGTCAAAACCAGATCGTGTTTAGTTTCACAACAACAACAAACCGACATACCGAACAGGTTTGAGGTTTTACAGCCCAACATGAGCGAGGGGAGGCTTACCAACAGAGTGGGAAAACGCAGGAACTCCTTAGTCTCATGACTCTAGCTGGCTGTCAGTCAAGCAGCCAATGTGAGTTGAAGTCCGCATTCAACACGCAACAGAGCCAGACAAGTCTAAAGTCTTCATCCCTGATGATTTGTTTTTAGTTTTTCTAGTTTCCATGTGGTTTTTTTCTTGTCTTTTTATTCTTTTTCCTGAAGACTGCTTCGCAATAATATTGAAACCTCCTCTGTTTCATTCATCGATTCTAACAGGATGGTAAACAGGTAGGATCTAAACATCTAAAAACATTGGATGAACCTTAGAATCCCAGACAGGCTGTTAAAGTACTTTTGACACATGAAAAAACCTGAAATCCTTGGAAAACATGAAAGACAAGTAATGACAATGATTTTTCCATACAAACCCAAAAACTTTCCTGTTAACTTCTGCCTCTTTTTCTTCGTTGTTAATGTGTATTTCATAGACATTGTGTTTCGACACAACTTACATTTGAAACACTAATATCACACAGGATATAAAGTAACTTGCTTTCTGTTTTTGTCAGTGGAATCTTGGGCTGAAACCTTGGATAAAGATCTGAACTGATTGGTTTTGAAAAAAAAACAAGAACTTTCATCTCCTCTGTCTGTCATTTGTCCACTGGAACTCCTCTCCTGTGGACAAATGTGATATGTGTGAAATGGTTGTCCCTGGCAACTTCCAAACAAATTCAACAAAGGAAAATTTATTTTAAACCTGAAACAGGGAACAGATTTCTCTTTTCAAAGACAGCAGACTCCATAATCAAAAGCAATAATTTCACCTCAGGGGCAGCGGGAATTGTTCGGTAAACTGTTTGACCAGTTAATTTTTTTTTTGTATTATTGTGTGACATAAATTTTTGTGTGGATCAAACAAATTTAAAATTCCTATTTGTTTTTTGTTTTTTGGGGGTCTCGTGGCATTAATAACAGTAATGTAACATCTATTTCTCTGGCGTATTTCACCGCAAAAGAAAATGAAGTGTATTTGGGTAGATGGATACAATTAGATTCAGAAGCTACAGATGGACTGTAAGCATAGAGAGGCTTGTGAAATAGGATATAAAACAGAGGCAAAAAAAGAAGGCAAAGCTTTCAAGTGAGCAGAATAGAAACATACACACACATTGTAAATATTTATCACACATTTCAGATCCAACTGGACCTGCAAACTGCAAACCAACACAGTCATTTAAAGGCACATTGCAGGAAACATTTAAACCACAACAACCCGTAAACTTTACCACCTTGAATGATGCTCCGCACCCAAAAACATCCTCTCTATTAATCCAAGGCTGGCTTAAACCTCTGTGATCATGCAGATTTCCTCCTGCCTGTACAAGCTGTACACTCACTCTGTTTGTACAGATGCCAGAAGGACTGCAGCACTGCCAACATGTTTATCGAGGCCAGGGGCGATGGGTGGCTGTTTTCTACAGTTAGCTGTGGAAATAAACAGAAGTTGTGTACATACAGTATGACTGTGTGCAAACAGGCAGAGGAGGAAAGTGAGAGCAGGTGGTAGCATGAATAAAAAACTCAAAACAAGAGCAGGGAGACTCATCTGGAGCAGAAAATGTGATGTGAAATCACAACAATGAGCTGACAGATGCTACAGCTGGCCATTCTCTGTGGGCTTATCACCAACAGTTATGCTTCCCACGTTTCATCCATTCTTAGATCATGAATACTGGTCATAGAGCGGTTGAGTAAATTTATTGATACACAGTTCTCTGCTGAGTTTCAGATCACAAAAACAAGTCTGGTTTGGTTTCAGAGTAAATTATTTGAACCAGACAACTTCAACGAATGGTCTGCAGCGCCATGAATTAGTCTCATATCTACTTTTCCGACCTCGGACCACTTTAGATACTGGCCTTTTCAGTTCTGAAGATGATCATCTCACCATCACACTCTGGTCCTTTTCAAAATGGCTCACATTGTCACACTCAGCCAATTGTTCTTGCTTCAAAAAATCAAGTTCAAGGACATGTTCAACTGCTACTTAAGATATCCCATTCACTGACCGGTGACTCTATGTAGAAATCATCAGTGTTATTCACTCTGTTAGTGTGTATGTTGTTATGGCTGATGGTTATCTGCTGCTGATTCAAACACTCACTGTATTGAAAAAAATGTGAAATTAAAACAAACACATTTTCGTATATAATTTACAATACTTGCTTTATATTAGACTACAAAAAAAAAAAAAAAAAAAAACAGACTTCCTGTGTTTTTCATGGTAAAATATAAAACAAATCCCAAGAAAAAATAAACAGTTTTGCTTTATTTGAAGACAATAACAAAAAAAAAATTAACCACAGAATTTTGTAACCATAACCGTTGTTATATTGTTCAACTTATTTCCTACAGTAATATTAACCTTTGACTCCAGATGTGTCTGCACTGACACATTTGCGCAAGCACACTTTGAATGACTGTTATTTCTAAATGATGTGCACAATCAGAAAAATTCAAATGCTCAGAAAGCTGAGATCTTGCTCTTTCAGCCAGTATGTGGTGATAAAAGTAATTCTACTCCAGCATCTAAGGTAGCCTGCAAATACACCAAGGAGAAACACCCGATAGAGACAAATTAAGCCTATGCTGGGAATCCACTAGAGGCTGGCAGCAGAAAGACCAGAAGTCCCGTACACACCAAGCCAAAAAACAGACTTTTACGGTATTAAAAAGCATATTTACAGCCTGGTTCAAAAAAACAGCTTGGGTCTGAAACGCTAATTTTACTATTGGCACACACTTAACAGTGAGTGATTTTTTTTCTAACTCAGCGGTTTATTAGATATTAGGATTACAAGTTTGTCCAATCAAAGGCTCAGCTCAGCTCACGTGACTGACTGGCACCCTATAGCTGTTAGAACGGAAGCTCAAAGCCTGCGTCATATCCAAGATGGCTCTGTCCAATGATTGGCTTCATTTGACTGTATCAGGAACAGACGGGTGATGTTGCAGAGACTACGTCCATATTTCATACAGTCTATGGAAAACCCACAGAGTGCAGAGCAGATGGATGAAAAGAAAACACAGAAAAACAGAGCCAAGTTTGTCCAAAATACACAAAAAGTAACACTAGATTGGATGAATGAAGCTCCATCTATCTTGCTTTCTTGAGTTCTTAATTGTATGTGTAGATTGAGGAAAATTCAATGTTTATAATTTGCAGTAACCATTTAAGAACAGGGTACCTATGTTTGTACTTCATATATGTATATGTGTGTGTCATGTACTCTGTAATATGGCACATACAGTTTTTTGTCCTATTTTAGAACAGTGCACCAAGTCTTTTTTTCACTGTGTGAGCATGATTTGAGGCTTGTATTGTGTGCTAACCTTGTAGAACAATGTGCCATGCCTTGTTTGTACAACACAGTGTGCGTGACCAGCTGAATTTTTTCTCCACTACTTTCAGTTTGTCTCGTGATGAGGAGCAGCATCCTCAAGAGGCTTGTGTGCTAGGAGAGGGAGAGGCTGTGGGGATGCTGGAGGCTCTGGTGATACCCTTTTTTTCACAAAATAAGAAAAATACTAAACATTAGTGTACATATGTATAATATTGTTCATAGGCTTTATTTCCTGAAGGATTGATTGTGCTCAGGTGATAGCATGTGGGTCTTAATGGGGTGGATAACAGTTATATCTCATTACCGTATTCTACATTATATGGATGCAACACTTATTTTAATTACCACTTTCTCATGACCCACAGATGGTCTACTCTTTACATGATGAACCAAAATTATCTGATACTTATCTCATACGCTGTGTTGGATGTTTGGTTTTTCTCTTTTATTTGTCCTCCTGTTTTTCAGGCTGTGCTCTTCCTTCGTAGCTTCCTTCAGTCTAACGCTCAGTTGAGACTGTTAAGATTTAGATACACCAAGCTGTTTATCTGTTGCTGCTTTCTTAGCAACCAACAAAAACTCTACATCAATTTTGCTTATTGCAGTACATCAGAATTATCACCTGGAGTAAAATTAGGCTCCGATGGCATGGAGCAGCAGAGGCGGTTATGGAAAAGGGTGAAGTTGTTCGTCAGGCAGCAGCAGAGAGGATATTAACTCCTGCCTGCTGTCTCTGGCACATTTTATTGTTAATCTGATCTGCTTGGAAATATTTCTCACCTCGGCTTCTGGAGGCAGATTTCAGCTGTGGCAGCAAACGTAAAATCTTCCAGCAGCGGCACGTTTTATGAGGCCGGTGGGTCGTAAAGAGAGACACACCCACCAGGACGGATCTCATTAACCGAGGGAAACGGTGTGTAAGTTACACAACTGTGCAGCCAGTTGGGCCATGATAATAATCTGTGTAGCAAATTCCAGGAAAAGAGCCAACGACTCCCTGATTTACTGTCTCTGTTCACATGATTCCAACACAGACTGTTTTAACCTTTGAATGCACTTTAGTTCTCACCCAGCCACCACTCTGCTGTACATGCTCCTACATGTTTGCTCCTATATTTTGGGAAAAGTCTTCTGCCTTCTTTTTGGGTACAAACTCTTCTGTATGCTCTCTCTCTCTCTCTCTCTCTCTCCCTCCCTCCTCAGCTCTGTGTAGCCCCAGCAGGCCAATGTGATGGGCTGTAATGAAATCAGGTCTGTGTTAAATCACAGCTCCTTCTTCTCTCTCTTCACTGACCATCTAATTAAGCAGCAGAGTGCTTCACTTTGGCTGCTGCTCATTGGCTACTGCGCTGATGATGAGGATTATGATGAAGATCTGTGGTGAAGCTGAGACGAAGAGGTCCTTTGGGATTCTGTGTGGAGTAAAGGGACTAGCATTCAGCGTTCCTTTTCAAGGCCCAGTATTAAAGAGAAAACTGGTTTAATTCTCTTTTTTGTTCTCAGTGAATGAACGTTGTGAGCAGTACAAAAAGCCAAAAACACAGCAGTGTGTCCTTTGATGTCTATTTCTTTCTATTTTCCCTAAGACTATTTCAAAATGGGTTCCTTGATGGCTCACCTGAAATGGTTGACCTGTGGAGGCAGAACCGGAATTGAGTGTTGAACAGAGTGCACCCTGCAGCTTCAGACCTTCACACTGTGCCGTAAACACTCACCTGAATCATTCTGACCAAAGAGTGCATTTCTATACGTCTTATAAACAGCTATACAGATGTTTTCAGCATGATGTAGCAGCTAGGAGAGAGCTTTCATTTGCAAGTACTGGATTTTATCCATTATCTATTAATTATATTTTACACAACATCCCATCTTCTTTGGGATTGAGGTTGTATTATTGTCTTGGATAAAGTGTAAAAGCTGGAAATCCTCCTTCTCAGTATTAATCTTTAATTGTTCCCACTACTGTTACTTGTTTAATTTGCAGAAGAAAATAGAGAATGTGCAGACTCTGAATATGCAAGATATCAACACATATAACTTTTGTAAAACACCTTAAGATGCATCATCAGTCTTTTTATTAGATCAGAGGGCTATCTCCTGAGGATCATGAATGTTTATGACAAAAAAGAAATACAGGTTCAAAGAAGCAAACGATTTTTGGGCTCCAAATTTGTCAGTCAATGTTTTAACTTTGTTGAACTCCACTCCATTGCATCCCAACTGCATTTCAGATCCATCAGGTCAAAGAACTCAAGAGTTGATACACAAGTCTTCTATTTTTGTTGGATGTCGGGAGAGGTTCATCGTTGGGGCAAGAAGAATCTTTGAATCAAAAATCCCAAAAATTGGATTAATCTGGCACTAAAATGTCCTCATACAATGCAACCAAATGTCTGCATTATATGAGGACATTATAACCATTAAATCAAACCAAAAACAAAACAACAAATTAGATATAACCACAAAGATAAGGTCTGTTATGGTTTACAAAGCTTCATGATTGTATCTGACTAACATGACAACTGAACTCTGCATAACCTCTTCCCATCTTTCAGCTCAGACATCAAGCAAAGAACACACTGATAAAAAAAAAAAGCGAGAGCCACGAACACAATTTATTCTTTAACTGTAAACAATCAACAAAGAGCGACACACAAACACACTCTGTTACCTTCCTGGGACTGGAGAATGTGTCGTATTTGTGTCTGTCTCAGTTTGCCCAAAGCTTCTTCCTCTGCTCACATTGTTTCCCTTTCTTTGAGTTGTTTTTGCTTTCTCTCTTAGGCCTATCTTCCTCTTCTTCACCCTCTTCCTTAGCCTATCCCCTCTGTCTCCTGCTAACTCTCAGTTTCGCACAAGGAGGTTTGATCTTAACAGCCAGACTCTTGCTTTTATCCGTGGGCTCTCCTGCAGAGCTCAAAGCCTGACTGGGAGCTCTTTCTCCCTCTCCCGGGTGCACAGTGACACAGAAGTGTCACTGCATGTCCACTGTGCCTGTGGACAGGCAGCTGAAGGGGGAGAAGTGTTGAGCTCAGCGGGGAGTCCAGCAAATCTAAAATGCTGAGGTGGACATCTTTGGAACTCACACTGTAGATTTAGCCAAAGAAATAAAAAGTAGGTTTTGGATTTCATGCTGGGTGGCTGTCGTTGTGTGGGTACAATGGCTGTCACCTCACTGCAAGAAAGTTCTGGGTTTTAACCTACTGGCTAGCTCCTTCCCACAGTCAACAAGACATGCCAGCTAGATGAATTGTTGAAAGGGGAGTGTAGATATTTGTCTGTCACTTTGACTGTGTTGGATTAGTTTTCAGAGATAGCCCCATGGCCATTCAGCTCACACTAGATTTCCTCTTACTTCTCTTTGTGCAAACATCACATATTCACTGGTTCAATACTGACTTTACCAGACTTCATTATCTTTTTGTCGTTGAAAGTACATCTGACAGTGTCCCTGAATAAAATCACAAGTGAATTACATGCAAGTCAATCTAAAGATGCAAGTAGACCAAGTCCTTGTCTGGCAATGCAAATTGTGTGAAATGAGTCTGGTCTATACTTTGGACACAGGCAGTCTGACTATCAAAGAGACCATGATACCCACAAAGATTTCAGCAGAGTATCACAGAGTGGCGCAGACACATTGACGTTCATGTAGTGCTCATGAGTGTGTAAGCCCATAAAGCAGGGGTCTAAAACTCATGGCCCATGCACCATTTAATAAAGCTCGCCACTTGATCTCAATTTATAGTGAAATCCGGCCTGCTGCATGACTGGCCCAGTCCATTGTCGGGAAATATCCTATTTCCAAGGTTGACTCTGAACAGCATAACCCTTGCATGAACTCAAGCGGAAAAAGAAACAAACATTTGGCACACTGCCAGCATCCTAAAGCAAGATGTCTCTTTCAAAGACCATAAGAAAGGTTGATGTCAGACACAGAGTGTTTCAGGAGAAGTGGGAGAATGATTATCTCTGTTGAGTTTAAGGGGAATTACACCCACCTGTAAGAGAGCAAGACTGTAAAGTAGGTTGTTGAGAAATACAGTGGTCCAATTTTTTTTTTCTTGGGGAACGCCTTAAGTGGCCCCCTTGAGATAAGACTAGATGCTCAGCAGCCCTCAGGTAATGTGAGTTTGAGACCCTTGCCCTACAGAGTAGTGTCAGCAAAGGAGTATAAACCAGGATGTAGGTATTGTGAAATGAGTGAGTGACCAGATCCAGATCTGTTGTATTTCAGCTCTGTTCTGTTCCATTGTGTTGTGACTGCATGCTCTCACTCACACAGGTTTTGTGTTCAGTTCTATCAGGACAACCCAACAGCTGCAGTCATGAGACCAAGGAATTTCCACCCCAAAGATGAGCCTCTCTTCATTCAATGTTTTCATTATTTCGCCGTAAACTTGTCGACTCCTGGCCTTACTCCGCTCATTATGTTGGTTTGTTGTTATTGTAAAGGGCTGGAGATGAATCTGGTGTGATTTTTTCGTCATTTAGACTCAAAATTTGACTATACCCATAAGAGTTGAACTTCAGCAAATCTTTCATACCGTGATGGCCATTCAGCATGGTATGAAAGACCTGGTGACGTATGACTAAATGGACCGGCAAAGGTTCATTCATCTGAAAATTACAAGGTAAATCAATTGTAGGCTATTATGTGCTGCTTCCATGAACTCTAGGACACTACCCGTTTTTTATGAGATCAGATATGATAAAAGTCTCACCTTCAGGAAAGTGAGTTGGGAGATCGGGTCACCTGATAAACTGAAACTCTTTGTCAGTCAGAGAAATTATAATTTCAGTGTCACTGCAGTTGTAAATTAGTTCAAGGAATTTAGTCACTAAGACAACTTTCAAATACGAGTAAATGAAGTTCATAAAACCTTGGTCTCTAAATTCTTTCCAACAGTAGAGACTGCTTTTTTATTCTTTACAGCCTTCTTTCACTCCACGTTTGAAATCAGCAATTCAACCAGCTGCCATCATCTCCTCCCGTCATCACTTCCTTCCTTCCTCTTGTCGAGATGATTGCGAGTATCAGGCAGGGAAACGAAGAGCAGCAAGGCAGTGGAAAGAAACAGCATCTATGTATTCATTACTCACCACTGAGAGGGCTGTTGATGAAGAAGAGGAGAGAATAAAGAGAAAATGAGGAAGGAGGTTGAAGAGATGGAATAAAAATATGGAGAGAAGAAGGAAAAGTGTTAGAAATGAGAGAAGAAGAGTTGAGTCATTCTAACCTGAGGATACGGCGCTGACATGGAGATTGGTCTCTATGCATTCTTGAACCAGCAGATTGGGAGAATAATTTGAAAGCAGCATGAGAAGCAGACAGAGATTTACTATAGAGGAGAAGAAGGAGGGTGCTGAATGCAGAGAGGAAACCCTGTGGATACCACTCAGTGTGAATACTTGAAAGGAAACTTTCATGTCATTGTTGCGGATGTTTTGAAAATTATGAGTCGTAACTGCATTTGAAGAGGCAAGTCTATAAAGTTACACCCAACAGTGAGTGTGTTGAATGAGGATTCTCTGCTTATGGTTGAGCTCAAAAAAGAGCTGGTCTCGACAGTCATGTCAAAAAATTCGGGTTGTCCTCTGAAACGGTGATCAGACTTTACATCGAATATTTCCATTTACCTAAACACAAAAGTTCATTCAATAATGAGATTTTTTTGTTTGACTGGTTGTTTGGGCTTGGTTAATGTTAGAATCCACTTACTATTCAATGATCGGTGATATAGCCCCTGGATTAGTTAATTATGTGTATTGTAAAGCCCAACCATGAACCATCTCAAGAGTTTTCCAGGTGTGAAGGCTGTTATTTTTTCATCCTGTCTCAAAATTTGTCTTTTTGATAATTTGTAGCACTGATAGGAAGAAACCTCCTCAAAGTGATAGCTTATGAAGGAGCTCTAACTCTGCCTCTGTTATATGGAGAGCATGTTGAAAACCTGAATATTTCTCTGTGATGTGCAAGAAAGAGAAAATCATCCACCAGTCTTACATCCTCCTGCAAAGCGTCGGCACACATTAGAGTCCTTTAGAACAGATTGTACGCAGTCTGAGAACTTCCTCAGTCTATCCTGACATGAGCAATATGCTCCCAATGTATTCACCTTTTCAAAGCAGCTCATTTGTTTGAAGGCAAACGTGCACTTTTATTTTTTTTTCCCTCTCTAGACTTGGTGTCCAATTCCCTGAATGGCTGCGGGTGCAGCTTCTTGTGTAAGAGATAAAATGAATGTGTTACAAGGAGTTCATAAGACTAATCACCACTGTGTCAGTGTAATGAAATGTAAAGGGATATAATTTCAAAGGAGACATGATGTTAGAGACCTCAAGAAGGACAGAGTGAAGGTTGACAGTGTAGTGGTTTACTTCTCACTCTTTTAATTCTCCTTTTGCCTCTTTTCCACCTTTCTTTTTCTATCTTCTGTTCTTCTTGTGTGCTTCATGGTAAGGAGATGCCTTCTGAGTACTGTACATACATTTACATGTACATCATGGTATTACCTATAAAATGGCATTCCAAGTTCTTCAGCTTTTTTAATCACAAACAATGCCAAAAACAGGAAACATTCCAGTGTAACAAACTCATAACCTAATAAAACCAAATAAGAACTGATTCTCTGCAGTGCATTTCTATGGATGTCCGGGCAGAGAATGTCTGAGTGTATGAGATTGCTATATGCACTTTGATTGGCTCATTGCATTTAGGGTGGGACTTAGCCATAGGTCAATTCATTCATTCATTCATCTTCAATACAACTTATCCTATTTAGGGTCGTGGGTGTCTGGAGCCCATCCCAGCTGTCTCAGAGCGAGAGGCGGGGTACACCATAGGTCAATTGTCTTGGTTTTCTTTTTCAAATTTGTAATTGGTCTCAAGTTTGCTGACATAACATCATTAACAGATTAGTAAAATGTCAAAAATCAAGCTTTGTTTGGACTGTTCTCAAAAGGGGGAGAAATCAGCTTTTCAAATGGAGGGTGTAACACAGACAAAACTACAGACAATGACAATTATTCAGAGTATGTTGTGTTTGTGCAGACAGCTGGTATGTATGACATTCCTTCATTCCTTCATTTCAACATTGTTAACAAACTGCCTTGTTTGAACTGCCTCTACCTTGGACCTGTATTCTTTCCCAAACCCAACCAAAGTTTAGTAAAATGAGAGAGGTTCTGTATGTCATGGAGACTGGACTTTGTAGCAGGAAATCCTTAAATGTCAGCGCAGATGACGGCCTATCCTTCTCCACCAGGAGGCATGAAATCTCCATCTGCTGAGGATTACAATCCTTAAAGAAGCAGCAGCCTTGTCATTTACAAGTCAAGGAGCCAACAGGAGAGCTGTCATGCTGTCGCACTGCATCACATTCAAGTGTGCAGTTACTTCAAATAACACTCCACAGCAGTGCTTGACTTAGAGGTTCAGTTAACACACGAGAATTCAAATCTTTCCATCAGTCCAAAGACAGAGGTCCAAATGTCCAAAGCTCCAACATGTGGGTCCACTCCACAGCCGAACAGATTCCTGTGTGGGTTTTAAGCAGACACCTGTGTTTATGGAGAGTTTAATGACTCCTGTGTTAATGTTTGATATGTCTCCTCTCACTTCTCTTCCACTCTGATTAACTGAACCACACAGCATGCAGGAGCCTCATTGGTCAACAGAGCTGTCAATCAGGAAGCCATATCTTGTGTTAGGGTGCAGTCACATTTTGCCAAATGTACCATGTTCAAGCACGCCCAAGCACTAAAGTCCAGTTCATTTAGCCAGTGCGACCACAAGTATACAGGTGCTCAGGTATGGTTACTTCTCCTCTTTGGCACACTTCAATGAGATGTGCTTCGGCGCGGTACACTTCACGCACAAGCAAACAGACATGATTGCCGCAATCACACCTCTCAACAATAATTTTTAACAATAATGGGGGAGTTAGAGGGTTGTGTCAGACTAAAACAACTTAACATGAGCCAAAAACTCACTAAAATCGTAGTCATGTTCTCTGTTTCTCACTGCGCTAACTCTGAGACTGCGCTTCTCGTAAAACAGATGCTTCATCATGACATAGGCAGGCCATGCGTGTGCCTAAAGTCTGGATCATATTGGGGTAGCGTGACCGTGAGCCGTACGGGGGAAGGGGGCAATCGTGCTCGAGTACAGCATGGTTTGGACAGCCAGTGTGATGAGCCCTTAGACTTTAAAAAGTCTTAAGTTTGGCCTAGGACAATAAATGGAACGTAAGCAAAACTGGGAGCAAGAGTCACTGTCGATAAAGCCACAAAAGGGCTAAAGCAAAGAATGGAGGAGGGAGAGTGAATATTGGGGATCTCTAAATGATAAGAAAGGCAAGAGATTAAGTTTTTCAGTGCACTGACTGTTAAGTAAGAATGTCAAGTCAAGAGGTTCTGCCATGCTAAAAAGGGAGCTGCCATTCTTCATGCTCCTTACATTGACACTGTGAGAATTACTGACTTGGCAGCAGATGATAAGAGAGGTGGGATAACAGGTCGAGCCAATGCTGAGACTCGACACATCCTGGAGAAGGGAGCAATCATATCAGCGGAACGTGGTAGAATAATAACAGCAGACGCTGCACCGGAAGTCACTCTCACTTTCTCACATGAAGGATTGCACAGTTAGGCTTGAAAGCAGTATGTAATTCTAGCTGTAGAGGCAGATTATGAGGTGGTGTGTTCCCAGAGTTATGCTGCAGCTCAGGCTCCAGACACTCTGCACCTTTTAAAGCAGTAAATCACACCTGACATATTCCATTTGAAAAAATCATTAGTCATTCAGCTGACTGGGAGCGAGGCAGGGAGAGGTTCAGGGGATTTTAACAGCAGTTAGAAAATTAAGCCGAGTTAGAGGACTCGTCTTTCGAAGTGTGCACAGAACAGGAGAAGTTTAGTCTCAGCTGAGGTCCAGAGGGTTCATTAAGTTTCTGTTGTTCACCTGCTTATGTACTTTATCAGTGTTTAAGTTGTTTTTCTCTGACTCAGGAAAGCTACGTATAAAATGAAGTGAGAAAAAGTCAACACAAGAAACATACATATGGATACACATCATTCAAAATTTAAATCCCATTGCTAAAGAGCCCTTAGCATAGTTGAACTAGCAACAATTTTTGCAGCTTGTTAATGAATGGACTTAGTAAGAGCAGAATAAGAGTTTTTTTAAAAAAAAAACAAAAAAAACAATAAACATTAAAACACAAAAGTGTCTGATATGTGGTTCACCTTTATGCAGATGATATCAATGTTAGTATCAAAGATCAGTTTGTTATCAAAAATGGCACTCAAGTATCTATACTATTTCACTGTCTCTATAGCCAGACAATTATCTTATTTTAGAAAAGTAATCTTCATTTTCTCAAGATAACAAGAAAAATTATCCCATTATCTCAGCAAAACAAGATTTGTTGTCTTGATAAGAAAAATAAGTTGAGATTCTGAGAAATCAGACAAAAGTTATATATATATATATATATATATACAGCTCCCTCTGAATCAGACAGTACATTCCACACACATGAAAGATTTTAACACGTCTCAATGTCATCTCTAGCTTTGGATGTCCGACACACTCAAGCACACACTTTCACATTCATCCCTCTAATTACATCTATAGGTGTTGATATTGATCTGAAGAATAAAGCTCTCCCTGCTTAAGCGTATCTCTAAATGAGATTGTGTTTCTCTGCTCAGTCAATTAACCTGCAGAGGCTGTGCTGCTGTTTCTCTCCAAACTTTAGAATCCACTCAGTGCCCTACATTTATCATTGAGTTTAGTCTTCGAGGTAATCCAAAACTGACGTTTACCTGTTTATGATGAAGAAATATCACTGATATCCATGACCTTTTATTTTTGATCTTAATAGGTGATTAAACTGCATGTTTTAATTGTGTAATGAAATCCATATTGGTGTCTGTCGAGGTATCATCAGATGGATGATGAATGATCTGACAAGATAAATTAGCAACCATGGATGGGGCCAAAATCATCTTTTTTGTCTTATAGTGTGTATCCTGCTTTAGTTAGGTAATATTAGAGCTGTCTCTCAAATTCCCCTTTTTGGTCATTCTGGTCTCAACTCTCTGTTTTATTTTGCAAACATTTGTCTCCCTCTCTTTAGGTCCAGTCACCCTCCTGTGTGATCACCTGACCCATTCCCAATGTGATTCATCTGTGTCTTGTTCAGTGTAATCATCCACTACACTCTGTAGCATTAGCTCCCTGTGTTTGACCTTCCTCTGAGTCCCACTTTTTGACTCTTTGCCTGCTGTCTTTATGGCTCTGCCTGTTCTCTTGACCTCGACTTTTGGATCATGACAACTTTTTCCACGTCTGAGCCCTTCCCCTGTCTGTGCTGTGACAGGTAACAGAGGAACAGCAGAATACAATATTTTGTCAAGCAATGTAATGGGACCAAGCACCAAAGATCAGAAATGCTACCAGGACAATGGTACAGACTACAGGTTCGGTTGTGCTTGTTATGAGGTTTTTCCTCTGTTCCCTCCCCAAAAGGCCCAACAATTTAACCATAGAAAAACAAGAAAAGCCATACCTGCCAACTCTGGACTTTGACATTTGGCATGGGAACCTCCCCTCCACTGTCCCTCAACGTTTTACCCCCCACCCCCACCCACAAACATCTTTTCTGTGCTCATTTATGCCCGAGTTAAGTTCATGCATGCAGATGATAACAGTTTATTGAACCCCTCAATACCGGTTACTTTTGGCTGTAACCACATTGAAAAATTACTCTTGGATCTCTCTTTATCGGTAACTTCTCTGGGACACCTCAGAAAACACACAATCGTCGATCGGGGGTGATGTATTCACTAAAGCTAGTAATTCTCAAACATAACGTAACTCATTATCAGTAACAAATTGCCATTATTTAACACGAACAACCCACCATGTCTGTTACAGTATCAACGCGAAAAACCAGGAGTGTCGGCAGGTATGTTGTTGTGTCAATGCAGCAGCGGTCTCTGGTTCTGGTTCCGACAGCGTGAGATCCACCCCCTCACATGCTTTGAGGGATTAACTGATCGATAATAGGTGACGTTTGTAACTGTAAGCCATAGCTCAACACTTCAGCATAAGTTATCAAGTGTCTGGCATTAGAGTTTGTGAAGCCAATGAAATGCGTGTGTCTCACGGCCAATGCGTGAGTGTTTGCAGCGATGGAAAAGCTTTTTAAAAAGTAGTCTTTGAGAGAGTCTTTGAATGATGGTAAACATATTTCCAGTTATTCTGAAACAGTCGAAGCTGCGACCTAATACTGTAGCACCTGAATTTCCCCTGGAATATGGATTCCAACAACTGATCTGCAACAGTCACACATCTTGAAGATGGTAGTAGTATCAAATAAGTGTTGAAAGCTAATTCATCTAAAAAGAAATCACCACTTTGTTGCTGAGGCAAGCTTGCATATTTTTAATGATGTTGGCTGTGAATCCACTGAAGATGAGGATATGTAGATGAAAGAGGCAGGGAATGAATGTTGGCGCACAAAACACAAGAGCTAAGTGGAAAAGGACTGAAAAAGGTCAGAGAGGACGAATGAAAACTGTGCATTCTCGTCTCAGTACACATAGACTGTCCTGCATTTAGCCACCGAATTCTTCTCCCCTCTTCTGTCTCAGTAGATTCACAGCATGCAGTGGGCACTGAGATGCAGCAGGGTGCTAACTCTCCCATACTCATCTCCGCTTACTGAGCAGCTGTCAGTGATTGAGACGTCAGTTCATAAGTGCAGACACCAGGCGTGCGCTCCTGTGAAATAATATCTCAGAGGAAAAAAATGTGATTCATGGCAGCATCACACTCTCAGTGATGCATCAAAGGTTTGCAGCTCTGGCTCATGAGTGTGTGTGTGTGAGAAAAAGAGAGAGAGAGAGAAAGATTAAAGTGTGCAGAGTGTTACATCACCCGCATGAATAAAGACGCACCCATTCTGACCTCTCTGAACCCAATAAATGAAGACGATCTGCTGCTGTCGTCTGCCACTTTGAAGGCACAACAACAGAAACAGATCAGCGCATGATTCAGTTTGCAAGTGTGAGACAGGACGCCTCGTGTTTCTTCAGAAGCAAGAATTTAACAAGTGTGTGTGTGTGTTTGCTTTGCTTGGCAGCAGAGACAAGCGGCTGCTGCAGGCGAGCGGCATTTCTGTCTGTTCTTTTCAAAGTCGCTTGTTTTGGGCTCATTAGCTCAAAAAGCTAATCTCAGCTGAGCGGGATGGAAGTTTCCATAACAAAGCAAACATTCTATAAAAAAAAGGTGTAATGATATGGGGAGTCACATTCCCCCAGTACCCTCATTAAGAGCATCAGCACAGGATGAGTGAGCGCAGACAGAACAGCCTCTGCCTCCCTCTGTGTGTTGATCTGTTAAAGCTCACTTTGTTAAAGCAGAAGAAGATGACAAGCCCACATCAGCAGAGTATGATGCAATATTATGCATGCCATAGTATTCTAAAATAGGAACATCTCAATGGCAGTAACTGATCAGTGTGTCACTGGCACTGAACAAAGTATTATCACACTTTTATCATAAAATAGACAGATGATTGTCCAAAAAAGACCTCTGAGCTCTACATACAACAAGAAATATGATTTGTTTTTCTTTTCCAGGGTCAAAAATGGACAGTTACAGGTTGAAAGGTAAGTAAATTGAATGAAATAAATCACCTTCCTTTTTAACCTCACCAGTCAATCCAAATATCTCTCTTTATCTGAATCATTTTTGTTATGTGGTGCTGAAACTGTGACAATTTTAAAGAGAGGGATAATTTTCATGTTATAATTGATACTGAATTATGACGTTATTGTAGAAAAAGGCAGGCAAGGTAGGAACCTTTGTGTGATAGTGGTTACTTGGGGGGGTTACTTGCTACCATACAAATGTAATAACCCAACAGTTATTAAATGAGTTTTCAGCAGCGTTGGACTGAAGCAACTCATATTAATGGAGCTTTCCGAGACCCTTCTGCTTGTCAATGATAAATGAAGCTACCTCCACAGTGCTGGACTTATTCTCCCTTCTGTAGAGCCCCATGCATTTCAAAACATGCCTTAATGTATGCATACTGATCATTATATCATGCACAGTGCTCAATAACAGCAGAATCTCCCCATGTCTTAACTTAGGCATTAACTAGAATTTAATCAAATCAGCAATATAACTTTAACAATATAAGCAATCACTTTATAATATGATATTTAAGTATCACAGAATAAAATGATAATTCAGTATCAAGTTATAATGTCATAATTTAGTATCACGCTATGATGTGAAGCTTTGTTTTTTCTGGCGTGGCAGCAATACGCTTCATATCTCTGGTACCTCTTTAGTAGCTCAACATGATTTACAGTTCAAAAAGTTCCTGTTCACTCACTCTTGTGCCTTAGAAAACTCTTATTTCAGCCTCTGTCTAAAACACTTCATTTTAGCTGCTGTCTCTTTAAGGCTCCCCACTCCACAAACCCTCTTCACTCTGATTGGCCAGAGTGAAGGCCTGTCCGGGGAGAGCTATTGACAGACTTTGGTGTTTGAGGCCTGCTTCTCTAACTTGTCATGGATCAGTTAAGAGATCCTTATACGATGACCTCATCATTTAAGCAAGTCTTGTGAAGCTCTCTTGAAGATCTTGTGCTATTTTTTGGGCGTACGGTTACGGTTACTTTTAAAACACTGAAAAGCATAATATCCCATCTTTATGTTAGCTATTGCACTTTTAAATTTCTCATCTAAACTTTAAATTCAACCGATGTAGCAGCACAGTTGTGATGACTGGATTTGTACTTTGTGGTTTTGTATCTTATTGATCTGGCATCTTTAATTGTTAATCATCAGTTGTTTTGGCTTTTTGCAGCACTTTGTTTTCACTTGGAGGGCATCTCTGTTGTATTTGTTTTGGCGTTTTGTATGAGTTTTAGGATTTGCATCCTCTCTGCATTTGCAGCATGCTTTTCTCCTAATGGAGGTCATTTCAGCCAGTGCAGATTGGTTGCCCTTGTCAGACACTCTACTTTTCCTACTTTCACTGCCATTTCAAAGGCAAAACAGCTTTGTGCCTCTTATTTAGCATACCTTTTTGTAAACAGTGAAGTGAGAAAGTGAATCCACATAGCAATCCAACCCTGAATTAAAATGTAAAAGAAGCAAATGTCACAGGTGGGAAATAAATTTCTAGCATTGTCTGAATGAAGGGAAAGGTTGGAAATACACTTTTGCAAAAAAGGAGAAAGGGAAAAAAAATAAACAAGGGGAAGTGTGTATGTGAAGACAGCAGAGTTTTCAGAAGTTCTAAGCTCACGGGTGAGTTTATGTGTTTCTGAGGGATTTTGTTGAACTTGTCGGTCTTTATGTGTCTGGGAAGAATCGCATTCCTGTCTCAGCTGAGAAACTTACAACTGTTCCTCATGTTACACCTTCACACAGCCTGTTAGACAAAGCAAAATCTGCTGTCATTCAACTACAAGCCTGTTATTTTCAGGGTTTCAGCAGCAGACAGTGTTGTCTTCTGCTTCTGTGCAGAAGCACGGAGTAGACGTGTTGCGGTGTAAACAAAATTCCTCGAGTGTTGCTCTTGGTGCGGACGTAACTTCATGTCCTGCTAGAAGTAACAGACTTGTTTTAATAATTACAGTGTTTCACATGCTGCCTTCAGACAGAGAGAGAGAGAGAGAGAGACAGAGAGGCAGAGAGAGAAACAGGCAGCTAGTTCCTCAGCAGGTTGATAACACGACCGTATCAGCTGCATGTTGATGCCTCCAGCCGCCTCAGCAACCAGTTGATCTCACTCACAAACAGCCTCATAGCACTATGTTGTGATGTGCACCCATTAGATATGACAGCAAGTGAGTGTGCTCAACATGTGTGTGTGTGTGTGTGTGTGTGTGTGTGTGTGTGTGTGTGTTGTGGGGAAATACTGCAAAGGGTATTCCAGATTAGACTTGTAAAACTGAACACTGTGAGCCACATTTACCGCATTTCTAATTCTGCCCCGAACACAAGCTTCTTTTATCAAACAGAAGCAGCTGGGGCTCGGTGCATCTTCTCTTTGAATATATATTTAAAGGAACAACATGCAAATAATAGGACGAGGAAAAAACAGCCTTTGTGTGTTGGATTTATTGGAATCAGGCTTTTTGTGAGTGTCAGTTTTGTGGTTTTTGAAACTGAGGAGTAAATGCTGCACTGAGGGGATTCACGTGCATGCAGGCTGTGGAAGAACAAAACACTGATTATCAGGAACAAATTCTTTCATGACAGAACTTGCTGATTCTGTACATTAAACTAAAATGTGGAATAAACCCTGAGAACTGTAGAATCCATATAAACACTAAAGATAAGCTTACCAAGGGCTCTGTCACATTGGCCAGCCATACCCAGCAGTACTCAAGTGCGATTGAGCCTGCATTGCCCGCCTACGTCCTCATGAAGTGTCTGTTTACAAGACCCTCAGTAACAGTTGGTGAAGAGATTTAAGAGGGCGGTCACACTGGCCATCTGTGAAGTGCCCAAGCCAAGCATGCTTTAGCCCTTAAGTCCAGTTCGTTTGGCCAGTGTGACCACAAGTGTACTACGCTTAGGCATGGTACAAAGGCAACAAGGGCATGACGTGATCGCTACTGCAACTCCACTCAACAATCTTTTTAACAGTGGCAGAGGTGTTAGAAGGCTGTGTAAGAACAAAACGACTAAACGTAGGCCAAATAGTAACAAACGTATTAGCCATGTTTTCTGTGCTCTCCATTGTGCTGACTCTGCTGAGACTGACTAATTATGAAGGTCTCACACCGAAAGTGAAAGAATTTCATTGTCAGTTTGCTCTGGTAGCAACACTTGTCGAGATTTTTGACATTCAGTGGCTCTTTCAAAGAAACTTTGGCCAAGATTTCAGAAATTTCTGGCTTTGTTTACCCTTTTAAACCTGGTCTGTGGCTGGATTTAGACTAGATTGTCTCGTAACGTGAAGGGATCAGAAATAGTTTAAAACCTCAAAGAGAAGAAAAAACAAATTCACCATCCTGTTGGTCATAACAGCCAATCAGAAGGGAATAAAAAAAGACTGTAAAGCTGTTTCAAAAGGCTATTAGCCTAGCTCTGTGGCTAACATTACCTAGCATGCAGCAAACAAGTGCTTCTTAACTTCCAGTTCCTTCTGCAGACTTTGTTGACCAAGTCTCTGCAAACATTTTCTCTTCCAGACTCTTCAAGCCACCTGTGTCTGTTTTAAACTACAGCAGGCGAGAATTTATGTCTGCGTCCTTGAGACACATCCTGATTTTTTAGCTTGGTTAGAACTTTTGTACTCCTGTTGTCCGAGCCCACATCCCTCCAAGACTTGAATGACCCATCAGAATAACCGTAAAGGTCTCCCAACTTTTTAATCTAATACTGATTTGAATAAATAGCACCTAGAATGAATGGCTCCTGTTCTATCTCTCTGTTGTGTTGGCGGCTAGTTGCCCTGTGCCTTTTGTCCCTGTCTGTCTCTCTCATCAGCTGCTCTGGTTCAGCTCGGCTGCCCGGCCTGATTGTCTGTAATTGCTTGGCTGCTGCAGCTCTCGGCCCGGGAGACAACACCGGGGTGTTCTGTGTTTTGCTGCTCCTTCTTTGTTTTTCAATTTGTGTGGAGGACTTTTGTTTTCAGGATTAACTTTGCGAGCTGTGAGAGATAATTGATGTGCACGGACACAACCACCTTTTGCTGTAAAGTTCTCATTTTGTGGAGTCTCCTAAACTCCCAAAGAGCTCTGCTTTCAGGAATGCAAATTGGACAACCCTGGGCCTTATGTGAACTCATTAAATTTAACAAAGTGCACATAAATAATACAAACAAAGGTATTGCAGAGTCAGCAGCTGACCTGATCTGACCATAAGATACATTCTGCAAGGTAAGAAACACACAAGAAAAGTTAGTCAGCTTCACTTAAATAAACAGGTGCATCTCAATAAATTTGAATACTGCTTCCCACAAAAATACAGTAACTCTTAAAATTAGAATGTTACATAAAACAAGAATAGAAATGTTGATGCTCTGAAAAGTATATTCACTAACTACTTGGCTCTTTTTGCATGAATGGCTGCATCAGTGTGGTTTGGAGGGGAGGTGACCAGCCTGTAGCTCTGCTAAGGTGTTATGGAAGTCCTGTGTCTCTCATCAACCCTATAAATTCTGGATTAGATTTAGGTCTTAAGAGTTTGCTTACAAACTAAGCACAGAAACATCATGGTCATTTAACCAGCTTTTGGTGGGTTTGGCAGTGTGAGCAGGTAATTTTTAGAAGAGCAGACATGGCATTATGATTGACAGCCCTGTTGGCCAATGAGGCTCCTGTAGCGCTTTGTCCACCTCATCAACACAGTTGAGAAGGAGTAGTAAAAGGAAGCTAAATAAACACCAGCACAAATGTCATTGAACTTACCAGAGCTGAGCGTGTCTGCTTTAAACTGACACAAGAATCTGTTCTGCTGTGGACTGGACCCACCTCAGAGAGCTCTGATGTTTCATCAGGAAGTTTAACGCTGTTTAAAGTTGCATAAAGGGTGCAACGCCAGTTCTGCAAAGCCACCAGCCTGGTCACTTCTGTGCATGACTTGACTGCACGAGAGCAACACACTGGCGCATGTAGAGGCATTATTTAGGCTTCAAAGCTCACAATTTACCTCTTCAAAAACAAACTGCATCAGTTTCAATGCATAATTCATCAAATACGATAATATTGCAAGGCATTAAAAAAACATTGTATAGTCTCTAATTATTTGGGTTTACAAAAATAATTTCTCTGGTTTTAAGCGATGTTTGAAAAAGTTGGTCACAGTCTCTGTGGGTTTAAAGTTTGAGAAGTTCAGATGAACAGAAACTTTAGTCTCATTCTGGTTTCAGAGCAGAGGAGCAGGATTAAGAGAAAACAACAGAGAGATGCCAAGAAATGGCCAAATACACTAAAGAGTGAAGAGTGAGAGCCAAGCTGCTGGAGACCTGAAGATTCACACACACACACACACACACACACACACACACACACACACACACACACACACACACACACATATATATATATATTCATAAACACATAAAGACACACACTTGGCTGTGAAAACGTGTACACAAACACTGTCAATACAGACACACTCATACTGTGTGTGTGTGTGTGTGTGTGTGTGTGTGTGTGTGTGTGTGTGTGTGTGTGTGTGTGTGTGTGTGTGTGTGTGTGTGTGTGTGTGTGTCTGTGTGTTTGAAGAGACATGCTGTGTCATCTGGTTGTCTTCAGCAGCCATAGACTGTCTAAATCCCATACACTCTCTCTCTCCCACACACACAGACACACACACACACACACACACACACACACACACACACACACACACACACACACACACACACACACACACACACACACAAGCACACAGCCCTGTTAAATCAATGTGTTTCTCCTGAGAGTCTGTGCATCTCTGAGGTTTTATTTAACCTCCCCAGACCGACTGTTGTCTCTGATAAGTCTGTGCTCCTCTGTGAATTAAGACTCAGAGTTTGACTTTTGAGTTCTTAAATAGGACACACACACACACACACACACACACACACACACACACACACACACACACACACACACACATACACACACACACACACACACACACACACACACACACACACACACACACACACACGCTGTGTAACTCACCGCTTAATGACAGAAGAGGAACATTTTAATGAATAATTCCATCAAATATGTAACATGTTCTTTTTTTCTTTAATAAATCTTTCACTATGCCCTCAAACTATTTTATTCATCTCCTGAAAATGCTCATCAGTGTGCAAACTTTGGCTTTATTTGTTCCCATAAATGAATTACGCCATGCAAGCACATTGCCTACAAATGCGCTGCTCCTTAAAACACCATAAACTCAGTCGGAAGAATTTTATTGTTTTAAAATAGAGGTGCTGCCTTTGACCTTTACACACTTAAGTGTTTAATCTTTGATACTCCTGAAATATAGTTTAAATATACACTTGTGTTGCACCAAGACAGCTGTGTTAGCTTAGGCTAATGTCATCTAATCCATCCGTCTTTCCCACAGACAGAAAATAAAAGAATCATCACTCTTAATGTTTTGGTACAGCCCTTAGCTTCATGCTAAAAAATGTATATGTCCTCACCATTTCTATTTAAAAAATGAAGACATTACTTTCATCAACCAGGATGTGTTGGAGATGTTATAGATGTGTTTTCATTAATGAAACTGATTCGTATTAAATGTAACATAAGGAAACTTATTCATTGATTTAATTTTTCATTTAAATGTTTAAGGAATATTTGCTTGAGAGAGTTTTCTAAAATAGTTTGAACAAAACTTTTGAATGGAGTAAAAAAATTGTTACGAAAGGAAGTGAATTCATTGTTAAAAGTGTCAAAAAAAAAACCAACGGTAAAATTCATTAATGGTTACAAGTGTTATAAAAGGAATATATGCCAACGAAGAACTCTCTAAAATGTAAAAACACTTAAAAATGGGTTAAAAACTCTCTGAATGTAGTGACATAATGAAGTGAACTCATTGTTAAAAGTGTCGTAGAAACAACAGTAGAATTCATGTAAGATTAAAAAAGGTTTAAAATGAAGATGTGACCTATAAGACAGTTGAAAGTTCTTTATGTGTTAAAAACTCTTTGAATATAAGACAAATCTATCAAAGTTGTTTATCTAAGATCTACCCCCATTCATTCATTCATTCATTCATTCATTTGATTAATTGAGACAAAAACCCACTAAAAACTCATTAAAATAGCTCTGCCCCTCTGGATGTTGACTTAATTCTAAAATGAAGTATTTTCCAGTTCACTTGACATACTTCCAGCTGGAGTTCAGTAGCACGGTATGTTATTCTGTTTGTTGTGTTGAACAATGATAGCTCATTATCGACTGGAAATGGCCTTTAATTGTAAAATTGCAGTCATTCAGCTGTTAATAATAGACGTCATTAGGCCTCTAACCTTTAAGATAATTAAGATCACTGACAGGCTGGCTGACTGTTTTAAGGATCTAAAAATAGCTTCCGGGTCCCAAACACTCTCCTCTGGGTAATAATCATTTTGTATATTCCTGCTTAAGTCACTCGACCGTAAACTGTGTTTTTAAAGCTCCTGAAAGGAGACTGTATCTGATTATGAAACAAATTGCTCCATATTAACTACAAAGTGAACAAGATCATTAATGGGAAGATTTATGTATTTTTAATCCCTTTTGACACTGCTGAAGGATGGTGTCAAGGGGGAGATTGACGACACTGCATGAGCAAACTTTGTTTCCATTTTGAACGGGAAGATTAAAAACTGACAGATAAAAAAGAACAGAAGGAGACTGATCAGCACGGCTCGTAAAATAAACCATCTGTGTTAAATACTTGATTCTCATTGGTCAAAACCTCATTAAAATGGTGATTAATACTTAACAGTTACAGCTCATATTATATCAAATCAATCTGCGGACTTGGGATGGGTCATGATTTTTGAAGCTTTAAATATTTGTTACTATATGAAAGATCTAATGTTTATACGAATGTTGTCTCATCAAGAAACTATCACGTCATATTTATTACTGGTGCCTGTTTATGATATGGTACTGCCATCACATGGTGGCTTTTCTTAAAACCGTTTTCCAACAGCATTCAACTAATTGCCGAATAGATGTCTCTACACTGTATTAAAAATGTTACTGGCAGCGAGTACAGAGTAGTGGACTCCAACCATCTCTGACAGAGACAAGTGGAGCAACATTCTGTCCTGCAACCCAGATAATGACAGCAGAGCTGGTGGAAGAATCTCTTAACTGCTGATCTCTCCAAAGTCACTTCAGTCATTAACTGGAGTGAAAATAGCAACAAAGTTCAAAGTTGGGACATTTTCCTCATTTGTGTTTTTAAAGGTGAGTCAACTGCAAAGCTTTGAGAAGAAGAGCTGCATTCAGCAATGTGCAGTCACTAATGAGATGTGTAGCTCTTCCTGGTACCGTCTGCTGTTGTGCCAGCCACCTGCAGCTGAACAAAGGAAAGTTAACCTAAAGACCAGAATTGATACCCATCAGCTCCAGTACTGACTGTGATGGAGAACAGACGGGTCTAGTGTAATTTAGCTATTGGCTTATGGTGGTACTGACTCTTCCCACAACCAATACGAAGAGATTTGCACCATCACCCACTACTGGTCAGTCGATTTCTTCAGTTGTGGAGTCTTTTCAATCCAATAACAACTGCATCTTATTCACCAAATGTAACACTAATTACAGTAACTCAGTAATTAAGTTACTTTTTAATTCTGACTAGTTACTCACATTATTGCTGAAAAATCTGTGTTAAATGTGTTAAAAAAGAGCAGCAACTGAATTACTAAACTGGCCAATTCTCAGAGTTTAAGAATCTGTTGTTTTGACATCTAGCAAGACCTAACGCCTGAGTTGTTGTTGTCATCTCTGTGGTAGGTAGAAAACTGTTAGCAGCACTCTGTTTGCTCTTTTGGACTTCAGGCCAAAGTGGAAAACACTCCTGCAAGAATGGGACTAAAAACAAGACAGGACTCATCATTAGCAATCATCTCTGAAGCAGCAGGCCAGGTCGGATTCTGCGAGGCAGCATCCAAAAGCAATTTGTAAGGACAAGTGGCTTCCTCCTTCCCTTTAGTCTCCCTTCAGGAGTTTCTCAGCTCTGTTGTCCTCATGTCTTGATCTTTTGGTTGTAAGAGGGAGTTCAAACACGGGAAAGTCAGACTCAGACATGAAAGGGACAAAAAAAAAGTTCACATTTCATGGACCATTGAGAAAAACTGGTTCAGGAAAATAAAACCAGTTGACTATGAGATGAAAAAGCAGAAAAATGTCAAACTAGGTCAAATCAAAGTGCAGTGTGATTTGAGCTCACTTTTCAGCCCAAAGAGATGGAAAAAAACCCTGACCTTTTCTTACTTATATGCAAATGCAATTAGAAAAGAGCAGATTGTGTCTCAGTGAATCTTCTCTCTAACTACTGTGCAGAAACTACTCTTACTCCGACTTCTTCCCAAGCATGAACCTCAGGCAGTCTCCAAGCAACATTCCACCTCAAACTAAGTGGGATAATGAAGACAGTCAAGTAGAGGTTTCCATGGAAGGTACGACTTTATTCTCTCTAACAGATGAATCAGAAGAGAGGTTTTCTCCAGGCTTTTCTCTGAACGTTGACGCTTAAATTTTTTATCTAAAGATGTGCCAGAGCCTCTTCGATCTCAAAACTTCCTGCGCTTACATTCTTGCTCTCTCGAAGTTTGATCCTCAAAGACTCATATCAGTCAGTCTTCCTCTTGAAAACGCATCTCAACCCAGGAACAATTTCTGTGAATCTGTTTAGAGAAGGAGGAACTGTTAGGGCGGGGAGCAGGAAGAATGGGTTGTTTCCTAGATAATTGTGCAGATTCCAGATAAGCAACAGTTAAAAATACATGTGAGATGGGTAGTAGGTGATGTTCTTTGTTCATTCAAAAAGAAAGTTTTGTGTAAGAGAAACAAGTTCAAGTAGGCGAAAGGGCCTTCTTGACCTATAAAACCAGTGGTTTCAGTCTGGCTGGATTCACACTTCAATCTGGGCTATTAGCTCAAAGAGTAGAATAGATCGGCCTTCAAAAGCTTATCCCATGCATCATTTAAAGATGGCTGACAGTTGAACAAGAAAATCTGCAAAAAAAAAAAGAAGAAAAACTTTTTTTTCAAGGCTCCATGTAGACAAGTTTGTTTCAGAGTCAATGTAATTAAAATAGTAAGAATCTGACGACTAGCTCGAAAGTAAAAACGAACAATTAAAAAGGCAAGGCTGGTTGTTAAAAGGTTGCTGCTGTAGTCCCATATTGTGGTTGCAAAAGGCTGTAAAATTTCAGGAAAGTTTCCTGAAACTTTCCAAGGGAATTTATTGTCCTTTCATGACTTATCCATTTATTTCCCGACTTGACTTTTACATGTTGTTTTCAGCTAACTTTATGCAGAAATACTCTTTGCTAATGACGCCTTAATTTGTGTTCAGGAATAAGTCCCAAACAAATCTTGCTGGAGCACCAAAGGAACGACTCTTGTGGTCACAGTCAGAGCATCTAGCTTTACTTTCACTTGATCATTTCATGGGCACAGCGTGTTATTGTAGCAATCTCCAGTGTAAAAGTCAATGTAATGTGAGCAGCACAAAGAGGCTAATGAGGTCCAGTCTGAGCAGTTTAGCTGAACAATCTGCTTGAAATGCACAAAGGCCACTCAGTGTCTTCAGATTAAAGGTCACGCCAAGTCCTCTTGTTTTTAATGTTCATTGTTTGGCTGTTTTAAAACCCTGAAAATGAGGAAAAAATACAGGGAAAAAAATCTAAGTCATGCCTGTAGATATTTACACACACACATGTTGTATAATAACTAGGCTGCTGGCTGCACCATATTATTCCTGAATCTCATTAAAGCTGGGCTGCCTCCTGAGCACTGCTCGTTGTCTCCCCGAACATAGGGCCAAGCTGTGGATTGCTGCCACGCTGATGAGTTAAAATATCATTTTCCACAGTGGCTGCAGTAGATATTATACACACACACACAGACTGAATACAGAACAGAAAGAGTCCACTGAGCCAAGAGGTCTGATTGCAGGCGGATTTCAAAATAACATGTTTTCTATTGCCTGAGTTTGCTTCGGTCTACCTATAAGTGTCGACAGCAGTGAGTGAGAAATTCCATTTAACATCAACATCAGTTCTGCTGTTGAATACTATATTTTTGCACAGTTATGCAGCATTTTTCAGTACAAGAAAAGAATTTTAGAGGAAAAGAATCCACCCCAACATACTTTGGCTGCTCCCTGATGCCACTATGATTGTAAATAATGACACCACTGTGCTTTTGAATGGCACCATACTCCCAGAAAGCACAGTGTACAAGTATTTTACCAGTGTCAAGTCAAATGTGACTGCTGTGTTCAGTTCTGCATCCAGATGGTATTTGCTGAAGCTCTCCCTGCATTGGCTTTTTTTTTTCTTGTTTTTTTTTTGATATATTATTTTCTTTCCATTATACACACAAAAACAACAAGAACAGAGCTCAGGCATTAATCACACAGGTTCAGACAGGTACACGACAGTGATGATGGATACAGCAGTGGGCACAGTACAACATGAATGAAAAAAAGAATTAAAAAACAAATATATAAGAGCCAGACAAAAGTATATAAGCATTGCCCTTATGAATGAGGAAACAGGCTTAGTTACTTTTAGGGAAGCCCAGTAGGATGGAGGATGAGAGCTGGTGTCCAATGTGTTTTTAAATATGGCTCCCCGAGTTGATAAAAACACAACAGCGAGGAGTGCAACAAACAAGAAATGTATTCATTCAGGATATTGTCCATTATAATGTTATGCCAGGACTTCTTTGAGGGGGCAGGGTCTTTGATCTAGAAAAACAAGACGTTCTTCCTGGCAGCAAAAGTTAGTAGATTAAATAGTCTTTTGGGATTTGCATTCACAATATGGCGATCAGGAAATCCAAGGAGAAGGCTACTCTAAAAATAGCACACAGTTCTTTTACAATGTCTGACCAGTATTTTTGTTGTTTTACACATGTCCAGAAACGATGAATGAAATTACCAGTATCAGTGTTACATTTGCAAAAGAGAGGGGAAGTCTTTGGATCCATTTTGTTTTTTAAGGCTGGAGTTATATAGATTCAGTGAAGAACCTTAAATTGGGCTTAGTATGGTTACAAATGGAAATTTTTGTCGCCTGCAGCCATACCATCTCCCACTTTGATTCTTCAATAGAAATTCCCAGATCCTTCTCCCATGCCTCCTAAGTAGATTAGGATATCAGAGACAAGTGTGAGGGCCCTGAAAAAAAGTACATGTTTCTTAAACACCTGTGACAGTAAGACAATCTCCACCTATACCTTGACTTTTTATGTACACACATAAAAGTCATAGAAAATGTGCTCCCCCATCCTCAGGCTTTTGCATTCCACAAACAGATGTGGAAAGGCAGGGAGCTCTCAGAACAGACACATTTTTGAATGCAAAAAAACAGTTCTCTTTGATGATCCTTAAAGCCACTTGTCCATAAACTCAGACATGTTTAGCTGAGAAGGAAAGCAGGCAAAAATGTTGATTAACCTTTATTCTGAAGACAGAATCAAGCTTAATTAAACTTTAACATTAATTAACCCTAAAAACAAAGACAGCATGGAGCCAGAGTATCTCTGATTAAAGAATGGAGCCACTTGCACAAAAAAGACAATTAATCAATGAACCTCACATCCAGGCTTGATGACACAAAAAAACTTCTTCGCCAACAGTGTAAGTCAGCAAATCCTGCACTCTGCAAGGTTAAATTACTGTTTCTTGTTTTTTTGCTGTATGGTGGCTTCAAAGAAAGCAAACAAATCTTTTGCAGACTTCAAATGCAATCAAAAGGCAACTAGACTTGGTTAAGGTTCTTGCAGATCTGATGACATTTAGTGAATGTGCTGTTGCCCGTAAAGATCACATAACAGAAATGTTATATCACTGAATTCTTGAGCGTAGCTGAAGATTTCCAGGAGAATAAGAAGCACAAAAACAACACTTTATTTTTTTTATGAAACTATCCAGTATTCTGCTTTTGTACAGCCTCTTCCAGCCTGCAGTGACGACAGACACTATGGTTTTTCTCCTCCTACTCCAGAGGCCACAACAGACTCTAATTTAAACCTCTCTTCGGGGATGAATTGATCTTGTCTGGAACTTTGTAATTGACGCTAAAATTGGACTGAATATGAGGAGCAGCGACCATTTCACCACTTTCCCTCTCCACACATGGGATTTGCTTGAACTGCCTCCAAATACTCTGCAACAGCGTAAAGAATGGATTTTTAAATTGATTAGCCACTCATTGGGTTTAGAAAAAAAAAGTCTCATCTATCATCTAAAGTTAACAGTATCTCATATCTGTCCACAAGATGACGTGCCTTTGGCAAGATGCATAACCTCTTACATGCCTTTCTCTCAACTTATTTGGAGTCCATCTAACTTGCTGCCAGCAGAGAATAGAATATAATAGAGTAGAATAGAGTAGGACAAGATAGAATAGAATAGAATGATGATGATGTAAAGTCTTATTTTAGGTGGGAGGAATGACTTGCGGCAGCGCTCCTTCTTGCAGGGTGGGAGTCTCAGTCAGTGGGTGAGAGGGATTGACCATGATGGATGCCAGCTTTGCCAGCATCCTCCTCTTGTCCAGGACAGAACTGGCCCTCCTGACCAGTCTGTTCAGTCTCTTTCTGTCCCTTTCTGTGCCCCCTGCTCCCCAGCAGACCACTGCATAGAAAAGTGCAAAAGCTACCACAGTGTCATAAAATGTGCTGAGCGGAGTCCTGCACACTCCAAAGGACCTCAGTCTCCTCAGCAGGTGGAGATGACTTTGGCCCTTCTTGTACAGGGTGTCTGTATTGTGAGTCCAGTCCAGTCCAGTTTATTGTTGAGGTGAACGCCCAGGAATCTGTAGGTCTCCACCATCTCGATGTCCAGACCTTGGATGTTCACTGGTGCAGACTGGGGTGTCCTCCTCCTGTGGAAATCCAAACCATCTCCTTCGTCTTACTGGCAATGAGCTGTAGGTGGTTAGTATCACACCAGTCAACAAAGTCAGTGATGACTGTCCTGTCATCACTGAGAAGAAGCGAGAAGTAGAACAGTGCAGAAACCGTTGAGGAGCTGAGTGAAAGGGACGTCGACCAAACCTCCTAACTGCAACAACTTGCATTTTATCGAAAAGTTTCTAAGCAGTTTGTAAATTTTTGTAATAAAATTAACAATGTGTTTAAGCACTTCAAAATATCTGCAGAGAAAAGAAAAGAAAAGTAAAGAAAAAATCCTTGGCAGCACACAATGAAATCCTTGAAAGAGATTTCATACGAATGTGTTCCTTTTTAGGCAAAGAGTATTCTCTTTTATCGCTGTGGCAGCCTCGACTGTTCTTTGTGTTGTAGGAACAGGTGCCTCTTTATTCAACTCAAAGTGGAGCTTTAACTGAGTTATAACAAGTGGCAGACAGGCAAAACAATCATAATGTATTTCTCTGATGACACCTCACAAACTAAAAATCAAATGAATTAAAATACATCATCGAGATTTACTATCCTCACACATTATACAACAGCAGCCTGCTGGTTCAAATGTTTCATTAGAACATTTGGAAATAGCTGACATCACTGTTCAAGGCTTACACAAGTGCTATTCTGAATTATTCTTACAGAGAATTTCATCATTATTCATTATAAAGGAGAAAATTCCACCGCCTGTTTTTACAGAAACTGACAATGGGTTGTCAAATCCTTGTCAGTTAACAGTACACCCATATTTAATAGAGGAAGAATTTCCAGAGTGGCAACATTTTACTCTGGGTTTTATTTCTTTATTTTTATTTCTTTCCCATTGACAATATTATTAAATTATCAGATTAATAAGTAAAACATTATGATATCACTAAAACTTACTGGATGCTTTAAATTCCTTCTGGGCAAGAAGTTCTACATTGAGCTCTCTTACAGAGTGCACAAATTTGTATCCATTTGTATCGTCAGAAGCCTATGAGTGCTGACAGATGACTACATCCATCAATGTAGCTAACTTCAGGCCATAGCTTCATGTCATCTACACACTCCGCGAGAACTGACAGGTGAGGCACTGTCACAGATCTGTCTTCACAACGTTTTAAAACATCCACACTATGAATCCACCTCTGCTTTTTGTTCATTTTGTTGCTTTCTTGCTGTCAAAAGCCGGTTATTAGAGCAAGTATGACAGCTAGGCTAACATCATCAGCTTTGTGGTCTCCATGGCAGCGTAAACAGAATGTTCAACCGCAAAACTGACAACCGCTATGAACCATGGGTAAACCACCCAGTTTTGGAACAGACACCTCCAGTGTCTCCACTTGAGGCTGTCTTCAAGTGTTCTCTCATGTTAAAATCATAGACCGCTTAAAACAAGGTTCCCCTCTCTGTGAAGTTACTCAGATATTTCTAAAGTAACATTTTGAAACCCATCTATGATGCTTGCTATAGTGGAGATGCTAACTCAACCTAACTTTTGGTTCATCTAGCATGAGGCAAAGATGTTAAGCTCATGAAGTCAACTGATGATTGACAGCTGTCGTTTTTCTGTAGTTTTTACAGGAGTAATAAAATACAACAGGAAGGAGAGTTAAGAAAAGATTAGACTGTTGAAAGAAAAGAAAAAAAAAAAAAAATTTGTCACCTGCTTCCACTCAGATTTTCCCAGAGTCTCTCCTAAGTCTCTACTGCGCAGACTCTGGCTGCACAATGGCGGCCAATGGCGGCTCCTGTGACAGAGGTATTTTAGCTTTAAAACCGTACAGTGGTACAAGGCGGAGCCACACTGTCCATTCCAGTCTATGCTTACAAAATTCTGTTGATTTTAAGAATAAAACACGCATTGACACCAGATGGTATTTTAGTCAAAGAGGGAGTAGAGTGTCTTCTTTAGGCTTATACAGTCCCTCTGGTACCCCCTTAGTAGCTTTCCCATAGGTAGTGGACGTAATTATGGACGTAGTTTCTGTGATGTCACCCATCTGTTGACAATGCCATGTATAATACAGTCAAGGATCCACATTTGGTGGAGTTGACGGTACAAAAGACAATGTGGATAAGTAACAAACATACAAAAAATCAGTTGGTATACTGTGTCTCCTTTGACACTTTCTTTGACCTTGAGTTATTATTAGAAGATGATCAAAGGCGTGTGCTTGTCGTGCCTGTACTCGGGACCTTTCTTACCCCTGGTGTGTGCGCCTTAGACTACTGCAGACTCACACACACATGAATACAGAGATCGATTAAAAACAAACTTGGTATTTAGCAGCATTGGCATTCTTCTCATGTTCTCCCCTTGAAGCCCCTGATGGCGACGTCTGCCCCCGCTGCCACAAACTATCACCCGCCCCCGTGGCATCAAATGTCACGACCAGACGGGCAGCTACTGAGCCCACTGCACTGCACACGTTCTCTGACTGAAAGAAAAAACTGATCCTTTACATGTTTGTGATGCAGGAGGCGGTGGCCGACGTGCTCTCCTGTGTGCAGAATGTAATTCATGAGAACGGATCTATGATGACCTGATGTCAACCCTTTGAAGAGGGTTTTAGCTTTTTACCGTTTTAACACCCCTTAGTTTAAGTCTCATCTTGTGGCATGAATATTCTGACCGTTCTTATATGATGGATAACCTGGCTTTTATCCTCTTTTTCTTTGTAGAATTTATCCAAAGAGTCAGGGCAAAGTTTTGAAATATTTTATAAAAAGCATGCTTTCCCATGAAACCGAGCTACGGGTCACTGTTTTGCTATCATAGTATCATCTTTCTCTGTGCTGGTTTCAGCTGTCAATTTGTCACAGAAAAGAGCACATAACACAAATAAACCCAGTTTGAGGCAACTGCAAGGTTAAAATACTGTTTTTGTCAATAGAGTTTGATGGTTTTATAGAGAGCGCTGTAGTGACTGCGACTGGTTGAGGAAATCATTTTCCTTATTCAACAAAAAAGGTCTCCCTCTGCAGGGATCCTTTGATAATGTCAGACACTCAGGTTGGCTAAAAATTGGCTTACATCTTCATGGTGTTCACACATGCTGTCAGCCCTGTCTTTTTTTAAGCTTCCTAACAGAGGAAGGCAAAGTGGTGTGTGATCGATTCAAGACTGAAACAGCTACACCTAAATACATCATACCAATGGCATACCTATACAGTAGCCTTTTAAGCAGGAAGGGGTCAGGTGTTTAAAAATGATGCAGAATTTTGAACTCATACACCAAACACCTGTCCTGTACAAAGGTTCAGAGTAAAAGCACTGTGTGAAAAAACACTATAGCAAGCTTCTGCAGACGCCAGGAGTGCAGGGTCAGGACCTCAATTCTGGGACCCCAGTTCTAAGTCCTACGTTGTTTGCAAAGGCATTTCCCAGTGCAATGCATTGCACAGGACCACATCCTCATGGATGTCTGGATGAAAAAGGATGAGTCAGCACTTAATGTCCCACCTCTACATTTTTTTTTCTTTTTAGGTTGTATCTTCCGGCTATTTGTGCCCTTATTAGAAAAGACAGTAAAGTGGCCAGAGCAAAAAAAAAAGTCTAGAATGGGGACTGAAATGCAGGGAAGAGGCAGCAGGTTTGACTTGAACCCAGGCTAACTGCTTGAGTGATAGCCTCATTGGCAATGGTGTAGAATTGTGTATGGACTGTATCGATGTGTCCATACCAATCTCAAACAATGGCTGAAATGTCCAAACCAATATTGAGGTTGAAGGGGGGAGAAAAGTGTCTCATGTGGCACACAAAGTGTTAAATCATTTCCCACTTCAGCACAGCCTCCCAAACATGTCTTTGAGACCGATCTGTATTTTAAATGACTTGGCTCCTTGTAGGCTGTCAAAGTTGTTTCACCTGCAGGCCAACACATGAGAAGGTCAACACTGTTGTTGTGCACTCATGTCTGAGGATTTCAGGCAAGAAAAGAAAGGTGGAATACATTAGAAGCTACTTTACCAAACAAAGTGCCCATGTAGGCAACCACGAATAAATTCGAAACATTTGCGGTGTCCCAAATCGCGTACTTATGCACTGACGGTATGGGAGAAAGCAGTGCACCTTGATCTCTCGGCTGGCAAAATCAAAACGGGCAAAAAGCTGAGTGTGGAACGATGGACACTTCTCATACTCAATGGTGGCCATCTTGGCTATATAGAGGAAGGAGTGGGAATGGATCAAATGATGGCTGATGGATGTAATTAATGAATAGCAGAGGAACACCTGTGAAAGGTTGTGAAGTTCGATCGTAGTTTACGATAAGTGCGAAGCCGCAGTGTTTGATTTTAGAAAACACTACCCTGTAAGATTTAGTGCACTGTTCCAGTAAGTGCAGAGTGCACGCTGTGCACTTCATGTAAGTGCACTTACGAAAGTATGCAGTTTGGGACACAGCAATTGTTTCCAACATTTTCTTACATTTAATGGCGATCAGTTTATTACTTTCACTTTACTCAGGAGAAAGAAGAAGCAACACAACCATCCCCTTTGCCAGACAGTGGTGGAGTGGCAGGGTCACAGAATAGAGTGTATATAGAATGGACAGTGTGGCTCCACCTTTTACCATTGTACGGATTTGAAGCCAAATAACCTTCACCCCCGGAGCCGCCATTGTGCAACCAGAGTCTGCGCAGTAGAGACTTGCGAGGAACTCTGGAAAAATCTGAGTAGAAACGAATGACAAAAATAATTTATTTTTTTATTTAGTCAGTCTAATCTCTTCTTAACTGTCCATCCTGATGCATTTTATTATTCCCGAAAAAAACTACACATGAACGGCAGCTGTCAATCATTGTTAAACGAGACGTAAAACCCTGTTTTAAACCTCTAATAACTAATAAAAGAGAAACAGTTAAGAAAAAAGAGGACTTGAACACAATGCAGCCCAATAATATCTAAATATCATCACAGCATACGGATGTGAGAAATGTTTCTACGAGTTGTAATAATTTTTTAAAGTTTGACCACATGCCATCTGGAATGTAAAGAGAGGCAGAGTTTTTGTGTTGTACTGCAGCCAGCCACCAGAGGGGGCAGTTTTTGTAGTGACCTCAGTTTAAGCCGAGCGAGATGACGTCCATTTTTTTTACAGTCTACATGTCACTTACATACTGTAAAAAGCAAAATCTCAGCCTATGACTGGGGGGGGTATTTGTTTTATTTTGTTTTTGTTTTATTTTTTCTTTATTCTTAGGCTGCTTTGACAAAGCTTGAGGACATCTCTGAAGAAAAAAATGACAGTTACCTTGTTTTACTTTTTCACTTAGCAGGGATATTCAGAAAAGGCCTTTTTTAAACAATGATTTATGAATGAATTTTAAAATTTGTTCCCTTTTCTAAATAAGTATGCCTGAGAGAGAGAGAGAGAGAGAGAGAGAGAGAGAGAGAGAGAGAGAAGCAGCAGCAGCAGAAGGTAGCATTTTCTTCTTCTACTCTTTAAATGAATGCAGTTCTACAATAATAGGGATTAATCTGAGCCAGCTGAGGATCAAGTTTCAGTCGGATAGCCAGACATCCCAGTGAGTGAGTCATACTGATTATCACACAGACAAGGAGGGAAATGCACACAAACGTACAGGCACACACACTCAGAGAGAGAGACACACAAACACACATGAGATAGGCAGAGAGGAGAAATACACACATCAAATTGAACACACAGGCTGGTCTCTGTGGGTGACCAGCTGGCAGCAGTTATCTCTCCCCACAGAGCTACAGCACTAATCACACATATGGATCTCTGTGTAACACACACTCAGACACACATACACACACACGCACACACACAAACAGACATACACACACACACACATATGCACACAGACACTACCACATTCTTCAAAAGAATTCATTAAGAGTCAAACAAAGAACATCAAACGGTGAGCAACAATTAGTCATGGGTTGCCTAAATGCTCAGGTCTGAGGGCAAACACTCACACATGTACACAATACAACACACACACACACACACACACACACACACACACACACACACACACACACATACGTGTTTACCGTAAATATCAGGACCTGTGACAAAAATAGGACATATGGGTACAGGGCTTTCCAAAGCTCACAAAGGCCTGGGAAACAGAGCAGTTCACTTTCATGATTCTGTTAACACATCCATCTGTTCAGATTTTGTCTTCGACAATATTTTGGTCCAACCTGATTCTGATGCTACATATGAGGACATTGTCAGGTTTATGTTACTTATGAAGACCACAGCAATACACACTGATATTTCATGTTTAAATGAAATGCGAAGCCCATAGTTACACACTATAGTTTCAAGCTTATGTGACTTATAAAGACATTTAACTGTACCCTAAAGGATTTGTTTTTGCTACTTTTTGTTAGAATAATCTGACAAAGTTGACTGGTAAAGTTTTGGATTTTTATTTATTTTTTTAAATTTTCTATTTCTACCACCTTGGATGTAAGTGAGTGAGTTAGTGAGTTACTAAGTTAGTTAGGAAGGAAGGAAGTTTACTGATCCCTTGGGAGGTTTCCTTCAGGAAACTCAGATAAATGTCCTTTTGTATCCATATCAGTATTAAATAGGGATCAGAGTCATTCATCATCTATGTATTCTGTTTAAATGTTATTATTTTCTGCCTGTGTGTTTTGTCTTAACGGTTCATTAAAAAATGGAGAACACTTTAAACCTTGGTTGCATTGCATTCACTTTTTATTTACTGTCTGCTAACAAAATGATTACAGACAAAAACAGGGTCAAGTACGAAAGTAACATTAAGAATGTCCCTCAAGATAACTCCTAAACCTCTTGATTTTTTTTTTTTAAATTGCTAAATAAAGCTGGAACCCTTGTTACTTGGACTGCCTTGGTGAACTAAAAAAACCCTTAAAGCCAATCTTCTTAAAAATTAGCACTTTAAAAAACCAAAACAAAAGATCTTGCCAAAATATCTATAAGTGTAGTAGGATACTATATCCTTTCTTTAAGGCCAATAGCATCAACAAACAACTGGCTATGAATCAACTAGCATCCTTAAACAAGAAAGGGCAGCCATAACCATATGTAAAAATAAAATTTTACCTTAAGCGAAAGACTATATCAACTTCAACCCTGAAAGAGTTCAACTTTTATGTAACTGTAGGAGACTACTGTAGCATTGTTTCAAAAAACAAACCTAGTTTTTTTTTTTTGTTTTTTGCTAAAGAAATCTGTAACTAAAACTTATGCAAAGTGTTTATAACACAGATCTATTTATTCATATTTCTTTTTAATGCAACGATCCTGTTATGAATGTAGTATTTTACTGCTGTCCAGTTTCTGTCTTTCAGAGCTACTGGCTCTGCCTGGATGCAAGAGTCGCAGTCCTTTTTTCCTGGCACCTTGCAGGTTGTTATAAAATGCAACATGTGCCTCTCAACAGCATTCACCTCTTCATCTTTCCACTTTGCTTTCACCTTCTCCACTGTGATAAATGAAAAAAAAGAGGTGTATAAGCAAAAATTGCCCTCAAACTGATATTCATTGCTACATTTTATATGTGTAAATACAGCAATGTAAATACAGAATAATGAATTACCATTCTTACTTGTGGAGCCCTTTGAGGATGCATGGGATGTAGCCTTTTGAATAGCTGTGTTCTCAGGATCTGTAAGGACAAATTAGAGTGTATTTTATGATCAATCATACACCTTTATCCCTGTGAAGGAAATGCCATGATAAAGACTTTTAACCACCTAAAGTACATTTACTTTAAACATTTTGTATAGATGCCTTTCATGGTTTACCATGGGTTGGTTGAGTATCCCTGATGTCAGAATTGTTCGGGGTTGTTGACTCAGAAGTGCCTTCAATGCTGCCCAGGGTGGTTGAGTCAGGTGCATCACTCAGAAGAGTCGGTTCTCCAGCAGCCTCAGCCGGTAGGCCTTTAAAACATGAATGAAATATGAGTGTTGATAACAATAAGTTTGCTTGCCTTGAATATGATTTACAATGAATAATACAAGCAAACAATGTGCAGCTCTAAATAAGATAACTTGTTAAATGTAAGAATTAAGCAACTGCAAATTCATGTGTCAAAAAAATCATCACAATGAGATTAAAGGATAATTTCCCAAACTAAATGAAAATTTGTGTGAAACGTTTATATTCTAGCCCTGTGTCAGTTCAGCTACACAATCCTGTTGCCCTCACAATTCATCAGTTCTGTCCAACTGATAAAAGGGATACTTAACTCATTTGCATTTAGCTTTGTATCATTAGGAACCTGGTAATATTTTTTAATTGTCCTGCATCTTGCCCAGATGTTCCCCCGAGATTGAAAAACTTTGTATTTATAAGTCTTACAAGGAGCTTTGAGTGAAAAAAAATGTCATTTTGCATCACTGGAAGCTGTTGTGGATTGCAGGTTTAAACTATAAGGCTAGATCCTCATGTTTTAGATCAGTCGAGCAGCCGAGACATAAGACCCCGCCTTTCAGCAGCGGTAAGGATGAGGAGCCCAAGCCAGCTCAGACTGGGACAGACCAGAGGCCTGTACTACGAGGCTGGATTTTCTCTTGGCGAGGTAACTTCTAGGTTAACCCTGTTTTTTTTGTCCTACGAAGCTCGTTCACTTCTTACCGGGATGAATCGCTGTGGTAATGTTCATGTAGTCATTCTGTACAAGAGATTCAGATCTTCACCAAGTGAACTGAACTACATTTTTCAGCTGATGGATCCATAAATAAATAAATTCAGTTGATTTCATCCAAACATCAGAGACAGAGTGAAGAAATAAAGCCTTGTCACTGACCGCTTTGAAGGAGGTTTTTGTACTTGTTCCCCAAGTCTGTTCAGCTCCACTGTTTGCATCTTAATTAATGATGTTAATAATAATCGTCACACATGGAAGAATTGCAGAAACAGGAATTTATTGAACGCGCAACTACGTGGGAGTTGAGGAATTAAGCCTCAAAACTCAATGGAAAATATAAACCAAAGTTTGGACACTGAGGAAGAGCTCTGCTCCAAACGCCTGTGCTGTAAAATAGTCAAACTGCGTGATCAGAATCGTTGTCCATTTATATTGTCCTATGAATTAATTTTCCATAATCTCACAAATTACTCATTAACAGAGTCGACAGTTTGCTGCCCGCATTTCTTCCTAGATTTTGCTGCAGTAACAGTGTCGCTCTTAGCCATGATGACGTGTTTAAATTCTTTGGTATTTCCAAAGAATAATTGTCTGCTCCTCCACGGTAACGTAGGCTGCATGCAGGGTTTCTCGTGTTTCTCTAGTTTGTGATTGGTCAGACGCTGCAGACTCCACCCCTTTTATGTGAGCGCGCTTTGATCCAGACAGGAAGACTCTGGATTGACTCAGCGAGTTGATAACCAGCTTCGTAGTACGGTTTATCAGGACTGTGGATGTCTTGTTAAGTCAACCCAGAAAACGAAGAGAGATCCTGGATGAGTTAATCGAGCTTCGTAGTACAGGCCTCAGAATTTACGGTGCTCTCACTGTTGGTCTATTAACACAGATAGGTGGTGAAGTAAATATGTCCATAAACTTGATCTTAGTGTAAGTGGCCTGCGGTGCTGTGCATTCTGGGAATTTGGTGCAATTCATCCACATGAACCAAAAAGACACCAACTTCAAAATTATTTTCAAATTTCTACTACATATATATGCCCTGATGTCGATAAAGATTCATGTTTCTATGGATGAAGCATCCCTTTAACTACCTGACCCTTCATATTGGCCCTAATTGCTACCTAATTAGGCTGGAGCCTAATGATGGACATGCAGAAAGAGAAATCATATCAATTCACCTCAAGTGGGGGGATGGGGTGATTCACTGTGATTGGTGCACATGACCACTATGATCTCTGGACAAGAGGATTTTCCTCAGAAGAAATTATTTTAGTTAGGTGCACAATCAGATAACTTAATTAGACTGTTGTATACAGGGATGTCTCTATCAGCACTTTTTGCCCCGATCCGATTTTTCAGTATTGAGTATTGGCGGATACCGAGTCCTGATCCATTTCTTGGGTTTGCAGAGATAAGCCACTAAAGAGGTAAGACTTTGTCTTTGACTGCACACTTTTTAGTTTTGTTATAGTTAAATATGTCTCGAGCTCGTTAAGTCCATTAACTCAGTCCAGCTAGTTTTGATGTTAAAGTAATGTAATCTATTTTACACGCTCTCCTGTATGAAGCCTCCCTTGAGTGCATGAAATAAACGCTAAAATCCGAGGCCCTCCTGAACGCAATTCTCCCAAGACCATGCGAGAAAGTATAGGAATCAATCCAGGGCACTGCGAGGCTCAGCAGAAACAAGGGACAAACGTCTGTTGTTAAACTAACCACATCATATTTAAATCAGCTCACTGTACTGTACAGCTTCATTCAGGCATGGCATGAAACAAAGTGTCTGAACGGCAGGACATACTGTGGATACCAGAGATGCTTAAACCAGCGTTCTCAGAGCTTTTTGAACACTTTCTGTTTTTATGCGTTCTTTTGAAACCCTGAAAAAGCAGTGCAGTCTTTCCTCTGTAAGTTAAAAAAGCTGCATGTTGTTTTAGGATGTTTTGCTTGTACTGAACACCGTGTGAAAAGATCATCATGCATTAATCACATGTGGCTGTTGGTGTAGTGCTCCCTGGGTGCGTCTCAAAGTGCCATATGTCCATCTTTCCTTCCTCCACTTGCGTCTTTCACTGGTGTCTAAGTCCCTCCCAACATAAGATGCAAGAAAATGGAGTGAAGAGAGAAGACAAGGAGATTGGTTTTCAGAGAAATGAGACATCCTCTCCTCGGGAGCATCACATGAAGTAACATCTTTTAGTAATGACTGTCAGCTGATCACCTCTGGATCATCTGTCAGTCAGCTCTAACAGCTGTTTGTGTGTCTGCTCATGTGCGCTGTAATAACTCTAATCAAATAAAAACAGTAACAGAGCTTTGTCTGTGTTTTTAACTTGTTTAACAAACACTTTCACATGAAGAAAACCTGACCTCTGTTTATTCTGTCCAGTTTTGAAGCACACTGATCCCTTTACCTGTAAAACTGCTCATTATTAGATTTATTAATTTTTGATCCTTTATCTGGAGCGTATCTAATCATGAACCCTGAAACTTATTAATATAACCTAGTTTATGATGTATCAGGAACTCTGGATATTAGTTATTTATAAGGTTCCAGGTAAAACAGAAATCCTGTTTCTCTTTACAAACCTCATGATCATGAATTGAAACGTCACAGATCTTTTTTCTCTGAGTTAAATTTTCTTCATTAAGAAAAAGAGAATCAACACGAAAATGAATGAGAGGAATAACTGATCATGAATATTTATATATTATCTTTTTTATTTAACTCTATGAATCATTTTCTGTTAGATGATAAGTTTTTCTAAACAGATAAACTCAGCAGTGATCCTCTGTTATATTGATAACAATTTTGTTCAGTAGTTTGTGCTTTAAACTCACATCAAACTTTCTAACCTCAGCTTTATGACCAGTTTCTGGATTATCCTGTTTTCAGCTCCGTCTTTTTGCTCTCATTAAACTCCTGTGATCAGAAGTTCAACAGTTTCAAGTGTGAGCCACTGCAGCGTCCAATCAGTGAGTGATATCCCATATGGGGGCGTGTCTGTCTGTAAAAAGACTTCCGCAAAGCCAGCTCGTGCGTCTCCTTACTCATCGCTCCTCCGATCAACCTCCTCCCTCCTCCCTCCTCCGACCACAATTAACGCTTTGGGACATCCTTCAATATGGCGCCTCAGAAAGAACTTCTGGTTGCGCGGAGGAAAGGGGAGGCATTTTGGCGCTTTGAGACACACCCCTGTGTGTTGTGTGAAGCCTGATTCACCTGCATTCTCTGGACAATAACCTCTCACCAGATTCTGGATTTACATTCATTAACTCATAACTGTTCAATAAATCCCCCTAAACCTGCTCCCTGTCTCTGCCTGCTTAAGGGTCAGTTACAAAAAGTTGGTTTGAACAAACTGTCACAGCTGGACTGTTTTCACTTTTTAGTTCGGTATGTTTCCACACAGCTGACAAGCCATGGAGTTGCCAATGCGAAGCTAACAGACTGTCCTGTGTTTGTTTTTGCCTTTTGCACCATGTGTCTCTGGAGAGTTCCCGTAGAATGCTGTAAAGTAGATGTTATTGTTGTAATGTGTCTGGCTGTGCTCATGTGTTCTGTAATAAAGTTAAGCTGCTGTGGCTGCTGTTCCTCATCAATGTATTATACATATTTTTTTCCTAATTTTCTCATTAGATTTATGAGGTTGGGAAACCTTAGAGCACTTGATTATACTGATGTGTTAGCTTTGGGCAGGACACTACACCCAGTGACAGCCGATGGGAATGACTGTGATGAGATGATCAGCTTAATTATTGATCACCGATACATGAAAAAAAAAAAAAAATGGTAAGATCGGCCACGATCCAGTACTAGAGATCAGGACATCCCAAGTTGTATAATACTACTTACTGTACCTACTGTATGAGTCAGCATACCTTTGTGTTGATCAAAGTCATCAATGGCTTCTTCGCCGGAATCATCATCACACATTTCAACTTCATCTAAATGGGTAAAACCAGGACAAAGTATATAAATCAAGGACTAAAAACACCTGAAAATATTTTAAACACATATAAACTGTATTTCAAAATTAATTTTACCATCAGGATTGATCTTGATTTCATCCAGTCCTTTCCCTTGCAGTTTGGACAGTCTTCCTTCTTCCATCGCAATCAACAGTTTGCTGACTTTTGCAAGCTGTAAGGTACTCTCTGGAAGCCGGTAGAACTCTCTGTGGACCCGAATGTCATGTCCTAGAAAGTTTGCAAGTTGATCCATTTCGTTTTCTTTTAGGTTTAGTACTGTTGACAAAGTGGCAACCTGTTTCCTCAATCTCGTGGAGGTAAGTGCTTGTGGGTTTATTGCACCACACTGTACCGCAAACTTGCGGAGACAGTCGGAGCCTCTGTAGTGGGAAACGGCATTCGGTCTTGCAAACAGAAATACGTTGTCTTTGGGGACCTGACACACAGTCCTTTTTTGCATGAGGAGGTCAATAGCAGCTGTCATGTCTGGTGTCAACAGGACAGGCACCATTCTAGATCTTTTGCCTCTGATTTCCACTCTATCAAAATGCTTTGCAAGCTTCTTCTCCAACTCCGAAAGACACATCATTATGTCTGGATTCAACTCTCCACGTTTTCTAGATGCAAAGGTCTGGAGCTCCATCTTGGAGACTTCCCCTTGCCTCTTCCTGTTAAACAGTATTATCTGTGTCAATGTCACTTGTGCAAGATTTCCATAGCTTTCGCTGTTTGGATCCTTCTCAATGTCCTTCATGCACTTAGCATGCTCTGTAGCGAGATACTTGTGCAGCAGCGATACATCCTGGGTAAACGGTAGAACCTGTGGTTTGTTCCATTTGGACTGTTGAAGAGTACCCAATGCAGCAGCTGAAATGGACTCTGCCCATTTTTTCTCATACAGAGTTACAAACTGCTTGGCAGACTCTGCTAAATCAGTCCGATGTGCAATAATTGCACTGCACTGTACAATGCCTGCGATCTTTGCCAAACTGTGCCCTAGTTTTAAAGCCAAGGAGGGTGTTTTATACGAGTTTGTTTCTAAGTTATAACCTGCAACAGCTCTGACTGCATTTATCACAAATGGGAAGTTACTTGGCATAACAAGGTCTTCTGCATTCTTCAGAGGTGTTATAGCCCTTGCTGTTATCAACAGTCTGGCAATTTCTCTCATTTTCTGTCGAATATAATCATTTCTTCTTTCATTTGCTTTCCTTGAATTGTACAATGACTCACCAAGACTAAGGATGTTCCTCTCCTGCCTTACAACCACAGAAACATCATCATTGTTCATTTCACAAGCAATTTTCCAAACTGCTTCATGCACTTGATCAGGTCTTGGTAAATCAAGGCCAATACGTTTTCGCCGACCGTGAGGCTCTTCCTCCGCAGGCTTCTGAGGGCACCTTCTTGCATGTCTCCAAAGGCATTCTCTGGCATACAGTCCCTGGCAAAATTTGCAGTGACGGTAATCCTTGGATTGCTTTGCTTTAGTGGGTCTGCGACAAGCAACCATTTCTCCAGTCCCACGTCTTGCCACAAGAGCGTTATGGTCAAAGTTTCCTTTTTTTTTAAGAGACCGTAACAAATCCCTTCTCTTGCGGGATCTTTTGTCGAAACTGAGAGCCTTTGCAACATCAGGCTCTTTGCTGTGGCAGGATTCAAGGTGTCTTGCGAGTTTTGAAACAGCCTTTTTACAATAGAGGCAATATTGCTTTTTGTTATGCCTGCCTTGTTTTTCTGTGTTTGGCATTGGGGCAACTCCAACTGAGCTCGTCTCCTGTGATGTGCTGTCTGGTGAATTAAGACTGCAAATTGTCGATTGAGTACAATGACTGCTGCTCATCTGAGCTTCTGAAGCAGTAGTTCTGTACCCACTGTGTTTTGTGGAAATCCCTGATGATATTTCCTCTAAAATTTTGTGTGACAAGTCTTCTGTAATCGTGAGCTCAGTACTGCCAGCACTTTCATCCATTGAACTGCCACTTGATCCTGGAACAAAGTCCATATCATCATAGTCTGTAGCATCTGAAGATTCATCAGTCATATCCTGAGAGAACAAAAGGAAATGGAAAAAGAACAAATGATATTTTAAATGACATGAACATGTACTGTATTAAGCTATTAAAACTAATTAAAAGCAACATTTTAATGCATTAAAACAATATTTCTTTAATTAGTGATGTCTATTAACATCATAAAATGTGCACTGCACAAAAAACGGGTGTTGTATCATTATAAATTATGTTAAAATAACTGAATACACATCTTCACTCCAAGTAAAATTCAGAATCAATAAAATAGACCTAACTCTAAGTTATCCTGCCTTGCATACTGCTGAATGTCAAACTAAAGAAAAGTAGTTTCTATAAGTAATGTTATTTTGTTTTCTGCTTCGATGTACTCACAGAATCCATTGTGGTCATTAGACTGTAAGTTGCATGTCTTTCCCTCTTAGTTATATTTTTGTTTGCCTCCTCATAACGATCCTCACACTGATCATGATGCCGCTTGAGATGAAGAAGACGACGCTTTGCTCTAAGCTGTTCGAATCAAAAATCATGTGACAAAAAAATTAAGCCTTACTTGAAATTCTATAATTTTCCTACTACTACTGAAGGAATACAAATATCTTACAAACAAAACTTAGAACAAAATGAGGACTTGACCTGACAAATACGCGTTATGCTACCTGTACATCAGAAGACTTTGAAAAGATTTGAAAAAGACTCCTGGAAAACTATCAGCTCACACCAGCTCACATCTAAAGACAAGTGTTATGAGTTTTTAGTCTCAGACTGAGATTTTACAAAGACTGTGGATCTTGCAGGGTCACTAATTACAAGACTACAACTAGATTCTTTTAGTGTTTTTTTCCCACCATGCAATTTTTTCCCCATTGTTGTGTTCAGTTTTGTATAGTTGCTGCTTTGTGTCACTAGATGGCGCTTCCCAAAAGTGAGACTTGTTGTAACTCAGACTGAGTGTAGATGAAGACGCAGACTGACTGATTCATGTCGCTGTATCGTGACTGCAAGTTAAGTGTTGGAGTTGCCGGATTCAAACAGCAGTTATTCTTCTACTGCCTGTTCATTACATGCACCAACACAACACCAGTCATGCTCCTAGTAGTAACCCTTTTCCTTTTCCACTCTGTCGTGGTATGTTTGAGAGTTGATGTTGAACAGGCAGGGATGCTCTGCCCATAACTCCACCATTCGCTCCTCTTTTTCCACCGTCCACTTCCTCCGTCGTTCCTCCGTTGTTATTTTTCATGACTGCCGGGTTTCCTGTTTCTGCTTTTGTCAGCGCTCATCTATTGGTTGTTAATTGTGTTACGTCACTGCGACTTGCGACAATATCAAACGTGTTTGATATTGTCGCAAACTCAAGCCTAGGAAAAGACTGATGTGAAACAGCGCAGATTACTATCTCACACTAAACGATCAAGAAAACGGGAGCGCGCTGTGACTCCGGTAAAACTCTGAGATTTACTAAAGATTTTCAGTTTTTAGTCTGAGACTGTGAAAATCGTTTGGTGTAAGCCCAGCATTAATCTAACACAACCAAGAATAAAATGCAAACTGAGCCTCCTGTCAAGACTAAACACACACACACAAAAATGACCTGTTGGCACGGTGAAGAGGCTCCCCTGATCTCTGGATCCCCTGAGCTTTCAGCAGCTACTGTGACGCTGGACTCCTGAAACAAGATTGAGACAACAGTCAGAAATATTCTGCATAAAAAAGAAAATATTATTTACAGTATGGTAGTTGATAAGTGTTTGTGTCATTGATTCATAACACGAGTAGGAACAAAAAGAAGTACTTTAGTGTAACACACACACTTCAGTCTAAACAATCTAGAACAAAACGAGGACTTGATACGACTCACACACACACTTCAGTCTGAAACAATCTAGAACAAAATGAGGACTTGGTCTGACTCACACACACACACACACAGTTCAGTCTGAATCAATCTAGAACAAAATGAGGACTTGACGACCTCACACACACACAGTTCAGTCTGAATCAATCTAGAACAAAATGAGGACTTGACGACCTCACACACAGTTCAGTCTGAATCAATCTAGAACAAAATGAGGACTTGACGACCTCACACACACACAGTTCAGTCTGAATCAATCTAGAACAAAATGAGGACTTGACGGCCTCACACATAAAGAGTCAGTGATCCTGACACTGAGCTTATCTGGTGGATGTCAGAGAGATCTTAAAATCCTCCTGTAATGTCAGTGGGTCAACCTCACTAAAGGTAAATCATGCCCATTGATAAACAGCTGCCTTAATGGGCTCATCTGTCAGCTCAGTTAGAGAAAGGCAACATTAAGATGCTACTACACTCTCAAAATACTGATAGCTTTGTTGTCATTATGAAGACTTGAACAACAACGCGGTTTACTTTTACAAAAAAAACAATAAAGGAAAACAAAAAAAAAACCAAAACACACCACTTTTTATTTTTGAAGCAAACTTAGCCTGCTATTAGGACTCAACACAATAAAAATAAAAAAGAAAATGACCTGTTGGCATGGTGAAGAGCCTCCCCTAATCTCTGGATCCCCTGAGCTTTCAGCAGCTACTGTGACGCTGGACTCCTGAAACAAGATTGAGACAACAGTCAGAAATATTCTGCATATAAACAAATAACATGATTTACAACTATGAATTGTTGATTAGTTTTTGTGTCATTGATTCATAACAAAGTTAGAATGAAAAGATGTACTTTAGTGTAACACACACACTTCAGTCTGAATCAATCTAGAACAAAATGAGGACTTGACGACCTCACACACACACACACACACTTCAGTCTGAAACAATCTAGAACAAAATGAGGACTTGATACGACTCTCACACACACTTCAGTCTGAATCAAACTAGAACAAAACGAGGACTTGGTCTGACTCACACACACACAGTTCAGTCTGAATCAATCTAGAACAAAATGAGGACTTGACGACCTCACACACACAGTTCAGTCTGAATCAATCTAGAACAAAATGAGGACTTGACGGCCTCACACATAAAGAGTCAGTGATCCTGACACTGAGCTTATCTGGTGGATGTCAGAGAGATCTTAAAATCCTCCTGTAATGTCAGTGGGTCAACCTCACTAAAGGTTACTCATGCCCATTGATAAACAGCTGCCTTAATGGGCTGTCTGTCAGCTCAGTTAGAGAAAGGCAACATTAAGATGCTACTACACTCTCAAAATACTGATAGCTTTGTTGTCATTATGAAGATTTGAACAACAACGCGGTTTACTTTTACAAAAAAAACAATAAAGGAAAACAAAAAAAAACAAAACACACCACTTTTTATTTTTGAAGCAAACTTAGCCTGCTATTAGGACTCAACACAATAAAAATAAAAAAGAAAATGACCTGTTGGCATGGTGAAGAGCCTCCCCTAATCTCTGGATCCCCTGAGCTTTCAGCAGCTACTGTGACGCTGGACTCCTGAAACAAGATTGAGACAACAGTCAGAAATATTCTGCATAAAAAAGAAAATATTATTTACAGTATGGTAGTTGATAAGTGTTTGTGTCATTGATTCATAACACGAGTAGGAACAAAAAGAAGTACTTTAGTGTAACACACACACTTCAGTCTAAACAATCTAGAACAAAACGAGGACTTGATACGACTCACACACACACTTCAGTCTGAAACAATCTAGAACAAAATAAGGACTTGGTCTGACTCACACACACACACACACAGTTCAGTCTGAATCAATCTAGAACAAAATGAGGACTTGACGACCTCACACACACACAGTTCAGTCTGAATCAATCTAGAACAAAATGAGGACTTGACGACCTCACACACAGTTCAGTCTGAATCAATCTAGAACAAAATGAGGACTTGACGACCTCACACACACACAGTTCAGTCTGAATCAATCTAGAACAAAATGAGGACTTGACGGCCTCACACATAAAGAGTCAGTGATCCTGACACTGAGCTTATCTGGTGGATGTCAGAGAGATCTTAAAATCCTCCTGTAATGTCAGTGGGTCAACCTCACTAAAGGTAAATCATGCCCATTGATAAACAGCTGCCTTAATGGGCTCATCTGTCAGCTCAGTTAGAGAAAGGCAACATTAAGATGCTACTACACTCTCAAAATACTGATAGCTTTGTTGTCATTATGAAGACTTGAACAACAACGCGGTTTACTTTTACAAAAAAAACAATAAAGGAAAACAAAAAAAAAAACAAAACACACCACTTTTTATTTTTGAAGCAAACTTAGCCTGCTATTAGGACTCAACACAATAAAAATAAAAAAGAAAATGACCTGTTGGCATGGTGAAGAGCCTCCCCTAATCTCTGGATCCCCTGAGCTTTCAGCAGCTACTGTGACGCTGGACTCCTGAAACAAGATTGAGACAACAGTCAGAAATATTCTGCATATAAACAAATAACATGATTTACAACTATGAATTGTTGATTAGTTTTTGTGTCATTGATTCATAACAAAGTTAGAATGAAAAGATGTACTTTAGTGTAACACACACACTTCAGTCTGAATCAATCTAGAACAAAATGAGGACTTGACGACCTCACACACACACACACACACTTCAGTCTGAAACAATCTAGAACAAAATGAGGACTTGATACGACTCTCACACACACTTCAGTCTGAATCAAACTAGAACAAAACGAGGACTTGGTCTGACTCACACACACACAGTTCAGTCTGAATCAATCTAGAACAAAATGAGGACTTGACGGCCTCACACACACAGTTCAGTCTGAATCAATCTAGAACAAAATGAGGACTTGACGGCCTCACACATAAAGAGTCAGTGATCCTGACACTGAGCTTATCTGGTGGATGTCAGAGAGATCTTAAAATCCTCCTGTAATGTCAGTGGGTCAACCTCACTAAAGGTAAATCATGCCCATTGATAAACAGCTGCCTTAATGGGCTGTCTGTCAGCTCAGTTAGAGAAAGGCAACATTAAGATGCTACTACACTCTCAAAATACTGATAGCTTTGTTGTCATTATGAAGATTTGAACAACAACGCGGTTTACTTTTACAAAAAAAACAATAAAGGAAAACAAAAAAAAACAAAACACACCACTTTTTATTTTTGAAGCAAACTTAGCCTGCTATTAGGACTCAACACAATAAAAATAAAAAAGAAAATGACCTGTTGGCATGGTGAAGAGCCTCCCCTGATCTCTGGATCCCCTGAGCTTTCAGCAGCTACTGTGACGCTGGACTCCTGAAACAAGATTGAGACAACAGTCGTAAATCATGTTATTTGTTTATATGCAGAATATTTCTAACTATGAATTGTTGATTAGTTTTTGTGTCATTGATTCATAACAAAGTTAGAATGAAAAGATGTACTTTAGTGTAACACACACACTTCAGTCTGAAACAATCGAGAACAAAATGAGGACTTGATGCCCTCTCACACACAGTTCAGTCTGAATCAATCTAGAACAAAATGAGGACTTGACGACCTCACACACACACACACACACAGTTCAGTCTGAAACAATCTAGAACAAAATGAGGACTTGACGACCTCACACACACAGTTCAGTCTGAAACAATCTAGAACAAAATGAGGACTTGACGACCTCACACACACAGTTCAGTCTGAAACAATCTAGAACAAAATGAGGACTTGACGACCTCACACACACACAGTTCAGTCTGAATCAATCTAGAACAAAATGAGGACTTGACGACCTCACACACAGTTCAGTCTGAATCAATCTAGAACAAAATGAGGACTTGACGACCTCACACACACACAGTTCAGTCTGAATCAATCTAGAACAAAATGAGGACTTGACGGCCTCACACATAAAGAGTCAGTGATCCTGACACTGAGCTTATCTGGTGGATGTCAGAGAGATCTTAAAATCCTCCTGTAATGTCAGTGGGTCAACCTCACTAAAGGTAAATCATGCCCATTGATAAACAGCTGCCTTAATGGGCTCATCTGTCAGCTCAGTTAGAGAAAGGCAACATTAAGATGCTACTACACTCTCAAAATACTGATAGCTTTGTTGTCATTATGAAGACTTGAACAACAACGCGGTTTACTTTTACAAAAAAAACAATAAAGGAAAACAAAAAAAAAACCAAAACACACCACTTTTTATTTTTGAAGCAAACTTAGCCTGCTATTAGGACTCAACACAATAAAAATAAAAAAGAAAATGACCTGTTGGCATGGTGAAGAGCCTCCCCTAATCTCTGGATCCCCTGAGCTTTCAGCAGCTACTGTGACGCTGGACTCCTGAAACAAGATTGAGACAACAGTCAGAAATATTCTGCATATAAACAAATAACATGATTTACAACTATGAATTGTTGATTAGTTTTTGTGTCATTGATTCATAACAAAGTTAGAATGAAAAGATGTACTTTAGTGTAACACACACACTTCAGTCTGAATCAATCTAGAACAAAATGAGGACTTGACGACCTCACACACACACACACACTTCAGTCTGAAACAATCTAGAACAAAATGAGGACTTGATACGACTCTCACACACACTTCAGTCTGAATCAAACTAGAACAAAACGAGGACTTGGTCTGACTCACACACACACAGTTCAGTCTGAATCAATCTAGAACAAAATGAGGACTTGACGACCTCACACACACAGTTCAGTCTGAATCAATCTAGAACAAAATGAGGACTTGACGGCCTCACACATAAAGAGTCAGTGATCCTGACACTGAGCTTATCTGGTGGATGTCAGAGAGATCTTAAAATCCTCCTGTAATGTCAGTGGGTCAACCTCACTAAAGGTAAATCATGCCCATTGATAAACAGCTGCCTTAATGGGCTCATCTGTCAGCTCAGTTAGAGAAAGGCAACATTAAGATGCTACTACACTCTCAAAATACTGATAGCTTTGTTGTCATTATGAAGACTTGAACAACAACGCGGTTTACTTTTACAAAAAAAAAAAACAATAAAGGAAAACAAAAAAAAACAAAACACACCACTTTTTATTTTTGAAGCAAACTTAGCCTGCTATTAGGACTCAACACAATAAAAATAAAAAAGAAAATGACCTGTTGGCATGGTGAAGAGCCTCCCCTGATCTCTGGATCCCCTGAGCTTTCAGCAGCTACTGTGACGCTGGACTCCTGAAACAAGATTGAGACAATAGTCAGAAATATTCTGCATATAAACAAATAACATGATTTACAACTATGAATTGTTGATTAGTTTTTGTGTCATTGATTCATAACAAAGTTAGAATGAAAAGATGTACTTTAGTGTAACACACACACTTCAGTCTGAATCAATCTAGAACAAAATGAGGACTTGACGACCTCTCACACACACAGTTCAGCCTGAATCAATCTAGAACAAAACGAGGACTTGACACCCTAACACACAATTCAGTCTGAAACAATCTAGAACAAAATGAGGACTTGGTCTGACTCACACACACACACAGTTCAGTCTGAATCAATCTAGAACAAACTGAGGACTTGACGACCTCACACACACAGTTCAGTCTGAATCAATCTAGAACAAAACGAGGACTTGATCCGACTCTCACACACACAATTCAGTCTTAATCAATCTAGAACAAAACGAGGACTTGGTCTGACTCACACACACACAGTTCAGTCTTAATCAATCTAGAACAAACTGAGGACTTGACGACCTCACACACACAGTTCAGTCTGAATCAATCTAGAACAAAATGAGGACTTGACGGCCTCACACATAAAGAGTCAGTGATCCTGACACTGAGCTTATCTGGTGGATGTCAGAGAGATCTTAAAATCCTCCTGTAATGTCAGTGGGTCAACCTCACTAAAGGTTACTCATGCCCATTGATAAACAGCTGCCTAGATGTGCTAATTGTACATCAGCCAAAATTAAGTTAAATGCACTTCATTTTATTACAGGCTCTTACTCACCAAAGTCCGCCATGGCCACTGAGCTTTCCCATAATTATAAGTTATTTCACTTTCTCCTTGTATATCTTCAATAGCAAACAGACAAAGATGAGGTGCACCATCAACTGTTATTTTCTTCATTGTGCAATTTGGGGACCTGTGGGCATCATTTGCCAGTCGGCCCAGGGACCCATCTTCATTGGATGCATCAATGCTAAAATTAAAAAAGAAGACACACTCAATTTTTTTTTTTACAAAGACCTTATAATATTATGCATAAAATATTGTCATTAGGCTTTACCTACCAAAAAGTGGCATTACTCCATGAAAATTCAAAACAGAAAGCAGTTTGCCTTTCTGTATACATCTTCTCTCTCTTGTCCCACTCATTCTTTGAGATCAATTCTCCTCGGTACTCAACGACAAAGGATCCCCTTTCAATAGGTGCCCGGGTGAATAAACCACGCCCTGATATAAAAAGTTCACAAATTATTAAGTCATACAATCCAGCATAGGTTTATTAACTAAGGTAATCAGAATATTACTTAAACAGCACAAATGTAAATAACAAAAAAGGGTAAAGATTTACAAATTAACCACAGTACATATTAAGGCAGCTAAAACTGTGCTTAACAAACAGATCATTTACAAAAGTCATAGATAATAGTAAAAAATCAAGCTAGAACTAATTTAAAATGGCCTTTTACTCGTTCACTATATCTCTCAACTGACGCATGTTAGTTCCGGTGCAGGCAGTTTATTACAGTCTGATCAATAGAGGATGGTTTAAGTGATGCATCGCTTTGTGGTAGTTTATTTTTACTTTATCAAATTTGATGAGCGATAGCTTGACGCAGAATAAACGTACAGTTTAACAAGCCTCCCCATCCCCATCCCCCCCACCCCCCCACCCCGACAGATTCGGTGCACTTTTACGCACGAGTAGGCACGGACTTGTGCTTCGATCGGGAGACCCACTTATCAACAGTGTCGCATTACAATTTTGACATAAAATACAGTCAATTAATGATATGATATTCTGCGCCCCTTCAGCATACCTTAAATTATAATATCAGTGTTTTTTTTGACAAGCGCATGAGCCGGTCAGAGTGTGCTGCATGTAGACAGTAAGCAGTCCAACGATAGGAATTAATAACTTACCTTTAAAGTCATTAATCCATCTGGCCTCTAAACAGGGCTTGTCTCGTTTAGAGAGAATGAACTGGATGGCCTCTGCCTCGGGTCGTTGTCTTGCTCTCCTTTTCATGGTCTCTCCGTTTATTCGCTTGTAAACATCTACGCCAAAAGACGGTAAAAAAAGAAAAAAAAAAGGTCATGGGGAAGAATATATAATATACCAACCGGTGGTTAAAATAGGAATTCTGGATTTAACAAGTTAAATTACTCGCGGTAACAGGTGGGCTACTAATACAAACGGCATCAATCGATTATCGATTAAAAACAAACCAAAAATGGTGTTCCTTGTTAAAATACGTAATAAAGAACAGCTAAATGAAACAAAAAATGGCTAAATGAGTAATTTTACTTGAAATAGAGAGGAGAAATCGTTGAATTACCTTGTGCTCCTTGCAGCTCTGCGATGCAAATGATCCACGAGGCAGGAGTCCTTGACTTTCGTTTTCGCTAGCAAACATTCTCTTGTTAGCTAGTTGCTAGCATTGGCTGATCAAAGTAAATTTATTCAGTGATGAGGAATTGGTTCCCTATATAAGTAGATCGGCAATTTACACAATCAACATTCTTTAAAAATGTATTTTATTGATCTAATAAGGAGTGAAATCTGTTAATTAGTTAAGTAATGCTAAAACTAGCCAAAACACATTGAGTGTGTGCATGACAAAACTAAGACATATGAGGGCGTAGCTTGGAGTCACGTGACTAAGTGTGTGAAAAGTGTGTTAAGTACCAAATCCGACCACTAGTTGGCGTATTGAGGGTGAGCAAAAAACGAAAAACACACACACACACTCAATTTCCAAAAATTGTGATTTTTTAGGACATGTGAGATTTTTGGTTTAGGGGTATTATGGGATGTTTTGCAACACTGTAGTAAGCTTGGAAAAATGAGGACCCGAAAAATGTCCTCATTTTTCGAGGAGTGCTGATATTGTAGGTGTGTTATCATAAAAATGTACTAATTTTTCACGTTTACAAACACACACACACACACACACACACACTCACTCACACACACACACACACACACACACACACACACACACACACACACACACACACACACACACACACACACACAACCTTGTGTAGACACACCACATGGCAGCAGGATTATACTGAATCCCCCCCCCCCCATTGGTGAGCTGATCTGTCTTGGCCTAGCTGACAGACGGTTGATTTTGTGCATTAGTGTTTAAACTCTTTGGGGATTCTTCATTCAACACCAAGTTTGGTGAGCACTGTCTTCACCTTTAATGCCACTGGATGCAAAGCCCTGATTTTGGCCCTGATTTCTCATTTTAGAATGTAAAAATAGAGCAGCAGGTCATAGTAGTCTTAGACAAAAAGCACAGCATATATGTTGGGTTAAAAAGAAAAAAGATGGTGTAAAGTTGGCAGGGCCATCTCTGGCCAAATTGGGGCCCTAAGCAAAAATCTAATTTTGAGTCATGATTAGCAGCTGGGTGTTTATGCCACAAAGTTTTTATTTTTTATTTCAACAACACACCCATCTTCAAGTGACGCACGAGCCTCCTCTTGTTTTGTTTTTTTGTTCCTTTTTTTTTTGCTTTGGCTTTATACTGTCGCTTCATCGCCATCTCTTCACCTGCATCTACAACCTGATGGTCAGTGCATCTGACCTCTGATTGGTCAGATGCTGCGAGCTGTCAATCATTGTGACAACGCGTGTAGTGTCAGATTACACTTCTCTTCTCTCTCCTGCCTCGGGCTGACTTGTTGCTTTACGTGCGCCTCTCAGCAGTGGTGCACATCCTTTACACATTAGCATGAATTGCGTCCCCTTGGGCAAAATGCCCCCCGCCCCCCCCCCCATATATCTATGCACAGCGCATGCTCTGCGTGTAGGTTCTTTTTTGATGTCGAAAATGTGTCACATTACTGTCCTTGTTGTGTCATTTTTGCAGATTCAAGGCTCATCAGTTTTTTGAAGTGAAAAACAATGTAAGGTTCGACCACAGAGGATGGAGGCTGACATAGCAGAGGTGCAGGTTGTATTTTCTTACGGGAATTTCTTGTTCTCTAACTGTGTGTATAAGTTATCCCTCTGTCTTCCTGTGGTGTTTATTGGGGATCCATGTCTGGTGCTGAATTCCTTGTATGTGCGTATTTTCATTTAATTTTCCTGTTTTATTTTGTAGTTCTTGCTCCCTGACAGCATAGAGGTGGAGCTCAGGCCAAAGCCTAGCCACCTTCCCAAAAACAACAACATACCAATATGTTGAAATTAGTTGCGTCCTTAAATATGCATACATTTTGACCTTTTTAAATCAATTAGCTATTTTATATTAACATTTTTTCATCTGTGTAGATTTCTCATTTAAAAAAATGAGCTTTGTTTTCTAATCATAGTTTTTTTGTAAACATGTTTAATGCTTTTTTAATTAATTTAATGAGGAAAGCCTCACTGAGATTAAAAATCTCTTACAAGAGTGCCCTTGCCAAGACAGCAGCAAGTAACAAAACACAACTACAGACAACATACAACACTGACAAAAGCAGATCACCAGAGGCCTGTACTAAGAAGCTGGATTAACACATCCAGGATCTCTCTGTGTTACCTGGGTGGATTTACAGAGACATTATCAATCCTGATAAGCGGTACTACGAAGCCGGATATCAACTCGCTAAGTGAATCCAGCCTTAGATCAGACAGAGCACGCTCACATTAAAGAGGTGGAGTCTGGAGCGTCTGACCAATCACAAACATGGAGAAACAGGAGAAAACCTGCAGTGCAGCCTACTTTACCATGAAAGAGCAGACAATTTTTCTTTAGAAATACGAAGAATTCAAACACGTCATCCGGGCTAAAAGCGACACTGTTGCTGCAGCAAAAGCCAGGAAGGAATGATGGCAGAAAATTGCCGTAAATGTGTCCTTGTTCCTCTCTTAGTGTGACCTGGATGAAACCTATGAGCATTAAGGTCTGAATTTTTATGATTTGTGCAGCTCTGTCTGATCTGAGGGCACCTGCAGCAGGGGGTTAAAAAAGTTGAATAGTGTAAGATTAAACTTATTGTTCATCAGAAAACTGATTAAAAAAGACTGATTGAGAAAAACGTTAATTTGGATTACGCCTGAAAGAATGACAGAGAAGGTGGGTTGAAGGTCATTCAGAAAGTGGAGGTTATTATTGCTGAAACGATCCCAGCTGAGAGCACACAGGCCTACAGGAAAAAACCCAGATAACGCCGCGTTGTTCTGAACTGAATTACCTCCTGAAAACGACATTAACTTGGCACCTCCAGCAAAATGAATCCCACCCAGTCAGAGCGCACGGCTTTATTCATTTACTCTCCATATCACTTATGCCTATTACTGACTTCCAGCTTAAAATTACTTTCAACTTCAGTTTGGTCTGTGTGTGAAAATCAATCAGGCATACTGCCGCTCTCCCTTTAGTTCAGACTGAACTAGACGGAGGTAGTTTCACTTTTGCTCTTTTCTATTTGTGAAAAGAAAAGTTTATAACTCTTTTTTTATATATATATTTTTCTCTCCATTTAAATTCTTCCCTACCTTTTCACCAAGGTTTTTAACCTTTCCGTTGTATGCTTTTTTTGGGACAAAACTTTTTGAATCATTTACTTTAATCACCTATTCCAAGAGGTGACACCTGGACAGGTTGCTGGTTGATCACAAGGCTGAAATGTTAACAATCAGAAACACTTGCATAAGACAGAGGATCAGCACCAGAGTAACTGAATTGGAAAAAAATAACTCTGATCAGTTAATGTAACAAGATTAAAGGGTCACATTACATTAAAACATTGTCTTAACATTACAACAAAAGGCAGTGTTGGTAATCAGATTTACATAGACTTTTTGTTATTCTGGTTAAAATGATCTTTATGTCCTGATGTCAATCAACACATGATGTGTTCTTAAAATAGAGTAAAAAATATCTGCTGTCTACAGCAGAAGTAAACCTGGGGAAATACCAACCAATCCTAGCGTTTGGCAGACATTTTTTTTTGTTGTTTGCACGTACATTTCACTGGTGTGCACTCGCCCTGATTCAATGCACATAGCCAAGAGGGATCCAAGTACGCTGGAGAATGGCAGAAAAACTACCTATACCCCAATTACTGGTAATGTAGTGCAAACAAAAACAATGTGCTGAGGACCAGTTTGAGTCTGTGGTTTTGAATCAGTCATGATCGTATGATCACAAATCAGTGGCGCTCGTACATGTTAGCGGGGGCGTTGTTTTGGAGGAGCTCCAAGTGTGGGAGGGCGAGGGCTAAACAGAGTCCTAAGAAGATGCTACATTCAAATTCATGCCACTTTTGGGGAATTTTCCTTAACCGAGTCTAACTGTCATGTAAAGTTTTTACGCAAAGATATTTTTCATAAGCAAAACTGCAAAAATGCAAATACGATATGTATAAATGACACATCATTTTTTTAAAAACTGTAAAATTTTAACATTACATATCACAGAACATTACAACGTTTTTCCTGACTGTTTTTTTTCCTCGTAGCATTACAACTTCTTTTCTCATAACATTACACCTTTTTTCTTGTAACATTATGACTCAAAATTCATAACAATTCAGTTATTCTCAAAATCTTATTTGGTTAAATGTTTTTAATTTAATTGTTATTTATCCTTTTATTGTTTTTACTGTGGCCTTATTCCACCATCATACTCGCAAGCATTAGCATTATTCACGCATGAACAGAACTCTTGAAAACTCAACAAAATTTACTGAATTTCCTGCATGTTTGAACGTAAATAACTCAAATTTTGCCCTGACTTCGACTGAAATATTCAAAACATTTAGCAAGTTAGAGGGAGTGACATGCAAATGTTATGAACACAGAAGAGCGACAACTAGAAGATGACTGAAAAACATCTGAGGCTGAATCAGGATAATCTCTTTCAAGACATGAAATGAGGATATCTGTAATTTTAAAAACCACCATCATAGCAAGAATCTGTTGTTTCATCTGCCCTTATATTGTAGATGTTAAACTGTTGCTTTCACAAAGTCATTTTGATGTCACGTCTTGCCTTCCAAAACCCATACCCACCCCATAATTTCCAGCTTAGAAAATAAAAGAGTGAAGCACATTGAAAGCCTGGGAACAAAATCCTCCATTAGTAAGCAGCTGAAACAAAAAATGAAATAAATGGGGGATTTATAATTAACTTTGCTCACAAATACTGTAAAAAATAATAATAATAAAAATGAATCTCTGAAATGATAATGACACATTTAATCTCAGAGAATAAAAAATTGGAGAATTGATAAAAGCATAAAATCACTTCTCCAGCAGAGAAAAATGTGCAGCAGAAATCTGAACCTGCAGTGCACACAGCACACTGCGTTCAGCATGTGGTGGCATATTGTAAAATGAAATGTCAGCTGAACGTCAATCATCTTTGTGTAAGTGAGTGAGCAGCGTGTGTGGGAGCTGCCGTGGAGCTGTGGGCTGCGGGGACAGAGCCTGAGCACGATGTGGGCTGATGAACAGATACAGAGGTCAAACTGTCGGATAAAGAGGAAGAGGAGAAAAGACGAGAGAGACTGATGTGGAAACTGAAAAGGCAGCAGGGGAGAGGATTTAGTGGACATACGCAAAGAAAGTTGTGAACTATTGTTCTAATAATTCACATTTGTTTTTTACGTTTTATATTAGATGTTATTAGATTAGATGCTTTTATTCTCTTTTCACTAGAATTTTATATTATGTGTTGAAATTCAGGTTTGTTTATTTTTTACAAGCCATTGAAATGCACTCATTTTCCAGGGTTATGCTAACTCAGATTCTTTGTGTCAAAGGCAACCAAATCTTTAAATTCTGTGCTGAATAACAACCTCTGACAGCTCACAAATATTTTGACCTTCAACAAACGCTCCCTCCTGCAGGGGAGCTCTGCTGGAGTGCATGTTCCTTTTTGTTTTCATCCAGACATCGCCTGTTCTTTACAGTTAGAGTACGCTGAGCGTGTTTGTGCATGCTTTTTACGCTTCATTTAAAACCTCACATTTGTGTTCATGCAGCTTTGTGTTTGCATATGTGAATTAGGTCATACATGGCACTGCAGGAAGCTTGCCCTGACCAGCAGCCGGTGGCCCTGCACTGCTGTGGCTCGACTGGAATAATTAGCAGCTGGAGGCCTTTCGGAGACTTTCAATGAGTTGCGTAATATTATTTACCGAGCGCCTGTCTTTGAAGGAGGAAAACTTGCTGAGATCATTGCTGGAGGAAAGGAAGCGGATGGAAGGAAGTCACCAGGGAAATTTATTAATATGTGGAGTTTTAATAAAGAAAGATATCCGCTGTTTAAAAATTTCTACTCATACTTTAACAAATTGACTACTGTCATGAAAGAAAAAAAAATCACTCAAATGTCTTTTGAGAAGCTGCTGCTCTTAAAAAAAAAACAGACAAAACAAACAAAACAAAAAACAGTAACTTTAAAGACTGTTCTTCTTTCTCCAAAATGTTTAGTCTGTGCAGGTCAAAGGAGTCCACTGCTTACCCAGCATGCTCTTGAAATAATGTGATTTCTTTTGTTAAGCCCTTTTTGCTGTAAGGGTTCTGACATTTTAAAGAATCTTTTTCTAAATGGCAAAATACAGCAACCGCAAGGGTTGCAAAGAGGTGGAACATTTCCAGTAGATTTCAGGAAAGTTTCCTGAAAATTTTCATGGCATATGAATATTGGAAATTTTTTGGAAGTTTTGTTTTGCTGTCAATTTAAATAAAGTTTTCCAAACGTTCCCAGGTAATTTTAGCTCAGGTATATTTGAAAATTTTCAGGATTTTGTTGACATCAACTTACATGAAATTTTCTAATAAAGAAAGAAAGAAAGAAAGAATCCCCGTAATTTTTTTCTTATCAACTTGAACTGAAAATATTACATTAGACATGTTTGCATGCATGTCTACTTATTAAACCAATTTTGTTATTTTTATACATCTATATAACCAGGTAAATCCAGCTAATTAATATACATTCCCAAAAATTCCCATGGAAAGTTTCCGTTTTTGAAAATTCCTGGAATTTTGCAACCCTTGTGACCATATTGTTAACAAAACAACATTAATATTACTATTAAGACTAATGCGGTAACTGTCTGGCACCCTGCTGCCAGACAGTTACTGTACATATGCAATTAACCTTCTTACAGTGTAGTTTCAGGACATTCAGGCCCTGTTCTTGTGTTAATGTCACTAAAACATATTTACACTGTCATAGGTGTTGATAGTTGTCAGCTGTTATGTAACACCAATTTTTTTTTAAACAAATTTTATCAATATTAGCCAACTAACTTAATCTGGTTGCTTCCGTCTCTTGCTGGATAACACTGATTTATTATCCATGACTTGATGACCCCATGTCATATGATAACTTGTATTAACCCAATTTCCCTCAAAATTATACGAAGGTACATAACAAATAAACAACAACAAAAAAAAGAATTGCATCAGCACTTATAGATTTACTTACCCCTAATTCTTGTGAAAATTTTAGTTGCTGTCAGGAAAAAGTCTTGAGAATACAGGGGAGAAGAATTGAGTCATTTGTATTCACACATGCAGCCCATTCAGATGAAATTGTCTCTGCACATCTGAATGGAACTTTAAAAGGGCTATACTCTAATTTAGTAAAGAAAGGAACTTTTAATATCCAGTCCTTCTCTTTGCCAAGTCTATTTCTAGAGGGGACGATTTCCCTTTTGTCCAACAGTACATTTAAAAAATGAACTGAGTTTTGTCGACCACATTTCCCTCGCATTGTCAGGGATCCTTGAGTTGTATTTAGAGCAGCCCAGATTATCATGGCTCGGATTCAAAAGCAGCAGATTTGTCAGCTAAAAATCCAGCTTGTCAACACTTCACCAGCACAGTGCAACAAAAATAGGTCATGATTAGTACCGCCAAATTCCTATCCTACCTGTGTTATGTGACTTGTAAAACAGAAACGTCTGATGATTCTTCACCTTTTTCAGGTGGCAGTGTTGTGAACAAGTCATCCTTAGAGTATTGTGTTTTAGTCTGTGAATGATAAAGCCAGGAGGGGAATAATTAGACGCAGATACAGAGATACAGGTTCAACAATAACAAGACTGAGCATCAGATTTTCAGTTATTTGGGAGTTAGCACGTTGCATGCTGTTTTGTGCTGCATGTCTAACATTTTGATTGAGAGCAAGCCACAGTCCTTTTCACATTAGGGCATGAGGCCTGGTCAGCTTGTGAAGCTTTCTTTCTTTCTTTCTTTCTTTCTTTCTTTCTTTCTTTCTTTCTTTCTTTCTTTCTTTCTTTTATTTATTTATTTATTTAGTCTGAGGTTTCAGTGGTTAAAAATGACAGAAATGATCTGTCCTGTTGCAGACTGTCTCAGCAAGAGTCATGTGTCAGAACCAGTCCTGAACTCCTTAAAGGGGCTAAGCCTAAACCCCTTACCCTCATTTTGGTATGTCATGTAAATGCGTCTTCTATTGTGTTGTCATACTCCAGTTTTCCTGGAAAGAAGACAAAAGCACTTGCTTAGCTTTGACTTCTTGCAGTGGGCTGCCTGCTGTTGCTTTGCATGCATTAACATTTGAGTTTGCAATCATCACAGCTTTTGGAAAATGTCCTCAAAAGCTAACAGAAAGGACTGCTCTTCGCTGACGCTCAGTCAAGTGTGGAAGATTTTGTCACTTAACAACATTAAGCAACAGGGGCGATGCTTCTATAAACACTGAGATCACTTCTTTTTGCATGTTTTCTTTGTTGTGTTGGTTTTTTTTGTAATTGTAGCATATTTTCTATAAATCAAGCTGTGGCACTTTCTCTCCCTTACAGCACTTTACTGTTGTTTGCATTGGCTCTGGACTACTGGATGAGTTTTTGTTGCCTTCATGGTTCGTTTTTGTCCCTGAATTTGTTGATGAGTTATGTAGTTCTTTGTTGGTTGTTGCAGTACCTTTGCTCCCCGACTGCAAAAACATTTAAGTTAAACCTCTCAGTAAAGTCACTGTAGCTTTAAGAAGATTTTTAGGTCTAGAAGACAAACATAGAATTAAAACTAGATTCTACTTGAAGATATTGACTGTAAAGGATTAAGACAAACAAGATTTGCGACTGTAGGTGAAAACCACTCAAAGTAATCAGTTGTGTCCTTTAATCATCTTTGGGGACTCAACACACACTCTTCGTGTCTTATTGCAACAACTTACCAACAACAGTTCTCCAGACATTTATAGAGGTTTAGACCTGACAACAGAGCTGCTGTCGATACATGAGACCCTGATACTGTTTGTCCCTCGCTGACCTCCATAACGTGACGACGCTCTGACAATCCTGTCTGCACCGATCGGCTCGCTAATCGGCTAAAGACCTGCCTCCTTTAACACAAAGACCCTGTAATTAGACGGCTTTATGAAGGGCTCCTGAGGGGCAATTGCAAACACACACACACACACACACACACACACACACACACACACACACTCAGACAAACAGAAGACCACAGAGACAAATCTGTTGATGTATTAGAGGCCCTATCTTGCAGACATATGACCTGTTAAACCGTGTCAGACTTTTATTTGTCATGCATGTATAATGCAACTGAAGATGACTTTATATTAAGTTATCATTACTTCATTTTCTTTTATTACCAACATACACGTGCAGAAAATTGAACCGTTGTTCTTAAAGTACTGACCACTTTTCAAACCGAAATATGACCTCAGTCTTTAAATATTCATGTACCATCTCCAAAAAGAGACATACTCTCACCAAGACATTCATTAAATGCAGTGTGAATAGTTTTTGTCCAAAAAGAGTATTTCCTTGGAAAGGTTGTAGTTCTCTGTGACGTAAAACAACCTTACAGACTTTAAAAAGAAGCACAGGAAACTGAAATTCGTTTTTTTTTTTTATACTAAAACGCAAATTTCTTCCTTAAATTTTTGGAAAGTAAACTTTCAGTGGTTTTATATTGTGATGCCTCGGTATTGTCCGAAAATGTCAAGCTCCTGTCTGAAGAAATGAAGCCAATACAGAAGTGCTGGAAACTGCAGTTCCTCGAGTGTCCACTTGAGGTGCAAAAGACCCAGAAACTACTTTACACAACCATCTAAAAGCCAAAAATGAACATGTTTACAGCCTTGTACAAAAGAAAAAAAAAATAGATTATGGAGACAAAGCTGATTATAATTAAAGGTTCAGGTTTACAAATGGCCAACTTAGAAATGTTCACATAGTTATTCACAGAGTAAAATGTGTTTGGTTTCTTCTGCCTGCAGAGCTGAAGTCAGAGGAGTGTGCCTGCAGCAGGGTGGGGGTCCTGAGGGGTGGAGGTGACGCCTTGTGCAACTTTTACAGTATTTGGCTTTGACTTAACTGTAGGAGGAGATCCTCCTCTTCCTCCTCCTCCTCCTCCTCCTCCTCCCCTCTCTTGAAGGCCATTTGACCTTTCAGCGTGTGTGTTTGAGGAGGGGGTTTAACAGGGTGTGTCTGCGTGTGTGTTCAGTATGTGAGCTATTCCTGACCTCAGGAAGAGACTTAACAACGTGTGTGTGCTTTGTCCAGCCAGGCCTCATTAGCTGGCGTGTGTGTGGTGGAAATGAGTAGGGGTGGTGGGTAGTGGGGGGGGGGTTTGTTTGGGTGTTGAGGAGGAGGAAGGGGGTGGGTAGGATCCAGCCTGTTGAGTTTTGCGTGCGACCTCCCGTGAGAAGCTCTGATTGGACGGTAGCAGAACCAGCCAGCTGATCAATATTTGAGCGAATACTCGTCTCCAAAATAAGCTCCCTGTCATCTGAGACAGGCGGGAAGGGGAGGGGGCGGAGAGTCCTGAAGGAGCCCCTCATTACTGAACATTAGCGCTTCATTAGCTCTCAGAAGAGCTTTGCAGCAGAAAAGTGGGATTTTAGGATTAAAGCATCAGTGCTTTTGAAGGATATTTGTGATTGACTGCTGCAGAGCGGTTTCCAATTAGACAGCTCTGCCTCTGACTGCAGATACACTTAATATGGACAAATACAGATGGAGACTGCTCAACAGATGGAAGCTGCATTTCCTTCATTAAGAAGAACATTGACCCTCCTCTGATCACTGTTAAGAGGCATGTCAGTATCAGTAGAGCAACATACCAGGAACAGAGGAGGAGAGGAGCATGTGACGTAATGCAGTCAGATGCTTTCAGTAACAGTTTTGCTCAGTGGCTGTTCAAGGAGCAGTGAACAGATGACAGTTAAAGGTGGTGCAAAGGGCGCAGAGTAAGGCTAGGCACACACTAGACGTCTTTTAGATGTGATATCAAATTCATGGAAGAACACACACATAAAGACAGTTCAGACTGACTTTTAACATGGCAATCCTTACAACTCCCTAAAACCACTGCACCACAAAGATAAAGTTTGGAACAACGATTCAACAGACGTGTGATTTCACATAAGCTCTCATGATTAAGCGTGACATCAGAAGATAAACAAACGTGCATGTGTTCTGTGGCAAGACAAACTGTGGAAAAAATCAATCTGAAAGAATAACGCCACAAAATTTCCTTTTTTCCCCCTTTGTTTTCCTCTTGGCTGTTTGTTCCGTTTTGTTTATGTTGCTGCCATTCTCTTGGGCTATAACTTCTAGTTGATGACACTTCCCAGTCTGCTCCTCTCATTGGCTACTGCAGATGAGAGGAGCAGATATTCTTCTCATGTAAAAGATTCCAATGATGAAGGAGCTTTTGGTATGTCAGTAATCACACTCCAATCTTTCTGTTTAACGTGCAAGTCTTCAGGTCTACATAGTTTGGTTTCTATTTTACAAATGAAGGAATATATCTCATTCCTTGATGAATATGATCTATTGTTAGCTGTTTCCTTTGTGCCTCCACCAAATTTCATACCTTTCGGACTGATTTCTGAGGATACAAAAAACCCTGAAATGAGCTATGCCGAGGTCTTTTTCTTTTCAGGTGCACGATCCACAGATTTTTCTAAAGGTATATAATTTTATGATTCTCAAAACTCAGCCGCAGTTTATTTAACAACACGTACATGATTGGTTTTTAAAAGTAGAAGTAGTAAATAAGATAAATGTGACAACAAATACAAAAGGTGATATTTAGGATACTGAGATTCAGATTATGTAACGGCTGTTCGGTGATTCTCAATTTTTTGTTGTTGATCTACTTCAGTTAGGCAGGGATGGCAGCTCTGTTTTATTGTTTGCCTCCATTGCCCTGTTTATAATATATATTATATTTGTTTTGTATCAGGGTGAAGCGCAAAAGTTTTGTTGCGCTTCGGCCTCTTGTTTATAAGGACACGCCGTTTCAGCCAACCTAAAACGCAATTTTTTTAAAATGCCCTTCAGAGTGGAATTTCTCTGAAATGCTGCAGCCTCCGTTGGCGTATAAATGGCAAGCCGGCGTTTTCAGCGAAAACGCTGACGTCACGCTCCGTTTTGCGCATGCGCATTCCATTTTTCGTTGTGGGACCTTTTGCCAACCGGACAACAACAACGGTTAAATGGCGGACTTACCGGGTTTGCTTGTGCTGCTGAATCTGCTGACTGCCTTTCAACAAAATCTGTTGCTCCACTTCTGCACTCAGATAAGACACATTTAATATATACACCAGATGATCAGCCCACCTCTTCTTCGGCGGCAGACTACCAAAAGACTCTACAGTTATATCGCCATCTGCAGGTCCTGTCTGCATACTACAGCGTTTTTAGTCCTTCAGCGTTTCCGTATAAACGCAGACTTTTTTCTCCGTGTTTTTTTGTGTTTTCGAGTGAAACGCTGTGAAGTGTTGTCGTATAAACGGGGCCTAAATTGCCCGTAGGTGTGAGTGTGAAAGGTTGTCTGTCTCTATGTGTCAGCCCTGCGACTGACTGGAGACCACCTTTCACCCTAAACCAGCTGGGATAGGCTTCAGACACCCGTGACCCTGAATAGGATAAGCGGTATAGAAAATGAAAGAAGCATGTAGGGCCATAACCAAGGTCCTTGTTTTTCTTTGTAATAATTTTTTTGACTCATCATGGGCTCAAATCTATGAATAGTAAATGGAATAAAAGGGGTTATGGAGGAAAAGATGATTAAAGATGAAACGAAGAGAAGCTATGTGTGCATGTATCATGTATGAAATCTACTCTACACGACATATATATATATATATATATACAGTACATCTATGCCCAAAGAAGGGAAAAAAGCATGCATGCATAAACAAACACTTCATAAAAACTGCACATGCATTTGTGGATACACTCTCATGTTTCAGCCTTGGATATGTCAAAAAAGAGGACTGTCTGAGACATCAAATAGTACTCATCTTCTAAAACCACTTTACGACAGATTTTTTTTTTTGTTTGCACTGATCATAGTCTATTATGCTCTGAAGCTTGAATTGCTGATCTCCAGAAGATGTGATCAGCCTGATTAAGTCTCTCGTACCAGTGATTCACTGCCTGCGCAGAACTGTAGATTTTCATGCCTTACTCTTTTGAAAAATGTGCACGTTTGCATCCCTTTGGAGCTCTTTTTTTTTTTGCTTGAAATAGCTAACAGCCAAACTCCAGACACTTGTGGATCCGAGCCATGTTTCACAGCATCCAAATGCTGCCTAATGAGCTAAGATCAGATGACAGCATAAGGTGCGTTTTTGATGGTTTATTAGCTAAGAGGGCTGATGTTCTGGAATGTGCCTCAGGAACATACAGTAATTTAACTACAGGGATACTTCAGTGGAATAAAACTTAAACTTTACTATCATGTACATGATTATTTTCATGACACAACATCCAGTTCTGAGTTTGTTCAGAGATCATCTGTGACTTATTTGGTGCAGCATGATTATTGATTGTTTGGTTGATTAGGTCATAGACTCGCAACTGAACCGTAAGCAGCTCTGGCAGCGCGTGCAAGAAGTGAACTTTCTTCGAAGCCAATTTAGTCACACAGCCGTGAGCACGTTTGCCAAAACAAAACATTTCACCGCCTCCCTTAACTTGGCAGGAAATCATGTCTTGTGTCTTTACTCTCCTCTCGGCGCGCTCCCATCTCCAATAGGCGCGCACGTGGTATCCATCGCGCGCCTGGCACGGCGCCGCGCACTACAGCTCTGTGTGTAGTAACCAGAGCAGAGAAGCTCTCAGCTAGACATGGCGGCGGACCCGAAGCCGGACTGGCTCTCCTGCCTTCCCTCTTCTTGGAGTTATGGAGTGACGCGGGATGGACGCATATTCTTCATCAAGTAAATATCACGCGGACATGTGGATTTATGGATACGCACTGCTTATTTCTACGACGCATTTTTTCCCCCTGTTTGTCTTTTTCGGCTTCTCTGTTCACCTTTCCCCCGTTTTCTTCCACCAACAGCGAAGAAGCAAAGAGTACAACCTGGCTGCATCCTGTTACTGGAGAGGCTGTGATCACGGGCCACAGAAAAACTCCAGGTAAACAATTTGACAATGTTTTTAACTGCGTTTCCTGCGAAAACACACGCACACACTCGTGCGCGCACGCCGCGCCTGGGAAAGGTTATCTGCGCGTCACGGCGGAGGAAAAAGGGGCGACAAGTTGCGGGGAGAACCGTGGAAGACGATGAGGGGGAGATTTCTTCTCTCTGCAGCAAAAAGCAACAGCCTCCTATCGCTCTCGCTCCCCCCTATCGGCTCTCCACTGGCGGACCATTACGCACGGCGTCTCCCCTCCCCTGCCTCCCCACTACTCGCTCCACCTGGACACTTTGCGACACACTTTTTAAAAGTTCCGTCACGTAGGCGTGTGCCGATTTCAGCCGAATCCCTGCGGTGACATTTGACACATCTCCGCTGAAATCCGCCCATTGCTGCAGAAACGCTGCATTTGAGAGCTCATTCAGAGCCCGTATCCGCACCGAGCTGCCTCTGGAACAATGCAGTGCGTGTGGTGCGTCGGTGTAAAGCCGATATTCCAAAATAAAACACACATCTGCCGCGAGAGGAAGAGGGTGGGAGGGCATCTTTACATTGCAGGCTGCAGATCAGTGCTCACACAGCTGGAGGCTGAGGCAGGATGATTGAGTAATCCTTGAATATCTGCGCTGCTTATTGGGGAGGGGAGGCGGAATGAATTAAAGAGCACAAGCCAATTGAGCTTTTTGTAATCCTGACACTGCATTGCTGTGCAGGTGTATATATATATATGTGTGTGTGTGTGTGTGTGTGTGTGTCTTTGAGGCTTCATATCTCTGCACAGCTGCTTATATATCACATACTATGTTCTCTCCTCCTCCTCTGTCCTCACAGATTTACCAACAGGATGGGAAGAAGGATATACATTCGAAGGAGCACGATGCTTCATCAAGTGAGTTGAAATGTGGAAGAAAAAAAAGGAGGGGGGGGGGGGTGAGAGGGATGGGAAGAGGGCGATAGATGTGGAGAGGGAGAGAGATGGCTGGAGTCAGAGGTAGTGAGACGCTGCTTTGTTTTGTCGAGGTAGAGATTTCCCTCCACTCTCCCTCTACACCCACCTCTGCCTGTGTGCCCGCTGCAGGAATCCACAGACATCTCCTTTCCCTCTCCACACACACACACACACACACACACAGGAAATCAGTGTGAAAGGACACAGGTTTGACTTCCCCTTGCTGCCGTTGAGGCTTTCTCCCTCTATCAGTCATGCTCTCGTCCTTCATCTCTCCCTCACACACACACACACTCTTGGAGGGATTTGCTCTCTGCTGTCTGTGAGACACAACTTTGACAAGCGAGTGTGACTCAGAGGCTCCTCTGTGCCGAACAGGCTTGACTTGTCGGTGTGCTGCGTGTGTCTGCATGTGTTTGTTGGGTTATTAGCGGCTCCGACTCCCTTTCTACATTTGCCTACATGTATATTTTGTGGACCTGTTTGACAACAGAAATGCCCTGCAGCTTCTGGGCTTTCTCACACACCTTCAGCTGGCACACATGCCTTCAGTGAGGCACTTTCATTTGTTCTACCTACTTTCCCACCTAGTTGTCCTGCTGTTGCTTGTTCTGTCTGAGGCCATTTTGAGAGCAGCAGCTGACACATATGGTGAGCTAATATAGCCACTCTATAAATAGCCTCAGAACCGCTGCTCATTGGTATGTATGAATGCCTACAGAATGTTTGCTCATACTCGCACCCTGCATGCATGCATACAGGTAAACATCCAGGAGCTGTTGCACAGGGGTAAAGGCTGGCGTGCATTCATAGGATTAGATGTGACAAGCGGACGGCTCTGTGTGAATGAACACATGAGGATGTGTGGGGATCAGAGGAGGTCAGGAGGAGAGGTGGGGCTGCAGGGTACAAGGGAACAAAAAGCTTGATTCATTAAACAAACTAATTCGGTAAGGCAGAGGCAAAAAAAGCATTTGGAAAAATGCTGAGCCACCGCTTATTGCACTGAATATTCTGTTTTGTTTTTTATTACGTCCAGTTCGAACAGCAAGCACAGACCACATCAGCAGATCCAGAGACCCTGCTTGAAAATTATCTCCTGACCTTTTCTCTATTTCAGTTATTTTGAATATTGAAGAAAACTTCTCACACACTGGCCAACTTCCAGGTTTTTTTGTTTTTTTGTCTGGAAGTTGGCTGGTGTGTGAGAATTTTTCCTAAATTACTTTACACTTAACTATCCCTATCTAGCGCACCTCCCTGAGAAGTACATGTGCAAAGATTTTTGCTGTCCCTGAATTATTTTGGTTAAAAAGAGCTTTTGTTTTAGGAATATGAAAAGTAACTTTCCACACACGATCCTCTATCTTACCGAGCCACAATGGCAACATTTATTGCAATCACTTGATTGCACAGTGCTCTACTCACTTCATATTTACTCCTCTGATGCAAGCCCCCCCCCCCCCCCCCCCCCCCATAAAATCAAAATCAGAGCATATCAATATACAGTAACACTCAGTTCTGTTTGGGGTCTGTTGGAATCAGGGTCATACCCACTGAATTTCAAGAGCAAACTTTGCAAACTCTGGGATGATGAATGGGATACAGAAAGGGCTGTTAATATTCATGCTAATATAATAATATAATTGGAACAGTATGGTACGATACCATCATATAGGGTATGATAAAATTATTTACTGCACGATTCACAGTGCAATATTGAAACTTGAAATTGGACCATTTTATGTAGCAAATATCAGCTCCATATTGAATCAAGTACTCTGTTTTAATGTATTTTTTTCACTGGTTTAAAATCAGATTTCTCATTTATTGTCGATTTGAATAGGGACAGGTCTGTTGTGTATAAACCTGATATCACAACAAACAGCTTTGATAGCCTTACTATTATGCTGTGCCTGTCCTAAGATGGCCCTTTACATCAATAAAACTACAAAACTGACAGTACAAAAGACAACTCTACAATAAATATGTAAATTAAAGCTCAAAACTCAGAACTGGAGCACTGAATTGGCTCTGGAGTATTCCGCCCTGAGCTCGTTCCTTGTTAAATACCGATTAACTTCAGTTCATAGACGAAAACTCAGAGACAAGGGGTCAGAGTGAGTTCTCCTTGAATCTAAAACTAAGATCTATCTTTTAGGACTGAACAGAATCCGTAACCGTCAATTTAAAAACCTGACCTGAAACTCAAAAGGCATATTTTTGCTTTTTCCATCCATTATTGATCGTTTGTTTTCAAGTATTTCTTCGCACTTTTGCAGCTGTGTTCTTTCATTGATCTAAACCCAGAGCTTTATGCTTCAGAACGGCCTAAACTCAACCTGAAAACCCTGATCCATGTCTGTCCCAGAGTTTTAGACATCACTTAGACATTTTATGCCTTTACTTTTCAAAACAAAGATTTAGAAACATTGCTTTGGAATAAAAGTGTATGCATCTTCACCAAAGAGATAAAGCATCACACAGAGGCTGAAAAAAAGCCCCAACAATGTGTTTATTCTGAGAATTAGCAGACAGCATGAGGTTGGTGCAGAGGCTTGAAACTGGTCTGAAATGGTGATTTATGATGTTTTCTTGTTCGATGTGTGATGACCTGAGGTTTTGCATTGGTAGAGGACATCAGGTTCAAAAATGGCATCCCCTGACACCTGATTTTTTTTCTGGTAATGGCTGAGTCAGAGCCAACTGCAGGCTTAGGATTCACATTCTTGATCACAATGAGCTGCATTTGTGTCTGAACAATTAAGCACAGTCTCATATTCGCTGAGCAGCACTGCATCATCACCACTTCTTCAAATCCTTCACATTCCTGCAGAATTCTTGCTCGGTCACTTTTCTATTCATCCATTATTGGACTGGTGGCCTCGCTGCTCCTACCACACTGACACTTCATCTGCCCTCTGAATGCCTGTTGACAGGCGATCCCTGCCCAGGCCTGATCTCTTTGAGTGCAGGTCAAACCTCTCCTGGTTGAGTTCAATCCTCAGTTTTCTGTTTTGAAGCTCTATTTTTCCACTTGCTTGTGCTGTTTAGCTTTTAAGAGTTGGTTTGATGAATTTTATTAAAGCAGTGAACAGGCTACTCAGCTGAAATCATCCCTTGATAACACGAAGGACGAAGCATTTTGCTTGAAACCGCTTTGAATCACCAGATTCACAGCGTGCAAACCCTCAGTGCAATGAGGAAGAGGCAATACTGCGGGTTTCTGTTTTGTCCAAACCATAGTTGTTTCAGGGAGAACTGAAACAGAGAGGACTAACCACATTTTCATTTTAGTTGTTTCAAGTTTCTCATTTAGATTCTGATCTGTAATCTCCTCTGAACGCCTTTAGATTTGTTTATTTCTTTTTGCATCGGCTGAGGAGGTTTTGAAGTCCTGCCAGGGTGTTTAGCTCTGCATGGCTAACTAATTGCTCCAGCAGCCACCCATGGAGCGTCAAAGGAGTTCAAGCTTTGGGCTATGCTGCTTTTGGTTTGCCATGGAAGACCATCAATCACTCACTGGTTCTAGGAAAACATTTGGATTATACTTCTGAGTGACAGAGTGCTAGCAAAATCTTACTGTGATGGCTTAGTCATGGCTAACCAAGGCAAAGACTGTCCAAGACCTGACTCAACTATCTCCTCAATGGAGCTACAGCTATTAAGACCCAAAGTCTGGAGTCTAAATGATTGGAAAGTTCAAAAAAAATTTTGGGATTTCTCCAATAAAATCTGTTTCATCTGGCTGCAAACCTTGCAGTGATGGCTGCCTGATCAAAGTACATCCTCTGAAAGTGCTTCTCTTTTCCACTGACAGGATTGATCATTATCTTGAATGTCACACATCATTATGGAAAAAATCCTTGCAGTGATGCGTCTTAAACCGTTGCTTGTCTTTTCATTAATTTGCATTATTGTGGCAAATTTTGTCAAAGTTTGGACCAGCTTCTTGTAAGGGTAAATTTGGATCTTTTGGAAAGCGAGTCCTTTGCCAAGTGAGCGTCCACAGCAAGGAATCTGTTTGATGTTTTTGTGCACTGTAGTAACATTAGGATTCAAGAAGCTTTGTGGCATTCATGACCTGATTCAACCATCAAGACAGATGTTCAATTCATTTTGAACCACTTAAAGCTGTGGCCTGTTGTACCAGCTCTGTACAAGCTGTATCTTCTGTTCGGGTGTAGAGTCGACACCAAACGATACATTGAAATTAAACTTGGCACAAAAGTAAAATAGTTTGTGTTTGGTAGATAATTTCTTTGTTGAAACAATGCATCTTGGCAATAAATCATGTACTTTTGGAAAGCCTGCTCATTTCCCTTTTAAATGGAGCCAAATTTGAAAGGAAAATGCATTTGTTGGATGAACAGCAGAGCCGAGTACATGAGTTGTGCTTGTGAAAAATTTGCCAAATCTACTCCGCCAATGCCAAACAGCTTGTTCTGCCATTGACTTTTGTTTGGTGAATTGGATGATTGAAATCTGAAGAAAGAAGATATCTTGGCATTTTAACAATTCATTCATTTAACAAACGGGAGCCTCAGTAGTGTGTTGACGAACAGTACACAGAAGATTCTGCAACTTTTTCACTGCCCCATCAGCAGTGTCTCTTACTCTTATCAAGAAATTTAGAAGTCGGTTTCACCTTTTAATTTTTCTGGACTTTTATTAAGTCTAATAGGACATTTTTACAAAAATAAGACAAACACTTGCTTAGATTTCTTTTTTTTTTTGTAATGTAATGTAATCACAAATTGTTGTCTGTTAAAATTATATCAGTGGCTACAAACCTTTAAGTGTTAGTTGAGCATAAACTCTGTCCTAGGTTAGAGATGAAGTTTAAGGGGCTATGTTTGAACTACTGCATTTCTGGTGAAACCCAGAGCTGGATCAGGTCTAAAATCAGTAAAGAGGAAGTGCAGAATGTGAATGAGAATAATGTTAAAGAGACTTAACATTGAGTTATACAACAAAATGAGAATTGCCTGCTGTTTTTGTATTTTAATTTGTTGTTCACATATTGTCGTAATAAGCCTGTCAGTCATGTGGATCTAAAACAGTTTGGACACTTCCAGATTATTTTGGCATCATCTGACGTTTTTGAGGTGTTGCTTTTGATTTTTGCGTGTGTATGAGGTCGTTAGAGGAACTACAGTTACCACATTTCAGCATTCAGCATCTATGGTTGCTGCTTGTGCTGTTCACAACAGCTCATTGGCAAGTTTTTCTCCCAAATCTGGAACTAAACTGCATGTGACTGACTTCCACTTTCACTTCCACCAGAGACTGTGGCAGGTTTACGTGCCTCTCTTGAGCCGTATTATTTATGATCGTATTTGGCGTCATCCAATTTAAAATCAATTGTGTCATTTTAGAGTTCAGTGGTTGGGTTAATTGTTAAACAATTTTTTTTAACATGGAAATAAATGGGAAATTGCAGCCACAAATACTGATTTTAAAGATTCATCTTAAGCAGCCCTTGTCGTGTCATGTCAGGTCCAGAGAATCTAAAGTTTCTCATTTCTCCTCAAAATTTGTACTTAAACTTGTTACCAGATTTTCTGTACTCCCTCTCCTCCTCACTCTGTTATCAGATTTTTCTTTGCTATCAAGTCCCATGGGGTTCTATTAGCAAGCTTGTAATGTGAGGGCCAATGTGTTTGGGAACACTTAATTTAAAGCATGTAGCTCTCATGACGGTGTGCATGAAGGATGGAAAATGAGAGATGTGAGACTGTTGATGTGCTGCATTCCCACTCAGGATGACTCTCTTATTGTGTCTTGTGTCATGAAACAGTGGTGCCCTTTTTGGTCCTGACTAAAGAAACAGACTTACACAGACTTAGGCTGACAGCAGATGGAAAACACCTTGATGAATGGCCCAAGGAAAACAAGCAGTTAAATGAATAGCGAGATGGCAGAATTAAGGCATAGCATTTAAGAATGCTCCTGCATGTGTGCTAGTTTCCTCAGGGATTTAATTCATTGTCTGACCTAAAAAGTTGATCCATGAGCTCTTAAATATCCATGAGGATGTTTGTTGGAGCCAATCTTAAAACCCAATCTGCCGTTTTTAAAGACAGTGGTGTCTGTTTGTGGAATTTATAGTGACGACACCCATTTGTATCTGATGCTGCACGATTTTGAAGCCCATTGGGGCTATAATGGAAAAGCTGAACTCAACCTAGCTTCATTTGAGTTTGGATGAGGTTAAGAGGCGGGCCTTTAGCTGATTTACTGACAGTTTCATGGTGCCAACTCAGCCATGTCTCTTATATAGGGCTGGGTATCAATCAGAAATTTTCGATACCTTAACTTTGATACCAGTTCCTGAACGATACTTTTTTCAATACCAATTTTTTTAACAATAAGAAAATGACACTACACATTACGGAACAAATCTTGAGTTTTAATTTTCAGCTTTAGTATTTTTCTACTCCGAGCAGTTTTCTTACGAATAAAATAAACAACAAATAACTGTGCAAAAGAAGAGAAAACAAGTGACAGGTCAGTACATACTGAGTACACCGTAATGTCCTTATAATTAACCCTCCTCCTTTATCTGGGCTTTTGGCCTACAAAAGTGACCCAAAAGAGACAAACATACGTGCGATTCATTTGCAAGCACTCTGTTGCGGCTGTAGCTTGAAGGGACTGCTGCGAGCGAGAAGTTTGCCTGCCTGAAAAGTCACTAAATACAGCGACAGAGTGGCTAAGTTGGCAACACTGTCCTGCATGCTGCAACCACATGTAACCAATACAGCCAATCACTGGTGGCATTATCAGATTATCATGTGATTAACCCTTTGGGAACCAAAACTTGGCATCAAAAGACGAGACATGTTTTGATAATAGGTACGACCGAAGCATTTTGGTCGGTGCCATGAAAGAACTGAAGTTCGGTACCCATCCCTTATCTTATATGGGTAAACAACTTTTAAGTTTAATGACTTGGAAAGTAACAAGTTCTGGAAAGATTCATCCCTCGTACAGCGTTTGCCGAAATAAAAAAATATTGTTAATGTGACTTTTTTTGCTTAGTGCGTCTCTGCCCTCTGTTTGTTTATCCTCCAAAGTCACTAATCATCACGCAGTCTTCTGCATCTTGGTGTGCGAGTGACCAGGTGTTTCGTTTGCCATGCAACAAACAAAGAAGTAGTTAGGACCCAGGTAAAATATTTAATAACATGTTCCCCCTCAATAAATCTTTGTTCTGTCCTCCTTTTGTGATCTCCACTTTTCTGTCTGACTAAATCCTTAAAAATGCAGCATAAACTCTCTTCCAGGCTGTGGTATGATTAGATCAAAACAAAGTTGGATCATAGATAATCCTGTTAAATAAAAGTGATTAAATGTGATTATGATAACACAATCCATCAGCCTAATGGATATTTTCGCCACAGAACCAGGGTGGATTGTAAATCTTTGAAAAGCAGTAGCATCCCTGTTGTTACACATTTAGATCTTGAATTTTTGTTACTTTAGAAGAATTTTCTGTCAGAATTTATTTTAAAGACACAGGAAGTAGGGTAACGACATAACCATTCTCCAGTTTGAAACCTGGTAGTGTCAAACCAAGACTTTGTTTTTCTGTGCTTAAACATCAGTGTTTCCTTTTCAAAGTCAGTTTTCAGTTTAGTATTCTCAGCTTCACCTCAGCCTTGGTGCTGCAGCTCTGCAGGAGTCTGGAGTGTGACAGACAGGGCAGGGTGTAATGCTGTGTTTACATCATGCAGCATGGCTGGCAGACAGAGAGGAGATTCCACTGTGTGCCATTTACATCACCGCACAGCTCGAGACGGTCAAATGATTCAGAGTACATCTATAAATGACGAACTCTGTGATGACGCAAAGGCTTTGTTTTTGTGACCGAAATCATTTCAAACCAGAAAGTTTCCAAAGAGTTTCCTGTGAGACTAGGCGTGTGTAAATTCTTAGCTTCTATCAGATTTCTGTGTTCTCGTGTGTGTGTGTGTGTTTAAATGTGTGTGTATGTGTGTTTGGAGCTTTCCCAGTGGCAGTCCGGCTGCCCTTCTCTTTCTTTTCAAGTCTCAAATCCCAGGAGAGATCACCGGCCTCTCTCTTTGACATCTCTCTCTCCATCTCTCACTCTCTTACCCCATCTTTCTGTCTCTCCCCCTCCCTGTGCGTGTGTGTGCGTGGGTGTGTGTGTGTCCTCCTCCCCTGCTGGAGCTGTTTGATGTTTTCTCCTTGCTCCACTGAGCACTCCCTTAAGCCTTTACCAGCTCCTCGTGCCTGTGTGTGTGTGTTTTGCAAAAGTTTGTGTGTCTCCTTGAAGAAATCAACTGAGTCTCAAAGTGTGTGTGCATCTGTGTGTGTGTGTGTGTGTGTTTGCCTGATTGTGCACTTTTAGCCCAACCTCACCTTTGAATTTCCCTCTGTACTTGTGATGGTTTTTTCCCTGGTAGGTTTGACTCTGCTGTGTGTGTATCTGTGTTTGTGTTTGTGTGTGTGTGTGTGTGTGTGTGTGTGTGTGTGTGTGTGTGTGTGTGTGTGTGTGTGTGTGTGTGTGTGTGTGTGTGTGTACCACACTTTTCTGAAAACATTCACCTTGATGAGATTAGATTCACAGCTATCACTTTGCCATGTGCACCAAATCACTTAATATTCCACACAGGACACACACACACACACACACCCTCTCACATTCACACACCCCTGAGTCGTCAGCTGGTGTGTGTGTGTGTACAGCTCTGGGTGTTCAATTCCCGCCCTGTGTGTCTGTGCTGTGGTGTGTAGCTGGTTTTGGGCAGATTTACAGCAGCAGAGGAGCAGAGGAGGTTTGTATCCATGCATGATGAGAACAGCTGATGGAGGTTACCGTGGTGATATATAGCAGAGGGGGAGAAGGACAAACGCAGGACGACCGCTAAGCGCTACGTTCACCGACTGCGGGAAACTGACAAGCTTGTCACGGAAAACATGAATGATGAGAGGACTGCAAAGTGAAATGACTGGATTTGGATTCCAGACGTGGGAACCTCTCTCTGAATATCTTTTTGTTAATGTTCTACTGGTAGAGATAGAATCTGAAAGTACGGTGGCTGACGAGGGCAAACACACTGCAAAGGCCCATGAGATGGGATGAGATAGGCCGTAGATTTCAGAGGGAAGCCAACTTCAAAAAATATACAGTAGTAAACCACAAATAACAAGGGAAATAGTCTGAAGATGGAAAAAACAAAAACAAACATGCTGCAGGAAAGCAAAACAAACTTTGGAATATGAAGATGCTGCAAATATATAAAGTATGCCAAGATAAAAACACACAAACTTAAACAAATGCTGCAGTCGCCCAAAAGAAATCTCAGAGGCCCTATCAGGGTACTAACTCGAACAAAATTTTCTTGACACAGATTATATTTCATACAGAACACAGGCATTCCCATGATGCTTAGAGTCCAGAGCAGGCAGAGAAAGCTAATGCTAAACTTGTCGAGTGTAAGAGACTTTTTGAACGTTTATCGTCATTCACAACTTAACTGTACAGGAGATCAGGAAGTGTTGTTCACAACCTGAGCACCGGGGGGTTGAAAGATGGAGAGACATGGTGATAGTCCAGAACAAAGTGAGTCAAAAGTAGGCAGAGTTATAAAGGTTAACAATGAAAAACTGTGATTACATTTAATTTATTTTTAATGTGTATTTTTTTATTTCATTAATTGAAATATGAGCTGATGATTCCAAAATTGGAGACTATGTTATTGTGGTTATTATGTTCTCAGATGCTTTGTGCGCAGATACCCAGTTATAATCTTGCTTTTTTCCATTTACTGTAATATTTTACAGTTTAAAGAACATGTTTTGCATCCTGAACACATTCAGCAAAAACCTGTAGCTCCTCTGGACAGTTACAACCTTATCACAGCTGAGTTTGTTAATTAGCTGCTTCATGCTAAACACGACCGAGAGCCACAGAGAGAATTTGTGTGAACGAGGCGGAACAATACCGCACCTTATTTCCTCTGGACAAAGTCTTATCTTCTTTTTCCTTTTTTCTCCTTTCATAGTTATCACTTATTATTGCCCAGAGTGCAATTGCTCTTGCTTTTCATCTTTTGGTTTTGCGTTTTAGCACAGGAAATAAAAGTGGATAAAACATGGTCCTGTCCGTCAGAGTGAGATGTGCCTTGCTTCTGTGAAGCATTGTGCTCTTAGGTCTGTTTTTGTGGTTTAAAAATTGCTGTCTTTATCCCCCTGTCCTCTGGATCTCTCCCCCATTGTTGTCACTGACAGAAAAACCTTTTTGCTTTTGACATTGTAATTTTCTGCAAAATTTAATGATCCACTGTTGGACAGATTTGATTTGCACTCATACTTTCTATTGTGAAATTAAAATCATGATGTCTTCTTTCTTCTGCTTGTGAACTTTATTCGAATGTGACCAGAGCTGTGAAAGCTTTCCAGAATATCAAATGTGCTAAGTTTGTGAGAAAAGATGAACAAACAGACTCTTCTTTATATAACTGCAGACATAACACAGCTCCTAAATGTTGTGTCGAATGAAAAGCCTAAATTTAAAGATGAAAAATCCAAAAAATAAGAAAAAACGTCAAAGTATGACATAAACAGCTGATTTTGCACAAAAGCAACATTTAGTTTCGTATTCTCAGCTTCACCTACCCTCGTGGCAGCTTAAAATGATTTGAATAATAATAATAATAACAAATCCTATAAAAAAATAGAAGAAAAATCCTACAGAGAAATGGGCAGACCTTGGTGTGATGTGAGGGCCAGTGTGTGTTTGCGATGAACCCATCATTTCCCCTCTTAATACCCCCTCTTAAATGTAGTCTGTTCAGTGATAAAATGGGAAAAAAATGGAAAAAAGTCAAAATCATGACAAAAAGATCATAATAAGTTAAAATTATGACATAAAAAACAGACATCATTAATCAATGGAAGATGAGCTAAATTTCTTGTTTTCTGTGTGATGTTTTTTATTTAATTATAATTTCATCTGCCAGACACCTGAGTTTTCCTTTAGGGATTAATCAATTCTATTCTATTCTATTCTATTCTATAAATATGGAATGAAAAAAACAGTTATAAAAATGAAATCATAACTTACAGATAAAAACTATTCTCTCTCTCTTATAATTTCTTGTTTTGTTCACAGCTTTGTCTTGTCAATAGAGAGAGAAAAAAACCCTAAAAAGTTCAAATTAGGAGACAAAAGTAAAGTTGGTTAAAAAAAATTAGCCTCCATTGCACCGAGTGCATCACCAAAGGCCAATGTTGTGAGTCAGACTGACAAGGAGACTTAAAGGAAGAGAAAGGGTTAAAGAGGTCAGAGCTACATCCTGGCTGCAGGAATCTGACTCTACTGGTGTGCAGATGACCTTTGACCTCTGCAGTGGGACGGGCAGCAGACGGGGTTTGGTTTGCAGACCTGTCAGTTAGCCCTGAAGCTAAAAGATGAAAGAGCAGAAAAGGTTATCAAAGACACAGTGAGACTGCTGAGACACACACACACACACACACACACACACACACACACACACACACACACACACACACACACACACACACACACACAGATTTAGATGAATAAGAAATAAGCAGGAAAAGGTGGTGTTATAAAATCAGAGAGAATCAGAGTGAAACCTGGAGCTGAGGCTGAGCATTGAGGAGGGTCGTGTCAGGTCATTACAGCGCTCTCTGTGCCTGTTCTCTAGTCCATTATCACTTTGTTCACATCTCTCTCTCTCTAGGCTTACTCTATGTTTGTGTGTGTGTGTGTGTGTGTGTGTGTGTGTGAGCATTTGGTTTAGCTTGGCAGCCTCTCATTGCTTGGGGAACGCCACAAAATAAACAGTTAGGAGTAACATGAACGTAGCTTTGTTGCTCTCCGCCCACCAGAAAACCCTGCTGTACGCATCCACTGCTGCTGCCACAAGAAACTCAATGATACTCAGCCAGACAATAATTCTGAAGGCGTGCTATTTAACATGGAGTGTGAAATGTGAAGTGTGAAAGTTTGTTGGTAAATGTGTGGAGGTATCATTATGTGTGAGCACTCTTCAACATTTCTGCTGTAATTTTAAAAGAAATTCTTTTTTTTTTTTTTTTTTTTTTCAGATGAGTTCAAGAGGAGAGTTTGAGATTTTCTCCAGTAGATAGATTCAGTCAGCTGTAATCTTTCACTGACATACTTTGATTAGTATTCTCATTGTCTGACATCATTAGAGAAAGGATCTTAGCAGTGATGACCTTTTTATAAAACAGGAAGATGATTTTTAATGGGAATCAGCTGCTGGACTGCTGTCTATAAAGCAACCAGGCTCTAGTGAGGGAAAAAGAGGGAGAGTTTCCTGTTAACATTTGGCTTTATCTGTTTTTGTCTGATTTTAAATAACACTGAAACCATTTTGGGTAATAAAAGAGCATTTAAAGAGCCACAGTTACACAAAAAACTGAGCAATAAATGTCATAATAAACCTGTAGTTGTTTTGTACAAATGTGCAGGAGTGTAACTCTCACAGGGGATTCCTCTACAGTTGCAGTTTGAGTGCTGAAGCTCATGTCAAAGCCTGCATGAGAGACCCTCTGTGTGATTTGCCTTTTAATGTTACCACTGGCTCACGGCGGTATTAGGTTTCAAGAGCTACAGAAAGCACTTTGGGTTTCTCTCTCCCTGGATTTTGCCTCTCAGGCAGCAGGAATCCTGCTCAGAGACCCTGCTGGTGTTTGGCTGCATATCTGTAGTGTTTGCCTTCTACCTGCAATCGCTGTTGCAACCCTCACATATCTTCTTTCCAACTAAAACAACTGAACTGGACAAATTCTCAGATACTTTGTTGTATCTAAGCCTTAATTTCTTCCTAGGATGAATAAAGTTTATTGAAAGTTTAATTATTATTCTATGTTTGATTGGTGGAATTAACTACATCGTGTCTAACAAAAAATGCAAGTCAGACCCTGTAGGTGGTGCTAGTTCTGAGAACATCTTATTTTTACTGGTTGGAAGTAATATTTGAGTAATAACTGCAGTTGAATATATGTTTTTGTCTTAAAAAGGGGGAAACTGTGTTTTTGTTTCAGTTTCTGTGTGAAACACTGCATTTTTGCTGCTGTCTCTTTTAAGGTACTCTTGGTATTTTGATAAACTTTTTGTGATATTAGTTAAAATGATCTTTTTGTCCCAGTGGTAATCAATGCATGATGTGTTCTTAAAATAGGGCGAACAATATCGGCTGTCTACAGCAGGAGTGAACCTGAGAAAACACCAACCAATCCTAGTATTTGGCAGCCAAATTGTTAAACCAATCAAATCCTGTCCTGCTGCGTGTACATTTTGCCGGCATGCAGTAGCCCTGATTCAATACGCATAACCAAGAGGGATCCAAGTACACTGGAGAATGGCAGAAAAACTACCAATACCCCGATTACTGGTAATGTACAGCCAAAAAAATTGATGTGCTTAGGACCGGCTTGAGTCTGTGGTTTTGAAATCAGTGGTGCTCGTGCATGTGAGCAGGGGGCGTAGTTTTGGAGGAGCTCCGCGGGGCCTAAATGGAGTCCAGAAGAGATGCTACATTCGAATTCAGACTAATTATCTGTGACTATCAACCAAGGCTCCCTGCTCCACAAACCCCCTTTCCTCTGATTGGCCAGTCTTCTCGAGGCCTGTTAGCTATGGGCAGACCTTGGTGTTTGAGGGCCATCTCTCCAATGGATCAGGAAGGACATCTTTTCATGCAATGACCTCAACCCTTTTGTAAGTTTCATTTCGATCTTGTGAGGATCTCCTGCTATTTTCAGAAAAGACTATTTTGAGCAATTTACAGACTGATTCAGAGGTTTCAGCATCATATAAATATGTTGTGTTTTGAAAATTTGCACATATAACATGAATATACTGCTTTTTACTTTATGTCCATTTTTAAACTATAGGAAATCATAATTACCCCCAGGCTGTGCTGTGGTGCAACGGTTAGCACTGCAGCCTCACATCAAGAAGGTCACAAGTTCAAACAGTCCAAGCAGTCCAAATACATGCTCATCAGGTTAAATGGTGATTCTAAATTGCCCGTAGGTGTGAGCGTGTGTGTGAAAGGTTGTCTGTCTCTATGTGTATCAGCCCTGTGAATAACTGGTGATCAGTTCAGAGTGTACCCTGCCTCTCGCCCTAAACAGCTGAGATAGGCCACCCACAGCCCTGAACGGGATAAGCCGTTTTGAACAGATTGAAACCTGAGCTCTGAAACTCCTGCTTTTCACGTCACACTCAAACCAAAATGTTGTGTTTGTGTGTGTTTGTAAGTGTGTATGTGAGTGTTTTGTGGTGAGCAGATCGCATGATTCAGGGAGAGATAGAAGGAGAGGAAATGAAGAGAATTAAGGAGAGAGAGGAGACAGAGGTGAAGAGGACATGTCATACACTCTGCATGTGTTTCCAGCTTTACAAACTGAGCTGACGACAGTAAGAAAGAAGGGACACACTTTGTGTTTGTGCGTGTTGTGTGTGTTTTTCACTGTGTGACATCATGATTGAAGTGTTTTTGGGACATACTTCTGAAGTGGGTCATTTTCTGGGTGGAGCAGATCTTCTCATGACTTGCTCCTCTCATTATCTAAATACACACACTCTCTGTTACACACACACACAAATGCACTACATGCATTACCACAACACTGCAAAGACTTAATTTATTTCCTGTGTGTGACCTTTGACCTCTGACAGTTTGTGGTTTTCTGTTTGGATCTTGCTCGGAGTAAAACACGTCATATGCTCCATGTTTTAGTCGGAGATTTATGAGCAGATTGTAAAAGATTACACATGTTCTCACTGCAATCAGATCATTTAATGCTGGAGTCCTGCCTGAAGGGGAGCAGAGCTACTGCAGGTGCAAAGAGTTGCCTTACATGACTGTGTTTCATAATTTAGCAGTGACTCATACATCCATCCAAAGCTTCATATTGGAAAAATTTAAGCATTTGAGACCCTTCCAATCAAAAGTGCTTTCTTTGTATATTCACTATAAAAATGTCAAATCCTGACTGTGCAAGCTTTGCAAACTTTGTTGCTGCTGTGTTCAAAACGTTGTACATAATGGAGCAATATTTGTGTGATTCACTTGAATCTTTTTATTAAAAGAAAACCTTGCAAGCCAGATTTTTTTTTTTTTCAAAACTGTAGAAAGTGTGAGTGTTAAAATAAGCAAAGTGAACATTTAGATGTATAGATTGTGCATTTTCCCCCCTCAAGGACAGAAAAGTGTATAATGCTTCTTTCACCTACAAGCGATCACCCAAACATTTAACACTGTAGCTGAATTTAGCCATCTTGATCGAGCAGTTCAACATATCTGCTAGCGGCCAATTTTAGCCTTTGAAATACCTCCTAATCAAGGTGGTTTAAGGTGAAAGGTTGCTAAAGCCTCCTCAGGTTTTTTTCTGCTTTTGTCTGTTTTTATGTATGATAATACCTTTTTTGACGCTCACTTATTTAACTAACTCAAGCTGATGGAAATATCAACTGTAGCAGAGTACTTTGGCATGTTTTGAAACTGAAGTGAATTAATGATGATCCTGTCATTAGAGTCTCCGAGTAGTAAGATTTCCGTTTGGGAGGAGCTGGAGGAAGCTTTCAGAGCTTGTCTCAGCAGGGCGACGAGTGCACGCTTAGAGGAAATTAAAGGTAATTTCTCCAGATTATTTCTTCGCAAGCAGAAACAATCTTGTCTTGAATACAAAGCAGTTTTCCTATTTTCCATGAGGTAGATGTACGACTGTTAATTAATTTGTCAGTGTCTGACACAGGATGTCTAAAAAAAACTGCATTTGTAATAAATTTTCTGGACTGGCCTTTCACTTGGAGCCTGAGAAAAATCAATAAAATTTTGGTGTCGATCCAGATCTGCGAGTTCCACCATTAAACTTTTATTGATTGGCACCATAACTGTGGAACTAATTGAGATAGAGACTTTGACTTTAAATCCCTAAGGGGTGTTTGCCGAGCCCAGAAATCAATTATACCTCAAAGTGGAGGCGTGGGAGTGATGTGTTGAGTGAATTTGGGGTGTTAGAGAGGTTACATCACCTGAATGCCTCCTCTGTTTTGATAACGTAATATTGTGTTTTGTTTTGTACTTTTATGTGAACATTTCTGTTTAAATGAAACTCTGTGGTCATTTAATTTGATTCTCTATGTGGTGGGCTCTGAGCTAGAATCCACTTTATCTCCTCTGACAGTCTCAAGTCAAACTCCTGACTGTAAAACAGCAAAGAACTCTTGCAGCAGAAATGCTGAGCCTGTTTATTTGGTCACACTGTGAAAATGAATTTCCTGTTATTCCTCATCAGTTGGTCTGATCTATGCGATTGTAGTTCTGAGCGAATCTGCACTGTGAGGCAGCAGTATGGATCTGATGGCATTAACGGCACAAAACCTCAAACATGTACCATCCTGGTCCTAAGTTTCATCACATGGCTGAGAAAGTTGTACAAACTCATTGATCAATATGGTGCGTGTGCGCACAATTTTGGAAACTGGTGAAACAACTTTGAGTATTTCTTAGGCAAATGTACACAATCATCCTCTGAGGAAGAAAAATTATTACAGGAGGCTTGAACAGGAGCCTTAACTGTGCATTAAAGCAGGATTGTGCTTTTTTAAGGCTTAATTTTGTGCCTTCAGGACTCTTGTGGCATCTTAGCATTATTTACAGCTCAGGAAAATCCCTGTGTTTATCACTCTGGTGTTCGAGAAAACCCTTGTTTTGACCTCTGTCTGAAACACTTTGTTAGCTACTGTCTCTTTAATGCTTCCTGCTCCACAAAGCCTCTTTCCTCTGATTGGCCAGTCCTTTGGAGGACTGTTGGGGGCAGAACTATGGGCAGACCTTAGTGTTTTAGGCCCACTCCTCAAACGTGTAATGAACAAGTTAGGAGATCCTTGCGTGATTGCTGCATCACTTCAGCAAGTCATCTGAAGATCTGGTATTTTAACAAACTTTTTTTTTGAGCAGCTACAGATAGATTTGAGTTTTTTAAAAACATATGAATATGTAGTTTTGAAATATCTGCACACTTTTAATTTAGACTTTCAGCATTGATACTTTCTATCAATGTTTAAAATATGGGATATCATTATACCCTCTCTTTAAATCCAAAATTTCCAAACCTCACAGCAAAACTGTTTCCTATCTTCCTTGAAATTAAATAGTGAAAGCTTTTCCTCTACTGATTGACTGACTGACTGAGGGGGTCTGAAGTGACACAAGGAAGTTTCTCTGTGATGTTTAACCTCTGCCGCTGAAGTTTGCTTTTGAGGTTTTAAGTTTTAATTGTATCAAGGAACTACTTTCTAAACCACCCACATAGATGTTTCAGCAGTGCGCTCACATCGTGGAGGTCATGGTGTCGCGAACAAGTCTAATCATAGTACATCATTGTTCTGTGGTGACACAGAGAAGGTACATCTTTACAGATGTGCTGCCGTCGGTGTAAGAGCCGTAGCAGAATAAAATTCTAAACACGAGTCGTTTTGTAAAATTACACACAAACCTACGACACGTCACTCTCAATTGGTTGAAAAACTGGTACTGTAAAATTATGCACTCTGGAGATCTGAGTATTGATGGTGAATAAGAAACTTTCTTATGAGTAAACTTTGCAGAAAAGAGGGAGGTTGTCAAACTGGATTGATTTAAGGGGGTGTGTGTCTGCTGCTCAGTGGTGAGGAAAGACATCGAGACTTTGCTTTGCACAGAGAGTGAGTACTTCAGAAGAGGTTGATCACTCTGCATGTTTAGAACTGAGTGACTCACCGACTTAAATGTCTCCCACTCAGTTATCAAAAAGGCACTGTTAAGAAAATTGCCTTTGGATCTTTTGTCAGATTTGTGATATTCTTTTTAAAATTCTGTTATCAAATCTTCTCTAATTTGAGTCTTGACTTTGACATTTCAAAACTCTCAATCCTTCAAACACTTAAAGGACTCACCATAACCAATTATCTGTCTCCAAGCTTTTCTTTTCTTTTTTGTTTACATTTCAAACTGTATGGGTCTGAGGAAACAAGTTGTTGGTGTTTTACACTGTCTGACTCTGTTGACATTTGGATTATGGAGGAAGCTTTTAAAGGCTTCCGGTTTCATGCAGACTTTTTGCCTGAAGGTAAAACACTTCACCTAATGTCTCAAAGATCACTTGGTTAAATTACTGTCAGCTTTTCCTGCACCCAGTGATGCATGAAAACTGAAATAAACAGCTAGAAAACAATCTCAAGGAGACATATTGCAGGAGTTCCTAAATGGCTACCTTTTACTCTTTTTTTTTGAAGATTATGTTGTAGAAATGAAATTTCTTGAAAGGAAAAGCATCTTGAATTCTAACTCTAAGAGCATGTCTCATAAGACCAAGCGAATGTTTGTGCATCGATCTGACGGAAACATCTCAAGCTGTGAAACTTTCTTCTGTTTTCCCGGCCTTTTACAGCAGTGACAGTGTAATTCCAGGTGGAACGATAAGAAAGCTTTCTGTCTGCCCTCACAGTTCTGACCTTTCTGTCTCGGCTGCTCACTAATGCAGAGGGTCAGGCTGAGAGTGTTTGAGGTAGAGTGTGAGTGTTGGAGGAGGTGTTTTATAAAGAATAATTTAAGGACGTAAAGCCTGCGCTGAAAACCAGGGCAAGTGGTACCAGAGGACATTCCAGACGCCTCTTTCACACTTGAGCTCCTGGCATTTTCTAGTTGATTTCAGGACATTCAGGATCTGATAATTTCAGTCTTTCCTTTTCATACATTTATCATTTATCTGACTGAAATGCAGTTTTGTTGTGTGAGGAGGAGAAGGAAGAAAGAGTGAGCAGTTATGACGGACACTATGTGTTAAAATCACCACAACAAGAATGATAAGGCTTAAAGTCAGTGTTGGTAATCAGATTTAGATACACTTTTTGTTATGCTGGTTAAAATGATCTTTATGTCCCGATGACAATCAATGCATGATGTGTTCTTAAAATAGAGTGAAAAATATCCGCTGTCTACAGCAGGAGTAAACCTGGGAACACACCAACCAATCCTAGCATTTGGCAGCCAAATTGTTTAACCAATCAAATTCCATCTTACCGTTCTGCCCGCCTCCTGTGCTTACATTTCGCCAGCGTGCACTAGCCCTGATTCAATGTGCCCAGAGGGATCCAAGTATGCTGGAGAATGGCAGAAAAAATACCAATACCCTGATTACTGGTGATGTAGTGCTAACAAAAACGATGTGCTGAGGACCTGTTTGAGTCTGTAGTTTTGAATCAGTCACCATCACATCACATGAAAATTAGGGGTGCTTGTGCATGTGAGTGGGGGTGTCATTTTGGAGGAGCTCCGAGTGTTGGAGGGTTGGGGCTAAACGGAGTCCTGAGGAGATGCTACATTCAAATTCATGCTAGTTTTCCGTGACTACAAAACGTGCCTTTAAATATATATGAACGTAAATATATATAATTATTTTTGTATGTATGTATGTAGTTGTGTTTCTCCCCTAAATTCAATGTTTTCCTTTAACAAACCTGATAAGCAGTCCCTTGCAGACATATGCTTTGACAGCCTGGACAGCTCTACCTCCCGGCTGCTAAATAAACGGGAATGGTAAAGAGAGCTGATTAATAAGCTCCTGGTGGCTGTAAAAAAAAAACATCAACTCTCTCCAGACAGACTGAACGATCCCAGCTGGAGCATCTAAGCCATACTGATGAGTGACTTTGAATCACCTCTGCATTGTTTCCTGTGCAGGGCTGTATGTAATATATGATTAAAGGCTATATTTGTCTCATACCTGCACCACCTGGAAGTACCTGACATATGCTTTATGTGTGTGTGTGTGTGTGTGTGTGTGTGAGTTTTCCCAGACTGGAGGTCATTGAAGAAACACAAAGACACACACACACACAAGACGTGTGCAGAGCTGGTTTTGAATCATACAGCAAATAAAAAGCGACAGATTGAAACTGTGATACATTATTTCTTATCTGCTCTTTTATTTTTACCCTGGTGGAATTCTTTCTCAGCGGGCTGATAAGACGTTTGTGTTGGGAGCACACAAACGTGGGGATTTTGAAAGGTGACGGGTTCAGAGCAGCAGAAGAGGGGGTCTATGTGAGACCAAAAAAACTGTGTGATGAAACGGTTACATCACCTTGCAATAAGTGTCGGGACAAGTCTCTGAGTGTGTTCTCAGCTGAGGATTATCCTTCTGTTCAGCCTGTGTTTGCTCTGTTTTCTCACTGTTGTTTGTTTACTTTGACCTTTTTACTGCTGAATGTGAAATTTGAAGGAATGCTGTTGCAGTTGAGGAACACAATAAATGTATTAATATAATACCTCTAGTCTAAGTTGTAAGAGCCTCTCAAATACAACCAATTATAAGGTTGAAACAATGTTTATTGATATATCCACACCTTGTTTTTTGCAGTATATATTTGTGTGGACGACAAACCAATATGGTTATGCAAGTTAGATTAATTTTGTTAGCAAGTAGCCCAAACATGAAAAGGACTACTTTGTTATGGATTTAAGAAGCTGTAACATGAAATCACTGACCTTTCTGAGACTGAGTGTGTAGTGCTGAGATCACAAGAGTCGTTATGTCATGCTCATTTGATTAAAACATGACCCCTCTGGCTTCCTGTACTTGGCTGTAAAAACTGTATTTCCAATAAACACACCTCCTGGTAGATTTGGCAGTTTGAAGTACAAAATGCTTTGCCAAGAGTCATTTCAAGGCTTCATATTTGTGGAAATTTTAGTGCTGTTTAGGCGGTACAGTAGACTGGCTGAGTTTAAAGAGGAGGTTTTATGCCTTCCCATATTTCAAACGTGGGTATAAGTAACAATTTTATAAGTCCATACCAAACGTGTGCAGACATTTTGAACTGCTACATATGTTTATATTATAGAAAGTCTGAACGACAGATTCTGATTAGAATGATTTGTTCCAAAAAAGCACAATATTTTTATGAGATCATCACAAGACCTACTGAAATGAGGAAGTTATGACATGTTGAAGGGGAGGGGCCTCGAACACTAAGGTCTGCACATAGCTCTTGCCTCTGACAGGCCTCCAAAAGGCTGACCAATCAGACGGAGGCGGGTTTGTGGAACAGGTAGCCTTAAAGAGACAGCAGCAAAAAAGAGGTGTTTCATACAGAGGCTGAAATAAGTTTTTTAAAAACGCTATTGTGAGAACAACAGGGTTTTTTTGACCTGTAAATAAAGTAAAGCTACTTTGAATGCACATAGTATGTGATTGTTGTATTGACTACCTCATACTTTGTTTTCATTTTTACTCATTGCCCCACCTTGAAATAAGTCCAAGAGTTATTTTGCTTATGAAAGACACTGTGAATCTATGCATCTTCCAAACTGCTGGTCCTGTTGTATAACAACTGTACTGTATGTACAGTACATGCTTCTGTTTACTGTACACTGTGTGTCGGCAGATTCCTGCACATGTAAATCAGGAAGATGATTGTGTGACTCATGAGAAGAATAAGTCCCAGGATGGATGAATAATAAGTTTGACTCTTCAAAACTTAAGCTCAGCCATGATACATCTAAAAGTGTTCCTTTGAATTATCACAAAAAGATTCAAGCACTTATTATTCCTGGGTGAAAATGTACATACAGTTTTTTTTTTTTTTTATTTGCATGTACAGTAAAGTTAAGATCAGCTTAAAATACTGTCAAAAAGGTCTACAGCTGAAACTAGTGGCTGCTATCCATCTGTGAAGACTGTGTGTACATTTTTTTAGACATACTATCATGGGGTGTGTGAGTGTGAAATACACTCTCCTTTTTGACACTATGGAAGTAAGGTCAGAGGAAACACACTCATGTGTTTCCTGGATGTGCACATTCTCTCTCCACACACTCTTAACACAAGCGTAAACAGAGACACGCGCACTTGGCTTGATTTAGCTCATCCTACCTTCCCCAGTGTGCTCTGAATGCGAAACACTTGGTTTACACTTCTGTTTGTTTATCGGTTCTTGGTCCTTTGACACACAAACACGCTCACACATGTATTTGGGATATGTGTGTCTGCACCCTTTAACCCCAGAACATTCTGTCTGCTTGCACCAGACTTCTTCTGTCTGACAAGTATTCCTCGATCTTTTAGTTCTTAACTCTCCTCTGAGCCCAGCCACTGTATAATCACACCGTCTGTCCCTGTCAGAGTCTGACTATCTGCTCTTCAGGATCACGCTGTGGTTCCTCTTACTCTAACATAAAAATGGGCCAAGACCGTTCCCACAAGTTCACGTCGTGTTTAAGATAGTGTCATAATGGATCTGTTTGTATCTTTTCTAGAGATGCCAAGCCAAACTTAAGAGTGGTTGTTGAGGTCTGCAACGATTCTCTTTTCTGTTCTTGTTGACACGCTGCATCACATGGGACGTAAAGTTATGCTGCCACAGCAGGTCCTGGCAGACAAGAACAACAGTTTTGTGGTCTGTAGTTATCTTATTGACGTTTAGTCCTAAAAGACTTGCGTTGTTGTTAGGAACTGAAATGCCCAAACTTTGTCAAATCCACAAACCTCTAAATTTAAGAAGCAATTCTCGACCCTGAAGCCTGCCCTCTATAAAGACCAGGATCATTGAGTCACTGAGTAGGCTTTAATTGAGGGATCTGACATTTAAAAATAAACGCTCCCAAAGATCCATGTGGGTGTGAGTGATGCTAGTAGGAGTGAAGCACCATGCTGACTTTATTCTCTTCATCTTCAGTCATCTTGTCAATCTATGAATAATTTAATACTCATTATCGAGATTCTTCCCCTTCAAGTGGCGGCACACATTGAATTTTCTGAGAACACGAGAAAACATGAAGAAAGCTGAACAGATCCTCATGAAGCTGTGTGGTTATGAGGAGGGTTGGCATGGCAACAGATTGGTATGGAGAGCAAACAGTGATTTGAATGCATCATCGAGCTGTTTGTAGCTCAATACCAGCCAAGGATTCTCTCTCCCAGTCTGGCTGCTAATGTCTAATGCGTCTAATGTGTGGAGTGAACACTCTGATGTGTCTCCATTTGACACTTTAAGCACACTCCGGGGCGTTCTCACCCTGAGTTTGTGTGAAGTAGACGACCTGTGAAATGTCAATAATTACCATCTCAAATTTAGAGGCAATCACAGTGTAATTAGAAATCTACAGCTGTAACGACAGGTGTGAATGCACTCAAAGCACGCTGAGGACGCATCAGCACATCGATGGCTACAGTTGTTAGTAGGATAATGCTCAGAAGTCAACATAGCTCTTTTTCTGGTTTAATTCTTTTGATTGATCTTGTTTGCCCTAACATCAAAAGTGGCTGTAAAGCCGGACGTGAACTAATCTACAGATGGGTTTCTATTTAGGTTTATGTGTTAACTCACTCTGGATCTGCTCTGGCTGCTTCCCTGCTCCGGCAGGTCGCAGCAGATGCCTAAATTTGTTGGATGACAGAGCTACGAAGCATCAATTTACAAAAGCAGATAGAAAACTACCTAAAAACGCCCAATGACTTTCAAAACAAACCATGTCAAAACCAGATCATATTTAACTTCACTATAACAACAAAGCGACATAATGAGTGCAGCCAGGCCAGGAGTCAACAGGTTTGAGGTTTTGAACCCCAGCATGAATGAAGAGAGGCTTATCTATGGAGTGGGAAGTGCGGGAGCTCCACAGTCTTGCAACTTTAACTGTCTGGTGTCCTGTAAAGTGCTGGACTGAACTTTACCTTCACAATAAAGACAGTACGGTGTATAAAATTCTATGCATTATTAAAATACATTGAAATATTACCTGAACAAGAAGTTTTTTGGAATACTTGACTTTGATGATATTATAGTATTGATAATGTTGCTTAACTCATCACTTTTCTTTTGCTGATTTCTTGCCACATTTCAAGCATGTATGTTAAGCCATTACACTGGCAGTTACATGAATCCATTCACACATTCATCCATTCTTCCAAATTTGTCTTTTTGTTGATTTAGTTACCAGGGGAGTAAAACTTGAGGTTAGCCACAATTGAAAGTTTTTGGGCCGTTGATGTAGGAAGTGAAGTAAAGAGGTGGCAGGTTGTATTGCAGGATGTGATGCATATTTAGTTCAACAAAATGTTAAATCAAATCTTCCTTCAATAACCCCTGAAAGAAGAATTGAAATTCTTTATTTCAATTATATTTTTTGTAAAGCTACTGGGAGCTGCTGCAAAGGAGTCAAAGAGCTGCAGACCCCTGTTCATGACACTTGAACTTTCATCTCCTGATGGAATTCTTTCTCCAGTCCACTCTGCCAGTCTCTCTGTAATTTCTCTATTTTCAGATTCTGCTTAAAATGCAAAATCTGCAGACACCAGACAGGATGGCGGTTTTAGTAGTGCTCTGGTTTCTGTTTTAAGTATTAGTATCACCCTCCAGTATTTGGCTGTGGCGTGCTTTGGCTGCAGAAAAACAGTCAGTGTGGAGAACCAAAGGAGGCGTAATTCAATCTGTTGTGATGCAACCTCAAACCAACCATCAGCCATTAGAAAGCATTTAGCTTTAATTAATGTGTAAAAACAGAGATCTGCAGAAGTCCACTCTTAGATACACTCTTGTCTCTCAGTCTGAGGTCTGTTGCAGTTCAAGTTGCTTTGCAGACGTAAACACAGAAAAGGAGAAAGGAGTCCAGAAGTTTCACAAAGCTCTCAGTTAACTGTGCTGGAGGCCTTAGAAAGTTAGCCACCAGCTGCAGAGATATGTGTTCTGCTTCCTAGTTCCTCAGGCTGGTGTGATACAGATTTTTTGAATTTGAGAATCTGAACTTGTGGACTCAATCTTTCTGATACCTCTGTTACCCCCCTTTCCATAAAAAATAAATAAATAAATAAATCAGGTGCTTGTTCGGTGCAAGTGCTTAGTTGGTTCTTGTTATGGTCTTCTTAAGACTTGGTTTGGTTTAAAATCAGCAAGAAGCCACGTTGGCTACATCATTGTGTCAAAGTAGAACAACAGTACTTCACTGCATATGCAGCCATTTACCCAAGGACGCTGACACCACTCAGAAGCCCTCAAAGCAACAATGGTAGAGCTCATCGTGTGCATGCACTGCTGCTTCATTTTGCCTCCGGACGAAATAACGGACGACTCGCTCTGCAGCTTTTCTTTTTTAAAGTGCCTGTTTTCCACCGCCAATCGTTGGTCACAGTAACTCCTTCCCCCGACCCTCTTACATGATCGTTGCTTTGCTCTGGCTTCAGCAAAGACTTGGTGTTTGCTTAGCTGGAGATGTTGCTTTGTTGGTGGAAGCACAAAGAACTGGTGCTAAGTCAGGCACTAGCCTGGAACTAGTACCAGCTCTGTTGAAAAGGGGCATATTTTAGGTGGTCCTGTTAAAAATCTAACTGAATATCCCTGCTCTGTGGAGCGTGAATGCATGAGTGAAATTCAGTCAAAAGTTTTAATAATTTAAACTTCTACTAATATTTATGTGGAGTTATCATTTCAAGCCTCCTCTCGGGCTAAGAGACAAATCTTGAAACAATTTGTTCTCACATTTTCCTAGAAGTGTTACATGTCACCTGTCCTCAGCTGCAGGTTAAACTAGTAAAAAGAGAACCTCCAAACTTGTAAGCTATGTTAACATGAAAACCCTTTTCACACCTCTGAGGCCTTCCACAAAATACTTCCATCAGTGCATATTTAGAATTTGTTGCAGAGTAAAAATGCAGTGCTGCATGTTCTCTGCCTCTTTACAGTTCGGTCATGCGGAAAGATTCACATCGTCCTCCAGTTCACCTGCAGTGACGTTAGGTCTGCGCACCAGACTGTCACCTAAATCTCCCAAACGTGATTGCCCATGAAGCAGATAATTCGTGCTCTACCAAAGCCTCCATGTTTGATTTCTCCTTCCTGATGGAGGCAACACTGTACATGTCTCCTCTCCTTCAGAACCAGTTTCTCCCCGATTGCTGTTTGGGTAAACGTGTCAGCCTCGTTCTGCTCGTCTGTCTGTACGTGGGTTCATAGAAAGAGACAAGACTGAGACTCATTCCCTCGCTAACATGCTGAGTCTGTGACAAGAGCGCCAGACACTGACTGACTGAAAACAGCCTCACCTCACACGACATGTCACATCCTGGATCAGAATAATTACCACAATCTCTCTCAGCGAAGGTATGAACTTTTGAAGGGTGAAGTTATTTTTGCTCTTAAAAAGTATGCATATGAAAACTATCTCTCATCTTATCTTTATGTCTGCCTCAGGCTAGCAGCTCGAGGCTATTATCATACCTCACATACACAGAAACACTATGAAAAGGCTTAAAAGACTAAAAAAAGTCACCCACCCAAACAAATTCAGTCAATGAGGGTAAAATTTTTAGAAACACTCCATGTCTTACGGGTGTAGAAAGCATTTATTTGACATCCTTGATCTCACTAACAGGTCCAGCATTTTATTTTGAGCTTGGGAGCTAATACAAAGTCTCAGTTGACACTTTTTACTAACTTCCTTTTGATCATTTTGCTGAACCGTGAGACTGGCTTTAAAGGGGGTTGCTATTTTGGATTTAAAGAGGGGGTACAATGCTTTTTTTAAACTTGGATATGAAAATTTTCTAACTGAAATCCCCCAATTTGTCTGTATACTGCTCAAAACCATATGCTTGAAAAACTAGCACGAGATTTTGATGAGGGCTTCACAAGATTTTCATGAGTCTTACTGAAATGATGAGGTCATCACATAAGGGTTTCGTGACACATTAGAGAGGTGGGCCTCAAATACTAAGGCCTGCCCATAGCTCCGACCCTGACAGGCCTCAAAAGGGCGGTCAGAGGGAGGGGCGTTTGTGGAGTTGGGAGCCTTAAGGGCTGATTATGCCTTCTGCACGAATGTGACGTGCAGAAATTGGATGCGCGAGATCCGCACGAGAGACCGCGCGTAGCTTTCATGCTTTTCCACATGCTGTGCAGCATCCATTCCCAAACTGCAGGGGGCGGTGTATCACAAACACACGTCTACCACAGTACTAAACTAGAGAAGAAGAGGTTATTCACACAGTTCACTACATTTTTTCATAAATTCCTCTTTTCTGCCAAGTTTGGCCGCAATTTCACGCCAGGAACTATAAATCTCACGGTTATCATGGTGATGTCTGTGTGGTGAATCATGTAAATGCCAGCACTTATTGTACTTCGGACACAAGGAGCCCTTGCCTCCATTTCCATTTACAAGGAGCTCATCTGCGCGTTTCCACGTAGAAGTTAGAAATTTTCAGAGGTGCCTGACGTGGAAATTTGTAGTGTGTAAAGAACTGTACAAGGGGGCGAGGCTGCTAAAATTACGACATTTGTTCACACGAAGCAGTGCTGACGTGTCAAGCATAAATCAGGCTTTAAAGAGACAGCAGCTATAACAAAGTATTTTGAGGCTGAAATAAGGGTTTTCTAAAACACCAGTGGGAGAAAATAAAGGATTTTAAAAAAAGATGTAAATCATGTAAAGCTTCAACAGGGCTACCAGGGAGACAGTTTGAAGCCTTATAAAAACATACCCCCACTTTAAACTTTAAACAGTACCTTTAACTTCAGACCTACTGCAAAACAAATTAGTCATGAATTCACGCTCTTTGTGTGAGACAGGCTTCCCACACTTCATCTTTGTACTCTCTTCCACAGTATTAAAATCTTCTGACTATGACCTGTAGAAACCTGCACACACCTGCAGGCAGACAGACGGTTAGAATATGTTTCTGCTGATCGAGCACTGCCCAGTTTACCTGCTCAAATACTCACAGGTACAAAGAAACACACTCACAGATAAACCGTCGGCATTCTGCCAGTAATAACATGTGGATTAATTAGAGGGTGTGTGTGGATGATGAAGGGTCAGCAGTCATAGCTGTCATTACTGCTGCAGTCACAAACGTGTCATCAGGTCTGACTCTCTGCAGAAGACTGTGCATGTGTGACAGCAGCAGCTCATGTCCCGAGCTGATGTAATGTTATTGAGGAGGAAATACTCAGGTTCAGCCAACTGCTGCCTTATGCAAGAGCTACACTGTGCGGGTTTGGAGACAGGATGAGAAATTACACAGTCACTCTTGTGAGTCTGGTCTCCTTGCAGACTGTATTATTTGGGATAGTAATCAGTAAATTAGTTGAAAAACAACATGTTTTGTGTGTGTTTAAAAGGAGGCATATGCACTTGATGAAATCTTAAAGTCCTCCTGCAACTTGAGGTTTATTTTGCATTCAGTATAAGAGCCATCGGAGCATTTGACTTTGTCATAGCTTTTGCCCTGAACAAGGGGTGCCTGAGACATATCAATATATCACAAGCAAAGCTGCATGCATGACTGAAGGCCAAAATGGGTGAACCATGAGCCTAGATGATGATCATCTTCCCTCATGTCATGTCTGGGTGACGCCCATGATGTCAGAACTGATGTCCAGGTCATGACAGAACCTGATGTGTGTATGATGTCAGAATCGGATTACTGGGTGATGTCCGTATGATGTCAGTATGACATCTAGATGATGTTAGAACCCAACATCCAGGTGATGTTCAGATGACATCAGAATCTTACAACTGGATGGAGTCGAAATGATGTCAGAACCAGATGTCTGCATGATGTCCAGATGATGGCCAGGTGAAGTTACAGCCTGACATCTGGATGATGTCAAAATGACATTGGAACTGGATGTCCAGATGAAGTCCAGATGAATCCAGATGATGTCAGAACTGGATGTCTGGATGATCTCCTGCTCTCGTAGGAACCTGACATCTGATTGTGTTAAGACGATGTTGGGACCGTACATCTGGATGACATCCAGGTGACATCCAGATGACTTCCAGGTGACATCTGCTTGACGTCCAGATGACTTCCAGGTGACATCTGGATGATATCCAGGTGACGTCCGGATGACTTCCAGATGACTACTGAACCTGACATCCAGATGATGTCCGAACCCGAGGTTGGGATGACATTAGGCTTTGACATCCGTGTGACATCATAACCTTACTTTTGTAAAACGTCTATACATGACATCAGAATGACTTTGTAACCTGACTTCCAGGTAAACATTGGAATCTCATCTCAAGCACTGAATTTTTTTTTTTACCACTTTAAGCCATGCATATTTATTTACTCAATAAAGTGTTAACACAAAAATACCAACCACTACTCATCACCTGAGAGAAACTAGAAACACAGATAGACTCAGCAAACATTGGCTTTCATTGTAGTTTACACTACGAGTATGCTTCACAGTGATAGTAAGACCTCCCACTCCAGTGTTTTTGTTATTGTGAAAACAATAAATACAGAAGCTCAGATCAGTGGTTTGTAGGAGGAGAGTGTTAGTCACTGTTCAGTCACTTCAACAGCATGTTGTTTTTGTATGGTGACTCCCATCAGCATCTTTGTGCTGATTCCTCTCAAAGAATTACACACAAACACACACACATGTCGGAGAGTCGAAGTTTGTGTTTGATAGTATGGGCCAAATATGAGCAGATGTTTAACAAAGCTCCCACACATTCATGAGTGAACACCGTCAAACTTGGGTGCAGTAATTCCCTAAATGTCCCATCTGGCTCACCGTCCTCGTCAGCATCTCCACTCTGCTCTCACATGGAGGCCGGTGGTGGCGGGACGAGTTGGTGCGATGCAGAGTGTGATGAATGCCCACCGGCTGCCGAGACAGAGAGGTGGACTTTTCTGCTGCGTCGGCTGTGGCTGTGCTTCCTCTGCCATCTGCTCCTGCTTCGCTCTCTCTCTTGCTCTCTCTCTCTCTCTGTCTCCTCGCTCAGTTAGATGGAGGGAGTTACAGAGGGGAATCAAAAACACGGGGCTGCTGGCACTCAGGTTGTGTCAGGAGACATTACATCAAGTTTACGCCCGAGAGCAGAGCGGCTCCCACGGTCAAAACTAATCACAGGAGTTGAGTTACAGCTGGAACCTGCAGGTTAATTTATAGAGAAGAGATGCTGCTGGAGGAACAGTATGAGAAACTTTCAAAATAAAGTCACAATAAGTCAACTTAAGAGAGGTTGAATGAAACTGATTAAGTTGCACTTTTGGAAATCACCCATAAAAAACCCAAATGCAGATTATTATTAAACCATGTTAAATTTAGACCGTTATTAATTCGCGATTCATCGTGATTGCTGGTTTTGCTCGTCCAGTTGAACGTTCTGTTTATGTCGCCATGGAAACCACAATGCTGATGATGTAAGTCTAGCTGTCAAACTCGCTCCAATATTCTGCTTTTAAAAGCAAGAAAGCAACAAAATGAACAAAAATCTGAGGAGGAGTCATAGTGCGGATGTTTTAAAAAGTTCACACTGAGCCCCGTCTAGCAGCGGCAACTGGAAGTCGATTACCGCCAGCAGAATTCAACACCCATAGGCTTCTGAGGAAACAGGTGGATAGGAAATAGTTATAAAATGCTATGAATCAATCTGAATTTTAGGAAACGGATACATTTTTCAAAAGTAATGATTCTATTTTTAACTCTTAATTGCTCAAGTCAGAGCAGCAACTGTCTTTGTTGCAGCTGCAGGCTACAGAAAGTCACAGAAGAAATTTAAAAGTTTTCCGTCTCTGTAGCCTCTTTCACACACTTCTGTATTTTTTCAGAAATTTTCTCGAGGTCTTCCCTCAAATTTTCCCAAAGCTGTTTGTTATTGTATCTTAAAGCGTGAAGCTGTGCTTGTTGGATGAGGAGGGTGTTGATGAGTCTCAGGAGACAGGAAGAGCAACTTACACTGCGACAGTTGTATCATTTGTATGAAAGCTATGAGCAATGTGCAAACATCTTCAGTTTTCATCTTGAAGAAGATTCCTGTTCCTTTTCACTCTTTCTGGTTTGTACCAGTTGCAAAACTGTCCCTCAGTCTCACCTTTTATAACACCTGTTTCTACTGAGGAGTCCTTCTTTTCAAAGTTTATAACTCACAACTCGCTGCAGTGGGCCAGCAGGCTAATCCACCCTCCAGCTCCCCCGTGCCTCAAGGATGGCTCGCTGCCTTCTCTCTCCTCTCGCCGTCAGGCTAATCTCCCATCATGCTTTAGGCAGGATGAATAGGTAATCTACTACCGAGGCTGTCCAGGATTACAATGATGGAGAGGATCTGTGCTGTTCTGTGCCAACATTATGAAATTCTCTCAATCCACGCTGGCAGCAGCCAGGCCTCTCTCGCTCTCTTTCACTGCGCTAATGTTCTCAGTCTGCGTTTGAAGAGCCGAGCTCAGGCCCAACAATCCCTTCTTCTTTGTGTGTTTGTGTGTCCATGCACATTTTTGGTGTGTGTATTTTTTGTGTGTGTGTGTGCACAACAAACAAAACATGAATAGGATTTCCGAGGTGAGCCCGCTGCTCTGGAGTCAGAGGAGGCTTATGTTTGGTTTATGATTATGAATTTAAAAATGGCACCACAAACAGGATTGTGAAGCACAAAAGTCTGTTGTTTTTGTGTTTGAGTGTTTCAAAATGGAGCAGCAGGATCGGTCAGTATGTTCAGGCAGTTTCAGTGTCACCAAAGTAAAGTTTTTTTTCTCTGTTCTAGTTTGTCTCTCGGGACACACACACTCACAAACAGCTCAGATCTGTCCCTGCACATACACACCCTAAGTGGATGATGTGTTGCCGGTGTTATGGAGCATTGTGTTCCCCTCTGCTGAGTGTTCCCCTGTCTCACACTAAAGCCATAAATCGGATGAAGTAAGCAGAGCGACGCTGGTCCGGTGCAGCTTCAGGTCTAACTATGAGGACAAAAACCCCCGCTGCTGCACATCGACTGATTATTTTAATGCTGTTTCTGTTTCATAAGCTGAGAGTTCCTGGAACAGGGTGAGAAAATAGGCCGAGAAAGGAGGGATGAGTAGTGAGGGTGTGGATCACATGGCATATTCTGGCCAAGGGGGAATTGGTGTTTTTTTGTGCACAGCTGCACTATTTGAGGACGGACACAACGTAATAAGAGTCTCACACTGCTTAGAGACAATTTAGCAATCCAAGACACATTAGTCCTTGAAAGTGCAGAAGTGACAGGAGTTTCAGTCAAAGGTTTAGAGGATTATGAAGATGGTTTTTACCCTCATGATACCTAAAATCTTAAAAAAAAAAAAAAAAGCTGGTTGAGTTTAACATTATTGTCTGTCCACATCCAAAGAAGTGTTGAAAGCTCTTCACAGCACCAAGAGACAGAGAAGATAATCCTGCTGTCGTAATCCCTTTTTTACGACCCTCCCAGCACTTCAATAAGACCTCCAAGACTTAGGTGCTTTCTTGTAGTTTTCAGTTTTACCTTTTGAAAACATCTTTACTTTGAATTTAAAGACATGCAACTTAAGATCCTGGAATGGGAAAACACTGGTTCTAATGTTTGAACACGTTTGCTATTAACACAGGAAGAATTACCAGACACAATTTACTTTTTTTGTCAATCCATGTAGTAATGAAATGTGTCATATGGACCAGAGGTTCAAAAAGTTTTCAGTTTGTAATCCCTAAAAATGAGGTGGCGGAGACTGGTGAACCTCTGCTGTAAGAATATACCAGCAGGCCAATACAAAACAAACAAACAAACAAAAACATATAAAAAATGTTCAGTTTGCCTGGTTTTATATTAAATTCAAACCTTATATTTATTTATATTATTAAAATCATTGATGAAATATGAAATCAGATGTACAATTTTATGACTTTCAGTGTTTACAATCATCCAGGAGTGCCAACCCCTTCTAAAAAGTTGTGCCTTTGGATTGATTGATGTGCTTTACAGAAGCACGGCAGGATTTTAGGCAATGTTTTAAAAATCCTGCAAAACCACCTTAAGAAATCTGCTCACTAAGTCTGTTTTTACCTTTTACTCTTAATTAAGTGCACTGGCATGTGTTTTGCCAGGTTTGTGAGAAGTGTTGGCGTTAAGTGAGACATATAACATGCGTGTGAGGCAGTAACACGGCTGTGTGAAACAGCAGTAATGGTCTCTTAGCACCTCTGTTGAAAGTCGGATGATGCCGTCTTCATTTTGAAGAGTGAGGCGCTTCAGGACTTTTTAAACTCTCAAGTTTGGTTACATTTTCAGTTGAAGGAGGTTAACTGAAAACTTCATCTTCTGCTCTAATTATCACAGTGCTGTTCCTTATGGATATAACCTTAACTTGTAAATGTCTTCTGTTCCTCAAAGCAACATGCATCTCTCAAACAGGCTTTATAAAAAGTGCTGGAGCTAAAATGAATCCCGATTATGTGTTAAAACCACACACAATCCATGCTCAGTCCATCTGCTCACATGAAAAATGACACAATAAGAGTGGATATTTTTTAAAAAAAGAGCTTTGTTTACTATAAAATCACCCCATTTAGCTGTGAGGAGATTCACCTGTGAAGCTGAAGTGTGCGGTACTAGGTCATTTCTATGCAATATCAACCAATCAGGATGCTGAAAGCAACTTTGGGAACAAGATAAGTAAAATCTAACTGTGTTGTATTTAAAAACTTAAATGAGTTGGGTGAAAATAATGCGTAAAGTTTCAACAAATCTCAACTCTCAAAACAAGAAGAAAACCGAAAATAAAAAAAACTCAAATTGTATGAATAATACTGTCTCATGTTTGTAGCTCTTGGCTTTAAAACCTTATTTTTCCAACCAAAGAGCCCATGAAATATGTTGTTTTTAAATATTTTTTTTATATATTACAGTCATTTTATCTTTTTACATGTGCTTTAAAGTACAATCTGGCTTCAGCTGCCAGTTAAAGGCACAGTAAGCAACGCTGTGCCAATTAAGTATGATTTCTTTGATTTGCTTCGTTTTACTTCATCTCCATTATAACTTCTCCTGCCTCTTCATTGTCTTATGCTGAACATGGCTGAAAAAGCCCTATTTTCCCTCCATGTATATGAAGTTTGAACAAACTTTATTCAGAGAGGATTTTTTGGGACTACTTTTGGCAAAAGATAAACCCAAAGGCAGGTACATAGGCAGCAAATTGAGCAGTTACCGTGTTCATGGTGATGAAAGAATATATTGGGCATTGCTACAGTTTGGCTCATTTTGAACTAGTTCATGAAAAGCATGGTGGAAATGTTGTCTTGTTTATGTGCATAAGAGCCCTCCAGCTGAAAAGGTCACCTCCACTTTGTGAGACACACGATTTAACTTTGATTTATTCTGTTTCTTCTTCTACGATTAAATCTTGGTACCTGTTGCTGCACTGAGTTTGTCTTCATGCAACATTCATGGCTCCTCTTTAACTGAATGTGAACAAGTAGCATCCTGCAGTCTGAACACGCAACACAGCAGAGCAAAGAGCAGCCTCCTATTCAAATATTGAGGCGCTGCGATCGGGTAGAGACACATACACACACTTAGCAAATAAGACCAGGGCTCTCTTACAAATTCATAGATGTAATTAAAATTCTGCTACCTGCAACAAGCATCCAACACACACACAGACCCTGTTCATGTGGCTGAAGGTAAGAAGATGAAGCCATTTAGGGGAGTCTGAGTCATCATTTAGAAATTGTTAAAGATGGTGATTCCACACTCTGCAGACACAGCGAGCCCATTTCTTCAGTACATCATGTTTCCTGCTATAATATTCACGCATCAGACAAACCGATCCATTCATAATCTGTGACAGACTATTTCTAATCCTGTCGTATCTCATCTCTGCACAGATTAACTGCATTCACACACTCACAGGCTGATTTACAAGAGAGAGAGAGAGAGCTCCTGTGCTCTGCACACGCTGCTTGGAATAAATGGTTTCTGTCACCTTGTATAAATTAATTTTTTAACAAGGACAACCGCGGTGACAAAGTGCGAGGACCTGCAGGTTCCCTCCACATGCTGAATTTGAAAAATGAGTCTGTGTAGTTCTGCGCTGTTCTCTGAAAAACATGTTTGTGATCTGTAGAAGGCCGCAGAGAGAAGAAGGGTGAAGATGGACCTGTAGAAGATGCAGTCAGAGAAAGCACGGTCACTGAAACATGGCACATTGGTGTGGGATATAATGGAGTAGAACCAGGGGGAATGGAAGCTCCCAGCGGGTTGTATCGTATAATATCATATTGCATCTTACCCTGTCATATCTTGTCGTGTTTATTTTGGCCGTAGAGTTGGAGATTTTAACTAGGGATGCACCAAAATTTCGGCCACCAAAAATTTTGGGCCGAAAATGGCCTAAAAGTGCATTTTTGTTTTTCGGCTGAGGAACTTTTATCATTGAAACAACATGGCCGAAACAGCATGTTGTGATGACGCAAGCTACAACTGCACACATACGCGTGTGTGAGCACACACACATATACACATACAAACAAACACACACACCCACAAAGAGAGCGAGAGAGAGAGAGAGAGAGAGAGAGAGAGAGAGAGAAGCACACAATGTGTAGGACAGAAAGTCCAGAAAAAATGTCACAACCATCACAAGAGATGCAGAGAAAAATCAGCCTTTTTAAAGCGCTCCCAGGGCATTTCTGTGAAGACAGCATTATTCTTTGAAGCATTAATATTAATTAATGCTATGGTATTAATGATTGGAATAACAGTTTGTTTCGGTTTTGTTTTTTTCATTTTCAGTTTTTGGTTTCGGCCAAGAATTTTTAGCTTTACATTTTAAAAATGGCCGTTTTCCACCACTTACTGTTGGTCACCGTAACTCCTGCCCCCGGCCCCCTGTTATAGTCGGTGCTTCACTCCGGCTCAGTGAAGAGTTGGTGCTTGCTAAGCATCAGTTTTTCACACCTGGAGTCGGTGCTTTGTTGGTGGAAACATAAAGAACCGGTGCTAAGTCAGGAACTAGCCTAGAACTACCACTAGCACCAGCTCTGTTGAAAAGTGGCATGATGGGTCCTATAAGGTGGATTTTAAATATTCCTTGTAACAGAGTATTTTTTCAAAGTCCTATTGAAACAGCTGGATCTAAATGTTCATCTCTGCACTGCTGTCAATGTTTAAGAAAGAGCGTTGCCTTTCAGTAAAGGATTTAAGAGATAACGGGTTGAGAGCCCATGTAGCAAAACTTCATATGAATGTTAATCACATTATAATACCTCACCAAGTGTGTGTGTGTTTGTGTGTGTGTGTGTGTGTGTGTGTGTGTGTGTTGGTGCGTATAAGTGACAGACCTCCTCCCATCATTAGTGTTGACTATCCAAGCAGATACAAGGTCAGCTTTGACTTCCACTTAAGATGATATCCATGTAAGGTGTCAGCTGATGCATGTCTGAGCAGCTGCCTTTGAGATACACACACACACACACACACACACACACACACACACACACACACACACACACACAAACAACTCTTATTAATCAAAATCACATCATTACCAAACATAAGTTCATATTTGAACACAGTTTTAAATCCGTACTCACTATACTCAATTTATCTTGACTGCAGTTCTGCTTTAACATATTGTACTCGGGTCAATGTAATCAGGTAGTTCCTTGGTGGCTGAACTTGACGTCCAAAGATCCTCCTTCTTTATGTCTCTATTTAAGAGGTCTGCTGAACTACTTCCTGATATCCCACAGAGCAGGCTGAGGGTCATAATCACAGAATGTGCATGTATCACTTATGCATCCAAACTTTGTAGTGATCAAAGGATTTAACACCAGTGGAAACTTTCAGACTTTACTGCCTGTTTTTATCATCTAAGAATCAGACTCTGAACAAGCCGTCCTTGCCCTGTACAGTATACACACAAACACAAGGAATATGACTTTGGTAAAACTTTGACCTGCTTGGAATCAAAGCACAAAGGGATGATCTGTATTAAGGATATAATATTGGTCTCAGCATGATACAGAACTTTATAATCCTTCAGTTCAGTTAACTTTCTCAAACAGATACCTCTTTGAGCTCCGATCAGATGCATTGGCACTTTCTGGATGGTCTGCATCATCCTGGGGCAGCTGTCACATGTTACCTCCTCTCTCTGCTTCATAAATATATAACAAACAAAACCCTCTTCATGAAGAGAAAATGAGATGTTTCTGTTCCTCACATTCAAACACTTCATGCCCTTGGGCTGACTTTTAACAAGTTGGTCCCTGTGCAGCCGTACTGTAGCAGCTCTGTCTCTGTGTTTGCAGTCCATGGAGAAACACGTCTTCCACTCAGCGCTCCATTCAGGTGAAAAGCAAATGTTAGCGAGCACTGTACTCATTAGCATCCCCAAATTGAATAAACATTGCATTAATAAGCACAAAACTCCCGTGCTCTGTGCGCACAGCTGTGACAGGAAACTGAAATCCTCTTTGGGGACCAATGCTGCAGTGTAGAGTTAAAATTAAAAGGTTTGGACTCATGGAGAAAAAAGTTATTTATTTACCTTCCCAAAGCACTAAAAAGAAAGAATAAGTGTCACTTTTTTTATCTACATCTCATATCTCAAAGTCTTCAGCTGGTGATAAGACCTCTGATCTTTCTGTAGAGGGGACAAATGTTGGAGTGAGTTTTCATGGGAACTCTGTCTTGAAGGAATCAATAATTGATCTCTCTTTCCTATTTTGTCTCCAGACTGCAACCAGACTGGATAAAACATGAACATTGTCACTGCAGTCTCTTTTAGAGGAGTTTTAGAGCCCAAAGACGGCAGTTCTTGTATGCAAAACGCAAAAGTTTAACTTCCTAAACATAAGCAAAAAGGTGGAGTTGAGACAGATCTGAAGCCTCCTGGCAAACGCACCGACCTGCCTGTCAACTTAACCATACTTATTATGATGCAAACGTCTCCACATACAAGATAAAGACAACAAATGGTTTTATATTAATGTCCGCAGACATGCACAGTGGGATTTTAATAAGAGGCATTAGGGATGTCACAATCCTGATCTCGAGTATCACATTGGGACGATCTGGGCGTTTTTTTAATTACCCATATCCATCCATTCATTCATGTCATCCATTACTGAGCAAAATTTGCTGCTAAACACAAATGCATCAGTGTAAATGAGCGATCTGAGTTTGCCTAATCTTGAAAAGTTGATTAGAAAATAATAAAATATTTCAGGGTAGATTATTATGGAACTTGGAAAACATCTGCTTTACAGCATCCTTTAGTAATTCCTAAAGGTCATACTGTTAAAAAAGGCAAAAATATACAAACAAATATGGGACAGTCTGTGAACTCACCATGGCTGAAATGCCAGCAGTGTGAAGTGAAAATATGCAGTGTGATTATTTTGCATGGTGGTTGTATTAAAGCTAATAATAATGTAGAGAAATTCACCTTAATGTCTAATATTTAGTCCCACAGCTGGGATCTGCCATCGTAAATCACGCACCGCATCGTGAAAGCTGTGTTCGGTGCAGCCTTGGATTCAAACATGCTATGTTGCATGCATAGAAGTTTGGGGGTCTCTTACAGGAGAGCATGTAAAGGACCAAAAATGCAGATTGGGACATCTCTATAGAGCAGTCTACAGTTTGATCATCTAGAACCAACACTGATAGGTGACTGTATGTTTTTGCTCAGCCATGTTTAGCTCAAACACAAAAGACTGTCACTCATTTAGATTTACTGACCCTATAAGACTGTCCTGCTTGGACTTTGAATGCCTTGCGTCTGTCCGTGCACCAAAATGGAGAAAAAAAGAACTTCAAACTTGTGCAAAGTGTCAGGCTAAATGTGCATTTACTTAATGTGTTGTGGGAATACTCACAGCAAAGCTAGAGTAACACATCGAGCAGAGAAAGTGGTGTGAAATGTGTTGGCGTCATTGCAGAGATGATCCTCAGTTTAGCCCACGCTCAACAGACAATCTGAATGCACAACTGCTGTCTATTGTTTGAATTCAATATGCTGACACACACACACACACACACACACACACACACACACACACACACACACACACACACACACACACACACACACACACACACACACACACACACACACAAACACATAATGACACTCCAAAACAAACATGAGAGCAGAAACATCCACAGTGCAGGTATTAGTCCACACACATGCACACACTCGCTGCATCTGGTCCAGATTAACATGACTGCAGTGCTGTCAACAGGATTTATAGTGTTTGTTATACAAAGACTTACAGGGAATATGTGCTCCGTGTGTGTGTGTGTGTGTTTGAGTTTGGTGTGTGTTCGTGGGAGGTTGTGTGTGTAATAATCTGAGACCTCACAGACAAAAGACGGCTTTTATCATTTCAAGAATCATAAAAAATACATCACAGCTGAATGTGTCAGGAACATTTGGCTTTGTAAGTTATTTTGAAGACAGAAAAGTGACATCACATAAGCATAACACAAAAAATCTTTTATTCATTCAAGCATTAGCATGCTTTTTGCCAGAAAGTTGCAGTTTTCTCTCCTTTAACAAAATAGAAACAAAAAAAAAGGAAAAAAAAAGGTTTCTGGTGTTTTTTGGTTGTTGCATCAAACATGGCGTGATCATCCTGTGGAACTTGTTTTTGTTGTAGCTTGCGTATTACAAGCATGATAAGCATGAGAGGGTATAACATTTCAAGACTCTTGGGAATCCTGGTTTAGTCTTGCTGTCTGTGTTTACAGAACAAACATGAATGAAGAATAAGGATGCAGAACTGCATGAAGGAGGAGTGCTGTGCTCCATCTGTGCTGGATTTCTACGGTAGCTGGAAATTCAAGCTGTATGGAGGCCTGACTGTAGCAAAAACCATGTATTATAAAGGGAAACAAATATGATGTTGTGTGTCAGATGTTGAGAGTCCTCCTGATTTCCCATCATTCTGTATTGTGCACCATATTGGCTGTGACATGTTGATGCTGTTACTTCAAGGGAAAATAAATTTCCTTCTTCAGGGTTGCTGGGATGTTTTGAACTTCCGACATATCCCTCAGGCATCTCACTCAGAATGAATCTAAAACTTTCCGACAAAGTGGTTTCTGTCTTCAGATTCTACATAGGACTGTAGAAACTACTCAGAGGTCTGGATTATAGTATGAGTAAAGCAGTCTGAGTATAACTGACGAATCTCAAATCAACAGGCTTTGGTGTCTGCATGGAGAGCAAGAACAGGCAGAACATCCACAATAACAACATTGTGAAATATTCCTCTGTATAAACAGACATTAGAGGTGGTGATTATAGATTAATCCAGATTTTGTTATGGACGAGTATGAGTTGCTTATTCAACTTACAAAAATCGATTACATCTTAAAACAACATGCATCATAGTTTTCTAACAAAGGAGAGGCTGCTCTGCTGTTTCTAGGCTTTAAAAGAACTGTTTAAGCTACGCAGCGAGAGAGCTTCCAAAAATCTCTGAATAAATTGGAACGTAGGTTTAAGTCACCTCTCTTATCCACGGTATGCTGTCCTTGCAGCACCTGTTTGCTGAAGTGTTTCGAGAATAAATACATTTCCAACGTGGCAAAGTCAGCTCTGTATGTCTCTCTGCAGTCTCAGAACTGAACACAAGAGGAAGCTAGCTAAAGATAGATCAAAGATCGCTTATAGCTTGTAGAGCGGTGAGAGCGCTCACTCTGATGCTACTTTTAAAAACCGAACAAAACAAATACAGAGCGGTCACTCTGTTACTATTTTTGAAACCCAACTGTGGATCGCTTTAAAGACCGCAAACACAGTGTGTCATGTCATTCAGATATTTGGTTTCCCATCCTGCCTCACTGGAACTGTACAGCACAGTCTGTGACAACATGTGAAGTGATTCAAACATGATGTGATCAGGTTGCAAAAGATGTTTGTCCCGTGTTTCTGTTGAGCCTCACAGCACACTGGATTGATTCCTTTACTTTCTAGTTTAATGATTCAGGTCAGGGGAAGTTGCAATCCAGTTTAGATCCCCTAGTTCATTTCAGTGTTCTATAGTATGAAAACCAATAAAGCTACAATAAGTTTTGCCATTTAAGTTCAAATGTCATAAATCTGCAAGGTATTATACAACTATGAACACATACAGCTCCAAAGCTGCATTTTTGTTCTACAGGAAAAAATCTCCAAATTTATTTCCAAGTGTGAACATTTGTTTCAAGTAAAAAAAAAAAATCTCTATTAATGAGTTAACTACACAGAAAGTGCTTTGAGTTGTTTCTCACTAAAAGAGAAGTAATTCAGCAACTGACTGTTTTATGGTTCAATAATTTTGGGTTACTGTCAAATGGAAAATCAATGATCGCTAATCGAGAATTGTTGATTGGTAAAATTGGAAAATTGGTTGGTTAAATTGGTTTATTACAAGAAAATCAGTTTCAGGTTCAGGTTCATGACGGTGAAGTAAACCAGAGTCATCATGTGTGGAACCTACTATTTACAGTGAAACTGAGACTCAGCACAAAAAGATGAATCAGGGCTTAACAAGTAAATGTAATGAACAAAGAAGCTGTATTGTTTATTAAATAGACTTATTTGGAGGGCTATTTTAAAAACTAGCTCAAACTCATCGTTTAAGTCAACAAGATAATGAAGAGCCAGAAAATAAATTTGCTTTCGGTTCCAAATCAATGAGCTTACGTCATTTCAAGCCAATCAAACAGCACATAAGAGAATCTGTCGAAAAAACAACCTAAACTAAATCTAAGGATTCAAACTTACTTGCCGTTGTCAAACAGCATGGTCCAATTTTACAGATATCAAAAGAGACATGTTTTCCAGACCTGATGCTGCAGGATTACAGTGAAATCTGTGGAATATTACATAAATGAAAGGAAGCAGACTGTGTAATGAGACAGGGATGAACAATAGGATGAGAAGAAAAGGAGTTAAAGTAGGAAATGAAGCAGCTCGGTGGTAGGATTGGTAATGTTCTTCTGTGTCAGCTTAGTGTCACCTCCCTCTCCTCCCATATCTCCTGTTCCTCATCTCTTTGTGAATTCCTTGTCTCAGCGCTGTAATCTGTCCCCCCGCCTGTCTCCCTCTGCTCCTGCTCCTGCTCCTTTGTATTAGCTGGTACTACATTTTCCTCACACGTAGGTGTCTAAATATTGTGAGACAGGGCTTCCTGTACTGATGACTTTACATAAGAAGTTAAATCTGTGAGTAGGCAGAGAAACAGTGGAATTAAGAAAGAGTCTAAACATTGTTCTCAGAGAATAAATGAACCACCTGCACTAATGACTTTACGTAAGATGGTAAATCTGTGTGTGGGCAGTCACACAATAGTGATGTAGAGGAGACGAGGAGCAGAGAGGTGAGTGAGGGAAGTAGAGGAAGCGATTAGGGATTACAGAAGAGGGTTTGATACGAAAGATTAGCTGTTGAGGAGAAGAGACTGAAAACTTGTCCGGGTGAGTAAACTTAAAAGAATAAAGAGAAAGAAGGCGTCACACTTAGAAACAAGTTGTATTCGGAGAGTGAAAACAGACCTTCCTGATTCTTTAGTTGATCACCTCCCAAGAAACACATAAAGAGCAACTATTTTTCAGTTCAGCATTTTATTCAGGTCATGAAAAGCAGCACTTGTCTCTAACAAAAGAGCTCAGATATCTGGGTTTATTACATTACATTACATTATTTTAGAGGTTGTGTTAAAAAATTTGCACACTCAAAAAAATGAAACATTGTCTTGAATCAAATTTATGTCATCTGGTTCCATGTAAATGTATGCGGCTGTTATTAAATGTGTTTTCTTTATCCAACCTCATTTAACCAGGTTTGAGTACAAATAATTAATTTTAACTGCTGATATTCTAAACCCAGTTTTTACTTTTAGTGTTTGATAAAAAAAAGTTGGTTTGGAGACGAAGTTATGACCAAATATGGACTCACTATGGAGAGTAAATAATAAGTGAATCTATAAATGATGATTAACAGAAACAGATTTAAAGTTCAACGTTAAACTACAGTATATTATCAAACTATGAATCAGTCTGATTAGTGATCTGAAAATATCAAACCATTAATATTTTGATAGATTTGGAGCAGTTCTCTGTCTGGATGTAGTTTTCTGGATCCTTTATCATGACCCAGGTCTCAGACTCAGCTCTCTGTGAGCTCTTTTTGGTTTGGGAGGGTTTCTGCTTTATTGACACAAGTTTATGTCTTAATACTTCACAGTCTGGTCAGTGTTAACATATGATGCAGTCATAAGCATTGATTGACTTGTGAGTTTAAACTCCTCTCTAGGGTACACTCTGGATTTCTCCCCTAAAAACGATTGTCCACTTGTGGATGTTTTCCATCCACTCACTGATTTCGCACAAACCTGGGGATTGTTTACCATCCGTCAAATTGGTGTTATTGGGGTAAAAAAAAAAGTTTTTTGATGATTAACACTCTCACATTGCTTGACCAGTCATTGTACTCCACAGCACTTCCACTGCCAAAATGTGAGTGCAGCTGTTACTGTTTACAAACAGGAAAGGGGTCTATATGTTTACATGGAACCAGTTGACTAAAGTGGAATAAATTCAATTGAAGTCAATGTTCCTTTTTTTTGAGTGCAGACTGAAGCTATCAAGATCCTGCCAGTCATACCGAAAAGGATCAGAACAAACACCGTGAGGTTATCCAAGGACAGTTACATTCACACTCCAAAGGTCACATAAAACTAGAGAGATGCTGATTACACAGAGTAGAAACAAGAGGTAATATAATATGGATGATTTTTTATTTTAGAGGATTTCTTGTACAGCTAGTACCAACAGCTGAGTCAGATGAGGAGTTATAAGTTGATTTCGATCAAGGTTTCTTTTAGATTGAATTTAAATTGAGAAAACATTATAAAATGCAAAGTGTGGAGAAAGACACCCTCAGCTGCATGCTGGGAAGTGTAGGAGTCGATGCATTTTATTCAACTGGATGGCTTTGAAATAACCCTGATGGTGGCTTTGTGCTTGTCTTGGAATTGGATGTAAAGTTTGAGAATTACATCAGAAGATGTAAATAAGTAGAAATACTGTATGGATAAAAAATACCATGCAGTTAAAGGTGTCCCTTCTTCTTTTTTTTTCTTGCAAAAACGATTTTCATTTTTAGAGACAACTTTTCTGTTCTGGAGTACAAACAAGTTCCATTTTTGACTGTTATTAAGAGAGAGGGGAGATGATCTGAAGAGAGAGAAGAGTCTAGGGCTGCAACTAACGATTATTTTTAGGATCAATTAATCTAGGGAGTAGTTGTTTGGTCCATAAAATGTCTTAAAATGTAGAAAATTGACAGTTTTTTCTGGAGTCCAAGATGACGTCATCAAATCTCTTTTTTTTCTTCTTTGGACTGCCATAGAGGAGCAAATAAACCAGAAAATATTCAAATTTCTGAGGCTAAAATCAGAGAATTTGGACCCATTTTTATCAAATAATTACTTAAACTAATTCATCAATTATCAAATTGTTTGACAATTACTTTAGTTATCGGTTTATAATTGATTATTTGATTAACTGTTGCAGCTCTAGAAGAGTCATAGTAAGGAGAAAACTTTCACAAGTCATTTCTAAAGAGGAGAGATGAGAAGTTTGGTGTAAAGATGGAGGAGGGGGGACATTGAAAGAGGGGTGAATGGTAGAGGGCAGGAAGAGGAGAAGATGAGGAGGAGGGTACTTCTCTCTGGAGAGGAGGGGAGAGTTCCTCCAATAAGGGAAGAAGAGTTGTTTTAGAAAAGAGCTGGAGACTGAAAATGTGTATTTGGAGAAGAGTGGTTTCAAGATGAGAGGACATAAGTAGAGACACAAAAATGCTGAATGGAGGGTAAAAGGTTTTAGGAGGAAGGGGGAGGTAGAGGAGGAGTTAGAAAGAGTGAGGAGATGGCAGAGTGAGGTTTAGAAGCGAAGGAGAGATTGGAGTTAACAGGAGCAGAAACACAGAAAACCCTGGCTCTGCTCGTCTCTCTGAAGCATGTGCTCTGCTCATGACTCGTCTCTGCCTTAATCCACTCAGCTGCTGAGTGTGTGTCTGTGTGTGTGTGTGTGTGTGTGTGTGTGTGTGTGTGTGCTGGCATCGCACACTGCCAGAGCTGTGTGAAAGTGTTGGTACATGCAGGAGTGTTTGTTTTTGTGTATTCTTGGTCGACTGTTTACAGTATATGAAGACAGTCCTGGCTCTCTGAGACGTTTTCTCTGCCAGCATCTTCCCTGACTGCAAACTGAGCCAGAACTCGACGCACACATCTCCGAATTACAGCAAGAACACTGCAGATTCTCCTCACTGTGGACATGTTTGTCATGTAGCAGGCAGCAGCACATTAGCTTACATTCAATCAAGTGTGTGTAGGAGGGGACTAAAAGGAATGAAGCACCGCTGCAGTAGAAAAATGTAAAGAGATGAAAAGTAAACATAATCCAGCTCTCATTTCTTCACAAACATGTGGGCTGTGTGTGGAATTAGTGACTGTCAAAACAGAGGTATTAGCTAAAAACGCGCGTGTGCGCCAAAGTTTATCTGAGCAAAAGTTGGGAGGGATGTTGAGTAAGAAAAATAGTTCAATAAAGATATTAAACATATTGTTTGTTCAAGCAGACCTCAGGGTCAAGCTCAGTCAACAGAACAGAAGCTGAATACATCTAAACATCTCAAATGCAAATTGTAAAATAGTTGATCTACTTAAACTGCATGCACCCCACCCCCCCCAGCCCAGCACCTCCTTTGACACTTTGCCTGATTTTACCAGTGTCATCTGTATCGTCACTTAGGCTGTTCTCCCTGCCTCGGCTTGTCATTTATGCACATGAAAGAGAAAAGAGGTGTGCTCTGCCCTCCTTTGCTTTTCATGTATTTTAATAGTTGAAAATGAGGAAGTGTGCTCCCCCTTCCCTGGCTTTTTATGTCTGCACATAAGAGAGGGGAGGTGTGCTCTCCCTTCCTTGGCTTTTTATTTCTGCACATAAGAGAGGGGTGGTGTGCTCTCCCTTCCTTGGCTTTCTATGTCTGCACATAAGAGAGGGGAGGTGTGCTCTCCCTGCCTGGTTTTCCATTGGAAAGAGCCAAGAGCTAAAAAAAAAAGGCAGAGTTTTTTTTTTAATCTGCATTTCTTGTTGTGGGTGTGACATTATTTTTTTCTAATACACAGAGTGTGCTTGTCTCTGTGTGTGTGCATGTGTTTGTGTCTGTGAATGCATAGTGGCAGAACTCTACCATTCGGATACAGAGAGCAGAAGAGAAATGTAAATACATGATCATGAGGCAGAAATGACATCCTGTCATATTAATAAGATAAATAACAAGGCAGTTTAGTCTGTTAAATAAAAGGAACAAGGTATAGACCTGATCTATGAGAGAGGCAATGCACTGCTGCTTTAATTTTGCCTCTATTTCAAGTTTTCAATGAAGAAGTGCCAACAAAACAACAGGCGACCTGCTCAGGAGCTTTTCTTTTTAAGCATGGCTGTGTTCCACCGATGATTGTTAGTCACGGTTATCCCTGCCCCTGATTTAGTCAGTGCTTTGCTCTGGCTCAGCAAAGAGTTGGTGCTTGTTAAGCACCAGTTTTTAGCATCTGGAGCCAGTTCTTTGTCAGTGGAAGCACAAAGAACCAGTGCTAAGTCAGGCTCTGGCCTGGAACTAGCACAAGCTCTTCAAAAAGGGGTATGCGTGTGTGTTGTGTGTAAACATGCATGGTGCCTCACTCATTGATTCTTCCATGATGGGATCACTTCAGGTGTCCAATAAACTCAAAGACATCTGCAGCCCATATGCCATCGATCAGAACTTCCACTAACCAAACATTTCACACCCAGTGGTTGAGTCACTGGAGAGGCTACTGTTACAACCAGCTTGCCAACAGCAACAAAGCGAAATGCACAATTCCCAGCAGTTGTACATATTCAGACTTACTTGCTCCTTGTTCAACATTTTGTGCTGCTTGATATTTTCTCCAAACATGCCGACTAACAGTTTCTCTCTTTTTTTTCCATGTCCATCTCTCCTATGACTGCATCACCTCCTCACCAGGTAAGACATTTGTTTTCTCTGCCTCTTGTCTCTTGAATTTCCTCACAGGGTCTGCTCACCTCATGTTTCTCTGACTGTAATGTGTTTCTGCCCAGGTGTTTAGACCTGGTGCATGCTGGGGGATAGATAGTGTTTTTGTTCACAGGCGAGCTGCTGCTTTTATTCTGTATTTTAAAGTCAAGTCACATTAGTTTTAGAAGTCATAGCCATATGGTGATGCTGCTGGTTTTCTGCATGTTTCGAGGTTTTCTTGTCTTAGAAAGGAGCTGTTGTAGCCGCTAGGAGAAATTAGCGCTGTTAATGAGTGAACATTGAATTTGCTCAAACAACAGGTAAACACAGAAGACGCTGTGGGTGTGGATTGACACACAGGAAGCTTTAATTTTGCTGAAGAAACACAAGGATAGTACTCATAGAAACAGGAGACTGGAAACAAGGATCTGTCTGTAATATAAACCTCAAAGTAAAGGCCTGCTCTTTATTTGGCGGGGACAAAGCTGTTTTCTGTTTTTGTGTTTAGTTTTAGGTTCAGCAGAGCCTTGTTCTGATCACACAGATGACACCACATTAACCTGTAGCCTGCTTTCAAACAGCTTCAAAGCAGTTCATGACACAGCTTCTTTCAGGCCAGTGGTTACTTCAACTAATTTCAGTTTGACAACAGAAACAGTAATTACCAGTTGTTTTCTTTTCTATTATTGTATTCCTGATGTGCAGGTGTTCATGATAACTACAAATTATTCTGTAATGATTATACGCTGTTGAAGAGGAGATGATGATTTTCTTGGGGCTGGGGCCAATTCCAAGAAGAATGAAGTGTTCAGAACCCTTCACCATTTTTGATTTATTTATGTTTGAACTTTTTATTGTACATTTTGCAAATGACAGTGTGCAAGATTAGTGGGGGAAACATGTATATATATGAATAAACGGTGTGTGTGTGTGTGTGTGTGTGTGTATGTGTATATATATATATACATGATGAAAAAATGTGGCTTATTCTTGGTGTGCAGTTAGTTTGATTTTTCTTGAATTCAAATATATATTTAAAATGATATGCCAATTTTTTTTGAAGAATGCAGCGAGCAAAAAAAAAGCAGATTACAGCAAAATAAACACGTTTACAGCCTCGTTTAAAAAGTTGGCACACAATTCACAACTCTGTATCAGAAAATACAAGGATGACTTTCAGGACACTATATCCGTTTATTTTACAGTCTATGGATGCAGCACAGAAAGAAACCATTTAATATAACAGGATGAGATATTTAAAGATGGAAAAAAGACCAAAAAATTGCAAGTATATGATACAGGGATGTGTTATCATATGAAACAACATGAAGCAAATAATGATAAAACTTTTACATTGTGTTTCCTTATGATACAATACAATAAGATAAAATGCATTATATCATTATTTCATATGATTCAATCTGATAGGTTATAATGTTCAGATGTACTCATTAACTGAATCTAATGCCCTTTACTAGCTTAAGTAGTTGCGTTCATCAAGTTAACTTTCATGTAAACACATTTTTCTTACACCTCAACATTTCTCTGAAATCTACAATGAGACCAGACAAGAGCAGGAAACACTGTTTTCCTCTCTCCGTTGGTCCGAGCATCCCATGGTTCCCCATGGAGAACACACAAGGACAAGAACAAAGACAAGGACGAGCTTAATCTGTTTTCACTGCTGCCATCAAAACCAGAATCAGGTCCATTGCAGAGCTTCCAGTAATTCCACAAGAGACGAGGGGAAATAAATCTGAGGGAGTACAGCATCAGAAAACTGAGTTTACGTCAAAACTGGAGAGAACCATCACAGCGCTTTATTCCAGGCCAGCTAATGCAGTGCTGTTTGTGTGTGTGTGTGTGTGTGTATATATATATATATATATATGTATGTGGGTGTGTGTCTGTGTGAGTGAGTGAGTGCCTCACTATAGGATGCCCATTTATGGTTCAAGAAGACTTTGTTAAGGAGTGAATTACAGTCTGTTTCCGTCAGCAGCAAAACAAGGTCATTTATATCCCCTTTCGTGTGTGTGTGTGTGTGTGTGTGTGTGTGTGTGTGTGTGTGTGTGTGTGTGTGTGTGTGTGTGTGTGTGTGTGTGTGTGTGTGTGAAGTTATTTAGCATAAACATGTCTCTTGACCTTGTTAACCTGCCACTAGTTAATTGTCCCTCAGGGCCTGAAGCCATTTGTCATACATGTCCCAGTGTTGTGTATGTGTGTGAATTGTAAACTTCATATCTCTGCACAGCTGCTCGTATATCTGTGTTCTCTCCCCCTCAGGTATTGAAAACTTGTTTTAAATTCTGTCCATGTCAGTAGATTGCTTTCCCCTATGAGGTTTCATTGATTGTGGAATTAATTTGCAGGCTGCGGCGACTTTGTTTCCTGTCTCCATGGAGTTTTATAAAAGTTTTTAATGGCTGTGTTGTGGCTTAAACTGTTGTCGACACCTGAAAATACAAAATTAGCATTTAAATGCAGCTTTTGTTTTCATGCAGGAAAATTTGACAGTGAGAAGATCCTCTTAAAGCGAGGACAACTTTTTGTGGAGCAGTAAACAGCAATTATCTGGGACAGGATGGCAGCAATTAATGGATGTGTTGAGAGTATTTACAAAAACGCGAGTAGTGGACAGACAGGGAGGAGAACACATGGAGTCATCCTCAGATCAATAATAGAAACCTCATGCAAGGAGTGCTACCTAATTTATATTTTGTCATAATATACCACAGAAATCAGCAGTTATTTATCAACATTTTATAGTATCTTTGATTATCTTCAGCTTCTTTTTGTAGGTTTTGTTAGCTAAAATCTTGAAAAGTATAAAATACTAAAGGAACCAAGCAATCGGATCAGTTTCACATGAGAACAACCCTTGTTTTTACAGCCTCTATCTCAGTGAGTAAGCAAAATCCTTATTTCTACTTGTACAAATGATTGAAGTCAGGCACTGAAACCACTGTACTTAGGATTAAGATTTGGTGGAGAAATTTGCTGCAACCTCGGCTAATCAGGGGCAGGTCAAAGGAGTGTTCAGGGGTGACAATGCCCCCCCCCCCCAAAAAAAAAAAAAAAAAAAATCAACTTTTTAAGTGCTGTAACAGGCTTCCCTAAGCTATTTTTTGCTTTTCAGTGTTGCACATTTACTTTTGTTGATACTTTAGATTGTAATTTGTGGAACACAGAGACTAAATTTGAACAATGTGAAGAAAGAAATGAAAAGGAAAAATGAACGGGGCATTAATCAGCAAGTTAAGAATTGAGAATAAAGACAGAATTGGATTGGATTTGATAGCATGACTCATGTCTGATACTGTGGTCTTTCACCTCTCAGATTAAAGGCAAAAAAGCCCCCCCCCCCCAAAAAAAACTTTTTAAAAAAGCACAACCTAGAGATTGACTTGAGGTAACGTATTTGTTGAGGCGAGACCTAGCAGATGGATAGCAACCCCCACCTGTCACTTAAAGAGGCCACGCCCTCATGTAGAGCCAGCTTTAATCTAATGTGAAACAGAGGAGTTATACAGACTTGTATTTCTGTCGTTGTGTTTGACATTTTAACATGAAACTTGACATGGAGTGAGTCATTTTGGAGACAGCCTCTAGTGGACACTCAAGGAACTGCAGTTTTTTTTGGGACTTCTAGGTTGGCTTCAGTTTTACACCTTATAACATTTTGGTGGAAAAAAAAATCAATTAATTTTATTTTATGATTAAATATCTATATTACAAAGACAACATTAAAATACACTCTCGGAAAACTGCTTGAAGAAATGTTGGATATTGTGCCTGGAAAATCACACCATGTCGCTTAACATTTTGTAACACCTGCTCATAACTTTTTTTTTTTTTAAACCTGGGCATTAAATAATGATGTGGAGAACTAACTCAAAAATATAACCCAAATCCTTCTGTTAAAGGGAAAATGTGGACGTGCTGATATGAAAGACTTTTCATCAATAAGTTATTTTTCTTCATCTCTTCTAAAAAGATTCACCATTTATGTCTGGCTCTGCCGCTCCGTCGTCCAGTGAGAGCCATGAACAGAGACCTTCAGAGAACAGAGATGATGAAGCCGCTAATTAGATGATCTCTTTGTTTCAGTCTGCTGCTCAGAGGGAGAAGTCTAGTCTAAATCTATATTTAGGGCTGTTCAAGGAATCACCTGACGGACGCTGGCTGCAGGGGACTGATTAACACACAAACAAAAGTTAGCAAAATGAATGTGAACTCTTGAGTTGATTGCAGTGGGAAAAGAAGCATCTGGCCAGATAAATAATTAGTGTAATTACTCAGCAGTTAATGGGGCTTAGTTATCCCCTCTTGTTGGGCCGGTATCTTTATGAACACACAACTGGGCTGTGTAACAAACTGCATTCACCTTACATGACTGAAATGTTGCATTTTAAGGTTAGTACTGAGTCGACACAAAGCTAAAATTATCCTAAATCAAATGAAATTTATTTGGTGTGAATTTTGTTTTTAAAAACTCGGGGCAAAAGCAGAAGTTCATGAATTATAAATCATAGCAGTATTTAATCTTGCAGTGTGTGTTTTATGCCACTATGATTTGTGTTAACTAAAGCTTACAAAGCTTTCCTGTTAAAGAATTATTCACCAGCTCTAAACTGAAACGTGTGAGGAGTGCGAAGTGATATTGAGCCCTAGAAAAAAGTGAGCTGCTGCTATACAGCTGTTATGAAGTGATTGATAACACAAAAAGACAGATGGCTCTTGTAAAGAGGTTATAGGGAGCAGAAGTCCTTGGGGGACACCAATAATATTCATTCTGCCAACATGAAGTTTAATGGTTTGTGACTGGTCATGAAGCAGATTGCTGGTGTGATAGATTGCCCATCCAGTAGATTTGTTCTAAGGTATCTCAACAGTTTCAGGTCATATTGTTAACAAATAAGACATGGTTATCGTTGGATGGGGGAAGTACTCAGGCATATATGTTTAAACAAGCTACCACTACTTTTCAAGGTATAGAAAGACTCATCATATTTTGTTGAGGTCATTCAATGTATGATGAGGGGCTGTTAAATTCGCTTTTTTAGGTGCCAGCATCTACTGGTGCTTAAAACTGCATAAATGAATTACCCTCAAGAGCCACCTGTAGAACCTGGATCAACTGATTCTCAAAACTATAAAGTGTTATGTTACATTACACTACATTATGTTAAATTAAGTTATGTTAATGTATGTTATGTTGCATAATGTTATGCTAAGTCATGTTATGTTACGTTATATTATATTTTGTTATGTTACATTATGTTACTTTGTTGGTTTTGTTTGGTTTTGTTATTACGTGTTGTTATATTAGGTTTCATTATGTTAACCTGTATTACATTACTTTGTGTTACATTATGTTATGTTTTGTTACGCTACATTACACAATGATACAGTGTTAAATTTTGATACCTTCAATTATGATACAATTCGTTACAATATAATAAGTGCGTTAAAGTATAAACGCACTAATACAGTGCGATTCCACGTTATGCTATGTTACGCTACGTTATGTTACGCTACGTTATGTTACGCTACGTTATTACGCTACGTTATGTTACGCTACATTATCTTACCCTACGTTATCTTACGCTACGTTATGTTACGCTACGTTATGTTATGCTACGTTATGTTACGCTACGTTATCTTACGCTACATTATGTTACGCTACGTTATGTTACGCTACGTTATGTTACGCTACGTTATGTTATGTTATGATACCTGACCAATACTGTACAGCACAATATGGTTGGATATGATAAGGAATGACACAATAAGATACAGTATGATTTGATTTGTTACAATACAGTAGAATTAGATTCATTATTATATGGTATAGTATAATTAAATTCAAAATGAATGATATGATACGACACATCTGATACATCTCCAGTTTGTGCACAGAGCCCTGGTGCAAGAACTTCAGCTAAACTTGAAACAACTGAAACTGTTGCACAGGGTCAGTTATAGGGTCAAAGAAATTAGAGAGCGGTGGTTTACTGCTGACAACCTAATTTACGAAGCAAGCGTTGGTCTTGTAGTTTCAGTTGCAGACTTGAGGTCCTGTCTTTACAGATGACAGCACCTCAAAAAACCCTCAAATGTTTGAAACAGGGTCAGTGTCCTGTCAAAATGAGGTTTTCTACAGCTGCCATCAGATTCCTCACAGCCATGTTTCCTGCAGAATGTAAACTACCTGTAAACAAAGCAGACAGGTGAACCAGTTATTCTGCAGGCATTCCTCCCTGTGTCTGGCTGTCAGATGGAAATACTTCTCTCGACCATTGCAAACAAACACAGAAAGGTGTTTCAATTGTCAAAACAGATGACTGCATGTTAGGGCCTGTCCCTGTCTGGCACTCCCATGACGGCTGATTTCCAGGAAAAAGTCGAAGGACTACTTGTCAGCCCTGTCTCATTCAGTCCCAATCAGGATTTATTCAGGAATCCTGAGCAGCCATTATCATGACAGCAAGGCAGCCTGACAGAAAAAGACTAGTCTGTTATCTTTGTTGAAAATGGATTGCTCATCACAGTCGTCTAGACATTGTGGGTTTAAGGTTAGCCTCTTAAATGTAGCCAAATGTGAACTATGTAACAGTTAAAATTCACAAGGTATGTGGCCTGCTCTGGCCTGTTAAACTCACTTGTGTGTGGTTTTCAAAGAATCACATTAGTCATCATAATGAATACAAGGATGACAGGAGAAATCTCCCCTCAGGTTGAATCACTCTGTGTGGGAAAGTGAGAAATGGACTTAAACAGTGAGTTATAAAACTAAATCACTTTGTTCATTCTGTGGACATCAGTCAGACCATCAAAATTAGATGAAAATCTTTGAAATTTAACATTTTCTACTCAGGCAAGACCCAACGTGCACCTGCACTTTACATAAACTGAACCAGCAAATGTACAACTTAACTCTGTACATGTGGTCTTTTATATTTGGGTGAGAAAATGCTGAATGATGTGACCTTACTGTTCAGTCTGTAGGGTTTACAGAGTAGACAAGACAAAATAAAACAGGAATCTAAAAAATCAAATGGTTTGTCTACAGTAGCTACTGCGTTTACACTTTGTATTTGCTTAGCAGACCCTGTTTGAAAAAAATCCTGTGTTCACTCACACTTTTCCCAGACTCATGGCAGCTAATTTCATGAGTGTTCTAGTGACTATTTTAGCTTAATTTTACTGTATAACATATTCAGTTTTATTTTGAAATTAATTACAGCAGCCTATTACCGTATTGACCTGAATATAGGACGACCCTGATTATAAGACAACAACCCTTCTTTTCAAGATCAATCTTCAGAAAAAGACTCTCATAACCAAAATTTACTTTGTTTAAAGAAATTATTTTTTATTGAAATTCTGAGAAAACAATTGAAATAACAGAGGCTGCACTTTCATTTTTGGCTGTAAATAGTCACTAAGATCTGTATTTCAAATGTAATACTGGTGAAAGCTCCGGTAATGGGCATGTCTTTGTTACGTTTCTCAATAACAAACTCACACACCCTCCTGTCAGTCTCTTAGAAACGGCCGCTTTGAGGACTATGATCAGTTTTTCTTATACAGTTAGCATTTTTCAAACGGTCTTTATGGACGCGCCATCTTTGGACACTTCATAACTCCATACATATAATATGTAATATAATTTTTTTTTAGACAGAATTGATATAAAAAAAAAATGGGTATCAAAAAAAGGTATTGTCTGGAACGGGTATCAAAGTGAAAGTATCGGTATTGGTATCAAATTTTTTTGGTTGATACCCAGCCCTAGTTATTTGTTTAAGAACTCATCACCAAATTTAAAACACATTTGTGTATATAATAAAAATGTATAGCTATTAATACATGTCTGCACACAGGCTTTACGCCACCCCAGTCAAAAAGTCTGGACACACCCCTGCTAGAATCATTATCCAGTCAGCCTTTGTATCAGTCACCACTGTTATTATTAGTTTGGATTAGATTCACTTCATGCAAGTCATGGAAAACGCTGAGTCAGAACTAGATACCATTCTTTTGCACCTCTTACACTTCTCTAATCCTTTAGGCACTTTGAGGTTTGATACCCCGCCTTGGTTAGCATCTGTCAGCTAAGAGCACGTTAGCAGTCTCCTCTCCACTCAACTCTTGCTGTTTCTGCTCTATTTACTTTGCTGTGGTGAATTGCTTCCTTTAAATCCTCCTCTTCCAAAATCAGGCCCTCTTTGTTGTTAGCTTTCTTGATAAGAAAGAGTAATGATGTCTGATATTTGCAACACTGGAGAGTGGTTGCTGCTTCTCGTCTTTGAAACAGTGAACACATTGGATCAAACTGAACTCTGTGAAGCGGAGTGAAGTCTCTGAGGCTCAGCATCACGTTCATAAGATCGATCTCACATTATCCTCAGCTTTCACTGTTTGCACACTGTTGCTGTTTTTTGGTTTAACATCCATATTTCTCTGACTGATAGCTGGATCGAGTGGAATTAAGAGTTTTAATAAATCACAAGACTGTGCTGCCTGTCGTCAAACCTCTCTTTTATTCATTCCTCCATTCTCCCAGCCTGCAGTCTATTTTCCACTCTCTCTTCTACTCATCCCACCATCCCGCTCCCTGGGATATAAGCAGTCTGCCTCAGCTGACTCTCTAGACTCATAGCCTTACATGGAGAGAGAGAGAGAGAGAGAAGGGGAGAGATGCAGACAGACAGGTACACAGAAGCAAGAGTCCTGACCTCTGGCAGCTGCAGCCAGTAGTCGTCGTTTCGGGGCATGAGTGTTTCACTTTTGGGCCAAACTGCAAGACAAAGTACTAAAGCTTTGTCACTGGATCAACAACAAGAGAAACCCCAGAGAAAGAGAATCAAATGAGTTGGCATTTCTCTTGGCTCGTACAGACGAGTACTTCTTTATCTTTGTCTCAACCAACCAATAAAACCTTTAAAACTTGCTGCTGGATCTGTGGTGGGAAAAATCCTCTGCAGCACAGTATTTTCTGCTCCCAGCAAAAACAACAGTTTTTTTCTTCTTTCTCTCTTTTTTTTATCATATTCAAGCCTAAGGCTGAGGATGTCATTCAGTGAGTCGGGCTGTCCTGTGGCGAAGGAAAACCAAAAGAGAGAGGAAGTTAAAGAAAACTTGTCAGATAGTTGTGAAAATTTTCTTTTGGCCCAAGTTAGTGTCTAGAAAGTTTGTAACCCCCCAAACTGTCAGTTCAAACTAACTTTTTAATTTTCAAATTGATAAAAAGATAAAAACAGGGAGTGTTGAACATCTGGCATGAAGAAATCAGTGAATATTTCTGTCTTTGCATGTATTTCCTGATTGCTCTTAGAGAAAGCTGCTGTATTCTCTGTTATTAATCAGTGTCTGAACAAAACCCCCCATTTGAATGCTCTCAGCAGCCTCTCAGGTCCGATTGCCTGCAGGATGTGACCTGTTGCTCTTTAGACTACATGCGTCTCTTTTCTGCTGGACCACTGATGTTTTACTGCCGTCTAATTAGTGTTCATTAAAGAGCAGAGGAGCCACGCAGCCCGGAGTGTGCTGAGAGCAGCGCTGCTATTGATCGCAGCCTGGACAGTGTGTGTGGTTGATGACTACATAAAACAGATTTTAAGATGCGATGTATATCAGGGTGCATGTGCATGCTAGAGAGCATCTTTATGTGTGTGTTGTGTAATTAACAAAGCTGGCAGATATGAAGAGGCAGATTTGAGGGGATGAACACGGGTTGTACAGTGGCTCTGCGTGTGTGTGTCTGTGTGTGTGTGCTAGCTCTTGTAGAGTATACACTTTGAACTGTTGTGGACGGACACACGTGTGGTTGTCCTGCCTTCCTGGAGCTTCCTCATTATTCCCTCTCTGTTTGTTCTCTGGAATGAAAAAAAAGCCTCAGAAAGCAGGTCATTTCAGGGTTATATTTTCAATGTCTTTCTTAACAGATGCAGAAAAAGCAGTTTGTAGAGATTTTAGAGATTTATGGACACGTTACATTGTTTTTACTCCTTCCAGACGTCGTCCCAAATTCATGCACTTGACGGGAGTTAAAGATGCAGATTGTTCTGCAGCTCTTCATATAAAAAGTGACATTGCCGTCCCCTCAGCCTGTGTTTCAGGCCAATCTGCAGGTTATAAAACAGTCTTGGTAGCAGATGTGACTATAAGGGAGTTATGTAAAAGTCGTTGACACCAGCTGCTGTGTTGTGTCGCAGCCCGTTGCTTGAGCTTTTGTGGTAGATTTAAAAGTCGGTTAAGGCTTAAGAACGAGTTTTCAGGCGTGCAGAGAGAGAGAGAGGAGCACAAAAACATGGGAGACCAAAAAGTGCACTGACTGCGATTAATCCTGACAGGAGTGAGGGGAAGACTGCAGACTCATGCTCACACAGCTGTGAACACACACACACACCAACCTCAGCATATATTCATACACATGCAGAGGGACTCTGTGCAAATGCAGGTCAGACTTTTGCAGTAAATAGCAATCTTGATCAATCTGTACACAATAGTAGCTGGCTTAGGGTTTATTTGGCTGTGACCCATTATTATCAAGCTTATTACTCTGCCACTTACTAAAGAAACCAATGTTTTTAGATGGATTAAAGTTTTAGAAATAGTTACACTGGTTTTAATGGAATTTTCTTCTTTCACAACAAAAAAAAGGCTGTTCAATATTTTTGTTTGGAACTGCATCCATGTGATGTGGTGACACAAATTATCAGATTGAAGTTTTCTTCGGCGTTCCAGCAGTGACATTTGAGGAAAGAAACTTGTGGTCACAGAATAGTCACTGTCATTCACCACCGAGCAGCTGATGCTTTTCCATTAAAGCTTTTTTTATTATTTCTCTCTTGATTATTTATCATTTGTCTGTCCTACATCCTTCACTTTTTTTCCAATACAGCTATGCCCAGTTAAAAGAAAAGATTTCTTTCTGTGTATTAAAAAGGTGAAAGTAGTCCTTCAGAGTCTGTGATCAGAGCTGCTTCTACAGCAGCACTTTGCTTTTCAACAATCAGAGAAGGTAACAAACCTTCATCGTAAATTCAGTCTTACATAATTAAGTTTTATAGCCCTGACAGTGAATGTAAATAAGCATTAAACATGTCCATTTATAGACCTGCTCCTAGGTTTCCGTCTCTTAGATTTCATCACAAAACGTCCTCTGTTTTCTGTCATTTCCCCCTCTTCTCCTTTTTGCCCCTTCACTCTTTTTTATCCAGTGAGGCTGAAAATGACACAAAAATAAACTTAAAACATTGTGAAACCTCTACCAGGGCTGCCCTCCAAACATCCGCAACTCACATCACAACATGAGACGCCCTGAATGTGAGCTTTATGTTGTCACACTCTGTCAGAGATCAGCAGTGGATTACAGGCTGCCTGAAAGCTGTGCGAAGGTACGATTGTGGCAAAGTGACCTAAATGCAAGTTTCCAAAACTAAACCGGAAAAAGTAACAGTCTTCAGGGACTGAGTGCACCAGCTGGGCGTATGCATGGATGTAACCTTGGGTCTGTCTTCGACCTAATGTGGAGCCCTGTGCACAAATTTATACCAAACTTCCACCAGATCTGCCTCCGCTCCATTGCGGTTTGGGACCGTCCTACCTCATCCATAGACACCCGCTGGCTGTGTTGTCAGGACACGGCACGGAGACAGCTGGAGTCACATCACCAAGGATTTTCCGAGCCATGTAGTGCACCATAGTTAAGGTATTTAAGGTGCTAATATGTGGAATAGAGGAGATAGGAAAGGATTACAGCCAAAATATGATGCGTCTCTGGTCTGTCACGGCACCAGGTTAGATAGGTTTTTATTTAAGTCAATGTGTCAACTCATACTGGCTTTGTTGCGGTCCAGCTGCTTCCCTGCTCCGGCAAGTCACAGCAGATAAGCAACAGTCATATTTTCTGGATGCTGGAGCTGTGATGTGTTGATTTGCTGTAGGCATATCGAGTGGGACAGGAAATCGTGCATGAAAAACCACCTAAAAATACTCAGTGACTTTCCAAATCAAATAAACAGTGTCAAAACCAGATCATCTTTTAACTTTACTAGAACAACAAACTGACATAATGAGCACAGCCAGGCCAGGAGTCAACAGGTTTGAGGTTTTACAGCCCAACATGAACGAGGAGAGGATCATCATTAGGGTGGGAATCAAGGGAACTCTTCAGTCTTGTGACTTGAGCTCCGAGGTTAGAAAGAAGTCTTGGTATTCTGAAAAAGTCCTGGTAAACCAAGGGGTTAGTCTAGGAAGTAGCAGAGCTCCATACTAGACTTTACCAACCAAGTGCTGACCCCTTGTCAAAAAATATAAAGTGAATGGGCAAAAAACAGGTTTGTCCATTAACCTTTCCCAACTTGTAATCTTCACCACGGAGAGTTCAGGCACGGCTGCATTACATGCAGGCTTTCAGGATGAACCATGCAATGACTGATGGACTGAAAGTGCTTTTGCATTTTATTGTACAAAATAAAAATAACACAAATGAAAGGAAGAGCAACGGGTTCCATCACAGTTTGCCTGACACCTTAAAAATATCTCTGAGCCTGCGGTTGGAGATAGTATGCGTCGTGACCTGTAATTCGCCTCCTTTCCCAGGCACACAGACTTGAAGACTCATGTCCTCACCACCTGTGGAGGGTGAGGACAAAGTTACTTTCTTTGATATCGACACATACTGTACAGGACTAAGTTTTGACTTGAATGACAGATGGGCACCCTGGAGCTGTCTGTGAAGAGGCGTAAGGCTAGGGTTGCCAACTGTCCCGTATTAGCAGGGACATCCTGTATATTGGGCTAAACTGGTTTGTTTCATACAGGACTGCATTTGTCCCGTATATTGACTATTAGCTCTTGTAAATATAGTAGACTGTACTGAGCAGATCTTAGATCAGATAAAACAGCTGTGGCAGATCATGTCAAATCACACCACCTGTCATCCAATCACAGGCCTCCTCACGTGCATCAGTTGTATACTGCACAAATGCACCAAGTCTTGCCTAAAAAAACGAAACGAAAACATCACACACAATCCATCCATATTTTATACAGTCGATTGTACCAACCTGTCAAAACAGGACAATTCTCCGCATTTATGAAGCACTTTATAGAGAGGATTGTTTCTAAAGGCCAAGAACAAAATGTTCTTTACCTCAACTCTCTGCACTTAACAAGTGTTGGCTGCACAGATGCTTAGATCGCTGCACTGAAAGAGAGTTTATAAGCCCAGGATGTGAGCCAACTTGGTATATTTATATCAGATTTATGTTAATTTAAATATCTATCAGTTAATACCACAGTCAGTATTCTCCAGATCAGACTTTTTATCAGTGGTGTAAAGCTTTACAGTCTCTAGAATGAAGGAGTAAAACTTTACCCAAGATGTCTTTGTCATTCCCAGCACATAGTTTCTGCTACAAGCCCCCCTGTGCTTGCACACACACTCACACACACACACACACACACACACACACTCACACACTCAAGGCTGCCTGACTTTTGGTAGCGTTCAGATTCATTCTAACTGAATTCATGAGGCAGGGAGTCACAAACAGAGTTAGAGTCACTGCTGCAACGTAAACAACGCAGATTTAAAGTAGCTTTGTTGTGTCACACACACAGTGACACAAACTGCATGTGAATAAGTTTGTGTATGTGTGGTCTATGTGTGTGTGTGTGTGTGAGTGTGTTTCTCAGCCCTAACTAAGGCAAACACAGCAGCAGCTCTCATCTGCTCTCACATCTCAGCAGCATCCCTGGAGAGAGAGAGAGAGAGAGAGAGATAGACAGACTGCTGAAGGAAACACACACACACACACACACACACAAAGGAAGACTGTTGACTTGTTTGTGAGAAAAGGAAAATAAAAAAGAAATGCGGGATGTTCTGTCCTCGAAAGTGTCACCTGATTTATGCACGCATGTGCGTTTGTGTGTGTGTGCGTGCAGACGTGTCATCTCTACATATGTGTGTTGTCATTTTCGGTGGCCGTGTGTTTGGGAAAAAAGTCACGCAGTCTTCTCTTACCACACCCATTATCACAAAAACACAAGCACAAATACAGACATCACACACAGACAGAACACACACACACCCACACACACACACACACACACACACATAGTGGATGTGTCAGACCTCCGGCTTATATTGGAAGGGATAATTACAGGAAAGAGAGTTTTGGTTTTGAATGCCCTTTGATTGCTCTGCCTCTTCCCCTTCTGTAAGCAGAGAGAGCCTGTTGACTGTGTGTGTGTGTGTGTGTGTGTGTGTGTAGACGTGTAAGCATTCATGTGTGCATGTGTTGCCATGGTAGCGTGTGAGGAAAGAGGCGTCAGTGTGAGTCTTGAGGAGGATTTTCTCATTACTTTAAAAACTTGGGGACAGAACAGATGAAAAGTTCAGACTGACATCGTCACGACCATTATCTGCAGAGATGAAATCATGAAGATTTTTAATAACATCTCCGTGCACGACATGCACCATGAATCTTTCATTATGATTAAAAAAGGAGGACTCGTAATGCAATAAAATGACTGCATTGTAGAAGTGCATGGGAGTTTTGTTTTAAACTGTAACTGTCAGCTGTTCCCAAACATAAGATGACTGTAACCCACATTGAAAAAGCTTATTCTCTGATTATGAACATGTTCATATTTCATGAAGGGAAAATATCAGTGTTAGAGAATGCTTATGACACAGCAAGACCCATCCATATGTGTAATAGTTTTGCCACACTGTAGAAATAGTTTGTTTGAGATTTTTATTTAGTGATGTTTGATGTTGATGTTTGACTTACAGCTCAGCTCTTCATCTGTTTTAAGTAATTTTTGCAGCCTTTTTCTGCCTGAATGTGGAGATTACAGGACGGTAATCAGTACAGATTAAAAGTCAAAGTAGAGAGCAACATGCAGGAAAGGTGCTACAGGCTGGACTCAAACTTACCTGCTCTAGAGGTTTCCTCATGGGAGGCACAATCAAGACTCTAAGCTACTTTGGCGTCCCTCATCTCTTTACTTATCTCGGTATCTCTTTGAAAAACCCTCACCCTCAGCAATCCAGAACTCTAGGAGCCTACTCCACTGTTGCCATGCTTCAAAGCTGTGTCTCACTTTAAGTGATAAATGATTAAATATGACCCTATGTCTGGGAGTCTAACGCTGACCATGAAAGGTATTTCAAAAGCAACAACAGGTAAAGCAGGATGTTTCTGTTTGGTAGGTTTTATGTTGATTGTCCTCTTTTAAGGAGATATACCAATTATTGGTGTCACAGTTTGAGCAAACTGTAGCGGAATCATTCAGCTTTTACAGGCAACATTTCATGCTAAGTTTTATTTGTGAAATACAAAGAAGCATAATATCACCTTTTTGAAAAAGAAAACTTGAGGGAAGTGCACAGAAATAAAAGAAGATCGAGGATAATTGGTAGAAGAAAGAAACCTTGGGCTGTGTGTTTAAAGGTGTAAAAGGGAAAGATAAGAAGGAGATGGAGATTTAAGGAAGTCAAAGGGATTGGGAGAAAAACAAAGGGAAAGAAAGTAAAAATAGACAAAGAGGCCAAGCCTATTTGGTAGACATGCTTCAAAATGACTTACTGTCTTTTTAAGAAATTATAATTTCCTCTGATAATAATAATCATTATTCAGTAAGCACATAAACAGCCTGAATCCTATAATCACTTGGCTCTTCTGGATTATCCACCTCGCAGCTCTTTGAGAGCACAGGTTTGGTTTAGGAAGTACGACAAGAAGAAATGCAAATTCTCTGTAAACCTTTAACCCCACTTTGAACCATTCCACTTTGCATAATGCAGCCCAGTGGGTCAAGTAGGGTCTTGAGGGAGACACAGTTTACCTGAAATACACGGTCCTCTGACTCTGGCCTGGAAAATGTAGTAGAGTTCAGTGTTTTCAAAGGCAAATGTATCCTTTAAGGGGAAGTATTATATTTTGTCTTACTTTAAACATACATATATATATATATATATATATATATATATATATATATATATATATATATATATATATATATATATATATATATATATATATATATATATATATATATATATATATATGAGGTGTTCGAGGTGTTCGTTGTTTGTTGCAGAGCAGTAAAAGTGATTTGTGAATGTATTCTTTCAGCCTGAGTGAACATGCTGATGTTCATTTTTGGCAGTAATCCAGGGTGTGGACACTGTCTCATATCAAGATGCGATGATCAGATCTGTTGATTCTATTATATATATCTGTTGATCTATTGCATGATGTTGCTGTGCAGCTAGCAGAAGATATAAAATGTTCCAGTGAATTGGAATTTTAATTTTTAAACCCTTATCGGAAGATTTTCTTTACCTCATTGTGCTCTTCGCTGTCAGCAAGTTTGGAGATTTAGTTTTCAGTGTCTCAAAAAATCTGTAACTCAGGGAATGCAAGCTCTGCTAATGCTACTATCAATACTCGTCATTGAGTGTGAGTTTTGAATCATTGAAGCGATGAGATTATGTCCCATCTTATCACCGTTGAAAATTCATAAAAGAAGATAAGAATTACTTGGGCTGAAACAGAAGCAGCTTTTGCACTGCGTGTTTATCCGCCATGACTGAACTTCATCCAGGTTAGCATCACAAGCATCCTCTAGGAAGGCATTTCCTTACCAAACTTTCAGCGGCTAACCTGCCGTTTCAACACTGTGACTTAGTGGTAGGTAAAAATCAGACTTTCTACTTGTATGAACTAAATTAAAAAAATTTGAGTTTTAAAATTAAAAAAAAGAAAAAAAAAACTCACTGGGACAGAAACTTTTGAGTTTTAGGTACTCCATACCCAAAGTCCACCAAGCTCAGCAAAACTCTCATGATTTCATTCAAGCGTGGTAAATTTGTCCGGGACAGTAAAGTTTCTTGCTTAAATAAGCCTTCTTGTGTTAAATCGATGTGTATTTGGATCAGTAGAACCTGTCTGTGCTCCCCTGTCTATGCTCACCTCAGTTTGTTTGCTAGCTAAAGCTTGTGTTGAAAGAGCTTTGTGTTCTGCTGTCTTCTGTGCAGCCATTCTACTTAGGGATATTAGGATATTTTTGATGCGAGCTTTGGCACACTTTTACTGTTGTTTATCAGAACTAGTAAGGTGTAAGATCAGTCACAGTGTTTAATGGTTTTGTGTTTGTAGGCGGCGTCCTCAGAAATCAAGTTGAAGGAGGTTAAGACTTCCTTTTTGTACCCTGTACAGAGACTGCTTTTAGATTGTGGAATAGCATTTAAAGAGTGTGTTCAGATAAGGATGGATTTTCTCGTCCATAACTCTGTAAAATGCAGTTTTTTTCTGATGCATTGTGGCGTGCTGAAATGTCCCAAACAAACTGCCTACACTGTGACATGTAGCTATTTAGTTTATCAGACTTTATTTCTTTTTTTATGCCTCTTCTCTTGAACTAGAGACATAAAAATCAAAGTAATCAGTTTTCTGCTGTGTGGGAGAAAGCAGTTTTATTGTGTGTGTATTTGTTTATGTCTGCAGTCCTGTTGTGTTTCTCTGCTTCTTGTGTGTCCCTCTGTCCTGGTGGCTGGTGGTTGACCAGCCCTGTCATTACGGACACCGCACACTAAATTAGTTTGTCTGGAAGTGTTTCAAAACTAGTTCAAGTCTCCTTAAAAGACATTTTCATCAAAACTTGACATGGGCATGATGGCAAAATCACATAAGTGGTCGGATTTGTAAGTGAAAAAACACAAACCGTTAAAAATGTCTCACTTAGAGTTTGTTACTTTAGAGCCTTTGGGTTTTACTCTATGCCGCTAGTTACTTTTAAACTGAAGACATTAAAATTAGGTTTCACTAAATATTTCACATTCCATCCATTTAATTACTAAAAGCTGCAACTTTTGCATGAAAAAATAATTTGTGCATCAATCATCTTAACTGCTGCAAGCAAGAAAATATGCAATATCCCAGAGAGGAGAATTAATTAACTACTGACAATCTCCTCATTTATGTGGACAGGCAATAGAAGTCTATAAAGGGAGTCTATTTCATCTAAATGATCTGAATTTGGAGTTTAGTCCTTTTTATTCTGCACCCTTTAAGTTTGCTTCAGGTCAGAGAGAAGTTTCCTGCATCCTGATTGTGCTGCTCATTATTCATGACAGTTTGGCAGAGCTCCAGGAGCCAAAAGTATGCACAATATTGATTGTTTTTCCCAGTATTTATAGGCTACAGTATAAAGTTAGAAGTGGGTCAGAAGTCTCAAAAACTGACCCATTAAGGTTACAAAGGTTCTCATTTGCTAAATTCTGTGAGCTTAATTAAGCTGAAAATGGTTTAAATGTTTGAAATGTTTGTGTCTTCTTGACTTTTTCTTCAGTTTCCTACTGCCTACAGTCTCGGTATGAAATTAAATGCATTGAAAATGTGTTTTTGTTCATATGTTCATATATAAATGTGCTTTTATTGTATGAATCCAGTCCATGTTGTCTTTTGTGCTCTATATATGAAGTGACTTGTTCTGTTCTAACACAACCCATTTTAGTATGCAGAGGTTTGCATTCAGCTCTAAGCCACACAGTGCATCAGTACTTTCTGAAAAAGCAGTTCACATTCTTCTAGTCTCATTTGACATTCTGATACCCAAATAAAAGTGCAAATTGGTGGTTAACATGCCTTTAATGTCACTGAGTTTAAAATAACACCACAAGACCCTGCACCCCTCAAATAACTCCCAGACATTAATTTAACAGGGAATCTTATTTGCCAGGCTTGGTTCTTCCATTACAAATGAGTTGCATGTCCCAGCAGTGTAAATTGACTTTGGGTGGTTTTATTGGGATGCAGTGACTCAGAGCTTTTCAGTCAGTCATGAAAATGACCATTTCTCTGGAGAAGTGACCATCTGTCCTAACAAGCTCAGCATTGCTATCAGGCAATACTTACACTCTCTAATAGGGTGGTCTGGACCCCTCAGTCTCATTTCTTCTCCCATTAACTCGATGCCGTACACCTCCCATTAGCCCTCTACAATTACAGGGAAAGGAAAGAGCTGCATCCTTAAAAGTCAAAGTGAAATTACATGCTGAACTACATAATGACAAACTAAACCATGTGTCTCCATTGGTTTGGTTTGAAACTAGCATGTTTTTGGCCTTGTTATACTGGCTATTTGAAGAGAATAGAAAACTTCAGAGTCAACAACTTAACCATCTAAAGGTTGAATTAAGTCTGTTACATTGTGACACCTGTGTATTTATATGTGTCAAATAGAAAGTGATAACATTTTCCTGCATTTTTCCATGAAGTCCAGTTGTAGACAGACTGATGAGGTGCAGTATTCAGGATTACTCACTCGGCATAATTTCAGCAACAGTTAATCTTATAAATCTGTGTTTTTATACATAAAGCAAAAAATTAAAAAAAAATGGAATTCTGTATTTAATAACGATTTCATCTTGAAATTTGAGAATTAACGGGTTAGTTTGGGGTTCCTCAGGGCTTAGCATTTGGTCCACTGTTTTTAAACTGACATTGTTACTCAATTTAACTTGATTGGATTTGTGCTGATTGGGTTTGGAGGATTTGTTTGAATGTAGTTATGTGAAACATTTATATAAAGATGCACTTGGCGTGCATAGTCAGGTATCATCTGCATATTGACTTACATAGTTGCTGTGCTTGTGGTCTTCTGGTCCAAAAGTAGGGGACCAAGTACAGAATGTTGTGGTACTCCAGATGTGATTTTATTTTAAAGTAATAACATGATACATTATTATTATTATTATTATTATTATTATTATTATTATTTTTATTATTATTTTTATTATTATTATTTTTACTGTTGAACACTGTTCAACTCATCAATGAAGGTTATAACGAGTCATGTTAAATTAATCATTTAGGGCAACTTTCGGTGAAAAAAATTCATAAAAATAGTTTGTTTTTTAATCCATATATGTGATTTAATATGTAAGAAACTATTTATATTGTCTCATTGGGTCAACCTTCTCAACTGTGGTCTGTTTTCTTTGTCAACAATCTTACCCAAAGGATGATATCTAACAGATTCTTTCCCTTTTCTTTTTCTTTCTGTCAATCGTCTGCTGAACTGTGTTCCACCTCCTCATCAGGTAAGATTTATTTCTTTTATACATCTGCCTGTTTTCTGTTTTGTCTCGCTAAAAAGAGTCGGCTCACTCTTTTCTATAATGTGGTTTCTGCTCAGGCGCTCAGACCCAGTTCATGCTGAGAGAATGAATAGTGACTTTGTTTGAAGTAGAGTGCTTGTATTTGTGTTGGATTTTGGAGTCAGTTCACATTAATGTCACAATGTTTAACAATATGTATTAGCTTTTCTGATGGTGTGTTTGTGTCTAAAGCTTGTTGCCTCAGCTTTTTGAATAAAGAATACAGAGAAAACAACCTCAAGTTGAGTTCCAGTGGAGGGAATTCTGGTGTCTTGGCTGGGTTTCACATGAGTTTTGTTTACTTTTTGTCAGAATCATCTGGCTGAGTTTGTTTTTCTTTAGTTGACATTTTGATTTCTCAAACTGTTTCACTCCATGCATTGCAATTCCCTCTCTTCTCTGATGAAGAATACCATGAGCTGAGTGTCTGAGCTGACCCAGGCATATTTTAATGGGATTACTACTGGCTGGATAATAGTGAGCTAAATCCAACAGACTATGATGATTGTGCTGTTCTCTGCCTTCATAACCAAAGACCAATCTACAGAAATTCAAATGGCAGATCTTTTTTGTTGGCCTAGACTGAATATAACATTTGATGATGAAAATGACTGCTGTAGGTCAAATATGCACGTTAATTATTGTTGATATAATCTTGGATATTATTTGGGATTTACAGTCGCTAGCAATTAAGGACTTTTAGCCATGTTTTCTTTTACGCAAGTTGCAATTGTTCACAGTCTAAACAGCTACTTGACAACTCAGACTAGATTGCAAGCTGCACATGCATGCATACATTTTATTTAAATAGATTACCTGAAGATGAATTGTCTTTAAATGATGGCAGAAAGGTTCCAGGGTTGCATTACAACAGAATGCGTTGGCTCTTTCTGCTCCCCACACAGACTGTTTTCTGGGGTACAGCCAAAGCCTTCTAAAATACAATTACACAATGAGACTCCCACTGAAAATGGAAGGAAAAGCACATCCAATGTCAAAATCCAGTCCCGCATCTCCAGCTTATACATTTCTATGCAGATTCTGTAAATAGAGATTATTGTTAACCTCATGAGCTTCGCCATTGAGAGTGTATTGTTGAGCCATTTCTATGCAGGTTTAAAGATGTGATGTAATGTGTTATGATACAATAAATACTGGTTCTTTTGTAACATACCAATAAAAAGGATTCAGCATAAGTTGTCTGAGGATAGACCAAAGTTATATTTGTCAACTATTTTGGGAAGCTGCTCAGAGCGAGTGTCCAAACTCTGACGCACATCACGAATGAGATAAATATAGCTTCATTATCTTGAACACTGCCGTGTCCATAAATGAACTGAGCTTTTCTTTGAATACCAGCCCAAATGTCTGATTCAGGAGTTTCATTCCCTAACTTATACTTAAATTCATGGTATATTAACTATAACTGTGACCCCATATCTTCGCTAAGTCTAGTTTGTACAAAGAGATTTTATAATCCTGAGGGTTTTATAGTTATTGGAGGGTAAGCACGCAGAAAAAGGAGGCCCTCTCTTGGCAGTCCTCTCAGAGTCTCACTGCTTTGCATTATGGGATTTATGGGATTTACTTGCAGGTCTGTGAGAGTTCTTGTCAGGTGTATCTCTCCAAACTCGGCTTGCACAACTTGTCTGTGAGAGCTTCTGTTGAACCTGAAAGACTGGCTCTGTCCTCCTCCTTAGCTTGGTGTGATTGCTAACAGTGAAGTGTTTGGGCTTGAAGGATAAACCCATAAAAAAACAAGGTCATGTTCTTGTGTTTTATTTCTGTTGTTTAGCTTTTTTTTTCCCTCCCAGAGCCAGGTGGCTTTGGCAGGATGGTTTGATTTAGTGAGTGATACAGGAACAGAATGAGCATCACATGACCCCCTTCTGTCTGTCTAATAATAACTTTGAATGATATTGTCTTTTTATGATACAGGTCTCCTAAGTATTGTGTTTAATGGCCGGATGGGATGGATTATGAATAAAGTAGCACATGTGAGTGCAGAAACACAAACACAGCCTCCGTGGACGGGAAGGTTATATTAGTGTGTTGTTTGCTGTGTATGTGAGGCTAGCTCGCAGGAGGAAAACAGAACGGCTCAATTATCTGTGACCACATGAACTCGCTACATGCTAGCTTTGCACACACAGTCAGTCATGGCAGTGAAAGAAACACGGCTCCTGATGTGGGAGTTATAACAGGGCTGCTGATTGTTGTGCTGCTTGAAGCATTTTTCACCGTTGTCAGCTTGAATTAGATGGAAAGTCTGGGTTTGATAAGATGTTTTGGATGGATTCATTTAAGCCGTACCAGTCATAATTTGTCTCAGGAAACAGACTTTTATTTTTTAAGATGTGGTGTTATGCTTTCTTTTTTTAGATTCAAATATGAGGATGAAATGTTGGATGTCAGGACTAAAAATGGAGTTTCAAATTGTGTTTTAGGAGTGTGTTGGAGGAAAAGTCTACAGTTTGCTCCAAATGGCTTTAAAACATCACAGCAGACTTATCAAGATAACCAGGAGAGTTGCTTTGTTTGTTGCCTCAGTTTTTCTTGTGGTCTCTTTTCTAAACTGTCCAGGTCAGATTACAGATCTGAAACACAGGGCCTTGTTTCATAATTTGGCATTTTACATCAAGAAACATTGGTTAACTCAATAACAATGACTTTGTAGGATGGCAACTGTGGAGGAGGCTTCTGGAGAGCTGGATAATTGGAAACCCATAGGATGACCCATAGGATTTGAAGGGCTGTAACCGACAGATTATGGATTTGTCTGTCTGTACACCCTATTCAGCTTCAGACAAAAGAAACATTATTACGTCAACAAGAAAAATTATAGGTGGATAGCGCCATCTGTTGTTTAAAAAGGGAATGCCAACCTTCATTTTTTTCACGTTGACTTAAATCAACCTTATTGATTTTTAAATATCTCAGATTCCTTTTTGCCCTAAAGAAGCTCTGCAATAGTAAATATTTCTATATTAAGTTATTATTATTGTCACATTTAGCTGGCCTTCGAAACCTCCTGAAATGAATGATGACTGATTCCTGGAGATTACTTCAACTTTAGTTGATCTAAATAATTCTGCTGAAAAGAAAATTTTAATTTACAGATATTTCAAAGAGGTGGCATACTATTGTGTCATTAGCTGCGTTTCCATTACACCTTGAATTGTGCAAAACCTAAATATTACAAAGAAAAAAAATGGTAATGGAAACACCAAAAGTTTGAAAAACCTTAGATTTTGATAAAAGCTTTCAGAAGTTTCGATATTGAAGTTTGTCACAAATAACAATGGAAACACCTTTTTTTTACAAAAATACCTCACTGGGCATACTGGGCATACAGGTTGCTAGCTTGTACAGGGCTATGGCTACTTAATTCTTTGTCGATACTGGCTCCCGAGGGGATAATGGGTCTGGTGCTGCTAGATCCTTGATCCTCGAATGTAGGAATGTCCTGAAGTTTTGGATCCAAGACTCCTCTGTGAACTCCTCGGCCAAGATCCTCTCCCAAAAGTCCCTAGTAAGTGGCCCCTGCCACAAATTAGGACACTGGTGTTTATAGTTAAATAACCTCTGCCTTCATCTGTTAACAAAAACAGTAACGCCCACCCAAATGACAGCTCCAGCTCTTAAGATGTTTGTGATATCCATGGTTACTGCCGGTTACAGTCCTCATACCTTCTTCCATATTTGAATATCACGGGACAAGATTTTACTCATCATGTGCAATTCTAGTCTTAATGGAAATGCTAGCAAGGCGCAATTGTACTTTGTTGAAACTTCAGAAATATCGCTTTTATTTTGTGAAAAAGTATAATGGAAACACAGCTATTGGTGGAATTTTAAAGACTCTTGAACTTTTAGTTTATGTTCATTTAACCAGCTCTGTCACAAGACATGGACATGCTCTGGACATGGAGTTGGATAGTTTTTGTGGTGGGTAAAATACCTTTGAGCTTATTCCAACGTTCAACATTCATGACCATCATTTTGCACCCCTTTGAAGCATGCCTCTAAAGGGATTACTAGATGTCAGGCACTCAAAATGTGTTCTCATCTTGTCTTTATTATTGTCGAAACTGCAGCTGCACTTATCTTGTTTGTGTAAGTTGGTGCTGAAATATTAAATCAGCTTTGTTTGGCTTCTGCCATGGTGCACTCAAGCAAAGACAGCAGTCGAGGATTAAGAACTGTACTTATAGCCTCTCTAGAGTTCTCAATTTGTGGACTCTTTGTGTGGAAAGTGAAACAGCCAGCTCATTAAGTACACTGAAACACCCATGGGTGGCTCCCAGGACAGCTCAGCCACTGCCCAAAGAACTGACCTGCTATCAGATTACCATCTCCATATCCTGCTATAAGCCTGTGGAGGGAAAAGCCCAGAGCAGATTCAGATTCAGGCAGCAGAGACTCTGATCTCACAATCTGACATCTGTGGAAGTCACGGATCTGTTTCCTGTTCACACACCCTGTCACTGAGTCGCTCTCTAGTAGTCACTTGGACTAAAACATCACTTTCACAGCCAGATCCCTGCCAACTCAAATCTGGACATATTTTAATGTGAGCTGTTTCTGACAGAGCTTTTGCCAAAGTCAGAAATTCTGGCTTGTATTTTGTGATTGGCAACAACAAGGCATTTATTTTGATTTCCTCCACAGGAAAAGACAAAATTATTATATTTTGTAGAAGTTTAGCACTTCTTTCGCCTTTTTTATTTCCTGGTGACTTGAAAAACCCAAACAAGACAATTTGCCAACACTTTTCTAGACTGCCTGTCAGGAAACTGCGGGGCTGCCCTGAAGTTGATCATTGGCTGTGCAGGAAACTTGCTTTTCTATAAATCTCTCCACTTTGGTTTTTAAGATTGCACACAGAGCAGTTTGGTGTCTCAAAATGACCCTAATGCTGCTATAAAGTAAAAATACTTTCAGAGCTCTTCTTCCTGGCTGAACAAAGCAGCCTTGTAGCAAAAGCAGGTAAAAGTACTGAATACATGAGTTTTCAAGTAAAAATTAGTATTTCATGCACGCCTTTCTTCATTGTACACAGTGATGTTGGATGGATCTTGCACGGAATTGCTGCTTAGCTTGTTTTTGGGCTCAGATGCCCACAGTGCTAATACTTAGATAATTTGGTCCCTGTCAAAATCTCCCAGTGTTAACTTTTTCCAAATAAACTACCTTGGTAATTACAACTCATTAAGCAACTAAATAAGTGGGATCTGTCTTTAGATGTCCAGCTTGGCAGCAAACTTACGGTCTTTCACATGTAACTCCAAACATTTTCTTGATGATGTTTAGGCTGAGCTACACGGTGGCGCAATTGTTGCGTGGGTTCTCCCCGGGTACTTCAGCTTCCTTCCACCGTCCAAAGACATGCTTATCAGGTTAATTGGTGATTCTAAATTGCCCATAGGTGTGAGTGTGAAAGGTTGTCTGCCTCTATTTGTCAGCCCTGTGAATGACTGGTGACCAGACCAGGGTGTACCCGCCTCTTGCCCTAAGACAGCTGGGATAGGCTCCAGCAACCTGCTACACTGAACAAGATAAGTGATATAGAAGATGGATGGTTGGATGGATGTTAAGACTTTTAGACCCTGGTATTCTCAGGGACTTTCCTTTCACAGTGGGAGATTTTTATTAGACAGGCACTCAGAACTCAAAATACTCAGTTTGATTTAAGCAACAGGAGTATCTTGGTAGGGCATGCAGGAGGAGAATTCAGTAAGCTTAGCTCAGCTTCATAGTATCACTTTAGCATGTAGAAGGACCTTTCCAACTTTCAAAAATACAAACACAAAATTCAAAAACCCTGATGCAGACATCTGAGATCAGTCTAAGGTGTGAATTGAAAGAAACATTAGATAAAAGCTTCACAAAACAGAGCAACGCCTGCAAGCTATTAGAGTGTTGATCAGTACAACTTGAGTTGACTGACTGAATTACCGTAATTTCCAGACTATAAGTCGCTACTTTTTTCACACGCTTTGAACCCTGTCGCTTAAACAATGAAGCGGCTAATTTCTGTATTCTTATGGGCTAACAAGCTTCATGCCACTGATACATTTAGCCACGTCTCATCAGACCAGTGAAATTACAGAACACGTCATAGTGGACCCATGAAACTGTTCAAATTAAATCAAACGCACTTACACTAAATTCTTCAGATCAGTCATTTTGTGCTTCATGCACACACCCTCATCATGGAAAACACACAAGGAGATGCATGTGATGCAGCTTTAGAGTTAAAGTAGATCAATCTGGCTGTCAAAAAAGGGAGATGAGAGAAGATGTGTGACAAAGTAAATCTGAGGCTGTTCAATTCTGACACTGAAGAAGAAGACGACTTAAGTGGTTTTATTGTGCAGGACGAATATGAAGATAGTGAACACTGACCTATCTCGCAACTTTTTGCACCACAGCATGGTGTCATCAGCGTAAAAATCATACTGAGATGTCACCAAACCATTATGCTGGGATCTGTTTTATAGACCACATGCACTGACTTTGTCCTTTTGTCTCAGTCTGTTCAGTGTATAGAAACCTTTGTATAGAGTAGAGTGTATAGAGAGCCAGGGATAAAGAGGGGGAGTACGGTGTGTTTTGATGGTGGGAAAAGGGAACAAAAACAGCCTGGTTGCCATGTTTGGTCTGTGCTGCTGCCTGCTTGTTAGCCTTGAACTCTGTGTATCATCTGTTCACACTCAGCACCTCAGGACAAATACGATCTCCTATCCCTGCTAAACACCAGGTGGTGTGTGTTTTCTCGATGTCCCTGAGACTGCAGCAGAATTAGACACCAAAGACAAAGATGCAGAGGATTAAATGAGAGAAACAAGCAGCAAACTTCAGCTGCTGTCATCACAACATCAGAAATGTTATAAGAATGGGAAGTATTCTCCTGAAGGACTCAGGCTGTTTTTCTCTGACTTAGCGGGGAAGGCCTGACTACAGCGACCTTGCAGATAGGACTTTATCAGCAGAAAAAATAAACCTATGAAACAACTTTATTGACTTTTCCATCTGCGGCTGGTTGAGTTAGTATCATCTCTCCTGCTGGCGGCTGGAGGGTCGGCTCGACTTCCATCCAAAACATTTCTGGAAGGTTCCTTCCAACACACGGTGCTCATACGACCCCTGAAGCCACAGCTCTATGTGCATGTGTGTGTGTGTATGTGTGTGTGTGTGTGTGCAAGTGCGTGTGTTTCAACCGGGTGTGTCCTCACATTAACTCAGTTATGTCAGCTCCACTGAGAGGGATGATTTCTGTGTCACCGTGTGTGTGTTTATCAGTTCCGTCTGTGCTGCTGTAGATCAGGAGTGAAACAGGAGAACCATTTCCTCCTTCTTTTGGACTGTTTTTTGTTGTGGTTCCTACCCTTGAGGGGAGTGGCTCAGGGAAAGGATTAAGAAACAGATGAACAAAATTTTCACAGAAGGAGAAAACGTTATTACAAGAAAGAGAAAACAGAAAACATCTTGAATCTTTCATATAAGGACTAAATTTTGGCTGAATCATTTTTTTTTTTGGTTTTATTTTATCACTGCAAGAGAAATCTTAGTTTATGTGACGACATTTTTTTTGAGCAGTGAAGAAGAATTAGCCTTTGGAGGAACAAACAGATTTTTGCTGATGCTGATAAACTGATGCATCTGATTAGTGTGTTGGCAGCGATTGTTAAAGGGGAGGTATTGTGTTTTTTCCAGGCTTTGTACTGTCCCCTCTTCTACCCCCACACTGACTCTACATGATTTACAGTTCAGTTGTTTTAGAAAACCTTTATTGCTTCTGTCTGAAGCACTTTCTTTAAGCTGCTGTCTCTTTAAGGCTCCCTGCTCCACAAACCCCCTTCCCTTTGAGTGGCCAGCCCTCTGGAGGCCTCTTAAGTGCAGAGCTTTGGGCAGACCTTGGTGTTTGAGGCCCAGCCCTCCAATGCCCCATCAACCAGTGACAAGATCCTTATGTAATGACTTTATCATCATGCTTTGCAGACAGATTCAGGGATTTCTACAACATATGAATACGTTGCACTAACATTAACAATAGGCATTGTTACGTCATATCTGTGTTTAGAAATGTGGGAATGCGTAATACCCCCTTTTTAAAACGAATTCCTAATCCAGTCCCACATTTCACTGACAGTGTTGGTGGAAAGTCAGACATTGGAGCACCTCAGAGAACAAACACCCTTAGAAATCAAGGTGGGCAAAAAGTAATATTCTTATTCTTATGACAAATTTTATTTTATTTACCTTGAAGGAGCTGTCTGTTGGTGTTGATTTGGCACCCACAGTGGACAAATCTCTCTTTGCTGATAGTATCCTGTACAGGTGAAAAGAAGCGTCTTCTGACAAAAATCTGCTTTCCTTTGACGTTCAAATATCACTCAAAGAGAATCTTTTCTTTGGAAATGTATGACAAAACAGCGTTTTTGAAGTGCGCTGTCTGACACCTACCCACAGGCAGCAGATTCAGACATGAGAAACACTTTTAAGCATATCTGATCTTTGTGTAGATGGTTTTCTTTGTATTTGTAGCTCATTGTGGGGCATCAATAGTAGCATCAGTGTATGGTCTCATAACCACCTAAAAACTCCTCACAGGAGCTTTATTTCTCAGTTTATAAATAATTCTTTTTCAATGTTGAAACTTCAGGAAAATGGTGCCAGACCAGAGAAGTACAGTTCAATAATCGAGTTTGATGGCAGAAGAGGATAGAAAAACTGAATATTGTACAAGCTTGTAGAAAGTAATGACTGCAAAGGGGCAGCCAGCAGTTTTTCAATCACTTCTGTCAGGAGCATAATTAATTATTCAGCAACTTCCTTCAGCTTAATATCAGACTAAATAACTTCTCTGAGTTTTGAATCCTGACTTTAAATCGGAGCTCTTGCAGTAACAGCCCCTCTCTGCTCTCAGGCTCTGACCTGTGTGTCAACTCATCCAACCATCACTGTTTTTTTCTGCCTCTCCTCCTCTCACGGGCTGTTTATTGACAGTAATGCAATTGTGTGAAATGGCAGCTGTCAGTGTGATACTTCAGTCACTCTCTGACTGGCTGACGTCCGAAGCACGAGCCTGTCGAGCCTTTTCTGCAGCAGTATGAGAGAACGAGGCGGACGGAGACAGGTGGAGCTGAAACTCACTTTCCTAACTTGAGCAAGCAAACACGGCTGCATGTGTGTGTTTCTGTGTGTACGTGAAACACCGAGAAAAAGAGAGAGAGAGGGAGCTGTGTTGGCTCTCGGTCTGTTTCCCAATTGAAATCTCTTAAAGGTGCTCAGCTAGACCACTCATTTCTCATGCTGACACACAAAAACACACCCAAACACACACTCACAGAAATTGGTCCTGGGCCAGGCACCCGAGCCAAATCTCCAACAGCACAATAAACACACACACACATACATGCACACACAGGATGTCAGTGCCAGGCCTGCACAGCCAGGAGAAAATGTTGTGTCATGTTGTCTGCAGAGAGGATCAGAGAGATCGAGCTGGTGGTCTGTGACCTTTGACCCCTTCAGTCAGCAGGTGTGTTTAGGTGAATTAAAGGCCATGCTGCACCATTAACCCTTAAAAGCCTGACCTATCAAAAAAAAAACAGCCAGGAAATTCTATTTATTGGAACTGAGATGTTTAGTGACCCTTTTCACAAAATCCACAAAAAATATTGCTGTATTTTTTTTGTTTATGATATATTTTTGTATTACATTTGATACATTGGGTGGTTTTGGAAACTTATTTTTCTAACAACAATGTGATAAATGGAAAAAAGTTAGTTTTGTCCTTGACATTTTTAAATGTAGAACATGTCAGGAAGTTTTTCTCTTCATATAGCACTCTTTATGGCCTATTTATTTCACTTTGCGGTCGGCGCTATAACAGTTTCTGTCCTTGATCAGGAAAAGATGCACGACGTGAATAGTGATTGCTGGTGCAGTGCTTGTATTTCTGTTGGGTTTCCCATGTAGGAGGATGGTCCGTGCTATCCCTTCTCACATCAAGAGATTTGATTTTTTTTTTTTTCCTTTTTGCGTCGCCCTTCACTGACTCCTCCCTTGTGTCCTGTGTTGATGAGATCTCAACATCTTTGCTTGTATGGGCTACACTTTCATTTGCATATCCTTCCTCATCAATACTCTTTCATCATCATTCATGTCCTGAGGAGTCCATTCCTCATCCTCTTCATCCTCTTCATCTTCATCCTCTCCAAACTGCTCCAAGTTACTTGTTTTTCCATCCAGTGCATTTTTTAAGTGCTTTTATTGTCCCTCATCTTCCTTGTTGTACATCCCTTCATTGTCCATATCTATTTTAGCAGTCTGTTTGTATGCAGACAAACTGAGCTCTTTCTCTCTCTCTCTTTCTGTGTAAGTGACTGCAGAAACAGGGTGAGCACTCAGAGAGCTGCTCTGCCTCAGCTGCTGTTTGTATCTTTAAAAGATTAGACTGAGTGGAGCAGCCTGTGGAGAGGGAGCAGACCACTGTGAGCCACTCTTATCACGGGGAAGCTAAATCCAGTCAAAATGTTCCATCTTTGGAAGCCGGCTGATAAGAGGCTCGTCTGATGGACTCGGAGGTCGCTGACAGATGAGGCTAAACAACACTGAATAATTTAACTCTGTCACAAAATCAAAAAACAAGGGAGCTGGAACTCCAAAAGCAGACTCTAACTGACTTTTCCCTCAGTGTTTGTGACATTTTAATTTTATTAAAATTAATAAACCCAGAATAGTTTAGATTATCTTCCCTTTGAATGGCCATAATCATCACAGTTATTGCTTGCATTGCAGAAAGTTGATTATTTCAGTGCCCGCTCCCCCCCTCTCACAAAGATGCACATCAGTGGTGTCTTGCAAATTTTTTTGTGGTTGCAAACGTTGCCTTGGGCATGAGCCTAAATAAGGAGGACATTTAACTGGGATTTTTACATTGTAGCTGAATATTTTAGAATACGATTCTGCACGCTGAGACTAACACTGCTGTCCAATTGAACGTTTTCCTGATGTTGGTTTTTGGGTGTATGGATGCATCTGTAAATCACTGAGGCTAAAAAGACTAACAGATCTGCTAAACCTTGTGAGACACTCATCAAAAGAAACAAGCTGCTGATTTAGAAATGCATGCAAAGTGTTTCTGGGGGAACATAATGGAACATGCAGCGAGGAAAATGAAGATAAATCAAATACACAAATAATGCGAAAGAAAACTCATGCAGGGAAAAAATAAAGTAGAAATGCTGCAAACAGACGTGCCAGTGGAGAGGATTGAGACGGGCCCAATCTCAGCGTCCACACTCACAGATTTTGCGTCCCATCTGAGTCTGTGAGGGCTTAGGGGTGTCCTGCTGTCAAATTGGTTAGTGTGTTTAGGCTCTCGTGCTGACTTTTTTTGTGAGCCCTTGATGGACCCTCTCCATAAGTGAGCACATTTGCAAACTTATTGTGAGGGAATTACCCACAGTTCACAGCAATGTGATATGAAACACGGGGTGCCTGCAGACACGGGAGGGTAAACAAACAGAAATTAAGAAAAGGGGCGTAAACAAGAATTGTGGAAATTGAAACCATTTTTGACACCCAAGGAATTTAAGTCAGTCTGCTTTTAAAGAAGGAATATATAAAACTGCCTAAATCCGCCAAAATCTATATATCTGTTTACATACGTGTGTGCACGTGTGCACTTTATTTAATACAGTAAGATTTTTACACTGATAAAGCCTTTGTCCTTCAGTTTTGTTGTTACGCCGTTTTGACTTATAGAAGTGTATCTGTAAAAATTGCAGTTATTTCTACACTACAAATTGTTCAATAATATTTCCAAATGCTGCTCAGTTGAGCAACTGGTGCTTTCGCTCACTTTCCAGGTGATGTCAATTAAGTCCATAAGGGCTCAGAACCCAGGGTTTAGGGGGCATGTTGATATTAAGCCATGAAATTCTGTTCACATCCCTTATGAACTGTTTCAGTCAGGGCCCTCTTCAGGTCTGGAGTACTTCAGTCGTCAGAATTTGCTGTAAGTTTTATGATATTGTGACTTTTTTGATCTGCATATTATTGTGTTTGCAGTGTGTTCAGGCTTTATGTATTTGCTTTTAGCAGCACTGTGTTGTTTGTTTGGGTTTTTGTGTTTGTTTTATGCAGTGCATGTCTGATATTGCATCTGTTTTAGTCTTTTGTATGAGTTTAAGAATTTGCAGCACATTCCCTCGTATGAAGACTGTTCAGATCTTTGAAGATGGGTTAGTCTCGTCAGCCACAGACGTAAATATTTTACAAAGAAACTAATAGAGACAGTTTGACCCTATTTGATGTCATTTGTGTTGTTGCCAGTTAACATATTTTCACATGTATTCAAATCTCTTGAACGGGGTATTGCATTAATTGTCTTTCCATAACAGATTTATTTGTTCTTAGATTACTTCATGATGACAGAAATGTCTAATGAGTGTGTGGGAGCTGCCATGATCTCCTGGTAGTTGTAGGATTTCTGTAGTGGAGGTGTTAGTCTGTGTGTTTACTGCACGTTTGTATGTGTGTGTGTGTGTGTGTGTGTGTGTGTGTGTGTGTGTGTGTGTGTGTGTGTGTGTGTGTGTGTGTGTTCCTCAGCTCTGCAGGCCTCACAGCAACAGTTCTGCAGACCTGGCAGCCCCGTCTTAGCAACTGTCTGAAGCCCACACACACACACACGCACACACACACACACACACACACACACACACACACACACACACACACACACACACACACACACAGGCACACTTCATCAAACACTAAAGGGATTCATGTGGCCTCTCCACAGCTAATTGAAATTATCTGGGCTGAAATGAATGGGCCTCTTCGTGTGTGTGTGTGTGTGTGTGTGTGTGTGTGTGTGTGTGTGTGTGTGTGTGTGTGTGTGTGTGTGTGTGCGTGTGTGTGTGCTTGCACTTTCCCCCCTTGTTTACTCGAGGAAAGACAAACCACGCAGTGAAGAGGGTAATACGAAAGCAGCAGCATGCTTGGCCTCCCAGAGCATTCCCTACAAATTTTCCATTTCCAGGCTGCAAGTAAACATAAGACTCCACTTAAACAGTTTACTACATCCTAATTATGAGAAAACCTCAGCTCATTTACTTCTGTGGTAGCCTACCTGGAGGTACGACTCCCTGAGGGTTAGTTTAGTATTTCTGAGAAGTCACGGTTTGCTAATGAAGACAGGGGAACAAGAGGAGAACACGTTTGTGCAAACAGGGAGTGCTCGGCTAGCTTGTATTGCATCAGCTAAAGTCATGTCCTAACTGTTCTCCCCTGACCTGCAGACTTCTTCACTGGGGATACTGACTAAAGAAAGTCTTTGATTTTATTTATATGTAGCAGTAATGAGCCAGAAGACTCCAGAAGGTGCTTAACAGACCTTCTTCTTCTGTTTGGATTATTTTGTGAAGTTTGTTGCTGTTAATATTATTCTCCGCATCAGTTTGGGACAGTTTCTTTGCCTATGACATAAACAACAACAACAACCTCCTCCAAAACCAGACAACCATCAAATATTTAAAAAAGTGTTATTTGGCAACTATATAATACAGTAACAAAAAAAGTCAATAATATGAATATCAGACATGGAAGACAGTCTTATTATTCAAACTTCAGCCCCCACCATGTCTTTGGTCACACAAAACACACTCTGTGCTGATCACTTTGATACTGTGGCATTGGCTAACTCCTTGCTTGTGCCCAGATTTCTGTGACATTATTGTTTCATTCTTATGTTACCATGATATACTGTCTCTATCTATCTATCTATCTATCTATCTATCTATCTATCTATCTATCTATCTATCTATCTATCTATCTATCTATCTATCTATCTATCTATCTATCTATCTATCTATCTATCTATCTATCTATCTATCTATCTATCTATCTATCTATCTATCTATCTATCTATCTATGGTACGGTACTGAAATGTTGATGAATGTGCACTGTAACTTCAACCCTCATAATGTCCTCTCGAATGCCATAAACTTTTTGTCCTCTGGGGTCAAAATGAACCTGCCTGGTTTGACTTTTTCTTTTTAGCATATTGTATAAATTCTGTTACACCTTTAGTCCTACATCAGTTGAACCCGTTTCCACAGTTTTTCCCTTTTTTTTGGAATTAAGGGCTAATAGACGTCATTTACAGAAAATGTTTACCCTGTTGTATGACAGAAGAAGATTTAATTTGGGGTCTAAATGACACCCAGGTAAACACGGGGGATTAGGTAAATAAATAAATACGTTAAGGTCAGGGTTAGTAAACAAACCAATGTATGACATCACAGTTTCTATGTCAAACTCTTTGATATAGTCAGTGTTTTTTTAGAAATATGTCTTTTAGTGTGCTTGGGTGTTGGGGTGTTTTATCCCTACATTTCCCAAACTTTGTCCAAATACATATTTTTACCATCAGTTTTTGTCTTCCTAAGACTGGAGTGTCTCATTTGGTTTTCCATTTTTAGAGTACACACTTTATTCAATTTGTCATGTGTGCAGCATCCAAAAAAAGGAGATAGATATTCAGTGTGATCTATTTTGATAGAGATATAAAGATGATCCTCCTTTTGGATTCGTCTTCAGGCTGGGGTTTGAACCTCACAGTGGTACGAAGAATGCACATTCCGCTGTTGATTTATTATATTCACTATGTTTCTTAGCCTTTGGACCTCTCACTGTGTATGAGTGCCCTTCCATTCTCATTTATTCATGTGTTGTATAAACATCACAGTAACAATACACCAATCAGTCACCACCCCATGCTTCCATAACAACTCCCTACCTCCCTCTCCACTCCGTCCTCTCCACTCACTTTAAATTTGCCCTTTTCTGTGAAACTCGGAGCGTCTTGTCTGCAGAGTAAAGAAGAATTAGGTCACATTTCTCTGCAAATAGAAAGTTGTCAGCATGGGGTTAAAACTGGAGGCTGGCAACCTGCTGATGAATGCAGGGCACGTCTAACACAGACACTCACACACATAACCAGGCCACAGTTTCTTCCCTGTCAAAAAGTGTGTGTGTGTGTGTGAGAGAGAGAGAGAGAGAGAGAGAGAGAGAGAGAGAGAGAGAGAGAGAGACTCTTTGGTTAGCAGAGGAGGATGGAGGGTTTAGACTCTGCAGTATTTCTTTGTGAATGAGCAGAGGGCTCTCTGCTTTTAAGGCCATGTGGACGATTTAAGCCGCAGAAATAAGTCTTGTTTTGAACCAGGAATAGGTCCAAGGCTTATCTGCTTCTGAAGGCCGTGCTAGTCAGAAAGTTAAAAACAATGTGAACGGTTATTTCTTGTTCTTTGTGCTGCAAAAAAATAAGAATCTTTGGCTCCACCACGTCAGTGCATTGTCAGAAAGTAACTTGATTTGTTCTTGGATAAAGCAAGGCTAATTTGTCATGAATTATTCTTTTTATTATTTACTATAACAAAGGTTGTCCTTTAGAGAATACAGAGTAAACGTGGCGGGATTACAGCTGGCTGTCCTGGCATGTATTCTGTCATTCAGCAGCAAAAATGAGGAAATGAATTTGCTCTGGGTACAAGTTTGTTTTTGTTTTGTTTTGTTTTTTACACTTGCTGCCATGTTCATGAGCTGTAACATCAGGACAACAACACTTCAAAATAAATCTGCCCCTCTTATTGTCTTTATGAGTATTCTGTCCAAGGCGATCCAACCAGCAATCTTGAAGCTAAAACAGTTTCAAGTTACATTTCCAGGCTGAGGATGCTGTGAAATAGATTATTCGGACAAAGATTTGGTTATGATGAGCTTCAAATAATGTCCAGATCAAAAACATCTTGTGTGTGGCCAGCCTTATTGTGTCGGCAGGCTTTCCACTCTGATGTGCGACAGAAATGGTCCATCATGTTGCCCTCTGTCTGTAGAGATTGGAGCTTGTCACTCTTTGTGACTCACAGACCAGCCTGTTGGACATTTCACTTCATACTCTGTCTCTCTTCTCTTTGTTGCCACTGCCACTTGATTCTTGTCCTCTTTGTGGTTAAAGCTGAAACCTGTGTTGTAATTTAATCCCTTGAAAAAATCTCTTTTTTTATACAATCCTGTTTAAATGGATGTCAGACAAAAATGTCATAGCAGGGCTCTTTAGCCTTTCTGTGGTGGAAAACTTCCATGTTCGGGGTCATCGTGTGTCTGATGAGTTCAACATGTGGTGTCAAACATGGTTCAGGGGAATGTTGTGGGTTAGCATCAGCTCAGTGAATATTTTTTTTAAGTCATCTTCTGGACTCGACAGATTTCTGCTTGAGGAGAAAGTTTCCTTTTCTGCAAATTGCGTGCTCATGGAGGATTAATGTGGCGTTCACTCTCCACCTGCTCTTTTTAAGTTTCCTCGAGGTCTGTTCTCGTATTTTTATTCGCTGCATAGATAAGTCTTAATTGATTACTTCTTTTCTGGAAATGCGTCATGGGAGTTGTAGTCATTGTAGATGGAATGTTGGTCCTTGGTTATTTTTTTTTGCACTTTTAGACAAAATGTACATGTTTTCACCATCTTTTGTTCCAAAGAGATCAACTCAAAGGGTTTCAGGTTTATCTAAGCTTATAAAAGCTTTGACTGAAGGTGACATTACATCAGGATTTGGAGCCTAAGTTGGAGTATAATCCATGGAAAGTCCCCCAATCTGTATTAGCTTCTCAGAAATGGCACAACCCCAGTGTAGGGGGTTCGTTCTTGGAGATTTTCACAATCACTTTCTCTGTTTTCATTCGGATAAAAGCACGTTAGCTGATTATCTTCAGCAAAGAAAAACTTAATGACCACTTGGGAAAAGTCTCCGTTTTGATCCCACAGAAATCCTCCCTAATGGAGCCGCTTTTCATTCATATTTCTCTGTGTGCTGTTTCAGAAGTTTGGATTGACAGCCTGAATGAAAGAGTAGCGTCTTTCTCCTCCGTCACACAGATGTTTAATTCACATCTCCGTGGAAAATCTCCGACACTCTCAGCGACGGAGAGATGAATATTTCAGCTCAGCCAGGCCCCCCGAACTCCAAAGCACGTCTCTGCTACAAAGCCAGAATCTCTTCCGCCTCATCCACACTCAGTCATTAAATATTGAGCGGCTTGTCAAAGGCATGAACCTGTTCTTTCTTTGGGATGTCATTTGGATATGGATATGACAGAGTAATCCCTGTAATGGAATCCCAAAAGTCCACATGAAATTGCTCAAGAAACACTCCTCTTCCGTCTGTCTGTGAAACAGCTTGAGACCGAGGGAGCTAAATGTTGAAAAAAATCCTATTTTTAACTTTTTAAATCAGGTTTGCAAACATGTCTCTGTATGTCTACATTATATTTAACCAGACAATATGTATTTTTCATCAACTATGATGAGTACTCTCTTGTATTTTACTTCCATTTGTTCCTACAGGCCCTGAGCTAGCTGTGAGAGCTCTGTTGATAGTACCACTTTATGTTTCATTTACAAGCTGGACTTTTTTTTTATTTAAGGAGATTGAACCCAAGAGATGTGCATGAAAGCCACGGACAGACTGGATTGTTTTCTGAGAAAAGTTTGAAGAGTGGTGAGGTAAACAAAACTAAAACGTAGAAGTGCAGGACAACAACGTGACGCTGCAGTAATCCTGTAAAAAAGACGTTTGTTTTACCAAAAAATACAAGAGTCACTGCAGTGATTATTATGAGAGGAAAGTGGAAGTCAGGGTGTGTTTTATATGAGCTAGAAACTGTTGAGTTTTGAGATGTTGAGACATCTTTTTTCAATAGATTCAACCACTAAAGGAGAATCTGTGAGCTGAGACTTTAAGCATAAAAAAGCCTCTTTTGTCTGTATGGAGAGTAAAAGCAGGCAGAACAAAATCCTTTGTTATGGCCTCCACAGTAACCTGAGGATTATTTTATCTCTTAACAAATAGAAATCTGTATGAAGAGCAGCTTCCATCTGGAGAAAACTTTTAATGATTTTCATTAAATCCCTTAACTGTGATGATTATGCCACATATCAGTAACTAAAAGATACCAAGCCCACTTAGTGGTCAGCTTGGGTACTGAGTGACAGTTCCATTTGGAAACCTGTTCCAAATTTGTCATACGAAGACCAAGAAAATGGATCATGGCCAACTGCAACAAACAATCTCAGGTTTGGCTAAGCTTTGCTGAAGATGACATTCAACCCATTAGTTGGAGCCCTCCAAACTCAAAACATCTTCAGAATGACCTCATCGGAGTGCAGATAGCCTAGTGGTTTAGGTCAGGGGTTCCCAAACTTCACCATGCCAAGGTCCCCCAAACAGCATTAGCAAACCAACAGATTTTTTTGGTGGGTGGTATGAAGCTAAAAATGATGCTTTCAGGGTCCGCTTGGTCAAGGTAACTTGCTGCATGAATGCAGCAGATTGCCTGACCAAATGCTCTTCTTTATGTCTAATGAAGTCTACTGTTTTTTCAGCCTGTGTTGGGTGTTTTTGTATCAAGTGACGCTGAAGTTTAAAGGCTTTAAACACTCGTTTGAGAGGGTCTCCAAACATAGAACCCATTACGGGCAATCATTGCCCTTTTTCTGTATGGCTGTAAAACAATATTTATTGTATGCTGCCTCATATTTTCAAATTTTATTTGGCTATGAGTTTTAGGGTTTTTTGCAGCAGAATCCTCCACGGCAGGGCTGTTGGACTGCTCCTTCGGACTGCAGCTTGATACCAGGCGCAAACCGCCAGTTCAACAGATGATGACATCATCATGCCCAAGTTGGAACTGTCACACGAGGTGCGGTTAAGTACGATGGGAAACTTGAGAATCTGACAATTACAGCAGTTTACGTGTTGTACGTTCAGGACAAATGGTTATATAAATAGAATAATAACATAGAACAATAAAAATAATTTGATTCTATTTTTCCACCTTTACTCCAAGTTTCTGAGGTGCCCCCTGGAGGCCCCCCAGGGGGCCACGGCCCCTACTTTGAAAATCACTGGTTTAGGTCGTGCTCCATATGTCAAAAGCCTGGGTTCAAGTCCGGCCTCTGGCGACTTTCCCTGCATGTCACTCCCCACTCTCACCCTGTTTCCTGCTCTATCCACTGTCCTGTCCTTTCACAATAAAGGGATAAAAAAGTCCAAAAACTAACCTTAAAAAAGGAAAACAAACAACATCATCGAAACGGCTTAACATCAAATGAAGGAAACAAACGTGTCTACAAACTAACTAGCAAGTTGAGATGAGTTTCTTGAACCAAAGGTTAAACTTTTACTTAACTTATGGAAAAATCTGATCGTTCAGATGACTGGATAGCTGTAGACAGCTGGAGGGATCCAAAGCCTGGCCTGGTAATGTACTTTCTACTGACAACACCTCATTAGGCTATACTTTTGACTTGAATGTTCAAATTATCAACAGCTAATAATCTTCTCAGCGTGGATGAATCAGAGCTTCTGTGAACTTGTTGCTGAGTCTTTGAGGGGATAATAGAGCGGATGCGTCAGACACTGAAGGTCTGATCAGTGTTAGTGACGGAGTTAATTCGCTTCATTTGTAGAATTGATGTCGTGTTTCGACGTGTCCTGTTAATGTCTGTGATTCCACCCTGGTCTGATCATAATGAGGACTTTAAACATGCTCAGTGAGGCTGACAGCACATCAGAGATAATTCAGGGTGTGCTGTAATGGATGTTCAGAGAGTCTGACCCCTGCTCTCCTCACCGCAGCTCATCTGTAATCATCATGTTGGAAATTACATTGTTATTATCAGTCACTTCACAGCCTTAGACATGTGACCCATAATGCTCTGCAGGGGAAAGAAACAGACAAGAGAGTCAGTCATCTCTGGCTACAGGATGACAAATTTTAACATTGTTCTTTGAATGTACACCTAAGTGGAGTGTTTTAAGTGGAAAAGAGTTCATGTGCTCCCTCTTACTCACATGTTGGCGTGTGTATCACCCTCCTACCTCAGTGTGCCGCACAACCAACGAAGCTCTCCATTGCTATGCTCCTGTTGAGTTCTCTCCAGTGAAAACAGACACGTGAGCATCATCGAACACTTGTATTTTAGGTGCTTTTATGAATCACCAAGAAAAACTGATATGGAGAGGACAAGAAGAGATACAGGCAGCTTGGAAGAAATCTTCAAATGATCCAGAAAGTCAAAAAGAAGTTTTGGTTGTTTTCACCAGAGCACTCAAACCCTGTAAAACCACGAGGTCCTCCTTATCTGCCCTGTTGTGCACCGCTGGTCAGTCGTTTCCATGCAAACCACAGGGAAAATCACGCAGTCGTTTGGCTTTCTCACATTTCCCTCATTTGGCAGCGGGATAACAGTGTGTGAGTGCGTTCACACCGCTCTCCACCATGTGTGTTTCATTTACACACATTATTACTCCCAACCAAATCTACGCCCACGTTCCCACATCCCACATCTCACCACTCACACACATGCAAAAATGTCAGTTCCACTTTATGTTTTCCTCTCCTTCTTTTCTTCCTTTCCTCTCTACTTCCTCTCTCCTCTCCTTGCCCCCGAGTCGGCTCCATTCAAGCTCTATTTTACATCACACACTCTCTGTTTACAGCTCACGAATGCAAAACAGGCTTTAAAAGTCCTCTTCTGTCACGAGGCCCACAAACTCACACCATATAAAGAAGAGGATGTATAGGGTTCCTGATTCACAAACCCTGAAGTACCTCCCTGAGAAAAAGTTTCCCAATGGTCAGACTTTTTGCTCTGCCTGCAGTTTAGAAAATTAAAACTCTCTTAAAGCTGACGTCCTCTACTCTTTTCTCCTGTGTGAGGCCTTTACATTTTCCTACAGAGTAAACACGCATTTCTTCACCCACAACCCCAGCATTTTTACTTAATGTCTCCATTTCTCTTGTGCATTTCAGACCCACACACCACAAACCCTGCAGTATTTTAATGTCTGCGAGTCCTGAGGCTGTTATTAACAGAGTGTAAGACCACACACTCCAGCAGACGTGGTTTTAAAAGTGGTGTTTTTGTCGTAAAGACAGGGGAGCCTTGTTGACAAACTGTTTAATGTGCTGTCGATCAGGTTTTTTGGTTGTGAAGGGTTCATTTTGGGTTTTTTTCTGGCGCCCTCTGGAGCCTATCTCTGCCCACTCTCCAATGTTGACATTTCCACAGGAAGCGGAATGTGCGTCTCTCTCTCTCTCTCTGTTAGTACACCCTGACGAAAATCCATTACATCACTATCTGAAGAAACCAAACTCCACTGACAAAAACAGATTCAAAGTTTAAGATCTCAGATCAGTCTGTATATTTGTGTTGATGCAACAAGAATATTTGTCATTCCGGTACCATATTGTTAAAAAATAAAGCTCATGTTCAACAATTTACCACAATTCTCCTTAAAAGTTGAATTCTTAGACACTATTAGCTCTTTTTAAACACAAAACTATAGTTTAAAGCATGTATAATTGAACGGCTGGTAGGCAGGATGCAGGAACAGCCCGGGGAAGCTCATTCGTATTGTCCGTTATTACACAGATTGTAGGAGAGTAATGCGTGGGTGTTTAGAATTAATTTCCCTGGTTGTGTTTTTGAGAGTCTGGATCAGAGCTCCTGCCAAGCCCAGCAGGCTGCACATGAGATATTGACTGCAGTGATGTAGAAACTAGTAGCGAATGAGAGATGTGTTGTTCCCCCTCAGCAGCGACTCTCAGGAAGACCCTGGGCTGCTCTGGCTGCTTAGAGTGCTGCGATGGTGGGCGTCAGAGTGCAAATTTTGAATAGAGGTTTAAGCTGAAACAGAGGACTGAGTTGGTCTTGAAATGAGCACTTAATTGAAATAAGCTGGACTGGGATGGCTTTGAGTGCTGGAATGTTTACAGAATGCCTGCCTGTTAAAATAAGACACATTAGCATGTTTACAGATGACGCAATGTTTATCAATGTAGAAAAGGTATTTTACAGTCTTATTGTTGGTCTGATCCATTGTGACACTTTCTTACTGTTTTTAGTTTCAAAGAAAAGAGATCACAGTATGATTGAAAATTAGATATTTTCCATCCATCCATCCATCTTCTACCGTTTATCCGGGTGCAGGTCGCGGGGGCAGCAATGTCATCAGCGAAAACCAGAGGCCCCTGTCCCCAGCCACTTCCACCAGCTCCTTTGGGAGGATACCAAGGCGTTCCCAGGCCATCCGAGAGATATAATCTCTCCATCGTGTCCTGGGTCTACCCCTGGGTCTCCTCCCAGCTTGGCATGCCCGGAATACCTCCTCAGGGAGGCGTCCAGGAGGCATCCTCACTAGATGCCCAAACCACCTCATCTGACTCTTCTCGATGCAAAGGAGCAGCGGCTCTACTCCGAGCCTCTCCCGGATGTTTATGCTCTGAACCTTGTCTCTAAGGCTGAGCCCAGACACCCTACAGAGGAAGCTCATTTCGGCCGCTTGTATTCATGATCTTGTCCTTTTGGTCACGACCCACAGCTCATGACCATAGGTGAGGGTTGGAACTTAGATTGACCAGTAAATTGAGAGCCTTGCCTTCTGGCTCAGCTCACTCTTCATCACAACGGACCGGTATAGTGTCTGCATCACTGCCGACGCCGCCCCGATCCATCTGTCAATCTCTTACTCCATTTTCCCCTCACTCGTGAACAAGACCCCGAGATACTTGATTAGATAATTTATCATTCCCAAAGACTACCTGGATGAATGAGCCTCAGGGATTCACGTATTTTCCATTCTACTTGCTGTTGTGTTACATTGTACAAGCTGGATCCACTTCTATCCTCCTAGAAGTTCAGTATTGATCTGTTTGGATGTACAGTATATTAAAAAATCACAACAGTCAGGTGTAGAAAACCATGCAGAAAGAAAATGTTTGATCTGTTTTCCCAAATTTCTTTGTTGCCTCAAAACCCATAGGTCCTAAAGCCAGGATACCATCTCAGGCTGTTTTTGTTGGTTTTGGATTGGCCTTTTGGTGTATTCCTACAGCAGGGGGTTGCCAGTCTCCAATTTGGGTGTCAAGGGCTGAAAAGTTTGGGAACCCCTTGACTAGATGATCAAATATCCTCATCCTTGGTATTCAGTACCAGAGTTGACACAGTATTAGAATTTTTATTGTGTATTGGATAAAAATCAAACACTTATATTGTTTTTGACACCACAGCTGTAAAGTGGGGTCTTCTTTTAGAGTGCGTTATTGAAAATATCAAAGTATCAAAAGTGTCGACAAACCTAGCTGGTGGCAAAACTTTGAGTCAGTTATGTAAGTTATTATATGTATAAATGTTGGCCCATAATGCAGATTGCAAAGAAGCTGGAATGGGAAAACGTGGCAATTACCAAAACTCTATCGGTGTTCCAGTTTCACCAGTGACCCTGTGAACTGGTGGTATTTCAGCCAAATGAAGAGAGTCAAAATATAGTCATGAGATTTCTTCTTAAATGAATAACTGAACGAAAAGGCATCCATGAGGATTCTTTGTTCTTTCAACTGTTGATGCATTTGCTGAATTTCATCATTTAGAGGTCCATTTGTAGTTTTTCTGGTTGATGATTGAGATTTTACGTCTTTATTCTGCTCTTTAAAGAATTTGGTTGTTTAGTCAGGTGCTTTTTGGGAAAATGTACCATATTCTCTACCCACATTGCAGAAGTCTACCTAAGCAGGAGTTTGATTAGCTGGTTTGTTATTGAAAAGGGAGGAAGTTATTTCAAATATCAATTAAAAAGGTTACATGTGATATTGTTTTAGATCCTGTTTAGCTGTGCTGAGTACATAGGGCTAATATTTGACTGAATTTCCCCCCCTATTTTAACAGGGAAATTACTCACTTGGCGCATTCAAATTTGCAAGAAGATGAAAGTGAACCTTCTCATAAAAACCAATAATCCTCTATTTACCCTCTAATCTCTTCTAAATGCAAGACCTCCTGTGCAGCTTGCGCTCCCTGCTGTGCTGAGTCTGTTGGCTTATTTTGTGGCAGTGATAAGATTCAGATTGAATATTGTAACGTTTCTTATCAGCAATTTTAGCAGCTCTGAAAGACGAAACCAGGATGTTGGACAGGTGTGTGATTCTGTCCTCATCTGCCTCCTCGTGCTTGCATTTCCCATGCTGCTTCATCTTTGGGTAAAATGTGGTTAAGTCATTGGTTATGCAGTTCAAATAAACCAAAATTCTTCAGCTTTAAACTCAACATCTTGTGGCTAAGCAAGGTGGTGTCATCTTTAGCACACATTTTGGAGATTTGTGTCTTTGGTGTGAGTTAATGTTTCACTTTGCAAGCCACATCTGAGCGTGAAAGTCAGCGTGCAACAGCTTCCAAATGGAATTTGCAGTTCTGCTTAAATATTCATGACGTGAAGAAGAGTTGTGGTTTTTGTGCCAAAGCACGGCTGTTCCTTAAATTCTCGTATTTTAAAGTAGGAATCAGACAAACTGATCCAGATGAGATTCTTCTGTCAGATAAGCTGGAGGAAAACGGAGTAGTTTAAAGAAATCTCTGCAGCAGAGTGAGCATGCACAGGGAGACTCTCTCTGATGTATGAAAGCTGAACACAAAAACCTCTGCTTGTTCTTAAGCATAGTGGTTTATGTGTTTTATTAAGTGCTCATGGGTAATGGAGTGTATTGCCACCCTCAGCGGATGGAGCCGCTGATGGATTTGGAAATATCAGAGTGAGTCGATCCGCTCATCCTCCTCCGTTTGCCCTCAGGAGCTGCTCTGAGCGAAACAGTGTAACCGAACAACGCTGTCACACTGAGTGGGAATAAGACCCTGATCATTTATTTTGTATAAGTACATGTCAGGGAGAGAGGCACTTTATTCACAGGAAGTAATGAACGCAGGCATTCGTCTTGATGACAGAATTATTCTGCACAGGCACGGAGCAGAAAGCATCAGTCACGCTGAGGGAGATGAAGAGTGTTCGTTTAGGAAAGGATCGAATGCTGCCTTGAATATTTATGATGAATTTAAGTTATTGACACATTAGCTACCAGGCCACCCTACTCACAGCTGACAAACTAGCTAAAGTGTTAGCATGCTCCTAGCTAACTTGCTCCAGTAGGCAAGTTGCCATCAAGCTACCAACACTAACGGCAAAGATGACAAAAGAGAAGAAGAAGACACTAATACTGAAAGGTAAAAAGGCAATCACTTAAACTGACCACATTAAGCCAATATCACTAGCTCCTGTTGAGACAGAGAGCTTGTGTGCTAACCACTCTGATAAGATAAAGTGTTCCACCGATCATGTCTTTAGCTTTTTTTCTGTCCATTTTTCACTTTATCTTATTTAATGTCACTGTTTTTTCACGTTGTCCTGCAGACTGGAGTGTCCACAATCACTATGTTTTTATTTACAAAATCCAAATGACTGCAGTAGAAGCCAAATGCTGCGCTGAAAGGCTAGCTGGCTAGCTTACAACATTAGCTTAAAACCTTGTCGTCTTCTTTTGCTCCAGCTGGTTCTTCGTCTGTTCACTGATTTACAGAGGGCGGTGACCAGCGGAAAGGAGTACCACTGCCCACTACTATAGACCAACTAGTTGCACATTATTACAAAGGGGCAACATGAGATTTAAAAAAAAATTAGGCATGTGCAGAAGTGCCAAGAGATCACAGTTTGTTGACAATCCGCTTGGGGCTGGCTACAGAAAGACCAGAGACTACAAACACACCAAGCCAAAAATAGGACTTTTGCAGTATTAAAAAAATATGTATTTACAGCCTGGTTTAAAAAAACGTGGGTCTGAAAATCTAATTTCTTTATCCACACTGGGTTAGGGTCATTATACATTCTCTTCATTTTTAGCACAACTTCCACATTACATTTTCTTTAGAGAGACTTTTAACGTCAATACAGTCACTAGCCCTATACTCAACAAGCACTCATTATAAGAGACACCTTAGCGAACAACAGTTTAGCAAATCAGCAACTCGTTTTTCTAAGTAACAGTGAGCTGGCAGTTTTAGCTAGTCATTACACTCAAATTGTTGTCAACATTTTAGTCAAAGGCTAACAGCAACCCTCAGAAGTGTGTCAGAATAAGTGGACGGTATGGAGATGAACATGCTAACGCTACATACCGAGAGCTAATTTGCTAAGGAGTTGGTTAGCATGGTGTAAGTTTTCACCTAAACATGGTGCGTCTTTGTTTTTTGATCATTTAGAATCCATTATATGCGCAGGGTGTTTTTTGTAATTTGTTTTTACTATGACAACAAAATTATGCAACAAAATGTAATCGATCTGCATTTTTCTGTCAGGTTTGTTATGCAGTATCACCCAGAAGGCAAGGCGCAAGAGTGGCTGTACTTCCTTTGTTACAGGCGCCGTCTTGTGGTGCTCAGAGGTACTACAGGACTACAGGTCTCTCTTTCAAGGCACTGTCTAGAAATAGGTCGAAATTTACAAATACCTCCTCAGTGTTGTGATATGATGTTAGCTTGTTGTTAACATGAGCCCTCACAGTTTCACTGACACTAATTGGACGGTGCATTTTCTTAAAAATTCATGAAAAAACAGAATCTATTGTTTACCCAGACCATGCAGGATAGCTCCTCAGACCTCCACCAGGATTTTGCATTTCAATCAAGACAAGAAGAAGCATGCACGAAATCTGAATTCACTTCATTTCAGTCAGCTATTAGTGTTCATTTTAGCAAACCACTGCGGCTTTTGCTGTGAAGGCTTCTGATTTAATAAAACTTTAATGTTGTGGTACATCAAACACTTCATTGAAATCTGCACAGCTCCCTTTGACTTTTTACAGAGATTATTTTTAATTCAGTTGGAATAAAAGTTATTTAAATATAACTGTTGACCCTGCAAGTATTTAATCATTTCTTTGCAGACTGCGTTCTTCACTGATAAAGCTGCATGCTGTTTGTACTTCACGAGCAGCAACAGCTGAGAAAAGTTTGAATGGTCTTTTTGATTCTGCACAATGAAGCAGCAAGCTCTCTCCTCTCTCTCTGTTTCTTCTTCACTCTCTCCCTCCTCTCATCTCTGCCCTCCGCCCTGAAGCTCCTCCTCCTCCTCCTCCTCCTCCTCCTCCTCCTCCTCCTCCTCATACTGAGCGGAGTCATCAGTGGAGGCTCAGGGTGGAGCGGGGGTGCTGCTTTCGGCGCGGGGTGCAGCGTTCAGCATGTCTGGGCCGGCTTTGATCCCGGCTCTCTCCGGGGACGCAGACAGAAGTGTTCGGCACTTTTCCACTCTTGTCTTCTTTTAATTAATGGAGGCTGCACGCTCGGCTGCAACACATCACAGTCTGAGCAGAGGGAGGAGGAGGAGGAAGATCCCATCCTCCATCTCCTCCTCTCATAACAACCTTGTACCCCTCCACCAGCCTGCTCTCTGTCATACTGACCACTCTCTTTCCTCTGGGCTCCCCCATATCTCCATCTGTTTATACTCTCTTTTTTTCCTTGATGCAGCTTTTTGCTTTTATTCATCACTTTGATCCTGCACTGCTTCCGCTGTTGTGCAGTCTGCTCTTTGTAAAGTCGTTTTACAACTTCTTCCTCTGAAGTCCTGCAGTTTTCTTTTGAATTCCTGTCCTCGTCACCCTCTCTTACTTTTGAAGCTACATGTCTGCATCCTCAGGAAGCTGCTGTCCTTTGTAAATTCTTCTTGGAAACCTTGAGGTGATGAGCGGGAAAGCAAAGTGCATGGCTTAAGTAATGAAAGTGGGGGATTCAATGTGAGTAATCTTGCTCTCATAACCATGACATTTAAGCTTTCAATTTATTATTCCATTAAAAGAAAAAAAAAAGCTTCCAAAAATTTTAAATGACCACATTGCTTCATTATTTTACTCCACACAGCACTCCTGATGCTGCTGTGGATTTTCACTTCTACTTGAAAAGTGCAAAACGTGAAAACTCCACATTAAAGAGTACCTGTTTGTCCAGGGATTCAAACCAGGAACCTTCTTACTTCAACCACTGTAGAACCGTGCCCCCCCCCTAATAGAAAATAGATCCAAAACACCAAACTTTTTGTAGTTGTTGATATTTTTTTTGCCTGATTTATGCAGCCTACTTTAATTACGTCATCCGATCATAGTTTCTTCTTCTATGGTGTTATGACAAGAAGAAGTAGATGTAAATCTCTGAGCCCGGAGCTATAATTCAAATGAAAAAATGTGTAATGTGGAGGGGGAATGGATTCACATCTCTGTTTTTATCTTCAGTCTGTCTGCTTCAAATTTTCTCCTATTTTGGACGAATAACTGGGTCATGATGAGTTTTATCTTTGTGTGCTGCTTAAGCTAAAGTGTCGTAGATTTCCTTGCTCAGCAAACGGCCTCTCTTTGGTAACATTTTGAGTGTCTGTATTTAAAGGCGCCACTCTCCCTCTGCATGATTAATACCAACCACCATCTAAATATAAGCTTTAACCATGCAGACTCGGAGGCCTCACAGAGATAACTGTGATGACCATCAGGAGACTTTGCTGAGTCACTCCTCTCTGATGCTCTCGCTGTGAACAGCTTCCATCAACGACACGTCACGCACTCATCTGCAAACCTGTTTCTTTTTCGAAACAGCTGCTGAGTTAAGAGGGGAAAAAAATGCTTGAATTTGAGCTCCAAAACTGGACTGTGGGGATAATAACAGGACCCTGAAGGGCTTCCAAATCGCTGCTTTGTGTGACGGGAAAAAAAAAGGATTTTGAATTTCATTTTCAGCCTTTTTAATTCTATTTAACATAATTATGGAGTGGTTTAATCCTCTTCACCGTGCCTGCAGGGACCAGGGCCAGACGGTGGTCTGTGGATGACAGCCTCTCTGTTCCTGCAGTCAGGGGGTGCTTTGAAATATTCGGGAGTTCATGTGCTGTTTGAGTGAGTTTCACATGCAGGTCAGTTTGTGGCCACAAGAGGGAGACCAAGCTCCACTGTTGGTTGGAGGCAGAGCTGCCGGCTGAGCTTGTGTTCAGTGTCGGGGGGGCTTTAAATGACAAAAACAGTACATGAAGAGCGGGCAGTGTCCCAATAGGACATACAGGAGAACTTTACTCTTACACTACACACTGATACTCGTGTTACAGGGAGATACTAAAGCCAGCCATGTGTGGATCACAGCGTGTACGGTATTTACAGTGTGAGAAAAACACTGAACAGGACATATTGACTCTGAGCTGTAGATATTGGAGCTAATGGTCGCTGTGATGAGCTCGTTCCAGCTGAATGTGTTTGGCTTCTGCTCAAAAATCACTAAACATTTATTGGAGATCCATTAGCTGCACCACGCACTCCTCACTAAGTGTTAATTGTTGACCGCTGGTGGTGTGGGCGTTCAGGCACCCACATACATTTCTTTATGTCTATCAGTGCCAGGCTCAGGCTGGTATTCTGAGCGCTCACGAACTTTTTTTTGAAGAAGAACATTTTGTTGTTATAGCTGCTACATCGCTTTCTTTGAAGGCTACCAGATTCATTATACAAACAGCTTTTTTCCGCCTGCCTTTGTCTTTTATGTGACTTTGGTTTTTAAGCGGTTCGATGGTTTTTTAGCACTAAATTTGTGTGACACAATAAAACCAATGAAACTAACAGGCAGTGCAGGCCCAAGCCTTTATGGTGCCCTAAGCGAATTTCATTTGGGGGCCCCCTTACACTGAAGCATAGACTACTTTTAGTGAAGAGTATTTCCACAACATACCTTTATCTTGCCTTTTCTTTTCGGCTTTCTTCTCTCTCTTTACAAGGGAGTCCGGGCCAAGACAGAAGCACAAAAAGTTTCACAACAGCGAGCAAAACAGAAACAAATAAACAACACATCAATTTATAAATTAGCAGAAGGAGCTCGACAGATGGTACAAACAGTTCTGCTTACGAGCTGAAAAGGTGAAATAACATTAAGATTTTGTTCTGATGAGATAAAAAAAGAAAATTCTCCACATTTGAAAAGCCTCAAAATAAAAGAGACAGAAAAACATTTAAAAACCAACAATAAAAGAGAGAGAGACCCTGGAGACACAGAGCTGCTGCCATTATAACCAATTATAGTCAAGGTTTTTCAGGGTGGCTCCTGATTTGGCATTTAAGGATTTTAAGGGAGAGTTTTAATATTTCCTGTATCTACAATATCTAAGTATGCATTTTTACCTGTTAGTAAGTTCACAAAGAATTAAACATATTGTTGCTTGTGTGAGATGAATATTGAGCGTGATTGCCTTCATGGTTATTGAGAATTTTTGTACATTTTTAAAAAGATGAAAACATGTTTTTCAGGACCTAGGGCAGTGAAACAGGATGATGTTTGTAAAGATGTCATTCGGAGCACTTCTTTTATCCGTACAAGGACAGCCCGGGGTTTGAGATGAATCTTTCTGAACGTCTTGCACAAGTCGTCCTTCAGATATACTATTCTTTAATGTTTTAAAAGCATATGCAACCTTAATTTACCTGAGAGTCAAAACTGAGGGCAAAAACATGCTTTGTCTGCGGATACTGCTGCACGAACAGTTGGAGAGAGAGAGACAGTCCCAGATCTTCGTCCTTCCTCACTTTTTGTTCACTCTTAGACTCTCACGGTGCATTAAGAGCTTCAGCCTGTTCACATATGCTTCAGTGTCCTTTATTCCATGTTTTCTGTGATAGCGCTGCTGCTTCTTGGTGCTGCGTGTAAATAATGGAGGAGGTCTTTCTGTTGAAGTTGTGCAGGGCAGAGAGACGTGAGGGGATATGTGAGCTGTCAGCTGCAGTTGCATGTCTGGTTGTCAGGGGGCAGTGTTGAGCTAAGTTTGTGAAATCTGACGCTGAGAGTCAGGCTTTGTAAAAAGAGACGCAGGTGTCAAGAGTTTGTACTTTGATGACAGAATCAACACTTGACGGTCAGAGCGACCAGATGGTAAATCAGTCATTTGACATTCATACAGGAACTCCATATATCATTTACAGAGGTGTCAGTTGATGGAAGGTGTGTCATGGCTTCCCTAAAGAACACAAGTCTGGTTCGTTTCTACTCCATGTGTTTTCTGCTAATGCTGCTGACTTAGTTTACATCAGAGAGATCACGCTCCATCTCCGTTTTGATTGGTCGAGGATCACAGAGTGATGTTACAAGCCTGAAAGTTCTCAAAATGTTGAATCTGATACACACAAGGGTGTTTTCTAGGAGCAGTGGAAGTGCATCAAAAAGGGGAAATCTCTCACTGCAAATTCCTGGAAAGTTTGAGGCCCTTAAAAAAAATCAAGATTTCATTGAGGCAAAGTTGTATTTAGAGTCTCTGCTGTGAGATGTGTAAGCTCAGATAAATGTCCTCAAGTCACTTGAGTCCATTTCCATCCCTGGAAATCTCCCTAAAGAGGGCCACGTTTGATTTTGTGAAAATGTTCACAATGTTCCTGACATTTTTATTAACTGTGAAAGTAACATTTTGAGGTTTTCCTGAAAAAATCAGTTACCAAATAAATTTGTGCCATCTATACAGACTTATGAAATCAAACGTCATCTTTCCCTCAGTTGTCTCTTGATACCAGATGACAAGTGCTCAGCGTTAACTTGCTGCTGAGTTACTCATGATTATTTTTCATGTTTTTAAGACTATTTTGACCTGCGAACAAAATTTTAAGCCCAAAATATTTCTAACCCTGCTTTCTAAACACTTACTACACCTGTGTTTGACTTTTCTGCACAATTTCATAACTTTGCTCTCGTCTTGTGTCCTTAAATGTGTTTTTGAACTCATGTGTGATGTAACTTGACTGACATCAGTTTTGTGTGATTAATATCTGTGTCATGAAAAGGACATTTTTAAGATGGGAGATCAGGGACATGTAGCAAGCCCCGTCGGGCCCTTAGCCCTGGCTTTGGATATGCAATCTGTACAACATGCAGTAGGCCAGAATCACCCAAATATCTGTCTGAGAATTCATGTTGCATTGTGGGCAATATTTGCAGCAGTTTTGTCACAAAATATCTTGCACATCATAGCGGTACAATGCTAAGTCTGGAGCATAAGTTTGCAATGATAGACAAACGACAAGGTCGAGGATAGTGGAAGGATTTTAACAACACTGCATTCAGAATAAGTTTCTCCATCTCAGCTCCGGAGTCCAAACTGTCATGTTGACCTTCTCTTGAGTTCAGTTTTTTATTTCTTTTTCTGCTGAACATGTAACTAACGGATTACTTTTTGTTGTTTCTCTTTATGTCCATCTCTTCTTCCCCTGCGTCACCTTGTCATCAACAGGTAAGACATTTAGTTTTTTTTATCCTCCTCTTTGCTGTTTTCTTTCAGAGCAGTGGCTGATTTTTTTAAGACTGTTTTGAGATTCTGCAGGTACTCCGAATTTCTGTTGCTTGTTGAGTTTATTTGGTTTGTTTTTTTGAAGTCTTTGCAGTCCTGTTTGTGTTTGAGCTGTGTGGGAGTGTGGCGCTTTGAAGCCTTCACCCGGTCTGTAACTAAAGGGATATTCCTCCATGTTTATTCATTGCATAAGTCATGAACTTGATCTGCCCCCCCCCCCCCCCCCTCTTCACCCCCTCTTTGAGACGTGATCCATCACTGAGCGTCTCTGCTGTCACATCTCAAGGTTCCTCATCACTTCTTTGAATAAACACGAGCTGTGGGTACTTCAGATGTGTGTTTACCCAGTGTGTGTGTGTGTGTTTAGATTGTCTCAGATTGAACAGAGCTGATGGGGGATGGCGTGATGGACGAACGAGTGGATTCGACCTGTCAGTTTGTCTTCTCCTCTCACTCTGTCCGTCATCGCATCCTGTGTGTCCTCCTTTGTCTCCGTTTGTCTGTCACACTTTCCTTCGCTCTCTGTTTAGTATGCAAACAGTGCGTGTGTGGCGCTTGTGTGTCTCTGCACAATCGCTTGTCCATGCACGCATGTAAGTGTGTGTACAAATATAGTATGTGTGGAGATGGGTTACCATGACAACGGCAGTCTGAAGTGTGAGTGCTTGTGGCAGCAGAGCACAGTGCCCTCTCTGTTTCTCTCCACAGACAGATAACACTTTCCTCCTCTCCTCCTTTACGCTCTGCATACATGCTCTTCCCCTTTAGGAATCGTCTGCGCTTCCTCGAGCTGTCCATCAGTGTGAGTCATGCACACTCAAGGTCAGGGATCACTTAAAGTTGTGAGCATCACCAACTTCTGAAAATCAGGGAATGATCTCAGCTAAAACATGCACATGAATGACGGTGACACAGTAAACAGCCAGATTGAGAGATTGATTGGCCACCTCCAGTGATCAGGGGCGTGTTCTCATTCAGGGCTTGTCCAAGTGGCAACCTCCAGTCAGAAAATATGAGACAATGCAGAAGTGCTAAAGTCTGCTGCTCCTCGAGTGTCCGCTTGAGGCTGTCTCCGGAAGTACTGGAAGTCATGTACACACCAAGACAAAAAATAAGCACATTTACAGCCTGGTACAAAGAATGTCTCCCGTCTGAATCGCTAATTTCACCAACAGCACGCACTGTACAGGGGGGGGAATTTTCCAACAATATTGAGATCGCCAGTTCGTCCAGTCATGTTTGGAAATCCCTGAAAGTATAAAATTGTGTATTTTGTCAATTGTCATAAAATATAAACAAAAGCAACAGTAGGTGCCATTTAGCGATGAAAGCTTTGTTTTGTATTATTTGAGAACACAGTTTACTTAAGCAAACAGGATCTTAATGAAAAAAAATATTAACAGTATGAAAAAGCATTAAAGCACATTAAGTTGTAAACCTGGCAATAGTAGTTTTGACTAAAATGTCTCATGATTTATGTGCCCCTGTGCCCCACGGCTCCTTGTGCTGCACTCACTCAGCATGATGATGGCATGTGAGTGAGCTCACAATAAGCTTGTAGTCACACAGCAGCCTCACTCCTGCCTGCAGCTGCAGCAGAGGCATCATGGGTGCCTTTTTTCCTTTCAGAATGTCAGATGAGTTGCTGAATTTGAGTATCCCTCAGCTTATTTCTGCTACTAACTGACCCAGTTTGGCTTTCCTGCTGCTGTCAATGTCAAGAATGTGCGTGCGTGTGTATGTGTGTGTGTGTGTGAGAGAGAGAGAGAGAGAGAAAGCTAACAGAGCTAACAGTGCAGACCAATAACAGGCGGGCACTAGAGAGCCGCAGAGACAGGCAGCTGCAGCAGGTAGACATCTCTTTCAATCTCCTCTGTGTCCTGTGTTCCCAGCATGCACTTTGTTCATGGACGCGTCCTGACTTAATATTCTGCTGTTTAGTTTCCTGTTTGATATTCATCCACAGTGCGAGAGCTGCAGAAACAAGTGAGCTGGGACCAGAAATCTCTGAATCTAAACGTTTTAAGAACAGGTTGTCTGATTTTCGAGTTATTGTCATGACTGAACAATGACATACAAGCTACATCTGTACGGTACTTTAGTCCAATCCTGTTTTCCAACCTTTAAACACTAACAGGATGTCAGAAAGGTTTCTTAAATTGCATTTGAAAAGATTTCTTCAGTTCCTCTGTGACAAATATTTATTTTGGTGCTCAAACAAACCTCAGATGTTACAAAAAAATGAGTTAAAGCTACACACGCTGTAGAGTATGAATATTTGGCTATAGAGTTAACTAACTGTACTTACTTAACATGAAGTGCAGACATGTATGACATGTATAACATGCATAAAATGCACAGTTGGTTAAATGAATGATATTTGTCTCAAATGTGCAGCTTAAAGTTTTTAAAGAGGGGGTATTGTGTTTTTGAGGCTTTATTTGGTCCCTCTTTGCTGCTGTTTCTTTAAGACTCATTGCTCCACAAACCTCCTTCACTCTGACTGGCCAGACTTCTGGGGCAGGGGCAGAATTTTGGGCAGACCTTGGTGTTTGAGGCCCACCCCACCAACATGTCATGAACCAGTTAATAGATCCTTTATACGATGACGTCATCATTCAGCAATTCTTGTGAAGATCTCGTGCTATTTTTTTTCCCTTTTTTGTTTTTCTTTTTTTGGGCAGTTTACAGACTGATTAAGAGATTTTTACGAATATGTAGCATTTTGGAAATTTGCAGGTTTAGTATGAACATCCAGCATCATTACTTTGTATCCATATTTAAATAAAGGAAAGCAGAATACCCCTCTTTAAGTGTAGACACAAGAATTAATCTTGGACCTTCAACAGCCCTCTGATATCTCAAAATACTTCCATAGAGTAGAAATATGGAAGCTTGTTGTCTTTGCATGTACCTAATAATGCATCACTTTATCAGAGCTTTGAGCTTTTATCTGCTAATTTGAGATATTACACAGAAAATATTGTGTATCGGAAGCTTTCACTTTACTTATGACGTGCAGTTTTGTGAGACTTAATGCCCTAAAAAAATATTCTAAGAATTCAGGCAAAGCTGATAAAATTTTGGATGCTCAATGCCGAAAGGCGGTTCTGTGCGTTAATCCTGTTTATTTAAGTTATCTCTATTGTTTCTGAGCCGTTGGGGGAGATGTTACACTCAGTAACACTCCTCAAATACTCTGTTGACTCCTTTCAATGAATGAAAATTTCAGCATCAAAGTGGAAACATTTGTATCAGCCTGTTAGAGATTGTTTGGATCCTGCTCTGACAGCTCAGAGCAACACTGTGACACTATCAGATACACACAGACACACTGCAGTTTATCAGACCGCAGGGCCTACACACTCTGCTACCCAGAGGGCTTTGCTGTCCAGTGGGCCATAACAACGAGAAAAAAAAAAAATCTCCTCCAGTGATTTTTCCCCCGAAGATGCTGACCCTGACACACGACTTCACCTCAAGTTTCAGCTCTGAGTGTGTTTGTGTGTTTGCGAGGGGGGCGTCTGCAGCAGGAAGGTCAGCAGCAGTATGAAGATGTGAAACAAAGCTGGAGGACGGAGCTGGATTCCTCTGAGTATAAATAAAGCAGAGATAGATCCAAAGTGACCCAATGCCAGCTTCTGTTTCATCACAGCTGGATAATGATGTCATACATCAGGCTGACACTCCTCAAGGAGTTCAAATATGAGCTCCACTCAGAATGATGTGGCTCTCATCCACACTCCTACATCTCTGACTGTCATCTTTAATTCTATTTTTAGCTTTCTTATAATGTGCATCATGCGGATACATGGTACTAATTGATATAGCTATGAGTGATAGGCAAGTTATTGATCATAATTATACTTCTGTGTGAGCTACACTGATAAGAGACCTACATTTGTATCAGAGCATCCAGGTGGTAGAAAGTTTGGAACACAAGCTCTGATTGGTTAACAGGCACCAGGAAGTGTCAGATGGAAGATGTCATGTTTGAATTTACAGAAGTATTTCAAAGATGTTTGGGCGACTCATTTAATTCATGTGCATACGCTGAATCACAATTTCCATCTGTTGACTCTCCCAAGTTCAACATTAATGCACAACAACGTGTTATAATCAAAAACGTTGCGAATGTCATTACGAGATAAGGTTAGCATTTGCATCTCTGCATGGATTAAAAACGGTTGCATCCTTTTTTTTAAGGTGAGCAGCTCTCTGGATCGACTTTTTACATTTTGATTTTTGTTTTCAGAGCAGGGGCTAAAAGCCCTTCACATAAATTGACTGCGCTGATTGCATCATGAAACCCAAGGGGCCTATGATCACGACAGTAGCTTCTGCAACGTGTGCAGGATTCACAGATGCATAAACTCCTGGAAATATTCAGAAATGTCATGCGTGCGGATGCTGTGAGGGTGAGAGTAGAGCGCTGGCTTTACCCTGACAAAACTTTGCCAAGAAGTTTTGTCAGGAAATATTTATGGGATTGTTTGTTTTGATGTTAATGATGTCATGCAACCAAAGTGCATCTTTGTGCATGTATTAAATCTGCTTTGTACTCTTACTGCTCGACATTATGTTCTCTCCACGATTTAATCATTTCTGTGAAAACATCAAGCTTAACATAGCATTAGTGTAAAGGCAATGAAGTGTTATTGTAGCAGAAAACTTTTGGAAATTTCCAGGGACAGGTTGTCCCAAGATTTTCCAGATATTTTCAGAGGTGCATGTGTGAACAAAGCTGTGTATGCAGTACAAGCCCAACAGAATAATCTCTGTAAGCATGGTTCAGCTGAGACACATTGTTCTTTGTTTGTCGAGCCTGCTGTGTTCAAACAACCCAAGAAACAACCAAATATGAAGCATTCGTTGTGGGAAATATCCATAAAAAGTGCACTTCAGACACCTCCCTGCTAATTTAGCCTGGAGCCCAAAATCGAAGTTACTCAGGAGAGCAGATGAAATTGGATGGAGACTTCCGCTCTGCTTCTATGTGTCTGACTGATGTGATGTAGTGCAGGTTGTTGATATGTGACTGATACATGTCAGCTTTACTCCAGACCTCCACAGCTCTGCTTGCTCATCCAGCCAAGCCGAAGTATGGATAAGAAGAAACAGATAGCAGAGCAGAGAGTTCAACGTTTACCTCTGAAGGCCATGGAGAGAGTTTCTGTGCAGGGATGGAATCATGCTTACAAATCTTGACTAAAAAAAGTGGGGGGAGGAGAAAGAAGGAGATTTAGGGGGATTCAGTGAGGCCTCAATATTTTCCCACTGACAGCTGACAAGCACACACAGCCAGCTCCACCACAGAGCCAGGAGCGTGGAAATATGTGTGTTCAAAGCCGGCCCAGCCAAGAGCAGAGCCGCTGCTGGCTGATTCCCCTCAGAGTGCTGAATCACCTCTGTGTCACAGCATTTGAGAGGAACCCTCCGTGCTTCCTCTCTAGCTCTAAATCTGTTCATCTCTCTGTACAAATTCGGTTTTTAATACCTCACAGCTCCTCCGGCTCAAGTTCCAACTGCTTCACCTTCACCTCCAATTGACACGGACATATCTTCTTCTCTGGTTCTCTGCTCCTGAACGTCTGCTCAGCCTGGAAGAGGATTCAGCTGATTTATTTCATTCACTTGTACCATCACATTCCCTCATATATGCAAACATGCAGTAGATTCAGCATTTAAGCACTTGCCAGGCTGTATCACACTGACTTAACACTCTTAACCTCTTCTTAAGGCATTTTGTATCAGCATACACCGTGTGACACAGAGATGAAGACATCAGCACAGTCGAAAGAGGATAGAGATACCGCAAAAGAGAGCATTCTAATACATTTTTTCCAACAAAAAAGGTTAAGTTCTTCTTTTCCCCATTTCAGTCAGCTTTAACCTCTTGGTATGCTGTGTGATGTTTTTGCAACTTGTGGTGCAATTTCTTTGTTTCACAGTTGATTTGCTTCACATTATTAAAATTTCACCAGCCTCAGGCTTTATAAGTTTGCCAATTCAAATACAGTTATGCACATACTTGAAGGTGGGTCATATCAGTCACACCACAAGGTATACTTAACTCTTAGCCCAGACATGATCTTAAGCCCCGTTTCCACCAATCAGTTTAGTTTGTCTCGGTATGGCACGCATATTTGGCGTTTCCTTTGACTAAAACTGGAACAGGTCCCCAAATTACCAACCAGTACCGCCTCACTCAGGGTGCCAGACATACTGATCCAACCCCAGAAGGTGGAGCTAGAAACACTGCAGTCCATTGATTGGGCGGAAGAATCATCACTTCTCGTACGACAGCGGTAACAAAGAACAACACATAACTCCGCCATGTTTAAATCTCCAGTCGACTTTGTGGAAATAACTTTCTTATTGTTTGGAAAATCAAGAAGTGGCGTTGCACGGTCGCGTTTTTGTTATGTATTATATATATTAAATTTATTATCATTTACAGGTCTGGACCTGTTAACGCTTTTGGAAAAAATCTTGAGATAACGTTTGTTATGAATTGGCGCTATACAAATAAAGATTGATTGATTATCCCTCTTGAAATCTGTCATGCATCGGTAAAGGTTTTTAAAGCAAAGTACAATATAAATCAAATTATTATTATTTATATTTTAATTATTATTATTAAGATTACATTGTGTCACAGTTCCTGTTAGATTTCACACCAAATTTCCCCATAGGGGGACTGATGCAGTATTTCTGATTCACAATGATACACATCATCAACGCTGTGCCATTTGGCCCCATTTATTCTTATTCACCATAGCAGATATTATTTTTTTAATCTTAATCCTATTAAGCCTAATTTAAATAACAGGGTTCTTTTTAAAACAAAAACAATATAACTGAAAATTCAAAGTGAAATAGGAACATCAAAAATCTAAAATCCTTATCTGTTTATTGAAGGAAAACTCAGTCACTAATATAAGACAAGCAGGACTGTTTTTGGTGGTTAGAATTATATAATCTGTGTGAGTTAATCCTTCTTTAAACAATAGCGCTAAAGATGTCACACACTGCATACAGTCATCATGTTACATTCTGCTGTCTCCTGCCAGAAAACCAAAACAAAACATCACCCATCTAATTACAGCCAGAAACAGCAGCACCTCCGTCCTTTAGTTAGTGATTGAGGTCAACACACACGCCAAACACACACACAGGCCCAGCTCACAGTGGAGGTAATCATTTTCCTCTCCTTCTCCTCCTTCATTATCTCATCCCTCTTTCCTCCTCTCTTCCGTTGGTTTGTCCCCTCAGCCAGGCCACGAATTCTCTGCCTCAATTAGAACGAGGTTTAATGAACATGTCCAGCCAATATGATTACATAATTAACTCTTCATTAGCTGAGGAGAGGAGGGGGGCAGTGGCTTATTGGCTGCTGCACATACAGGAGGAGACAGGAGCTGGATTTGGCTTAAAGAGAGCAAAGTGTGAGTCCTGCTGACGTCAACAGAAAAACTGATGGAGCGTACGCAAACACAACAACAAATCTGTTAATGTGAGCAGTTTTATCTTAAGATGAGAGTTGTGAAACAAAGCAGCAGCCAGGACTGCATATTCACTGACACATAAGAGCATAATGATGGAAGGAGATGGATTGGAGGAACAGAAGTTTATTGTGTTGAGTTGGCGTTGAAATTCCCAGAATCAGCAAAGAGATGAGGTACTTTTTGTCCACAAGGGGGTGCTTGGATGGATGCAACGCTAAAGTTCCTCACAGTAGCTCAAACACACAGACTTCATAGTGACTTAACTTTGTCCTCACATCACTGTGGCATCAGCATTATGTAATGCAGCTGCAGGGAGAGTCTCATTTAAAACTCAGACATGTTGGAGGTCAAGGACACCTCATCACCAGTTAATTAAAACACAGAAATGTGTTTTCAGTCCAGACACTTATTATAAAAATACAAGGAGCAAGGCGAGGCAAGGCAAGTTTATTCACAATTCATACACAAGGTAATTCAAAGTACTTTACAGCAACATAAAAATCACAGGAAGGCAGATTAAAATAAAAATAAAACAGAATGAAATAAGAATAATTCCATAAAACATTAAAATAAACAATAGTTGTATGCAAAGCTAATTAGAATTGTTTTCAGCCTGAATTTGAACATAGTCAGAGTTGAGTGGGGGCAGAATTCGGTGATTTGCGAATCCTGGTTGGCTTTTGTTTGGCTGAGTGCACTGCAGGGACAGGGTGTTTATTATTCAAGTAATAAGTCTGGTCTGTTCTAAAAATAACATGATGAGGTCATCACCCTGACCTCCTAACTGCTTCATGACATCTTGTGTTTCAAACACCAAGATCTGCCCATAGCTTTGCCCCCAACAGACCTCCAGAGGGCTGGCCAGTCAGAGGGAAAGGGGTTTAAAGGGGGCAGGGAACCTTAAAGAGACAGTAGCTTTCAGGAAGTGTTTCAGACATAGACTGAAATAAAGGTTTAAAGCACCAGTGTGAGGGGAAACGATGGATTTCTTTTACCTGTAAATCATTTAAAACTACCACGCGGGTACCAGGGAGGGACGGAATGAAGCCTGAAAAGAAGCCGAATACCCCCTCTTTAATGTCAATCAATAAAGTATCAATAAACAATATCAGGATTGATTCCCACATCATTGAAATACTGACAATACCCATCTCCACTGAAGGGAAAGTTTTTATGTCAGTGGAGCACTGATCAGCCTTCAGGATTCATCATGTTTCTGAAAGCAGCTGAAAAAGGCAGCAGCATGACGGACACGCTCTGTCATTTGGCCTGACGTGTGTGTGTGTGTGTGTGTGTGTGTGTGTGTGTGCGCGCGCGTGTGCGTGTGTGTGTGCATCTCAGAGTTGGTGACCTTATGTATGATTTGTGTCAGGCACTTCTCTATGTGTGTGTTTGTGTGTGTGTGTGTGTGTGTGTGTGTGTGTGTGTGTGTGTGTGTGTGTGTGTGTGTGTGTGTGTGTGTGTGTGCCTCAGAGGAAGGTGAAGCTCTGCTATGATCTGTCAGCCTGGCGGACACACTCTGCTCCTCTGTCCCCCTGTATCTAACCATGTGTCATTTTACATCATAGCAGAAATACAGCGTGGCAATTATGCTCCAGTCTGTCCTTGTGTGTGCATGTGTGTCTGTGTGTGTGTGTTTTATTGTGTTCGGTTAGCTGAGTGCCCACTTACGATGGGGACAGTGGGAGGAAGCCTTGCGGTCTCTGTGCTGAAATACAACTCCGAGCTCTTCGCTCATGTAGGAAAAAAATATTCCTGTTCCTCATGGGGACAGAGAGAAATGTTTCACTAATACCAGTGAGAGTGCTCGAGTTTTTATTCAGCCTGCAGCTCAGAAGCCTGGTCAGCTGCTTCATGCCAGCATTCATGTTTGAGGATGAAGTAGTTTTTAGCTGTTCCAGGACGCTGTAGAGCATTTATGATGATGTTTTTCTCAGTAACATGTTTCACAAATTTCCAGCTGTCCATGAGCAGAAGGAGGCAGCTTTGTTTGAAAGGATTTTCAGAGCTGGAGGATCTGAACACATGAGAGGCTTGTTTTCTGCAGTAGAATAGAATATCCTTTTGAAACAGACAAACTATTAGTTCTACAACCCCAAAAATCTAATTTCATAAACTCAAACATGAAACCTTTTGAATAAAAACAAGAAATAAGTGCATTGTTTCCCCTGTCTCTTTTCAGATAAGTCAGATCAGACAAATTTGGCTTTAATTTTTGCAGATTTCCTAATGTGAAAAAATGTAATTCACATTCTGCAACATTTTAAAATTTCTGCAACACAGAGAAATATTTCTCTGCACTTTTTAGGACTTGCCTCTTTTGAGTGGATGGAAGACATGCACCAAATCAGGTGAGGATGTGGAAACAATCTAAAGTCCCTCGGATGACCACATTGATTTACGGCACGTAGAAGTCTCTGTAACAACACCACACGACCAACAAAGTTTAGCAGTGAAAAGAGAGGTCTGGTTTTTTTTTTAATCTGCTGAAAAGGATTTCTTTGATTTATTTCATAGTAATGGCGGACCCTGAAGCTGGACTGGTAAAAAAGGAACGCACTGCCTTAAAACAAACACATGCCTTGGAAAGAGTCACATCCTTACAACAGTGGGTGCTAGTGCTCATGGGAAATGGTGTCTTTATCCCGGAAAAACGTCAGCTTTTTCCTTGTAGTCCTCACAGGCCCTTTAAGACCTTTAATCTGATTAGCTAATCAGTTGGCAGCAGGTAGATGAGCACATCTCTGTTATGTCGCACAAATAGTGCAAAAAATAAAAATAAAATAAAAAAAAAAACAGGCTTGCTGGTTGCAAAATTAAAGTGCTGAAATAATTTGTTGTAGAGTTTATACTCAAACTTAGATGAGTGTTTGGGTTATGTGTCAGAAAACTGTAGCCTAGTTTGCATGCTGTTTGCATTAAAGGCCCGGGCTGACTGGCATCTGGCTTTTAAAATAACTAGTGACGTGTAACCAGTTGACGTTCCTTTGGAAATTTGTCAGCACTCTGCTTTAAACCCCCCATGTTAGATGAAAGACTTAACTTTAAACTGTCTTTAAGGAAGTTCCATCACATTAACAGAATTAATTTGCAGCTTGTAGCCCGCAGAGATGGGAGGTGTTCCTGAATTCCTCGGTGGACTCAGACGTGTCGGATGAATCGGTGGCTCAGATCCTGCCTCCTCGAGATGCAGGCGGTTTGAAAAAACGCTGAACCAAACCTCCCAGGATGCTGCGGCAGGAGAGAGTTTTAAAAGGAAGCTGAATGAGTTTCTGGAGGGCAACACAGACAAATACAAAGCAAATTTTGATGTTCGAATTACAGAAAAAAGGGGCTGTTTGTTGTGAAAATAGGAGAAGGTAAACGGTAGAGAGAGAAACAGAAAAATTACTTTTTATGCCAAGTTAAACATTTAAAGTCAAAACCATAGCTAAAGATACTTTTTGGTTAAAGGAGAGATATATTTGCACTGATATTTAACCCTTCAGGTCAAAGATACAGGAAAAGTTTGACTATGGAGAGGAAACATGAAGAGAGCAACAGCCTCTTTCCTTTTAATCTTACACATTTTAAAGATGCTTCCCCTCCACAAAGTTCTGTTGCTGTTATTCTGCATTTGCACAAATGAGTGAAGCTGCCAATCCTCCTGAGTGCACAGATGGCATCTGTCCTTTTTGTGCTATAGAGTACATTGTTTTTTTATTCATCATAAAACTTCATGCATGAGTTGAGACCTACTAAACACGTATTTGGACAAAATGCAGAGCAGACACGATGGCGTGAGATTCAGCTGACAGCATGAAAAGCTCAGTGACTACACTTTGTCCCATTTTGTGCAGATAAACATCCATATATACAGTATGTAGTGATGATATTTAAATTTGATTCTGTTTACTCCAAAGTCAGAGTCTCATTTTTGGGTTTGAGATGTATTTCATGTCTTTTCAACCCCTGAGGTGTTGGGTCTCTGCATGAATTTCAAGCTTGTTTGTGAGTCTAAATACGTTTAACTTATGCATCATGAAAGCAGCAAGTGTCACATCACTGAATAGCTCAAACATCATCCTTAAACACACATAAATGAGTGGAAGGATTTAGCTGCAGACTGCTCCGTTTTCGGCCTGCAGCATCTTCATCATCAGCATCATCACACTCACTGATGAGCAGATTCATTATCAGAGCCGCTTTGCAGGCTTGTAATCCCCATCCTCACTCTTTCTCTCCCTCCTCCTCTTCCTCTGTGGGGCTGCCAAACTGCTGCTCTCAGAGCCGCTCACATCATCCGCAGGAAGGCATCATGAATCCTTTTGTACACACCAGCGGATTCTGCCTTTGTTGCCAGGCAACACAAAGGACGTGTCAGAGGTTGCTGTCGGTTTTTCACACAGCTGTGAGGATGGCTGTAGATACAGTGAACTTGTTGGCTGCCAATTAGCCGTCATCAGTTCGGAGCTCACCTCTGGATGGAGGCGGATTTTTCTGCCAGGTGATGCAGTGGCAAAGGTGAGCAGCTGTGCTCATGCCTCATACTGCAGCTTTCTGAAGTAAACAGCTAGAATCTGATTTATTGTCAAGCAGATGAACATCTTTTGAATAACTTCCTCACATGTTTTTTTTCCTCATGTTTTGTCTGCGGTGTCACTTCAAAAGTAAGCGCACGCCACGTCCAAGTGCAAGGGTTAATGAGAGCATGAATGGACTTTCATCTTTGACAACAGTCGTGCTTTTTTTTTCCCCCACTGTTCTGCAGTTCATTTGTCACATCTGACACCATAATCCTGGCCATTGTGAAGTGATGTCAAAAGTTCATTGCAGCTTGGCTTTGTTCTGCATTTTGGCGTCTTTTGAATTTAAAAAAGTGGCGACCCCCGACATGTAAAACTGCAGATAACCGGTCATTCAACTCAAACTTACGAAGTCACAAAGTCTCATAAAATCCATCCTGCTTAAGTTCGGCGCTCAAACAGTGAAAAGGACAAATCAGTGACCCTTTGGTTGTTTTGAAACATGCTGTCACTTCACTATTACTGTAATTCTTCTCTTCAGTCCATTTGAGCTTTAATTAGGGTTTTTAGAGCAACACAGGACTTGTCTCTTTCATAGAGAGCAAATCTTTTCAATCAGCTGCTTAATCGCCATCACATCATAGCTGTGAAGACAGAAGCCTTGTCATAGAGACGTAATTGTATACGCATGTGTCTTACATTAAACATTCATACATCTTATGTTCAGTGTTGCTTCATTGGGACAATGAAAGCATTTTTGAATATTATTAGATTTTATTTGAAGACTAAGATTCCTCACCAATCAGGGAGAGTGTTGTTGTTAGCCTAGCTGTCATACTCACAAGTGGCAACCAACAAACACACATATACCTGAACTCATTTTATCCACAGTTTAGCATTAATGATTTCATGTTGTTTTGAGCTAGCTTGCTGGCGGTGGTTAGCCATATTGTTGCGAGGCAACAAACCAACCGGAAGTCGATAAACACTAGCGGAAGTCAACACCCATAGGCCTCTGAAGAAACAGGTGGAAAGATGATAGAAGCTAAACACCATGAAGCAGTTGTTTAACCCGGCAGCCACGTGATGATATATTTTTTCACTGCAGGTTTACCCCTCCTTGGTTCCAAAACTTGGCTTTAAATTGTAGCTCAAGCCTCCAAAACGGTATAATCAGGGTTATCCAAGGCCAGGACTGAAAAAAAAAGAATATTTGTCGGAAAGTACAAAAATGTACTGACCAGCTTTCTACAAAAAGATGAGGAGAAACAATCAGACATGACTGAGGTGCCAGGAAACAGTTGAACACTGTAAGCTATATAAAAACCTCATTCCCCTTTAACTTGAGATAAATTTAAAAGATCTAGGGTCTAAGTACAACTAACAAGTGCTGTTACCCAAATCGTACCATCTACTTCTGTTTATATTCAACTAAACTGTTTTTTCCCTCCTTCCCATTTTTAATACCCTCCTTCTTCCCAGCAAATTAATTCTTTTGAATATCCTTCACTCTCATTTGCTGCAACCGCACAATTTAGTAGATGGTAATTATATCTGAGGGGGTGAAACTAGAAGAGTGCAGTTTTGTCCAGACGTGTCCTTGTAGGTAGTGACGTGCTCAGAAATTTAAGCGTTCTCATATTCGCTGTCTTTTATGGTGAGTTTTATGGAGGAGGGGCAAAACAAGAAGAAACAGTCGTGGATGACTTCAGTACAACTAGTAACGCTGTATTTTCCGCTGTTGTGTTTTCCATTATTTGCTTTGCAGCGCTCACAGTGTCGGACTCCATACAGTCATCTTAGCATTGAAGTATGTCCTTGTTAAGAATTCTGTTTAAAGTACTCCTCACTCAAGTAACTTAACCTTCCCTCCCTCTTCCTGTCCCTCCCACACATCGATAAGCACAGAGGACATTTCCCCTGTTGCCTTGGTAATGTGAATTAAACGCGACAGCCCTGAGATACACCTAATGTGTGTGAAGAGCGTGGCAAAGTGGCTAACAGGCGCGCACAAGCGGGTCGAGTGAACTCCCCCCTCCTTGCTCTCTGTTTGCTGTTAGAGATGAAGCGAGTGAGGATGGCACTGCAGGTGCACTTAGCAGGTTGGCTTTTGCCGACAAATTGTGTGAATTCCTCCAGACTGAACGCGTTATGTCAGGTTGTTTTTGTGCTGATGCAAGCAGCTTCTCTGATTATGGTGACTGCTTGTGTCTTGCAAAGATATACCACTCCAGCAGACAGGTAGCTAGCTAACCACGTTTCTGAGCAGTCTGTGAGTTTAGCGGTTGATCCTGAACTTGATTTTTTTTTTCTGGAATTTTCCACCAAAACTCCTTTTTCTTTGTTTCTGTACATCAATTTGTCTTTATAGCAAAGGCAAGGCAGCTAAAGCCAATACATTCTGTCAAAATAGTGCTCCTAAAACTTACTTCACTCTTTCTCTGAATACATTTTAAGAAGACAACACTGATATAGTAAAAGCTGCCTTTCAATCATCCAACTCACAGTGAGCAGTTTAAAGAAAAGGATCTAAATAAAAACACACACCATGATTCACTGTGGAAAACTGAGCTGTGCTGCTTCTGATGTCCTTGTTCAGCCGATAAAAATCAGATATCACTGAAGTCAAAGTCCAAAGACTTCAGGCAGCTTAACTGAAGCACTGGACTCTTCAATGTGAGATTCTGCTGCAACACAACATGCAAGAATTGATATTGTTTGAGGCTGAAGAAACAATCAGGTTTCATGATCTCCAAGAAATTTAACGAGAAGTATGTTCAGGCTGCACAAAGCATCAGAGCATTAAAAACTACAGACAGATAAAACTATTACCCCTTCTCCCGTTGCATCAAAGTGAAGCCAAAATAGCCTGCACAACAGGTGCAGATATCATGCACAGGTAGTATTCATGAAACTCAAGTCTGCACCGTAGACTGAGTGATATATGAACGTCGTGTCTGTTTCCGATACAGAGATTTAAAACCAGTCGTCAATAGGAGCCATATTGGACATGCTGAAAGCAACCTAGCTTCACTAGAGTTTGGATGAGGCAAAAAGGTGGGTGTTTAGCCTCTTTGCTGACGGATACAGACTGACTGCCTGTTAGTCAAATCAGCCATGTGAGAAATGAGAAAGAAGCTAATCAGACCTTGACTGTTTTTTTGACCAGGCTGTAAACTTGTTTGTTTGTGCTGTAAAAATAGCTTTCTTTGGGCTTGCTGTGTTTGTGGTTTTTTGGTTAATCTCAAATAACTGCAGTTTTTAACACTTGAACATGGGTTTCATATTCGTAGACCAGGAGTCGGTGCTTTGGTGAAAGATTTGTGCTCCAAATGCTGCTTGAATTACAAATAAAACATCAAAGCTCCTTCAAGCCTTCACCTTTTGTTGAAATCTGTTGCTTGAGAGCAACTGTTGAAAGAATATATTTGGTTTTTGTTTAGGGGCTCAGATTTGTTATATTTCGTCTCAAATAAGGCGCCATATCGCAATTTAGAAATCAGTGTGTCATCAAAATACGATGTCGTTTTGAAGTCCTGGAATTCAGAAAATACAGCAGTAATTCTCTGGTGCACCATCACCATTCTGAACCTGTTCAGCTCGTCCCTGTTTTCATAAATCATAAGTACAGCCTGTCTAATATGGTTGTTCTCAAAGAAGGCAAGGTTTTCCCAAGGTAGCGATTCAGGTCATCATCCCCACAACCCCATCAATAGCACTAATAGCTAGGTTCGCTGGTCTTGTTGGGGAAAATGTAGAGCATGAAAAACTGAATGCCCTGTTAGCAGGGAACAGCAACACTAAGTGTGTTTGTGTGAAGCTTCCTGGCGTCGTATCTGTCACCCACACACAAACACTCCTGTCCTCCATGCTCTTCATTCAAACACCAATATCTCGGCTAATGTGTTTCCACTCTCAGTGTCCCCTCAACCTGCCATTTGCTCCCACCACTGAACACTGCAGGCTCTCTTCTTAATGCACCACATGTGCTCACTGCACTGTAGCTCTGCAGACTAAGTGCATAGTACACTGTCAAGGGCCCACACTCATTACATCAGACCAACCTCTGAGTCCCAGAATACAACTTTTACCAATGGAACAGCTCCTCAAAAACTGTCCCTTTTACTGCTGTCTTTGAAAGACAGAGGCAGAGAAACTCGGCGTAGCTCTTCCCAAATATCGGACTATTTTAGTCACTGAACAGAGCCGTGCACTTTCTGTTTACCTGACTCTCTGCCTCCTTCAGTGGATTGGAGATGCGTTTCACAGGCTCAGGTGGTGTTTGCATAAACAACCGTTTCAGAAACCCGAGATTTGTTTTCAACAACCTCTGTCTCGTAGTGCCAGTGAGGCTAAAACTTTCTGCATTTTAGATGTGAAGAATGCAGAAAGAGAATAAAACAGCACAACATCAAAGACACCACAGAGAGAAGCAGACAACAAGAGAGAGTTTTAATAACTTTAAAGAGAAACTCCAAGTCTGACCTTCTTCAACTGAGACAAAAACACATCTCATCTGAGCATCTCATCTCTCTAACTTGAATTAACAAGAAGTGTTAACAGCTGCCCCAAAATATTTACTTATAAAATCTTGTTTTACAAACCAGAAACTTCTCACAGGTTTGTTTTCTTCCTCCTCAGTCAACGCTTATCTCTTTAACTGGCATAAATGTTGCCAAACCTGACTACTTTTTATCAGTTTTGCACCCTTATCTTGCTTGGAATGGGATTCTTCTGTTCGGTAAAGGAAAAGTTATTCTAGTATTCTTCAAGCATCAGCGTCTCCCTAAGTACACCCAAAGTCAGATTCCTCTGCAGAGTTCTTCTGCCAATCTTGGTTTTCATTATCTAAGTAAAACTCAGGAAATTAACGCCCCAGGACACCATTTAAAAACACCGATTGAATTATTTCTGGCTCAATTACTGTTTAATGAGAGAGCACTGCAAATGTTTATGCAGTGAAGTTATTTTTTTTATCAGTGTTGGAATGGGAGTTCAACAACAATCCTAAAAACATCTCAGGTCTTCTTACTGTTTTTTATCTTCATCGGAGTACTGTGCAGTTTTTTGATGTTTTTTTTTTCTTCTTTTTTGTTAGTGGTCAGATTCTTTCAGGCTTTTAGATGAGGTTTCTGTCGGGAAGCTTTTGGGATGTCTCACCTGTTCGATGAGGATCTTGTAAATGGACAGTACGAAGTGCCTTGGTTACTGAGGATGGGATCAGTGTTGTTTTTCGTTTTGATGGGTTGGCTTATTGACTGAAGGGCAGATGGACAATGTGTTTTCATCTTTTTGTTCAAAAGTGAAGACAAAATATACCCCTATCATCTCTCCGGTTGAAGTCACTTGTGACAGATGTAGATCAGTTTACCAGTAAAGCATCCAAGCCCACTTAGGTGGGTCCAGTCCACAGCAGAATAGATTCCTTTGTAGGCTTGAAGTAGACGCTTACAGTTATGTAGAAATTCAATGACTGTTTTATTTATTTGGGCTTTTACACATTTATAGGAGAGAGCAGTAACAGAGCAGGAAATGGTTCACCTGCGAGAGAGCTAACCTAGACTCCAAATCCAGTGACTTGTGGGTTAGTGTTTGTTATTTATCCTCTCACTGTTCCTCCTCTACTCTGATAATCCTGTCACACACAATGCTGCAGAAGCCTTACTGGTTAACAGAGCTGTCAATCATGCCTTTAAACCTCTTTTTTATCACATTAAATGAGTAATTTATCTTAAACTTGGAAGAAAAATCAACACTTGGACGTAAATTTGTATCATTTTTACTAACTATAACAGGAGGCAGAGTTTATGGCCTGTAATGCAGCCAATCTGTGGGGGACTGTTTTACATAGTTCCTGGTATTAGATTATCCTAAACAGATTAGTTTAGGATAATCTGTTTTTTAAATTTTTTATGGTACATGTCTTTTATGTTGCAGTTAAACATCAGAGCGATTGGCCCTTAACTGCAGGCAGGATACTGGATCACTGTCAAAAGCTGATTTATTATTGTAATACAAAGCGCTGCATGTAGAGAGTGGATTGTTCTCAGTGGCTGCTGTTTGATTCCAGCCTGCAGCCCTTAACCGCGTGTTATTTCTCACTCTCTTTTGATGACTCACAGAAGATTGAAATGTGAGGACAAGCTGAAGTATAAATGGGGTGAACCATAGACCCCCCAAAAAATCTCAGACTTATCATTTCAGACTAAACAAATAAAGACAATCTCTTAACCTAAAGCTCCAAAATACAACAGAAGATTTTAAGGAAATGTCAATGCCCAACCACAGTTTCAAGCTGAACACAGTCTCACAGACTTTCACAAAGGTTAACAGAGAATTTGAAGGGTTAAGGACGGAATCATTATAGTTCAGAGATTTTTGGGAAGTCAGTGGCATTTTAGACAGGAGATGTTATGGATGATGGATGTTCAGAGGGCAAACCCCAGGCTGACAGCATCAAACCAACCAGACAGAGATTTAGCCAGGTTGGTTAGCTAGCTTGGGGGTGCTGAGTTGCCCGAGTAACTTTGTAGTTTTGTGACAAGATGTTGTTTGTTAGAATTGCTGCAGAAATAAAAAAGATGAGTTTTCTGTCAGGCTGCTGTTTGTAGCCTCCAAACTGTGTGAATGGAATAGTTTAAGAGCGTTTGGTTGCTGCAGACTAAAATAACCTCTCAAGCATCTTTCACCTTCCTTTTACCTGCACAGAAAACATAAACATTCTTGTTGCCAGGACTTGAAAGGAATTAAAAGAGACAAGTGTGTGTTCATAAAGACAGTTCAAACAAGCATGTCTAATGACAGGAGTGTTTGTGAATAGGCTGAGAGGCAGGAAAAAAGACAGACGACAAAATTAAATTAAAACAACTTCCTAAATTAAACAAACACAGCTGGGCTGTGGGTGAACATTTAGCACTGGTTGAGCCAATTTTAAACCCTTTTTCAAGTTGACTGAAGCAAAATGGAGCAATCATATGGAGTCAGATCAGTCTTCATATTCACAAATGCACACAGAAGGATTCACAAATGCTTGACAAATGATTGACAGCTGCCTTCTCAGCAGTACTTTTCTATATACAGTTTGTTATCAATCGCTGAAGCTCACTGAAGCTGTAATCTACGCTACTGTGATTGGCTGAACTTGGGAGAGACATCTGATTGGCTACAGACATTTCCCTGTTGAAAAAAATGCATTTGTGAGTCTAAGCGCATCAGGGGAGTCTTAAAAATCCACAAACAAATGCAGAGAGTTTCACAAATGAAAAGCAGCTTGTAAATGCACCGTATATTTGTGAATTTCTATCAAATATATATAAAACTAAAAAAACTGTGTGTGAATCAGAATCCTTCTGTGTGCATTTGTGACTTTTGAGACTGATCTGACTCCATAAATTTAGGGGGAAGATTTTCATTGCTGGACAACTAAGGAAAGGATACCTGAAGGAGCAGTTTAGATGAAAAGCAAATACTTGTAAAGTGCTGTTTGTGCAGGATTGTTCTACAAGGAGCATTAAAAACAACAGAGTAGAATGAGAAGCTAAAAAAGTGTGGTTATTTTTTTTTTAAAGGTGCCTCTTGAGGAGGTCACATCTTAGTGATCGGGGAACATTTAATAGCATGTTTGATAAATAAACTGTATTTAAAAAGTGGAAGTAGCAGCTAAAACCTACATGATGAAATCCTGCTTACTTTCTGATAGATACCAGGGGACACTTCACTTGTCCAGTTATATAACAATCTACAAGAGAAAGATCCTTCTTCACAGCTGTTTTATTCAACAAATTTTCTAAAAAAGTACACTAATTTTAGTGTGTGTGCTAACTTTAAAAATCTTACTTTGTCACCCAAAAGTTCATTCACATTTTGCTCTATGCACAGACAAGACACCTAAAGGCTACCAATGGTTTGCAGTTAGCCATAAAGTCTTTTTTCTGTCTGTTGACATTTTTCACAGCCCCACAATCGACTTCACAAGTGTGAATGGAACAAGACTTAAAAGGTGACATTTCACAGCCAGTGTTGCTGCAGATTTCTGTGCATAAAGGTTTATTAAAGCAGAGTTAGAGTGGATGCATTGGATTGAGTTTTCGGGCCATGAGATTAGCACTCTGAGTTTCCTACTAACTTAAAAACAACATATAGAGTCAGTTAAAAAACATCTCATAATATAGAATAGAATAGAATAGAACAAACTTATAAATCCCCAAGGGGAAATTCAGGAGTCACAGCAGCAAACAAAGTGTATAGTGATAAAATCCCAACAATAAATAGTATATCATAAATGTCAACTAGAAAAAATGTGCATCAGAGACAGTTTGGCCATAACGTCAGCCAGCACCTCTACAGGGTCCAGAGGGTAACCAGGGTCCAGGACTGAGCTGGCCTTCTTCACCAGTTTGTTCAGTCCTGTATCTTGTCCACTAATAGCAGGGGAAATCCTTCATTGTGGTGTTCGTGTCATGGTTTATGTCTGGTGTTAGCTCTGTTAGCCATGTCTCTTTGAATAGCATGATGCTACTTTGGTCTTTCCTTTGGAGCTGGGTTAGCATCACTAGCTCGTCCATGTTATTGTAGATAGATCTTACATTCTCCAAAACGATGGATGGGAGGATGGGTCGATGTCATCTCCTCTTAGCTCGCACCACAGTACCTGCACATTGTCCTCACCTCCTTTTCCTCAGCTTGCAGGCAACTTTGGACTGATTAGCACCAACATGCTACGGGATGCTAAGAGCTGAAATCTTGTGTAAACAATGCAACCATAGTTACACAAAGGATCTCCAGACAAATAAGAACAAAAAAGGTAAAAACACCACTGAAAACACAACCAATTTGGTGTCAATGGTCAACAAATGAGTTGTAAAAAATAGTTTTTAAAAAAAGGAGAAAAAAACTACAACAAACTGGCATTTGAAGGGTGCTTAGCAACGACCAATACAATAATAATATATACAATAATAATAATAATGCATTATTATTAATATTTTTTGAGGTAAGGTCATGACATTTCAAGTGGTCATTGTTCTTGAGGTATTACTGTAGTGAGATGACTGCAGTTTTGCTCCCATTTCAGGGATATTGTGCTATCCCTTTTTTTCTCTCTGCACTGGACTGTTTTTCTCTCTACAAACTAAAACAAGCAAAAGAAAATGTGTGGTGTCATTGCCTGTAGATTCTATACTGCATGACATTTTGTGTAGAAAAATGTGAGTAAACTTTCAGTTTTTAATGGTTTATTGCACTTTTTAGCAATTTATTTAGTTAGTCTGGACATAAGTCGATATACATTTTACTGAAGAATGTGTAGCAAAAGTTTCATGCAAGAAATGACACTACAGCATGTCAAAATATAAAGATATGCTTGCTGTAATCTAACATCTCTGTGTTTGTATGGTGTTGTATCAAAGCCATAGCAGAGTTGTTGTAGAGTCTGACAAAGCTGTTGTCAGATGGTGTTGCTCTTATTAGGTTTCCTTTGAATGTTAGCAGTCAGCCAAGGCCTGTGAAACTGCATCACAGCTCAACACAACAACAAAAGTTGCCATAAAGAGTTTAAATCTTCAGCATTCATTCCTTTGAGATCCAAAGGTTTGAGTGTGGGCAGTGCGTTACCTCTTTAACTTGTTTGTAAGGTTCCGGCTCAGAGCAAACAGCATCCATGTTTAACGAGTGATTCATTCTTTGAATCTTAACAGCTTCTCACCTACGACGTCTGTTCTGCAAATAGCTCAGTGACAGAAAGATGGCACAGCATAAAGGAGCAGACTGCTGCAGCTGTGAGGATCACAGGGTTTTCAGAAGTAGACATTCATTTCACAGCTGAAAAGGGAACAACTGAAGGTACTTATGTAGGAAAAGTATCATAAGAAACCGAATCAAAATGTATTCATGTTGCAGGAAAGAGTTTTTCCCCTGCTGGAAATTTAGAAAAGATTTCTGGTTTAAAAAAAAGTCCACAAAGAGCTGCTTCTGGTTTACCACTTCAAATGAAGCTCTACAGTGAAACAAACTCCATTAAAGACTGAAATCTTCACCTGAGCCTCAGTTTTAATCTCCCTTAATCCTCTTTGTGTGTGAATGAGTGTTGATGATGTAAAATATTGAGGACAGAACTTGGCTACAGGCTGCTTGTAATTAGTTTGGACTGTAGTTACAGAAATCTTGGTTTTGAGTGTGGAGTACTACATCCTCTCGAGTTTCTAACAGGAGCTTTGGAGCTGTCAACTTTTATCAGTCTGCAGCCAAACACTTGAGGATGCTAATATCCAACTACCCTCATTACGTTAACGTCAGTTCATTACTCGGTCTCTCTGTAAAACACTGCACATACTTTCTCTTCTAAATGCTTTGAAATTAACTCCAAATGAACACAGTTTTACTTACTTAAAGTACAAAAATCAGTTGTATTGTACAAATCCAATGGTTACAAAGCACTTTATCATAGCTTTGGATTGTGGTTTTGACACTTGGCACCAAAAAAAAAAAAAAAAAATCCGTAAACTTTAGAAGACATGAGGGTTCAACAGCTTAAGCTACATGATCTGATTTAGTCCAGACCAGTCTTAACCACTGATGTTGTGTAGGAAATGTTTCAGTGTCTTTCAGACCTTTGGTGGTCACAAATGTCTTCACAAACCCCTTTAGATTGGATTGGATTGAAAAATCTGTGTTGTCTGTTGGTTTGCAACAGATGATAGCAACTGATAGCATTATTTCAGTCAGGACCACTCAAAAAAAATTGGCTCTGTTCTGGGACCTCCCTGCCTCTCCTTGTACAAATGTGGCATGCCAAAGCCTAAGGTAGGGAGAGCATGTCCCCCCTCTCTTTCAGGTACGTACATAAAAAGTTAAGGCAGGGAAAGCTGCAGCAAAGAACCCCAGGGGTACAGAACAGAGCGGGCTTCCATGACAATATACTGTATATGACACTGATAAAATCAGACGCAGCACAAAAGAAGGTGTTGGGGTGGAGGTGGGTTGCAGTGCAGTTTGCAGGGGACGCAGGAATAGCAGGCAGGATTACACAGTTTAAATGAAACACTCATTTGTAATTTGATGTATAGAGTCAGCTGATAAAGGCTTCATAGCCTGCCTGAACAAACGTTATGCTCAATTTCTGTGCACTGAGATATGAGACACAAGGGCCTAGAGTCTTTTTAGTGTCTGTGAAATGGCAACAATCCAATAGGTTGTCTAAGTATCCGATAATAGCTGATGGAACGAATTGTCTCAGATATCTTTTTGTTCTGACCTCCCTAGAACAAGTGAGCCTTCCTCATGTTGGCTGAAGTTGGCATAAAGAGGATGATGAGGGTCTTCAAGGTAAACGCCAACAACCTTTTGTCAGACTTTAATAATATTTTGAGGCCATTTTTTTGTTATTAGACCAACACATTAACACAAGAGTTAAAATGGACTCAATTAAGGATGAATAAAATAAACAATCCATCAACATTAAAACCCCTCAGTTTCCTTAATAAGAGTCTCTGATTGGCCTATTTGCAGATAGTTACTGTGTTAGCCTTAACGGTTAGTTTTTCACCAGGGACGATGCCAAACAATTTAAACTTTTTACTGTCTCTTCACCTGTGTAGCTTTACTAGCTAAGTGACGTAGCAGCTTCCTGCTAAAGCACAATTTGTTTTGAAGGTAGGTTGAAGCATCTAGATGCACTTTTCCACTTCATGTTGGTAAATACAACTCAGTAAGTGATGATAAATAAAGAAGATCTAGAATGACAGTTGTTTTTAGGGGTGTCCTGATACAACCTTTTCACTTCCCATACAGTACCGATATTGCAGCCTTGAGTACTGATTAATATACCGATATTGATCTGATACGCTATCAACATGAATGGTTTGACTTTCAGCTCTATTTGTAGGTCTTTCAAGCTTGAATGAGCCTTGGGTGAATACTTAGAATTTAAATATATTAAACTTTCCCAGTTCTGTGCGGACCTGAGGGATCTGAGCTGTTTTAGAGTGACTGATAATAGTAAAAACAACTCTTTATTTTTCATTTCTATTTCCATGCATTTATCCCCACTTTCTTATGCAGCATTATTCAGTGTTTATTATGTATCACATTTGAAAGTATTGTATTTTAGAGGTAATTTTAAAACTTACAGTGTTTTCTGTGTGTGAACATATCTGTATGTGTTCGATATTAGGGCCACTTTTCCTGCAGGGCATTCTTCTCGTATCACACCCTTATGATTGGAAAACACCCCTTTCAGAGGTCTTGGAAATATAATTTGCCAGTGTTGTCGTACCAGTTTGTTGTGCTGCCCCCAAGTGGAAACAAAAATCTCAAATGAGGTGTGGTATATTTTTGTCAACTGCAGGAAGAGTCAAGTTAGAGGGTTTTTTTTTTTTAGCTTTAAAAGCACATAACCTTTTTTTGTGTGTGTGTGTATTGCTTTATTTTTCCTCAAGTGTGAAGGCTGAGGAGCTTCAAAAGTACGGTGGCCTTTCATGGGTTTTTGTCCATATCCTCTGACAGGCAGAAACGTGTGCTTCTGAAATCTTAGTGCATGTGACAAACTGAAAAGTATCATACTCTTCTGGGGACAGTACAAAAGGATAGAATAAGCCAAATGGCTAGTTTTATTAATGAAACAGCTGATGCATTTGCTAATCTAATAAGATATAATCAATATAATATATTTATAATCTGCTTCTTGCCAAGGAAGGCAGTGCAGCACAACAATAAATCCTTATTCTTCTTCCTGACGTTTGGACATTCACGCTTGATCGTCTCTGCTGCATGTTCAGGGGCATCCTCGAGGGCTTTTCTCTCAGGAAACCTCACCACGCTGACACATCTGTCTGATAACACCGGCACATCGTAATGCAGGCAGAGCAAGAGAGAGAAAGCGAGAGAGAGTGTGAGTAAGTGACGGAGGGAGGGAGGGCTGTTCAGCAGCCCTCGCGCAAGCCGAGCTGCTGCCTTCACCCAGAGCTGAGCCTGTGGAAGAGGCAGCCCTGCTCCTCCTGCTCCTCCTGCTCTGCCTCCTGTAACTCCTGCCATGGTTCCTCTGGTGAGTCAAGCTGTGGACTTTGTCACTGATGTGTTTACGGTGTGCGGACTGTGCTTCTTCTGTGGGGAAACGCAGCACAGGGAGGCATATGCTCAGAGGTTATTTATTGGCAGTGTAGATTGCGATGCTTGTCGTTGCCAGGGTTTTTCTTTGAAAAATAAAATGAACAGTCTCACCGTGGCTCCGAGCTGTTTGTGTGCTGTTACAGCTGAGTGAATCAGAGGTGCAGTTTCCTAACAGCAGCTAATATCTCTAAAGAGGCTGGACAGACTGTCACAGGTTGTTTATGCTTGTGCAGAATATTTGATCATGAATGTCTTGATCAGAGCTGCATGTTTGTTTCTCTGTCTTGTTTCAAAAACCGGCTGCGAGGATGAGGATTTAGGATATAACTGGATTGAATCCCTGTAGGTACAAAATGCAAAGGCACATGTCTTTTCTTTGGATATTGTGTTTATAATGATGAAATCTATGGATGTGCTGTCTGTTAGCTGTTCAAGAGCAAATATTCCCTTTCCTTTGTTACTCAAAAGCCTAAATGATTTAGTTTCTTGATCTGAAAGGCCTGAAAATGAAAAAAGTCTCTTTTTGCCGCTAATAAATGGAGAGAGAAAAAAAAAAACACAAAATATGATTTGAATTCTGCTTTTATGGCCATAAAATCACAGCATACATCCAATTTGAGTCTCCAGGTTGCAAAGATCATTTTAAATATGCGTCATTTTGCTTTAATTCTGTGTATTTTTCACATTGAAATGTATGTTGATTATCTTTTAGATGACAAGCAATCCTACATCTACGTCATTCTGTGATCTTAATGTTGTTGAAAAATTCCCCTGATTGATATATTATTAACATGTAGAACACCAACTTATTTGTTTTTCTTTTAAATTAACCATCTCTAAGATCCATTATTCTACAAAATGCTCATATTTCTGCACATTTTGATGTGGAATGTGTTACTTTTTTATCATTACAATCACAAGAAGTTATAAATTGGGATTATTTTTGATCTCTGAGGCAAAATTCATCTTAAAAAATACACTAGATTGATCACATTTCTGTCATGTAGTTGAAAATGAGTTTCAAAATTTTGTTTGTGAGATTTTTTTAGTGTGAGATGCTCAACTTTTCCAATCCATAAACCAACAAATAATGACAGGATTTTTCAAGAAACATCACAGGATGTTAATTTTCCATCCATGAAACAAATTATGTAACGAATCCCATTTAAATCTATTTATAAATGAAACCGACTTTTATTTCTACCATTCTTGTTAATCAGTCACAACATGGATATTTTTTCATCCTCATGTCAAATGTCTGTTTCATATTTGTGACATAAAAATAAATGAAGAATTTGATCCATCTGTTTCAGCAGACGCTTACAAATCGTTCTTAACTCCATAAACATAAATACACACACACACTCATGCATGGAAGAAAAAAACAAAACATTGCACACATTTTCTGTTTGATAACATATTCAGGCTCATGCAGGAAGTCGTCTCGCTGCAGCAGTGAGATGTTGACGACTCAGCTGACACATGGAGATCTGATGTCTGTGAGGATGAGGAGTGAAGGGTGATCCATCTGATGAAGGAAGTTGAAATCAGAGGAAACTTTGCCAATTAAAGAGAATCAGAGAAAACAGGAAGAGAAGTGAAGAAGGAAAACTAGCTGCTGTTGCTCCCATCTGAATCAGAGCAAGGTTTTTGATAAACAATTTGATGGGAAGTGACTCAGAAACCAATCTTGGCTTATTTGCTCCTCTGCATCCTCACAGCAAGGCTCTCAGTACATGCAAGTGAAGGGTTGCAGAGATCAGAATGTATACATCCTGAGAGTGTCTCCTGTCTCCATGTCCCTCTTCGTCCTGCTGTTTTTTTCTTACTTCTTTTCCTCACATATTCACCTCCTGCTGGAGCCAAGGCTGCTGCATTCTGCCTGTGCACACATTAATTTATCTCTTTCAAAAGCAGTCCTCTTTTAAAAGCTGCAAATAAGCTCTAAGCAAATTATCTAAGTCTAGTGGGGGGTTTCAACAAGTAGGAACAGGCTTCCATGAGATCAGGGGTCTCAAACTCACGGCCCGCGGGCCAATTGCGGCCCCCAGAACAATATTTTGTGGCCCCCTGCCGGAAATCAAAGCTTTGTGTTAGTGCGGCCCGCGTGTTTTTCTTACAAGCATCTGGGTGTTTTTATATTTTTTAACACTTGTGGGCTACCATAGGTCAGGCTCATGACAACAACGCAAATTAGCAATTGGTCACTTGTAACATGTTTGGTCACCAAGTGGAGGGAACTTGCTATACGGTGTTTGTCAGTGTTTGGATCATGTGCCTTTTTGGCAGCACCTATCTGTGTGAAAAGCTCTTCTCCACAATGAACTTTAATAAGTCAAAGTTCAGGTCCAAACTTAAAGATGAGCATCTTAAAGCCATACTGAGGGTCTCAGTTGCTTCCTCCCTCAAGCCAAATGTTCTGAAGAACTGTTCATGTTCTGCGTGTTCTGACCTGTTAAGACTGAGACCATTGGATCAGTTGGATTTTATTATTTTTTTGAATACTTGAAGCCCTTTTTTTTTGTGGAAGACTTGATGCGGCCCATCCTCACCCAGACACTACCTCCAGTGACCCCTAAGCAAGTTGAATTTGAGACCCCTGCATTAGATTCTATACAAGAGTTTCACACCAGTGAGACCTTATGTTTGTCAGAGGCAGGGACGTTTGGTTAAAGATGTTCTACTTGATATATTTAATGGTTTTCACATTTTTTTGCTGTTTTACTTGTAAATTAGTGTATTTTAATGTAGTATAGTGATGTTTCTGTATGGTGTGCATCTGGCTGCTCATTGTTAGCTGTGCTGCTACTTTACATTTCGAGGGTACTCTAAAAAACAGATGTTTAATCCATCCACACTCGGTTAAATTTCCATAAAAATATGGAAAAAAGAAGACTTACCCTTGAAGGTTAGGAACAAAACGCTGCTTCAGTTGTTTCATTGGACTCCTGTGTCTCATTTAGTTCCTCCTCAGTACGTGGGAGCCCACAAAAAATGTACTTTATTTCATTCCTTAAAATAATCTAGGTTAACATTACATGAACAATTACAACAAAATCGCACATATTAATCTACTATGAAGGGAATCGGTTCGTGTATTTGTGTCTGAGAAGTGAATACTTACCTTCGTGAAATGTTTTTGCATAATTTTTCAAATCTGTCAGCCCTGCAAGAACTGTCCCAAAGTTTTCACACCCTCTCTGCTGTTCTGTCTCTTGGAGCGTTCGCTTGAAATTTCCAAATTGGAGACACTTTTCTTGTTTCTGCATCACCGTGTGAATTCAGGGTGACAGTAAGACAGATCATAAACAAACCCACAGTCCTTTGTTGAGCCGTGTTTATGTCACTGCTGTTCTGAAGTCGTTTAGATCATCCGGAAAAGTTGGCAGTCCAATCATCCCCGGTTTCTCTCCTTGTGAAATGAGAAAGAGTGAAACATTTACTCTGAAATCTGAATTTCAGGAGGCTAAAACAACATTCTCTGTGCATCCTCTGTCCAGTAACCATACATACATGGGTTACTTGGACTTCCATGTCCTCTTCTGTTTGTGTGCCTTTCTTGGTTTTTATGGTGAAATTCAGCCAGAAACAGATGCAGTGTTAGTGTTTGGGTGAGCAGAGTTTGATATTATGGCTTTCTTCCAAGAAGTTTCAGATGAGGTTAGGCTGGAACAAAAACTGTAAGCCAAAAAGAAAATAAAAAATGGATTACCTGAGTTTATAGGAAACATGTTCGGGAAAAAAAAAAGCAAATCCCCTCCTTGCATGATGAAAACATGAAAATATGAGCTGCAAATATTGTAAAACACATGATGAAAGCTGCTCTCTCACTCTTACATGTTGCTTTGATACTTTGGTGTCATGTTTATGGAGGTAAAAGGTCAGGATGGGCTGTGTTTTTTCAAATTGTCAAATATTCCTTAAGTTATTGAAAATTAAAATGTTAACATGAGTGGTTTCCCATTTTCAAAGTACAATTTTTCATTATTTGTACCAGTGCCTGGTTAATATGGTTAATACGGTAGCTGTAGCAAATAGAATTTGCCGAATCTTTTCTTGCCAGTACCGAACATATGGCAAACTGTTGTTGCCAATGATTCTCGTTTTGAGCTTCTGGTACCTCCAGGTCCTGCTCTGCAAAGAGTTAAATCGCTGCATGTAGCCCATGCAGCGTGACTCACATAAGCCTCAGAATGATTTTGCTGTACATCTGTGAAGAGAGAAAGTTTTAAGTGCTCTGTGCATAATGTATATGACTTCATCCAGCAGCTACATGCTCATGCACAGCCATTCACAGTTATGGATTATTAATAGAAGGTCCTGAAGCGTTCTCTCCAGCTGCTGTCGATGTGAGCTTCCTGTCAGCCAAACACTTAAAGTGTGAGAATGTAAAATGAGTGGGTTTTTTATTTTTGTCTGGCTAAAGGCCAGGAGGAGGAGGAAATTACTGTCCTGTTCATGCACTGAGCATTGAGGTTATCAGCAGCTGATGGCAATGATGTTGAGGATGATGATGATAACAGGGATATTAGAGGAGAGAGAGAGAGAGAGAGAGAGGCTGCTGTTCCTCCCAGATTTTCACCAGATTTGGATTGTCTCTGGTGGAATCTGTGCCCGGCTGATCGCAATCGACTCCGGGGACCTTCATCACAATCTCAATCCCATCAGCCATCTGTCGCTGTTACCAATAGCAACGTGGGAGCCAATACAGGAGTCTGGTGGTGATATGAGTGATGTGCTCTGTGCTTCGGCTCTGGTCCTCAGGGTTTGTTTTTAGCTATTATATAACTCAAGGTCATTTATTTCTGAGAAGCTTTCAGAGGCTCAAAATGGGCACCAAATACTGTGTTTACTGCTGCTTGTTTGGAGAGATTTAACATGACAAGATCTGACATTTCTTCAGCACGTAATAGTTGTATGATTGTATGAGAAGCAGACAATTTGAAAGCTTTTGTATTTAGCTGGTAGTAATGGGACTTTCAGGGTTTGAAACAGCACTGAAGGCTAAATCATATAAACAGGTTAAAGAGTCAGTCATGGAGCTATAAAGCCTGAGTATTGTACCCCAGCCTTTATTGTATGCTAATCACCTCATGGGTTTAACTCCAGCCTACATGCGAGTATGTTGTTTAAAATCTCCCTGCAGGAAAGCACAGTTTCCTCCCCCTGCATATATTTCCCTTAAATGTCACACCGCTCCTTCAGCTTTGTCCCATTAAGTGTCCTATTAAGCTAAACCAGCATGCTAGCATAATGCAAAGGTCCTGAAACTGAGGGTATGTAAGTGGATGCCACTCCTTGTAATTACTGGTGTAAGTCAGAACGCTGCTAATGCTTTGGCGTATTAAAGCTTGTGTCTTAAAAAGGTGAAATCGCACAAAGGGAGCTGCTGAGTAAGGATAAATTTTCCCATTTTGTTCTCAGGGAGCAGGATTAGCATGAATGTTTGATGGGTACAGTCCCCATTACCTGAGGATTCACAAGGAGGAGCACTGTTTGACTCCAGACTGTTGGCTATGTGAACCTGGACTGAGTGTGACAGACCTTTTTGGATGTGTAGCAAACCCATTTTATTTGCTAGCTTTAGATTCTGACTGAACCTGTTGGTTTTAACTTAGCTCCAGTGGGATCACTGCAGGTGTCTAAGAAATGGCGGAAAAAAAACCTACAACCCATCCACAGTTAGGCGGAGTTTAACCTGACCAAACTTCTTGGAACCAGTGGCTCAGTCACTTTATAGGGTAACGTCAGCTAGCATTTAGCTACCAGTTACATTTTCAGCATAACTTCAGGCCCCCAACCCCGTTGCCTCCTCAATGTTTTTGTTTTTTGTTTTTTGTTTTTTTTGTGTATCAAACATGTCACACACAGCTCTTGCTTCTCTTTTTCTTTGTAAGATTTCAAATGCTTAACTCAGGATTCATACCTTTGGACATCCTGACAAGAACTATTCTTGAAGAACATTTTATTGTGCACACAGGTGTAAACATATACTATCAAATTAATAAATCAGTGGAGTATTATCCTAAAAACACACCAAAAAGTACAAACAATGAAACATTTATTATTATTATTATTATTATTATTATTATTATTATTATTATTATTGTTGTTGTTGTTGTTGTTGTTGTTGTTGTTGTTGTTGTTGTTGTTGTTCGGTTTCTTTACCAGTAATTGAGTCTGGGTCCTTCCTTTCATCCAACATTTCCTGATACAGCCTGAGTCCTGGGATTCAATTCTGAAAACCTGCAATGCAAAAAAAGCAATGAAAAGATGGTAAACTTGGAAAAACCTTGGAAAATTTTCCTTTGGGGCTTAAGATCAGGTGAAAATGAAATAAAATGCAAGTTCATTGTCATTCGTTGGTTCATTCATCTTCTGTACCACCTATCCTGTTGGAGCCTATTTCAGCTGTCTTAGGGCAAGAGACGGGGTACGCCCTTGACTGGTTGCCAGTCAGTCACAGGGCTGAAACATAGAGGCGACCAACCTAAAATGCAAGTTATTTCAACAAATGTCCTCACAGAGTTGCAATAATGTCATATTAAGGATATCTATTTGGATAATTTGAATTATTCCTTCCTCCTGGTAAAATATGATAAATGTCACTGTGTCTTTCACATCAACAAGTTTAAATTACATGTTATGTAACATAAACTTGCAAGGTATGCCATTTAAATTACTCTCCACACTTTCACTAAAATACTTAATTGAATTATGATGTAATAACCATGCACCAGCCAAGTGTTATAAAGGCATTACCATTCTTATGTTGTGGCTTTATGTTGTCTATACATAAACCTCTGTTGCAGCTTTTTAGGCTCAACATAGAAAAAGATGGTATCTTTAAAATTAGCCTCCTCCACCATTACCATACTCAAAGTTGGCATCATGTTCATATGTTGAATCTGACTTGGACCAATTGGGAAAGGGAACAAAGAAGCTGGTCATTTCTGTTTGGTGAGTGTTCAACAGTTTTATGCTCTTCGTGAGAATCAGCAACCTGTGATGTCACAAATGTATTACTTCCACACACATTTACTTCCCTGTAAAACTTTGACAATGTTTAATATTGAAATCAAAATTTTGAACTCTATATTTGTTTATAAAACATGAAAAAGTGCAACACCTCCTCTTTAAGGGGGAGAAGTTTTGAGGATTGCTCACTAAACTCTGACTGTTCCGAGTGAACCATCTGGATGCTTAGCATGCTGAATATTACCAAAGTGTCAGTATGAGTGGCCTTCAGTGCTAAAAATAGCAAACAGAAGGGAGGAACGCATATTGATACACAATGTTAGCCTTTGACTGTGTCTGTCTGCTTTTCAGTGCCGAAGGTTGTGCTGGTGTTGTTTTTTGTACTAGTTTTCAGTGGTAACAGCTGCCTGTTTTGCTGGAAGAGATATAAATTTACAAAAACTGTCTCTATGGGGCTGTAAACATAAATCCATAAATCTGTTTTTTTTTTTATTTGTGTGACTTGAATGTAAAATGTTATATTCTTCAAATTTATTCATTTATCATTTTAGAACAGTATGGAACAAAATGTAGCTAGCTTTGATTATTGGGACTAGTTTATTGTTATTCTGGTAGGTTTAAGCTACTTGTAGATCATAACAAGAGCAATACTGGCGTAAATTATTGCCTTTGTTGATATCAGAGTGATATGTTGAGCAAGACGGATTCTGTACTTACTCGGCAGATCTCTATCAACAATTCTTTTCTAATCACTCCCACTGCTGTTTGGAACACGAGGCATCCTTTCTTCCAGAACTTGGTTGTGTACTTTCCTCGCTGTTTGACAAATGACCCTGAATTCAAATTAAATCACGCTGCACGACTGCTTCTCATTCTTATTCATGTATGCAGTGCAGACCTCAGACCTCACCCACAGGTAGGCAAACGTGTCCAGCAGCACAGCGTGTCTTTCTGCTAACCTGATTAAGACTCTTCCCGTCCTAATGTTGTGAGAGACAAACTGCTTTCTGATTAAGCAACAAAAAGGCGATTTGCCGTGCTGCAGGGCTTCTGTGTTCGAAAGCAGCTTTGGCTTGTTGCTGGTTGAATGTGTTGGCACGCTCGTCTGCGCGGCTTTGTGTGAGTGGAACAGCACTTTAACTCCACAAGCCCGGTTGGTGTCAGAGGTAGAGCTGCAGAGGAGCATCGGTGAAGCATGAGCAGTGGTGGAAGGAAAATTCTAGACTGTTCTTATACAGTGAGGTGACAAAAACTCGCTTTGTCAACTCAGCTTTTATTTACCAACCTTAAGATTTATGGCGGTTTTACCCAATGTATCTTATTTATCTGAGGCAGAAGCTTCCAAATTATATTAATCATTGTATATTTTACATTCTGCCTTTATTTATTTAGTTAAGAATGGGAACAGAACTCCTTTATCAGCAGTAAGCACTATTGAGCTAAAGCACACAACATTCAGGCATCCACGTCTTGCATCAGAAATGTAATTTGCAATCACTGAAAATTAATTTTGGGAAAAGTAGAAAAAAAACTTGCACTATTGAAATGTTCTTTCTTGCATGGTTTGAAGTAGGGGAATAGGAGGATGAGAGCTTTGAACAATATGGAATGAGTTAGTACATTGACTGTATACAACTCTGCATGGTGTGACTCCATCGCTCTCCAATGTGAAGGTGAAGCCAAAATACTCTGGCAGTGGTTGACTTAGTTAGAGGTAAAGAGGCAGAGTTAAGGCCGTTTTTATTTAAGCTTAATATAATAAAATCTGCTGATTTATTAATAATAATGATAATAAGAATTAAAACCAGCAGCTAACTCCATTGCAGTGTGTGCCATTTGTTTACTAGCTTTTTAAAGTAGGTCTGTATTTGGTTTGTGGTACTTCTAGTGCTTGCCTCAAGTGGACGCTTAAGGAACTGCAGTTTTTAGCACTTATTACTCTTATCCAGAGGTCACCATTAGGTCAGTTAACTCCACTCCTCAAATCAAGTAAAAATTAAAAGAAGCCATTTGATATTGATGAAATGGTTTGACCCACGTGCTATTTTGCGTAGCTTGTTTTTCAGAAAAAATGAGCATAAAGTGAGAAGGTTAAAGATCAGACCACTGCTACTTTTAAAACACTCGTTTGTGAACAAAATGGCATCACTTTGTAGGGCTCACACGCAGAAACGCACACCAAATGCCAGCACACACACCTGATGTGATGAGCCTATTAGGTAGAACACGTAATGGAAGATAAGAAAACAATCGATGTTCCAGGCTGTTTATTTTTAGCGCAGGAGAGAAAGAAGTGAGGAGGGAAGCAGAGGAGGAGCGGAGGGTTTTATTCATACAGCTGTTGTAAGTGGATGCATGTGTTCACATGTTAGTTTGTTTGCATATGTCAGGTTACACTTTGCGTCAGCAAAATGTCACATAGAATTCCCTCCAAAAGATAAACTGTATTAAACACTGAAGGAGTACTTATAAATTTCAAATATCTTGTAGAAAAGTCTTTAATATTATTATAGATGTATCAATATGATGACAAATGCTGCTCATATCAGGTTCAGGGATTTTTGTTTTATGTTTGAAATAAAAGACATTTTATACACCATCTAATTTTGAATCAACATCCCACACATATAAGCTGTTTTCTCTTTTCAGAATAAGGTTTACACTGTCTCCCTGTGATTTCATGGTGAGCAGTTTCTGTGCAGCCGGATGGCTCTTTTTAGCACCACAGCGAGATTCTTTCCAGAGTACACCAAAAAAGCAAACAATGAATCATTTATTGATGGACCTTTAAGTTTAGCATTGAGTAATGGTGTTTGTCTCTCCTATTTAAGCTCGAGGTGCTCAAACATCAGTAACCTGTGAAGGCTGGTATTAAAGACAACTACAGGAAAAAGGCAGCTAGAAAAAGGTCAGAGGGGAGGAAGAGGAGCAGATGAGGCCTAATTGAGATGGTGGAGGAGAAAAAAGGAGGGAAAAGGTCAGGAAGGGGCAGCAGGAAGAAAGACGGAAGAGAAAACTAATAAACAGGGTGAAGAAAGTGAAAGAAAAAGAAAAAAACGAAGAAGGAGGAAGAAAGAAAAGGGGTGGGGAGTTTTCGAGCTGGTGGCCTTTCTGAAAGGTTAGAGACCTGGCCGGAGGGAGGGATGCTGAATGGCAGCCGCTCTGCAGGGAGGAGGAGGAAGAGGAGCAGGGAGCGGTGGTCAGCACACACACACACACACACACACACACACACACACACACACACACACACACACACACACACACACTCAGTCATCTGACCACAGGGCGACTTTTTCACATGGCATTTCAAGCAGAGCACGTTGGTCCACTCAGAGGATTAATGACATTAAACATGAGCTGACATTTCACATGAACAGAATCAGCCGATCATTGTTCTATTGTTCATAGCCTGTGTGTGTGCGCCTGTGTGTGTGAGTGAGTTGTAGGACTGTTTGTGTTTTCACTCTTTGCTGCGTTATGTACAGACAGTACAAAGAAAGAGTTGGAATGGACCTCACTGAAAATGATTCAAATTCATGAGATGAAAATTGATCAGTAACTAATTTTAAACAGCAGGGGGTGCCATCTGCATTCGACTTCTTCTGTTGGACGTTATTATGTCTGGAGCTCATTTGAGGCGTGCAGACCAAGGGGCAACATCCGGTAGAGAAAAATGAAGCCTATGTGAAAGAGCTAAAATTTGCTGTTGATTGAGAATCCGCTAAAGGCTGCAGAAAGACCGGAAGACATGTACACATCAAGCCAAAAAAACTGACTTTAACGGCATTAAAAAGCATATTTACAGCCTGGTTGAAAAAACGGCTTGGGCCTGAAATGTTAATTTCACTATTGGCTCACACTGTACGGGGGCAGGGGATTTTTTTTCTAACTCAGCAGTTTAGAAGATATTAGGATCACCAGTGTGTCCAATCAGAGGCTGAGCTCAGCTCACATGACTGAGGGGCGCCCTAAAGCTGTTAGAAAGGAAGCTCAAAGCCTGCGTCATAGCCAATATGGTCTGTCCAATGACTGGCTTCATTTGACTGTATCAGAAATAGACGAGTGAAGTCGCGGAGACTATATCCATATTTTACACAGTCTATGGTACGGACACGATTCATACCTGTGCAGCAAGATTCAGACCGCCATCTAAGGTCAGGGAACCATTAGACTTAAAATTTACTGAAATGATACTCAGATCTCATGCATCCTTGGATCACACATGCATTAGACAAAATAACAGATACTTCAAAAGAAAGTAATTATCCTGACATCACATCCCAGCCAGGCCACGCCCCCTAGTTGGATCAGTTGCTAAAACATCCTGCAGCAGGCAAAACTACAAAAAAAAGGGTGCAGCAGACAAATGGCTTATATTTAGAGTCACTGGACTCGACAGATCCTCTCAGTTTACCAATGACACAGTAATCTGTGAATCTCTACAGACTAATGGTTATATACCACATTGGTTGATTTTGGGGCGTTTTTTTTAAGCAAATTTAATTTTCGCATCAGGAAAGAACAGATGGTGACGGTGGGACACGTTAGCAAACAGCAGCAGCAGCAGCAGCTTACTGCTTGATTGATTTGGAAGCAGAATGGAGAAAAACACATGAATTCATTCAGCATTTTCAACTCTGATACCCAACATTTTATTTTCCTATAATTCTGTTAACATTATATAATATGAAAAATTTGTTTTTTTTGTGCTGTCTCCACTTTGCACCCAAAGACAGCTTAAATAGGCTCCTGGCTGTGGGGGATTAAAAAGAAAAAGCGGTATAGACAATGGATGGATTTTTGTTGTTACAGATGGAAGACAATTCCCAAATTTTTCTGCAAATGCCCCCAAAATCATAAAAAAAAACATTCCAGAGAAGCAACAGATTTCATAAAACAGACTAAACATGACTCTGTTAAATAAACAGACCTCTCTGCAGCAGAGAGTTAAGCATCCCCCTCTTTCCTTCCTTGTTTTTCCTCCTCCATCCTATTATTTTTTAATACCACTAGATGTGAATGGGAAAAGCCTGGAACCAGACCAGGAAGCTGCTGTGAGTTGGCACTCTCTGTGTCTTTGTTTATTCCATTTATTAGTCTTGGCCTCCCTTATTTACAGTTTATTTCTCACCTCCTCCTCCTCCTCCTCCTCCACCTTCCTTTCTCTCTCCTCTTCCTGAATCTCCATTATTTTCTCACCGCCTCACCAACCTGGTGGCGTGTCCCTCTGACACAGCCTCATTTCTCGAGCCCTGCAGGGTCTCCCAGGTGAAATCACCGACTGCTGCAGAGACTGTTTAGTACTGTAGCAGAGCCTCGAGGTGACGGAGATCACGACGTGTTGACAATGACATGAAACAACATGTATCCTGACGCTTGCGTACACTGTCTATGGTTTGCTGAAACTACCTTTCCAGATCTGTGTTTGGCATCATGCAGGACGTGGGAATAATCTTGCTCAGAGTATTTTTTGACTGCTCTCCAGTGTGTGACTTGCTGAAAAGCTTTTGGCTTTATGATGAAGTCAATTATCCTTAAATCGTGACTTTACACGATTCAGCCACTCACAGTTTTCCTCTCATATCACTTTCACCCCCAAAATGAAGAAGTACTGTGCTTCTCATCTCAGATATGATACTTGAGTCTGTTAGCAAATCTGCAACATTGATACACACTTTCAAAATAAAATGGTTGCGTTATGAAAAAAACAAGTAAAAAGGAGATTTACCAAAGTTTAAAGCTTCCATTAAGAGTTATACAACAGACTTAATTTAATGCTGATGCGTCCACATGACCTACGTAAGCAAAAAAGACCATCAAGACGAAGAGGGATTACTTCTGTGGAGTTATTTTCAACATTTGTGACTGCAGGGTTAGTATCACAGAAGACAGCTGAAGGGATATTTAAGGTATGTTACTGTTGAAGTGTGATTTTATGCCGCACCTGTCAATAATGAGTGGATTACCCACAGGGGATCCCACTCTGCTTGGCTCCTTTTCTGAGGAACAATTTGGAAGTAACTGCTGCAGATGGGGTCAAGTCTATTTAGCTGATTTTAACTTTGCATAAGAAGTAAAGTTGTTTATACCATTCCTTTGTTGTAACAATGCTTCTTGGCAATAACAGGTGCTGCCGATCAGAAGCCTCTATCCAGTTGTTTATAAGCATTGTTACAACAAAAACCAAACACAACTTTCCCTACTTTTACTTCATATATAGGAAAGCCTTTTTTTGGCCAGGGGTAGAAAAAACTAATTACAAATAACTGAAGTTACTGTAACTGAGTAGCTTTTTTAGAAATCACAACAAATGCTTTAAAAGCTTCATCCTTCCCAGGTCAAAAACTGCTAAAGAAACGTATAAATTGAAAATCTGACATCTTTTTTCAACCTCAGTCAGGTCAAATCTGAGCTACAACCTGACTTTATCCGCACAAACTGTCCTGCAAACTGGACACTTCATTGTGAACTCTCTTTGCACAACAGGTTGATTTAGAGATTTTCTACAAATTGCAAAATAAAAAACAGAGAGGAGACAAAAATATCTAGAAGCTTCAACCTGATTATGCATCAAAACAAACTTTAAACAAGTGACCGTAGCTTTAAATGAGGTACGTGTGACTTTTTTTGCCTCTCCTTTCTGGAGCAGACTTACAAACTGAACCAGAACTCAAAACTACTCTGATACACAAACCCTCACAAGCTTTGCTGCATATGGTCCAGAGCTTAAATCAACGAAACACAACAAAAACATGTGTTTCAGTTGCTCCTAAACCTTTTAATGCAAGGGTCAGTCTGATAAAAGCAAGCTTTAGGAGCTGGTCCATTTCCTGTTTGTTCCTCGTCGTGTTAAAATTTCTCTCTTGATGTCGAGAAAACGAACCTCCGTGTTCTCTGCAATGATTGAAGATGACTCATATAACCTCTCCTTTCTCATCTCTCCTGAGCATCAAAAAGGTCTGCGGGTAAAATCAAATAATAAACAGTTCAAGCCGAGTCCAGCTGCTCGAAATGCTGCTGAAGTTTGTCTCACCGTAGATCTGAAACTGAGCGTAATGATGGTTTTGAAATGCTGCCTTAAGTTGGAGCTGAAAGCACTCTGATGGTTTATTCACTACTTGTTTTTTTCACAGCCATCTTCTTATCAAAGGCAGTTTCTGCTCTTTCCACTCGACTCGTCTCATTATTTAGAGCTAAACGTCTGAGTTTTTGAGACTTTACAAGACCGACACAAATTTCAACAGCCTCTTCTTTAGTTTTTACCTCACACTCGCACATATTTCTGCGTGCGTGTATGTGTGTGTCCTCGGCCAGCTGGTCTCTGTAGTCCTCTGGCCTGGCTCTCCTCCAGCTGCAGGGGAGCAGAACAGCAGAGCTCTCCCAGAGATGGTGCTGCTCAGCTGGGCAGATTAAACCCAGGAGTAGCACCCCCTCCTGCTCTTCTGGCTGACTCCCTGCAGCTTGTGCACATCTGGTGTCCCCAGATGTAGGTGTGAAAACGGTGAACACACTCGACCTCCATCTGCCTCCCACACATGCAGACCCCCCTCAGAGAGACATGGGGTTTATTTAAGGATTCCGTCTCAGGTGTGAGGACTCGTACCTTTTTTTTGTGTGGTGGCTCTGACTGTAGATTATGAACAATTTTGTGTTACTTTAATCTATTTTCAGAAACGCAATAAATTATAGTTACGTCATTATTTCAAATGAACTGTTACAGTCTGATTTTATCCCAACAACTAGTTTCCAAACTGTAATTGAGGCTTGTTTCTGACTTTAACTGACATTTCCGTCACACTATTTGTGCAGCGCTGAATGAAAGAGGGTCCCTTGGAGAGCCTCTGCTCACTGTGGACACAAATGTGACTGAATTCAAAACACAAAATACACAACAGTATGTTTGTGTTTTTGGAAGCCATGATTTTTGGCTCAGTTATTTTGTTTTGCTCAAAGTTGATAATCAAAAACTTGTCTCCAAAGCCCAAATTGGTTTATAATTTAGTGTGTGGGGGTAAAAAAAACAACAAAAAAAAGAGGTTTTTCTCCGCTGCCATCACAGACAAACTGTGCGTGTAGGTGTGAGTGTGCCAACACTGCGTTGGGATTTATGTTGACGTGTTAAAGGAAGGAAACGGTTCTATTCTTTGTCTTTTTCACTCTGTCAGCATCTGCGTCACCTCCTGTTGCCTGTACAGAGACGCTGGCCTAAAAAAAGACGGGCGTCTGTATGTATGTGTGCGTGTGACTTATTTCCCTGAACTTCTTGTATCAGTATCTACAGAGTGTTGTTCTAAAGTTGGTCGAAACTTCTCAGCAGAATAGTTGAGAGCTTGTTCTGGAGAGAGATGCTTTGGTTTGAATCAGGGGGAAAACTCTCTGAGGATGCTGCGTAAGATATTCTGTTATTTCAAAGTCATTATCACTCCTTACAGATAATTAAAACCTCCCTATTTAAAAAGAAAGAATCTGCAGCTATCATGGAAAACAGAGGATGATTAAATGTTAAAGACAAATCTCTGTTTCAGTGCCTCCTCGCCTTCACTTTATGGTGTAGAACCTGGAAATTGATCTCAGTGCACCACCTTGTAGGGTGCTGCTTTTTTAATGAGATCTCTGTGAAATCAAAGTGAGGTGAGGGAGGCTTGTTGAAGGAGCTGTCACGCAGATGCACACATTTTTTCTTAGACCTGTGACACACCTGGAATGTCCAAATCTTTGCACACTTGATGGCCACCGTACTTTTTCTCTATCAGAGATGGTTGCACTCTAGTAGCTCCTCACATCTGTGTCCACTAACTGTCCTTTTTACCCTTCTGTATGAGATGCTTGATTGTGATTGGTCGAAACCCCTTGACGACAGTTATTACCTTTCAATAACATGATCACAAACTGATCACATCATGTTAAATCAGTCTGAGGAGGAGATTTCCGAGAGTTTAGCTTCTGCTTGCCAACAGGTGATGTAAAACCGTTAGCTTCCATTAGCATCATATTGGTGAACAATGCAGCAAGAATGTTAGTTAGAAAGGAAAATCAAAGCCTGCATCATATCCATTATGGACCCGTCCAACGATTAGCATCATTTCACTGTATCAGCCTCTGGTGGACACTCCTGGAACTGCAGTTTTTGGCACGTCTGCCTTAGCTTGAAGTCTAAGTCAAGGAGAGGGGAGGACGACAGAAGGAAAAGGAAAAAGGGGATATAGGAAGTGGCACTGTGCCCGAGAGAGGGAGAGAGAGAGAGTTTATCAGTTCCCTTTTGTCCTGCAGACTCTCTCACTTTCTCCAGTCTGCTGTGGACTTGACTGGATTCAGAGGTCTGCTCAGTTATCTGACTTGAGTTTTCTGCTTCTGCATTTTTCTGGAGGGACTGGATTTTTTTTTGTTTTCGCCTACATCATCCTTTCTGATCAAACGGGACATAATGTTAAAGTTTAGTGTCACTCACAGCTCCAGGTGCGTGTGTGTTTTGTGTGTTTGTGATGGTGTTTCTGTGAGATGCAGAGTTTGCTTGTTTTCAGCTGTTCTGTTCATCTGGTTCTTTTCTCAGTTCATGTCGCAGTGATTTAATACTTTCTCACTCTCCTTTTCTTACTAATTTTGTCACTCATTCCCTCTCTCTTTCTCTCTCCGCAGCCACAATGAACGGAAGGTGACCTGTAAGCACCCAGTGTCAGGCATCCCCTCCCAAGACAACTGCATCTTTGTCGTCAATGAACAGTAAGTCTCTCTGCGCGCCGACACGCCCGCTCAGCATTGTGCGCTGCTGATTCCTGCGCTGATTACAAAGGTCACTTATGGACGACTTCATTCATGAGAAACACTGCTGCAGCTGTGCTCTGCAGATGTGTCAGTGTGTGGATGTGCTGGAAAGACAGAGCTGACAGGACCAATGAAAAAAGAAAAGAAAGTAGGATGAGTCACTATTTAGTGCATTCAGGGTACTAAACGAAATCTGCCTTCATCTCTCTCAAAAACTCAAACTTAAGCAGGTATTTTATATTTCTTGGGAAAAAAAATCTTACTATACTAAAGCATTACACATATTCTTAGGCCATCTCAATTAAATGTAACCCATACAACCCCTGAAGCTGAAATATCTCTTTAAGTACTTACTTTTTCCCACGGACAGTTGTTTTTTTTCTCATCACTGGCTCTTCAGCTTTTATTTTAACTTACCAGTGAAAACATGTTTTGTGCTGTAGACTGTTTTACATTTCCAACAATATCAACCCAATTATCTTTGTGCTCATGATTATGAATATTATCCAGAACCTGAACTGTTTTCAAGCAGCTAGCATAGCATTTCCACCAAACGTGCACACCCAAAGTTCCAGGAACCAACTGCAAGGCACTAAAAAGTTATTTGAAAGGCTACGATAGGCCTCCAAAAACAAGTGTATTATAACCAGTGTGACGCTGCAGGAACATAACGATGGAGGAGATTCAGATTGGGCTGTGACTTAATTTAAAGCTACACTCTGCAGCAATTCCTGCTTCTTTTTTTAAAAAATTTCAGCTCCCTGAACGTGAAGAAGACTTTTGAAGGAACTTTATCATCAAATGCTTCAAATTTCTGCTGTTTTATCAATGCTATAAAATATAGTAGACTTGTTTCTTGGTTCATGTGTGAGTAGTGTCAAAGCAAACGCAAACAACAACACAAACACTCTGGATCACCTGAGTGTAGATTTTTGTAAAAGGTGTCTGAAGTCCAACCTGTAGTAATCAACCAATCGTAAATGCCCAGGGCTGTAAGCCTAGCCCCAAAACTCCTGCATGCAACTCAATTTAGGCCCTGGTACCTCTAGTTCCAAAAAAGGGACTAAAATCAGTATCCAGTGCAGCTAATTTTTACATGATGGCTTCTAATGCAGCTTTTCTCAGTTTGTGCTGTCGAGGAATCACTACATCATCTGTGAGCCAAATTAAAGCTCTGATTGTTCCATCACTGCCCTTTTAAAATGAAATAATCTCAGTCGCTCTGTGTGTTCAGAGTTGATGCAGCTGTGAGGATGTCCACACAGCATCAGTGTTCAACTCTCCAGCAATTTCTACGCCCACACGGAGAGTAAAACTGCCGGGTGTTTATCAGCGTCTGCACACTACACGACGCTCCAAAACCTCTGTCTGGTTTTCAGAGCACAAAATAATCGCAGCAGAATCTGAGCTCCTCCTCCTCAGAGAATCTTAAAGGCTTCAGCTGAACAGAAAGCAAATGATTGTGGTTTTTCTACCTGTTATTTAATTTGGGATAATCTCTGCAGAGGGTCTGATCTGCAAAAAACATTTTTACCCCATTAAATTGTTAAAAAAATAAAACAGACATTTCTTTGAGTAAAATAGTTTTAAAAAGTTGATTAAGTATTATAAATTCCTGTTTTTCCCTACCTCAGGTGGTTCACCCTCCACTTCAGCAGCCTTCATGTTAAGTTGATCTTTCTGGTCTTCAAGAGTTAGACTCTTGTCTCCTTTTAAACTGGGCTGTTATTGCCATTAGTGATGCGGGTTGTGAAGCACCGACATCATCATCCAGTCTTTAAATCTGAGATATCAAACACCTTCGATAAAGTCCGGACGGCTCGGATGAGCCCTGTGGGAGGTTTTAAGATTTGATTGGTTCAACACCCACAATTACCAGAATATCTGAACCGAACTTGACTAAGATGTACAGACAGATTCTTTCCTGCTTGTCTGAAGTGATGAATCAGAAAAAAAACAGCCTGATCATCCTGCAGCCCGGGTTTAAAGGGCCTTTTTAGTCATGTTAAATGGAAGGACTCCCTGCTGCTAGTTATGACATAAGGCTTGTCAGCAGTTTTTAAGAAACTGATGAAACAAAGGCCGGAGGTTGATTTAAAATTTCTGTCTTGAATCTTCAAATAGAGATTATGGATTCAGCTGCAGACCTGCTCGACTGTTTGACACTGTCGTACAGATACTGACCGGGATTATGCGTAAATCCGTCTGATCTTATTGCTGTTAAATGTTCAAGCCTGATTGTGTGTCTGTGTCACTGAGGATCATTTAATCTACAAACACCAACACTGATGACACCGTTACTGTGCGGCTCTTTGTCTGCACATCCTTCTTTATCCGTTTGGTCTATCATCCTTTGTCCCTCTCTTAATCCATCTCTCTTTGCCTGCTCTGTCTGTATCAGTGCTTCTCTGTTTGGCTTGTTTATGACCGCTGTGCTGCGAACTCACAATCCAAACTACAACATTTCTATGAATGTTTTTTTCTTTTCCTCATTTTCTGCCTTCTGAGTGACTGACTGCCGAGTTCTCCCTACCCATCAGCTCCTTAATAGGATCCATTCTGCAGTCCAAACACACATTTCTCACAAAGAAACTACTCTCCACTCCGCAGGAGAGAACGTGGAAAACAACAAAAAGTCAGGGTGACGGTGCTGAAATGAAATTTAGGACCCGAGCCTCTGAAACAGACAAACAAACTGCAGCAATTACACGCTCCACCTCCAAAAGAGTCGTCAGGACGGTATTTCAATCCTCCTCGTCTCCGAGCTGCGAGGCCGAGATACCGACCCTGCCACACACACACACACACACACACACACACACACACACACACACACACACACACACACACACACACACACACACACACACACACACACACACACACACACAGCTTTACACTCTGTCTTTTACTGCTAACAAGTTCAGCGCTGCTCTCTCTATGGCAGTGTCTTCTTTTTCACACACACTCTCTCCATCATGTTCACACACACCATATATCTCCCACCCCAATTATCTCCTCAGTCACAAGGTTCCTGTTGAGGTGTCTGCATGTGTGGAAGTGTGAGTGTGTGTGTGTTTGTGTGCGAGTTATGTAAATGAATTGTGCATGGTTTGTATTTTTAAACTTGTTGAGCGGAGATTAGGTGAGAAAGTCGCGGCTCTTTAACTGCAGTGAAGCTGTTAATGAGAGTTTCATCTTTTTTTCTGCTCTGGCTGGTGTGAAGATGACGTTAGGAAATGAAATGACTGCTTCGCTTTAGAGTTCAGTCCAAGTTACTTTTAAGCAAACTTTCCTGAAACTTGTTGAGTCCTGGCTTCACACCAGCTGATACAATCGTTCCCATGAAATAATAGATCAACAATCTGTTGACGAATCTCAGGGTTCTCGCAGATCCTCGAAATTTCTAAAAAAGTCCCATACTCAGTGGTGAGAAGGGTTGAATTTGATTAACTTTATTAGTTTTTAATAAAGTCAGACATCTTCAGAAACATCAAGTCTAGCTGCTTTTCTGGATAAAGCCTTGAAACAGAAGTAGTCCGGCCAATTCAGTTGTTAGATAAATTTAAAGAGGGGGTATTTTGCTCTCCCAACTTTAACCACAAATATTAACTATCAATGATCAATGTCCCTGCTTAACGTGCGAATTTTCTTTCCGCTACAAGTTCATATACTTTGGAAATCCGTGAATCTGCCTATAAATTTCTGAAATGAAGAGCTCATCATGAAAGGATTTCCTAACTGGTTTATGAGATGACAGTAAGGTCTGTCCATAGCTCTGCCCCGGACAGGCTTTAAGAGGGCCAATCAGAAAAAAGGGGGTTTGTTGAGCAGATAGCCTTAAAGAGGCAACAGCCTAAACAACACTTGGCTGAAATAAGGGAGAATGCAAGAAAAATAATGATTTCTTTGAGCTGTAAAGAATATAAAGCTACTACAGGGTACTAAAGGGACAGTACAAAGACAAAAAAACAACACAATACCCCCTCTTTAAGGCATATTTATTCCCTATAACATCAAACTGAATGTAAAAGCTGTGTGAACTGAAGTGGTTTATTTTCTTTCTGATGTGCCAGAAAAACTTCCTGCCAAATGTTCCTGCCAGCTATGAAACCAGACTATTGCCTTAATGGCTGTTGTGTAAGTTGCTGATGAAATGGAACTAGTGTTCCCAGATAAGAGCAGAGCAATTTACTTTTATTGAAAGTTAATTAAAAGTTGCAAAGTCAATAAATGAATAAATAAACTCCAAATGGATCCATAACAATGAGCAACGATGTGCTTAGTCGAGGAGGAGCTCTGCTGTGGCACCTTGTTGCACCAGTGATCTGGATCCACTGTCCAGGGCTACTGTTGGTCAAAACTTAGCTCAAGAAGATCATAACACCCGTAGTTTTGGCTTGGTTGCAGACATACTACACAATTTGCTGCTCTGTTTGACGTCTTGGATTTAGAAACAGATGGTGTCATCTGTACGTCCTCTGCATTGGGAACACACAGCAGAAGCTAGTTGTAGTAAATGCATTAAAAAGGCATCTTAGTGCTGCATGAGCCCTCCAGTCTCTTCACTTCATCTCTCTTCCTCTAAAACTTTTAAATGAATATGAAAATGAATGAGCAGAAGCTGTAAGCCTCCCCTGCAGGGTCCCACTTTTCTCAGACCGAGAGAGCTCTTTAGATTTTCCCTGAGCAACACAGAGGTGATTCAAAGAACCATCAAGGAGCTGCTGAAACCTGCTTTGCTGAGGTACAGTCTCACATGCTCCTGAATGCTGTCTAAATGGCGAACACCCACTCTTTATGATCAAGGATGGTTTTTTTTTCTGAGGTTTGTTAGGCATGTTTAAATATGGGGACTATTACCGCGCTGGAGGATTAATAAAAACAAGCCCTGAATAATTTCTATCACTTAGCTCCGTGCAAAACGAGAAACATTAAATGTTTGAATTTCCCAGGGCTTAATTTACAGGATTTAATTTTTGAAGTTGGTCATAAACACAACAAACTGTGTAGCCTGACCTGACCTGACCTGTCCAGCCAAAGCTGCAGCCCTCTTTATCAGAGAGGATTCACATTTTTTTCTACTTAGCATTTTCTTAGAGAGGTGGTATTGTGTCTTTTTTAGGCTTTATACTGTCCCTTTGGGACCCCTGTAGCAGCTAAAATGTTTTAGCTAAATGTTTTGCCGCTCGAAAATGTCCCTACTTTTTCTCACACTTTGTTTTAGCTGCTGCCTCTTTAAGGCTCCCTACTCCACAAACCCCCTTCTCTCTGATTGGCCATCCCTGTAGAGGCCTGTCTAAGCAGAGCTATGGGTATACTTTTGGTGTTTGGGGTTTTATGAATATCTTTTAAAAATGAAGGGTTCTGAACAATTTAAAGATAGATTCAGGGATCTGTACAACAGAATACTTCCAGTATTGTTACTTTATATCCATGTTCAAAATATCAGAAAGCATGATACCCCCTCTTTAAAAGTTGCTTCAAATATGTCAAAAGTAGGTAGAAATGTTTAGTTGGTGTAATATTTTTTAAAGATCTACCTTTGAGGATCTTTTCACTGCATCCTACTGTTGACTTTCCTGGCAGTACAAACATAACTCTCAAAAATAAACCTTATTTGCAGCTAGCAAAGAAGGCAAATAACTTCTTGCACACCCCTCAGCATCTCTTCATCTGACCTCGACTTCTCTCAGTGGAAATCAATGGCAACTTTTACTCAAATGATTTGGCCGGCCACCTGGACCTCAGCCACATGTGCTCTGCATTAAATGATTTTCAGTAATCCCCTCCAGCTTCTTTGAGCAGAAGCTTCAGTGAGACTCAACAGAGCTGATCCTCCTTCACACCGACAGTGCTCTGGATGTTGTATAGGCTGTTAATGTTGCAGGGTCGATGCTTAGAGCTTCTGTGAAGAGTAATGACAGGTTATAGAGTCAGCTTTCCCTCTTAGCTATTTGTAAGTCTACCAATGAAAAGTAATGCAGTTCACATAAATGTGGAAGGAAGAGGCTGGTTAAGACATTCCCCTCTGCATTGCAGGAGCTATCACGTATGTTGTTGGTAATTCAAGCCTGTTCTCATTCTGAAGTCATCAGAAAGTTAAAATATAATCATTGCCCTCTGTGTCTCGCTTTAAAGCTCAAACCTCATGCATCACGATAACAAGCTCTTGGATACATCCAATTTAAAGCAGCAGAAGTCAAACTGACACAGTCCTCTTGGGGTGGTGATGGATAGGAAAGCATTGCAGGGAATTGTTTCTAGAGTATCAGAGAGTGTGGGCCTCAAACACAAAGGTCTGCCCCTAGCAGACCTCCAGAGGGCTGGCCAATTACAAAAATGGGGATTGTGGAGTGGGGAACCTTAAAGAGACGGCAATTATACTAGAGTAACACTTTAAAGCCTTCAAATAACACATACCCCCTCTTTAAAGTTTTGACCCATCTTTCTTTCTTCATTCTAGCAAACCAAAACCTTTAACTATTAATTTAGGTTGGAAGATGATGTAGCCTTAAAATGCTGATCAGTTAGCTTGATCCTAAATTCAGATTAAGTGATGTTTTGAAAAATAAGCATTAATTTACAAAATATTTTACAAGCGTTGGTTACCAAAATATAGCGATATCGTCACTTTTTTGTCATAGTTGTGCCTGCTTTACTTGAATTTCTCTCCATTATTACCCTTGTGCATGAGTTTTAGCCTAACTTGTAATTTTCTTCCTTTCTTTCTTGCGCCTCTTTTTTTTCTCCACGTTAATGTTCTCCTGCTCTGCCTCAGACTCAGTCCAGCCTCACTCACAGAGCAGAAGTTCCGATCTAGGCATTTCTAAAACCCACGTTAAGAAAGTTTCTTTTACTCTCCTGAGGGAAGTTTCCCTCCTCTTATCACATCAGAGTAATGCCCGTCTCCCTCGCTCGTGCTTTGATTAATCACTATCTGCTCTCCTCTTTTTATATTTTGTGATATTTTCAGCTCACTAATATCTCCTTCTGTTCATCTCCCCTGTGTTTTGTTAAAGCCTGCTGCCCCCTCCCTCCTAACAAGCCAAGACGGAGGAGTTTAAAAGAGAGTCGGGCTTATCCTGCTCAGCTCCGACCGTTTCTGAAACTTTGCCTTTTGCTATCTTTTCCTGCATCCTCAATCTGTCTCGTGCATCAATTATTAAAAGGTTCCACTCAGATGTCTGATTGTTCAAACAACAGAAAGATAGGAAAATGGCAGGAAATGTTAGCAGACAGATTCACAAGACGGAAAAAGAGAGAAAGGGGGACAGAGAAACAGACGGTAATGTGGAGTTAATGGGAGTCTCTCTCTCTCTCTCTCTCTCTCTCTGAGTGGTGAAGGGCTGATTGGCCGATCAAAGCCAATGTCGAGAGAACTGATGGAAAATTTGTCTGACTTTAAATTAATAATCAGATCCCCTGGAGCGAGACACTGCTAGATTGGTGTTTAGGAGAACAAAGAGTTCTGGGTTTGACCACTAAAGCTTCCTCCTTCCTCATGGTAATTTTACACCTCATGGAGGAAAATACTCATGAGAGTAACTGGGTGATGTTTCTGTCGAGCAAAAAGTACTTCTCCTAAAAACTGTCTTTCTTCATTTATTATTTCATGTCCATGTTTTATCCTTGATATTATAATTTCTATCATTATTTATTTCATGATGCATGACTGACTTTGATTTTGAGCTCTTATTATTTTTGTCATTCTCTCTCCCTCCTTTGTTTTGTTTCTAGCATGAGTTGTGGAAAGTTTGTCCACCCTGAAAAGCCTGCAGAGGCTCTTGACAGGTAAAGACCCCTCCCACCGCTGGAAGAGCTGCTTTCAGCTTCAGCCTTCAAGCTTTCATACTAAAGACTGCTTTCGCCAGCGACTAAAGCCTTGAGTAGCTGCATGCAGAGCAGAATCATTCATCTGAGGAGGTTCACTTGTTTACTGTTTTGACTTCAAACTTAAACTACTGAAATGTCTCTAAAATCGAATCATGTAGTCGAAATACAGCAAAACTGCTGCACATTAAAACACATCAAATATTAAAGCTCATGTAAGGAGTTTTCAGCTGATTCTGAAAGAGAATGAAATTAACAATGATGCCTCTTTATGGGCTGAAACCAAAACTGCAGGGGTCAGTGTCAGATGAGTTTATTATCAACATGCTATTGATAACATATATATATATATATATATATATATATATATATATATATATATATATATATATATATATATATATATATATATATATATTTCTTAAAGAGGGGTATTATGCTCTCTCATGTTTTAAAACATAGATAAAAATGCTTGATGTTCATATTAATTTTGTGCAATTTCTCAATTGTAGAAATCCTTGAATCCCGCTGAAAATGGTTTGTTCCAAAAATAACCATTTACTCTCTTCTAAAATTAGAACAAGATCATCACAAGACTTGTTGGAATGATGAGGTCATCACATAAGGATCTCCTAACTGGTTTGTAACGTGTTAGATGGACGGGTCTCAAACACCCAAGGTCTGCCTCCAGCAGGCCTCCAGAGGGTTGGCCAATCACTGAAAAGGGGGTTTGTTGACTGTGGAGCCTTAAAGAGACAGCAGCTAAAACAAAGCTTTTCAGACAGAGGCTGAAAGATGGCTTTTCCTACAACACCAGTGTGAAAAAATATGGATTTTTTTTTTTGGACTGCAAATCATGCAAAGCTACTACAGGGGATCATCATAATAATACCTATAAAAACAGGATACCCCCTCTTTAAGTGTTTCTTGCTGCAAAGACACTTAGTGATGAAAAATTCGACACATGATAGAACACAAAAAATGTTGTAAATCTTTGTAAAAAAAAAAACAAAACAAAACACAGCTTTAACACTTACAGGACAAGAATGGCAAAGAGGTAAGAGGCACTGCTTCCTTAACAAGGAGCGCCCCACGGTAGCTTTAAGTAATCAAATGTTAGGAAACTGATGCACAAAACGTTCATGTATTCATCTTTCATCATTAATTCAAACCTAAAGCAAACATTTCCATAAACCTCACCAAACAGATTCTGTGCCTTAAGATAACCAAAAGGTTTCAGGTCCAAATTTATTAAATGTAAAATATATCTCTGCATGGCTTATTTTTGTAAGTCTGCTGCCCTTTTGTAAAAGTTCAACCATTTGCTGCACAATTACTTCGACATGATCGCAAATGCCCGCACATAAAAACTCAGAGCTTGAAAGGCCAGCTTCACAGACGTTGAGATCCGACCTCGTAAGCTCTGCGGATCTTTTTTAACAATCTGTTACCTCACCATCCGAAAAATGGGTACTGTGCAAAATTTCCACTAATATCTTAAGCTCTGTTTCTCATTATGCAAGAAATATCTTGACTGCATTCATTAAGTGCTGTGTCATGCTTTTTATGCTAGTCGTTTTAAAGCATTTAGCAAGAGTTGTCTGAATATCTGAAGTGTTGCTCTCAGCTCAGTGCAGTGCACTAATCTAATATCAGCCATAACAAGTCAAGGCATTGAAAAGGAACGTATACCAGACACACAGCGGTAATTTCAGTCCTCTCCTGTGCCTCCATCAGACAGCGAACAAGTGAAACTGCTCCTTTAATGTGAGACAAACCTAATTGTTGAAGCTTTTGCTTTTTCAGAGTAACACACTGATCTAACATGCCAGAACGCCTCTTCCAGCTTTGTCTTCAGCTGTCTTCATCTTTAATTCACAGCTTTGTTCCTCTGTGTGATGATGACTCTGTTTCTTCTCCGTCTTGTTTCTGCCTCTTGCTAACACTAACTTTATTTCACTCTCTGCGTGAGTTGTCTGACGAGCCGCTGAGCTGCGCTAATGTGGAAATGATATTCAGGATGACTGATGCGTTGTGTCTGCAGCATACAGCGGGGAAAGTTAAAGTTTGCTCTCTGAGTAATAACTCTGTGCTGGATTTAATAGGAATAACCTTTTTTGTTGCCTTCTGATCAAATTAAATCCCTCCTTCCTTCAGCATTTGGTTTTATTACCTCTGAAATGAAGAAATGGAATCAGATGTCAGGCTGTGACTGTGACTATGCAGACACATTTTCCTCGCTGATAAACGGTTTATGAGCAGAGGACGGTGCTTTCTTACAGCTAAAGCTTTGAACTGTCTCTTATTGAACCGTGACTCACTAAATGAAACCAGAAACATTAAAGGAAGAATTTAGATCCTGAGAAATGTACCTTTAGTGATTCTCATAACTAAAAGGAAAAAAAAAAAACATGATTCAGCCTGAAAGACCTGTCTGCCTCGAATGAACTCTAACCAAATCAATACCACTTTCAGAGTTTGTGATGGTCCTTTCTAGCAAGTTTTCCAACCCAGAACACCATGTAGTGCTGAAAAGATCAAAAGCTTTTGGAGGCCTTGGTTTACCTCTTATCATAGATGTACAGAGGCTTCTCTCCTTGAACCTCCTGTTCCTCTCAAATAAGAGAAGAAACCCCCAAAACATAAATTGGAAAAATTAAGCTTCGGAGCCTCGAACTCAGCAAACAATGATGGTTTTTAAGTTGTGAGACTTTTTTTCGTGATGTTGTTAAAAATTTGTTTTAGTCATGGGGTGCCAGTCAGGGAAATCCCTTTTTATTCAACACACTTATAAAAAACATACAAAGGATGCAAAAGTATAAAACTAATCCAACCTCAACTTGAAAATAATAATGAAAACATTACAAAACGACCAAACAATTAGTTCAAAAGTTCTATATTCACAAAAACAGCAATAACCAACAACAAAACACAAATACAATTTACACAAAACTATTTTTTTTAAAGAAAAGGAAAGAAACTTAGCTGCAGCCACGACAAAACACGCTCCACGTCGGATCACTCCTGTTCTCAAGTTAGCATAGACGTTTCTCTACAATTCTACAATTTCATTTAGCAGACGCTTTTTTCCAAAGCAACGTACAACACAAGCAAGAATTTTGACAAGAAGGAGAAACCTTATTAAGTGCGAAAAAATGCTTCAAGTTAGTTGGGTCACAGGTACTCTGCCATCAAGTGCCCACTGACCCGCCCCACCCCCCCTTTTTTTCTCCTCTTCTTCCATTGGTCCATTGAATCTCATCCATCCTCTGTAAACTCTGCTTCATAGCAGGTTCTCACGTCTGTAAACAGAACGTCACTGTGGCTGTCAGAAAAGCTATTTCTTAGTTTTATTGTATAATTCATATTTTTATTTTTTTTAAACAGGCAGACCCAAACAGCTTATTAGTAAACTGCGGATGGAAGAACAAGTTTTGGCTGAGTAAAGCACTAAAACTTCCTGAATGTAACCAGTTTAGGTCAGAGTTTCTTAAAATTAAAACTCAGCAGTTTGGAAAAACGGAAAGCAGACAAATAAAAAATCAACAAGCAGTCAACAAGAAAAGTTATGAAGAATAAAGCACCATTTATTTTGGATAAAGTTCCTGTCAAATATGACCTCTATGCAGTTTTCCATCAGAATTGAGCCGCTTTTCAGGTGTTGATAAAAGTCACCCAGACCTGGCAACCCTGGGTGTCATAACACCCATCTCCTGTCTGATAATGACGTGGTCATCTCAGATCCAATCCTGTCTGTATCATCGTCTGCTATTCACTGTGAACTCAGCGATTCAGTGCCATGCATCCAAAACGAGGATCTGTATTTCACAAAAATTACATGTAAGATGGTGCAGAGAGAATAATAATGTTTTTTCACACAGAACTGAATCATCATCCATCATTTCCATCCAACATCTATCACACTGAAAACAAACAAACAAACACCCGTACTCAAAGCAGGGAAGCCAAACTGAAAACAAATACGTAAGAGGAAAAAAAAAATCATGATATTTCTTTTCAGTTGTTCATTTCAGATGTTGCCTCAAGAGCTGAGCAACAAAGACCAAACACAAAGCGGTTTGATCAGAGAAGCGAGGAACAAACAGGAAGAGTTTATAGAGGAAAGGTTAATAAAAGATCAGATCACCGTGAGAATGAAGAATGAAAACACGAACGAGATGAGACAGGGGGGAGAGCTGAAACGGCGAGAAGCAGGAAGCACAGATTGGCTGCGAGATCAGTGGATGAATTTTGTTATGTGTGTGTGTGTGTGTGTGAGGGAGGGAATGTGTGTGTGTTAGTCACCCTACTTTAGATGTAGGGCTCTTGTTCCTGGAGGCGAGTGAAGGCCTTCTCTCTTACTCACAGTCAATTGGATGGCAATTCAGTGTCACTGACAGAGCCACAAAATGGGAGCAATTTCACAACATCCGCCTCTGGCAACAATACCTCTCTGTGTTCTAATGGCTAAATGCCTTCCCTTATACACACACACACAAACCCACACCAACACACACACAAAACTGAGGCTGTTTTATGAGAATGATGCCATTTCAGCTGAAAAATATTTCCTAATGAGCAGAATCTTGCTTCAAACTCTTGAGCTTATCCAGTGAAGTCGGTGAAGCTGTCAGGCAGACTGGTGCTCCCGAGGGTCATATTTGAGATTCCAGCTTTTTAAAAATACTGAAAAATACAGGTAATTACCCTGAACACGGTTTTTAAAGGGATCTAAGTTGATTTAGAACATGGAAACTTCACACAATGCAATGAATCCAGATCCTTCATATTCTGTAAAAGTTGTTTGAAATTAAGTTTTTAAATGAGGCTTCCCCGCTTCTTCCTGAGTCCGCTGAGTCTTGTTTCTCCTCAGTAAACTGTTTCTTTTCACTGTCAGAGTCACCTTTTTTTTTACATTTGGTTGTATTTTTGTTACTTTTGATCAGAAGAGAAATCCACCCAAAGGTTTGTTCGTAGGAGAACTTTAAGCTTGTGCTGTTTGCACCCAGATAAAGCCAATTTGAGCTCCCCATGAAATCCCTAATCAAAGGGGAATGAGTGTTTTAATTAGAGGAACAGAGCTCCGGTAGTTTCTGGGGAGCACTGAGTCAAAATTAGAATGGCTGCACAAGTCTCCAAAGTCCTCTAAGAGGCATACTTAGCCTTTTTACAGTACTTAAAATACTTTAATTCACCAGCACAGCTCCCTCAGATGATATTAGTAATCAAGCCTCTCTTAAGAGCTTTGTGTTAAAAGAAACAAGCTGCCTTTCCCGGCATGTTTTTGCGAAACTGGAAGCAGCATTAAGACTCTGATATCCTGCATTACAGAGATTTAGATCGTAAAAAAAAAAATACCACCGTTGATTTTTTTGTTAAAACCCTCTCATTAAATGCATCTGCTCTCCAGAGCTCATTTCCAGTTTTAACAGTCTTGTATTCACTCCACACTGACATAACAAGAAATTGATGTTTCTATTTGATATGTGAGATTAGCCGACGTTTAATTTGCAGAGTTTGGGCTTTTTTGCATTTGGCTTCAAGGAACTACAAGATGCTGAGTAAGCTGAAATATTGAAAGGTTGATTATCACAGCTGCCAAAGTGGAATATAGAAGAGCTGCTGATGTGCTGCAAGACATTTAAATTGTTGGCAAGCCTATTACTCTCCTTCCTGCACGCTGATTTGATGAATTTACAGTACTTCCGTGATGAATTATTGGTGATAAACTCTGCTTTTATTTAAGGCTGAGCCCCCACAGGACAATGAATATGGGATACAGTGTTATGAAGAGTTACTGACTTTGAGGAGGGATGTAGATGTCCATTAAACACCTGGTATTTTGCTGTTCATCTGACAGTGTGGAGTAATCACAGATAAGACACTCAGTGTGGACCTCATAGTGTCAGACACAGTCTGGTCAAAAACTTTACCCCACCTAACAGCTTCATTTATACTTCCAAAAAGAGGGCCTTAACTAAAATTCTGTTTCGTTTCAACTTTACACCAAATAAACAAAAGCACAGAACAAGACTGAAAGGATTGGGTACAGGTCTACATATACTGCTTAAAATACAGACAGAGTCTCACTCAAAGATGGCAGTCACCTTATTGGAAATGCTAAACAACTTTGGGTCAACACAGGCAAAAAAGTGACCTCCTGTCTGTCAACCTACATCCCTAGTGGTGCAAATTTTTATTGAACTATAGGCCTTCATCAACACACTTGATAAATATGTTACAAAAACGGGATGGTGTCAAAAGATATTGAATCGAGCTTAATTGACAATTTTTTTGATCAAAAATGTAACAGATTTGAGTTTTGATTTTAATATCACACTAAGGTGGGAAAACAGGGAACTGAACTGACCTCATCATTTAGCCTTTAGCATGAAATATCCACAATGAGTTGCTGACAAGCCATGTTGATTCAAGAGAAATGTCCATAAATAAAAAAAAACAAAGCACCAGCTTCTGTGATCAAAAACATGGTTTAAGAATCATATCACATCAGTTTTTTGTTTGTCAGTTGTAACAGAATGACTGAAATGATTTTTGACGAACTGGGGACCAAATCCAGCTTTCTGGACTATACATTCCTTTTGTTTGTTATGATGCTCACTGTGTCAGATTTGGTGATCACAGAGGCAACATCTCATTTGTGACTTGACAGACAGACATGACAGATTACACAGTAGTACCTTACCAATCATCACAACTATCAATATAATGAAGGAAAGACAAAGTATTAATTCCCAGAGGGCAAACCATAAACTAAGACCTCTACAAAGATGCACCGCATCACCAGCCAAGACCATCTTTAGTACCATCTTGGGGACTGGCAGCAGTCCCAGCACTCCACTGAGCTGGAGTAATAAAAAGCTTTCTGTTTTGTGTGCCATCAACAACAATAACAAGTCAGACAATGAGTTCCTTTGACCTGACTTGTTCTGTTCTGCTGACCTTGGTAGCAGAGATAAAGCTGTCTCCATACTGTGTTTTTAATCAAACTCTGAAACCTTGAACCTTCTCTTCCTTACATTAGCTATTGTCCTTCTACTCCACTAAGGGGCAAAACTTTGAGCTGGTTCAATTTGTCAGGCCAAGTTGGCAGGCCATTTAAATTGGTTGGACGTGGAGGCATACATCAGGGGTGACACCTGGAGAATAATGGCTGTGATTCATGCCACCAACTCTCTTCCTTCACATTCTTACTTTCTTTATCTCTTCCTCTCCAGTTCCTGACTCCAACACTTCCCTCTGTGCTCTCCCTCATTCAAACCGTTCTACGCTGCCTCTCAATCTCATCCTCCCTCTCTGTAATGAGTAGTACAGAGATGGTGTTTCATTAAGAGAGAGAAGATAGAGTCTGCTTGATGAGATGGAGGGTTGGGCTAATTGGCTAGTTTGTTCGTTTTGGAGACGAATTCTGTCTTCAGGATTAACGTCTCCTCTCCGTCATCTTGGCATCAGTTAAGGTACAGCGTGTAGGATCGCTTCCACTAGCACGAATTTACCAATTATTTTGACTGATTGGACTTATTTTAAGCAAGGGCACATTCACACCAACCGCCTTCAATCACACTTTGCAGTGTTATCTCCTTTAAGGCAGTTGATGTCGGGAAAGTGAAACCATTTCAGCTTTCATTATCAAAGTCTCACATCCTATTGCACAAACTCTGGAATGCACTGGTAGGGTTTGCAAGTAAAACCACTTCTACCATCCCAACCATCCATTTCTCAACTCCAAACACCATAGAACTTGTTGACAAGGTCAAATAATGGAGAAGCCCAACGCATAAGAGACATCTTGAGATGAACTATAAAAGCTCCTTCCAGTTTTGGACTTGACTTTACATTTTGCCTTACATCACAAGTCCAATATGCTATATGATTTAGTCCTGACCATCCATCCATAAATCTCACCACTTATCTGGGTCTGGATCATGGGGGCAGTGATACCATCAGCAAAGGCCACAAAGGTCCCCCGTCGTTCCCTGTCCCAGGCCACTTCCACTAGATCCTATGAGGGAATACCGAAGTGTTCAAGGCCAGCTGCGAGATATAATCTCTCTAGCATGTCCTGGATCTACCAAGGGGTCTCGTCCCAGTTGGACATGCCTGAAGCACCTCCCCGCATTTTTGCTGCTTGTATTCACAATCTTGTCCATTTGGTCGCTGTCCACAGCTTGTGACCAGTTGGAATGTAGATCAACCTCTGAATTGAGTCCTAACTTTCTCCATTAAATTCAGATTTCCAAGACGTGTTCTCCTGCAGGGCAGAATGAAAGACACCACAACAGCATGAACATGTGACATAGCATTAGCCAGCTTTGCTAGGTGGTTACTCTCTACATGCAGTAGTACCTTGAACCATTTGTTTGTAGGCAATAACACAGTGGAGTTCATTGCACATAGTTGCAATATGCAATGCACAAAGTTCAAAACCAATGGAAGACAACTTTTGCAGGGGGGGGTTATTCAGGAGCATTTGAACCCTCGAACTAGGAAAGGACTCTGATTGACCTGTTCTGATTTAAGCTGGATAGTTCTGAGCTGAGGAGGGAGCCGATATATTATGCAGATAATTACAGTGTGAGCTGGCAGATTGGTTTGGCTCCAAGGAAACTATAAATTGTGTACAAGATTTGAATTATGGATAAGTAAGATGACTTCTCTCTGGCAGCAGTGTGAATCCATTAAATACTATTAGAAAATATCCATATATATAAATGTTTAACATTTATGGCTGAGTGGTCTTTACTTCAGACCACTATTTACATTCTTGAGAATGTTTCCCTGTATTTTCCTGTAAATTTATCTGACTAGTTTTGTACTAAAGATGGATAACTGCACTCATGAAACCGTAATTTGTGTGGTTAGAAAATGAAAGACTGCTCTTGACCTTTTGAGAATATAGGCAAAACACTCATTTTTGAAGATTGATGTGATGTGATGGATGCTTCAGGCACTGAGCTTAACTAACTGACAAACACAGTCAGCGCTGACTATGTTTCCGGTTTCATGCAGCCATTCACTAGTCCCTGACCTGCTTCAACCACAGGCTGCTAATATTTGTTAACTCTGTCATCATTATACTTTGGTCATAAAGGGATTAAATGTCCGGGAACTGTCTTTGTTTCTCCTCCTGCTGCAGGCCTGCTCCCAAGGCTTCCTCAGAAAAGGACAGCAGCAGTGACAAGAAAGAACGTCCCATGAGCACCATGAGCGAGGCATCAAACTACACAGGGGGCTCAGACTACAGCACCTTCCCTGGCAGCCCGTCCACCAACGTCACGACAGGAACCACCACCACCACTTCCGCGTCATCTACACGGGTCAGTGTCCATCCACACAGGCCTCAGATCCAGAACACAGTTGCCTCAAAGTCTAGCAAACATTCATGTTCCCCAGAGGATTACTCTTGATGACTTTTATTAGCAGGAAGTGCTGCCAGCAGGTAGAAATTGTTCAGCTGTTTCCAAAGAAGATGGATGGCTCAGTATTTTCAAAGTCAAGAAATTTAAAAACTGCTGATCCCTCAACTTTTGCTTTCTGTTCCCAAGGTTGTCATCAGACTTTTTCTAACATTCAAAACTGTACAAAAGTTCCAGTGTCCGCAGTGCTTAAGTTTTTGGTCCAACGTATGACAGTCTGATTAGTGATACCTGTCCTTTTCAAGAAGATTTGTGCCTATAATTAACTTTAAATCCACGTATAAGAATTTGGTATACAGAGACCAAAGTTTTATATTGTATCCATCAATTTTGACCACAGCGAGGGGCAATAGCTGGGTCCAATAAGACTGTGGCCACAGCTTTTCCCACTTATAAAGCTGTGGTGGTGCAGTGTGGGGAAAAAGTTTCACCGTGAAGTTTGGAGGCAGACTTGAAAATATCCAAGATATAGCTCACAGTTTGACACATAATCCTCAGTGATATGTTTACAGTGAGATTTAGCGATGGCTTATGTAACTGTTGGATGGAGCTGTGTGTGTCCCTGTTTGAACTATTTATGCTGCAGGATCGTACACAGATATGAGGCTATCAGCATAGGCAAAGAGTGGATTCTCCAATGAAGTATTAAAATGCATACAGTGTGCTTTACTGATCCCATGGGGAAGGAAATTTACTTTTTAAAAGCAACTTCGGGATCAAGAAAGCAGATAGACTGGACAGACAATCTAGAGTTTGCGTTCAAAGATGTTGACATTACAAGCTGCCTTCAGGTGTCCCCAGGTAGGTGTCATGATAATTAAGTGATTGATTTATGGATGAGACTTTTGAAGTGTTCGTGCTGCCTTTAAAACCCCTGAAAGAGGTGATTTGTTGCTCCCATAATGCTCCTCTGGAGGTCAGCTTCAGGCTTTTAATAACAGTGAGCGGTCAGTGACTCGTGCATTCGGGGAAAGTGTCCATGTGTCAACTCCTCTTATGTGGGAGTGGAGAGAAGTAGGACTTAGAGGCAGGCTAACTCAGCTGTATGTGTGTCACACACACAGGTCACTGCGCCGCTGCTGCCGCTGTTGATCGAACATCTCGGTAAACCTCGCAAACACCCTGGAAATTAATATGCATGAGTAGATCAAATCAGAGAGTTCTGAGCTTTCATGAATAAGTGATGCTTTTACTATTATTACTTCTGCTTACACTGACCAAAAGTGAGTGTTATACTGCGTATCTTTGTGTATTCATGAGGAGTCATTATTTATAACCCAGCTGTAAGAGTGCTAAGGCTTTCTCGCCTTGGAAACATTTCAAACACATCAAATCATAAAACACCTATAGAGGAAGAAAATGTGACTTTTTACTTTGATTAAAATGCCAAACAGTGACAACTTTAATTGTTGCTCCTCACCTATGTCTGCCCGCTCCTTATCCCAGTTTTGGGCTACTTTTTCATCTCTGTGTTTGCTTCAGTTCACAGCCAAGAGTTTTCACATTTTGCTGCTGTGTTGACAAGTTTGGTGTTCCCCAGGCTTTAGTTTCCAAAGTTGAAACGAATGACACTCTGGGCACGGAAAGCTTCCCTAAAATCGGGGCGAAAATGTCAAGAAACACTGTGGATACAAAAACAACCAAAAAATGTGCTTCCTCAAACTGCATTTTAGTATTCAACATTCACTTGGGGTAAACTATGATGGAAATGTAAGGTATTCATGAGAAAAATAGGCTACGATTACCCTCATGAAGTCGCTGAAAGAATTTCGCGATGATTATAAAATGTAAAAAATAAGCATTAATCCACAGGATTGAAGGCGTGTCTTCAGAAAACACTCTGATTGAAATGGTTGCCTTGAATCTGGCTTGTAATGAATGTTCCAATTATAATTAAAACCTGTTTGTCTTAAATTTAGACCTTAAACTCTCCTTTAATTCTTCTGCTGTTGACTGAAACAGAGTGGATTTGAATGCTGTGGCGCTGTGTGTTTCAGTAAGTGAGCTGTGATGTATGGGGGATGTGAAATATGCTTTGTTTAATGAGCTGGAAACATCTGCCTCTGTTGCTGCTTTTTATAGCAGCTCTTTTTAGTATACAAGCCTCTTTACAAGCAATGCACCAAACACATGTCATGTTGTGTTGAGATGAGTGAGAAAAGATGATATTCTGGGTTACTTCCTCCCATGTAGACTTCTCCCTGCTGGATTCTCAGTTATTTTTACATTGTGTGTGAAATGTTTTGAGTGTCTTATTTACTCAAAAACGTGTTTCAATATCTTTATGTGACTATTTCCAGATACAAGCTGACAGCAGACAAAGTCTTTAAGCTTGATTATCTTTCTCATCTTTCCAACAGCCCTCCAGGTCTTCCAAAAAAGTCCATAACTTTGGAAAGAGGTCAAACTCCATCAAGAGGAACCCCAATGCTCCGGTGGTGAAGAGCAACTGGCTTTACAAACAGGTAAAGGTGGAGAACTGTTTTAGGTATTGGATGTGGGTTTTATTCTGTCTCCCTGGTACTCTCATAGAAGCTTCACATAATTCATAGCTCAGAAAAAAACATTTTTTTCTTGCGCGTATGTTTTAGAAAACCCTTATTTTAGCCTCTGCCTGAAACACTTAATTTTCGGAACTGTCTCTCTGTTGCTCCCCGCTCAAAAAACCCCTTTCCCTCTGATTGGCTAGCCCTCTGGAGGCCTGTCGAGGTGTTACGTCGCCAAGCTACTCGGCTAACGTTATTTACCTTATCTAATTAAAAAACGACTACCCTAGCAGGTAACTTGACCTGCATGTTGCATTTTATGTGGACTTGAGGACTGCTCATCCCTGGGTGAGCACAAAGTTTCCCTGCTCTGGAGGGGGTTGGGTGTGTGCTGTAACTCTTGCTCTCGTTCGACCTCAGCGGCAAGCTCGCCTTCGACCCGACCGTCTTCTTCGTTGTCACGTCAGTCTTTTCCCAGCCAGCCCGCTCTCCTCCTCCGTAAATTGTTCAGATTTTAAATAGGTGTATTTATATTTCATTGTGGGGGTGTGTGATCGATTATGCTTCTTGCTTTTCTATCCGTTGTGGAGCATTTCTTCTCTCCAGCCAGACGCCAGCAACCTCTCTCTAGTCCAGGTACATGCAGGTGCAGCCTCTTGATGATTAGCACCCACGATCCATTGCCACCCCCAACTCCCCCATACTTGGGCAATGATAGAGTAACAAATTATAACACAGGGGAAGAACTACGGGCAGACCTTGGTGTTTGAGGCCCACCTCAGGGAGATCCTTATGTGACAACCTCATCATTTCAGCTGGCCTCATGAAGATCTCGTGCCAATTTTAGAAGGGAGTGTTGTGAACAGTTTACAGACAGATTCAGGGATCTCTACAACATATAAATATCTAGGGTCTATTATGAGAAGTGTTATACCCCCTCTTTAAAGTTTGTGAGTATGAGTCGGCTGTCGTGTCCATCCGTCTTCTTCTTCTTTAAGGTTTATAGTCAGTTCATAAACAATGAATCAGTACATTTCTGCTACCTGCTGGGGAGGAATGTCAGTCACAATGATGAAGTGGGTAGTGAATTTCAGTCATGTGTAACTTGACCTTGAGTGTTGAGATGTGCACTTTCTTAATCAGGACACAGCCAATGCTAATGTGTGTGTTCTTTTAGCTGAGATACTAACAAGTGATATGCAAGAGAAGTAGGGATAGAGATAAGTTCAAAACAAGTGACAGTCAAACTCTGTTATATTGAATGTGTATTATAACAGTAGAAGAAGTTGTGATCGGACGACCCTTGCAAGTCGTTTTCCAGTATTTTTAACAGCAGCAGCTTTGGTTGAAATGTGAAACCCTGCTGCTGCCAGAGTGCCTCCCATATCCGAGGAAACCGAAGGATCCAGATCCTGCTGTGGATCTTCACTTGACGCCGTCTCACCTAGCTCGAGGCTCAGCTTGTTCGCTCATTACTTTTCCACCCCCTCGCTGTGAGTCGAGCAATTTTCATCACCCCACCGAGATCTACTGTGGTTCAATATTTCAACCTCTGACCAGGAAACGGCTCCCTGATGACGGCCTCGTCGAGCACCATTCAGCTCAGCTTTCAGACCTCGATTAGAGCCGCTGTCAATATCCTCCATCTCGGCCTTGGCCTCTGCGCCATCGCTCAATCGATTCACCTCACACAAACCCAACCCTTCTCTCCTCTCCGTGGACCTGTCGGGCAGAGTGCTCCCTCACTGAAGAAATGTCATCAGTGTTTACCCAAAGTTGCTAACCTCAAGGTCTGTGGACGGACGCACACTTAGCAAACAGAAAAAGACCCATAATGTTGGAGTGGTCTCAACAAAATGTGCTATTGTAGCTGCAGTCATTACAACATGAGAGGAGGGAGGAGGGGAAAATAGAACAAGAGCAGCATCATGGAAGAACAAAGCACAAGCCTTCGCCTCGAGCAACGCAGACGCAAATTTGTCATCGCGTTATGAGGAGATAAAACAGAGCAATTTGTCTCAGAGGAGGAGATAGAAGCTGGTTAATAGAAGCAGCCGGAGGGAGACACAGTGAGGGGATCAAGAGGAAAGGAAGTGAGGGGAGATCAAAGAAAGTAAAGAAATTGTGAAAGAGAGTCAGTGCAGTTACCACTCCTCTTTGAATGACTTGCTGATGATCTGTGACCTTTGCCCCCCTGCAGGACAGCACAGGCATGAAGCTGTGGAAGAAGAGGTGGTTTGTTCTGTCCGACATGTGCCTCTTCTACTACAGAGGTGAGGACACACACACACACACACACACACACACAAAAGCACATGTAGAAGAGGAAGACTAGTCTCTCTCTGTTTCCTGAGAGACCTCCTTGTGTGTTTTTTTGGTCAGCCATTTACCACAAATGTAAAGTTTTCATTTAAAGTCATATTAGGAATAGCTTCTGTGTAGTCTGTTGATTTAAAATGCTAACAGAAGCTAACATTTTTACCACAGTGTCGACAGGCAGAGGTGAAATGTGCTGGACTTGATTTGATTTGAAGTATGGGATCAGGTTTTCCAGGACAACACTCTTCAGTCAAGTAATAAAATCACCATTGTTTTGTAGTTTTGGCCAATCAGAATCAAGTAAGACATTAGCTATTAGCTTGTCAAAGAATCATGTGTGCGCCCTGTGCTGTGAGGAAAATAACTTTTGAAGTGAGGAGTTTTAACTGGTTAAGAAACAGATCAAAAGTCTCATTTCCCTGAATTGTAGTTTTAATGCCTGAAACTGCTGTGACGGGGCTTGACGAGTGATAGCACATTACAGAAACAGCCTTTCTCAACTGTTTTAGCGCCCATTTTCACTCATGTAACACATATGACTCCTAAAAGAAAGCAGGGTGATGTTTTAGAAAAAGACTACCATGGTATGGACAGGACAAGATCAGAAAAATGATCGTACATCTCTGTCCCTTTAAATCCCAACACGCCATAAGTTCCTTATCGCAGCTTTAACAAGCACAATACATGCCATCCGTCTCAGATGACGAGAACTGAAAAAGTCAGAACGGAAAAAAAGTTATCAGGCTGGTTTAAAGAAACGACTGTGCTCTTTGGGGCTGATTTTTTTTTTTTTTTAAAACTAAACAGGAAGAGGTTTTTTCAAGAAAATAATGGTTCTAGTCAGGTTGTATCACTAAGCAGCATATTTTCAGATAAAATGAATCAGATTTAATAAAAGAGTTAAATAAAACAGTTTAAATTATTTATTAGAGTCAGTGGTGAAGTGAATCCAGGGGTTGGCAGGGTCGGGTGTCCTGAGAGGGTGAAAGTGTTCGTCCTCATTTTCATCTACCTACTATTTCCAACAACACTAATTCAAAACTTTACATTCACAAAAGCTCTGTTCCTCCTTCGTGCCTCCTAAAGCATTGAGAGAGTTTTTTTTTTTCCAGTTATCTCTCTCGATAAATTGACAAATTAGCCGCTCCCAGAGCGCAATCAGCAGCCGCTTTCATGAAAAACCCGAGGGAAAATTGGATGTTTATTGGCTTATACAGCCAAGAGACAAGAGAGAGGAGGCATCCTCGTGAAGGACAATGGCGTTCTCGCCTCTCCGATAATAACCTCTTCTTTTTTCATTTTTGTCCTGACTGCTGTTTGACTTTCTTCTGAGCACCTTCTGTCACTCAGGTGTAAGGTGTTTGTAGAGTTTGACAATGTGCTTCATCCTCCTTTAGATGAGCCGGGACCAGAAATGGAATTCTTCTACGGCAAATCTGATCAAGATTTATTTATTCAGAGTCTTTACATCCACTGTGATAACTGCATTATCAACAGAGGGAGAGGATTCACAGAGTGTGGTGCAAAAACGACGTGTAGCAGGACAACCTGATTAGAAGAGACAAGATTATCTCCCCGGGAATGTTCCTGCACTGTTTTCTGACATGGTGGAAGGAATTAGGAAAATGGTCCTTCTTTTTTATAGCTTAAAGGTTATAATATCAACAGCAAAAAACCCTGAAACCTCACAGTAAAATGGTTGAAAAAAATCCAGTTCAGAAAAGAAATCTAATTTTATTCCCATAGTAACTTTAGGTTTCTGCCTCTTGTGGTCTAATATAGTATTACAACAACAAATACATTTCGCTAAAGCTTCTTTTTTTAGGTGTTTGCACAAGAAGAGAAAAAAAAACGTAAGCCTTTTTTTTTTTTTTTTGCTCATATGGATTCCCAAAGTTTTATACAGTACAGTTGCCTGTTCACACATGTCCCTCAGAATGTAAAATCCTGTCAAATATGGTGGAGGCAGGACATGACACGCCTCTAAACAACTTGAAAGAGGATAAAGAAACAGAGACCGAAATATGATGACAGGTCTTACGTGTAAATAAACAGATCTTGTCTGTTTTCTTTATTTAAATGATTCTTCTTCTTCAGTTTCAGTTGTTTTCACGCGTACCTTCACGTGTTGCTCTTCCAGATTTGCGCCGGTTGCATTATTAACAGGTTGTCTACTCAACCATGGTTTATTTTCCTGAATAGTTTCCGTGTGTTCTCAGATGCTCTCATCCTGACTTCATGTGAAAAATTTACATCCTCTGGGTTCAGTTTGTACATGCAGCTCAGGAAATTAGAGGACATTATTAGTGGTTTTTGTGCATGTGTGAATACAGCTTCAGATAAATTGATTTATGTAGAATTTGCCTTCTTTTTCAGTTTTAAAACATGATAAACCTGTACTTTGTGTTGCGTCAGGACCAATCACCTGTCATCGGCAGAGATGCTTCTTCTTGTCCTGTTTCTTTTATTAAAAGGCAGAAACAGCATTGTGAGAAAGGTCAGCTTTACTTTTGTAGCAATCCTGCTCAGCATGAGAAACCACTGGTTCAGACCATTGATGTATATGCTTGGCTGAGGAACCAGCAGTGCGAAGCTGCCACCCTATGACTTAGGGACACAAAGTCAAAGCACGCCCTTGACGCAATGATACTAGAGCTTCACAGATCTTCCATTGAGCCAGGAGAACCGTCCTGCACTGCGTTTGTGGAGAATCTGGTGCTGAATGACTGATCAGTCATTCATTAGCTGAGCAGTTTCCAGGTCTTAAAATATTACCTGTAAGTTTTAATAGGTTTAAAAATGGATAAATACACATGTTGTGGCACAAATTCTTGGCAGTTTTACTACTCCGACGCTGCAGGTTATTATCTGGAAACAACTTCTTTGAGCAAGATACGGTTTTGATGTCTTTTGATGTCTGTAGTTGCTGAATCTTCATCAGGTAGATATAAAGCAGGATTAACATAAAATCAAACTCTCATAATAATCTGCGTGTTCATACTTGCACTTGTTTGTTTATGTAGACGTTGTGTTTTCTGCACTGATCAAACAGAAGTTCTTGCCGCCTCCTCAAAGCTCAGAGAACCTTCTGAAGCTTTCTGAAACGTCAGCTTTTTTTTTTTTTTTTTTTTAAAGAGTACGCCTATGCAGTCTGCAGTGTACACCAACAGCCTCTCTCTGCCTCTCTCACCTCTGAGTTTTCTGAGTGCGTTTTGCGTCTCAATAATTCAGAAGCGGGGATGAGGCCGGAGGAGCTGTAGGCCTCAGCGCTCCAGCTTAGCTTAAGCAAACAGCAGCGCTGACTAGAGGCTCTGTAGGTTTTTATGCAGCTGGTGCACCGCACGTGTTCCTGCCTGCAGACTGAAGCCTGGGAGCTTCACAGAGCGGGAGGAGAGAGATGTTCAAGCAGTCGATACCATCCAAATACGATGCAGCTCAGACTGGTGTTGCAGGGCTTTAAATAAAGCGTCAGTAAATAGAAACTTTGTCTGAGGTGTCGACTTTAATGCATTCATGGCTGCGTTTTACTGCTTCTGTGGTTTGCAGCTTTCAACTTCTGAAATGTCAAAGACTGAAAGAGAGGGACAAAAAACCTGTTCCAAATCTGTTCAACCATTATTGTACAACCGATATTCTCTCACTTGTCTTTTTTTTTTTTTTGATTTCTACTCTGTTGACCATCTAGTGGCTGATTTTAGACTCAAAGAAAATCTACAACTTTTTCCAACCTTTCAACAACACATCAATGAGCTTTTCGTAAATTCACGAAGCAAAGCAAAGCAAGCAATTCTTTAAACAAGCGATGTTATATGTGGGGTGTCAATGCTTAAAATCTTGAGAGCAGTAAAGTCCTGAAATTAAGTCCGTGAAATAAAGTACGGGCATCGGCGGTTCCAGTTTTTCGCAGCATTCTCCCAGCCCCCCTCCCCATTTTTTTAGCACCTTTTAATGATACAGAAAGTCACTCTCATGGAGTCACAGAGCAAATGTGAAACTTCTTTGCAGAGACACAGGTGACATAACACAACACCGAAGCTCTCCTGTATCACTTTGTGTTCTTAGATGTCTATTGATCCTGTGCCCGTTAAACCAGCTCTGACCCACAGCCGCTCCTGACAGTCTCAGATATCGATTGCATCATATAACAAGGATCTCAAGCTTTTTTTCCTTTCTACATTTGCACTTGAGTTGTGTCACAGATGTGAGACTCTCAAACGGGAAAACAAAAAAAGAATAATCTCTTTTTTTTGTCACTCATGCTTGCTAATGTTTCATGCTGTTGGGACAGAGACTTGTTTTTGTGTTTTTGTAAGTGTATACCGCTTTAATTCATTGACGTTCTCCTTTTCTTTTTGTCCAGATGAGAAGGAGGACAGCATCCTGGGAAGTATCCTACTGCCCAGCTTCCACATCTCCATGCTGTCGGTGGACGACCACATCAGCAGGAAGTACGCTTTCAAGGTAAAAAACAAGAGTGGCTTTTCAGACAGAAGTCACTCTAGGCTTTTTTTTAAATCATTTGTGATGATGATGATGATGATGATGATTATGATTATGATGGTGATTACTGAGAGCCTTGAATGCTCTTGTCTTGTACTGAATTTTGTTTCCAGTTCGACTCAAGGTGTGAGCAGCTGATGTCAGCTCTAATATCTATGCATCGTACAATTCAGTGTTGTGATGATAAACTTGGTATCAGCACAAAAATCTGAATTTCTTGTCTTAATAGTAAACACTAAACACTGATTCTTGACCCACTAAAAACATAAAAAAACCCACCCAGGATGATGGAAAGTATTTCTAAAACTGCAAACAGGATTCATTATACCAAACATGACAATCTCACTGTCTGAAAGATGGGTTTGTAAATTCAGTCAACTCACTGCAAAATATCTGAAAAAAATCATCTCAAGGGAGATTCGTGTTTGTTTGTCATCTTGATGCTGCATCCAAAACCCCAGTTTCTCTCACCCTGGTGTTTGAGAAAAGTCTTTTTTCAGCTTCTGTCTGAAACACTTTGTTTCAGCTGCTGTTTCTTTAAGGCTCCTCAGTCCAAAAAAGCCCTTCCCTCTGATTGGCCAGAGACCTGGAGGCCTGTCAGGGGGAGAGCTATGGGCAGACTTGGGCTGTTTTCCAAACCACCTGCTATATACTACATGTGAATTGAGTATGTAGTAGGCACTGCATACTGCCTACTACTTTTGAATATGTAGTATGTAGTATGACTGCTCTGTTGGGTCTGTGTTGTAGTTTGCTACTCTGGTTTTCAGTTCAGGAAAATGAAGCTACAGCTGATGGATTTTTTTATGTTTAAATTTATATGTAAATATAAATGTAAATAAATAGTATTGAGCAAGGGAAGAGAGTATTTATTATATTTTAGCGAAGAGTTCTTTCAAGCAAAAGTAAAGTAAATGAAAACAACTTCAATACAATGACTAATGAGTCTGTAGAAGTAAACACCTCTTTTAAGACTAGAAGTGAAGTTTTAACAGCTTTACTTTCGCATCTCTGCTCTTCTTTCTCATGGACTGTTTAACATAAGTACTGTACTGTAGTTGTTATTCCAACTCATTCCAGGAGGTGGCAGTAATGCACCTAAACCTGAGTGCCAACCATAGACTGTACAATTAATGGACGTAGTCTCCAGGACGTCACCCGTTTATTTCTGAAACAGATTTTTGAAGCAAAACGGCCAGTGCGGCCATATTGGAAATGAGGCGGGCTTTGAGTCTCCACAGTAACAGCCATAGGGCGCCCAGCAGTCACGTAAGCTGAGCTGTGCCTCTGATTGGACCAACTACCGATCTTAATATTGTCTAAATTGCTGATTTAGAAAAAAATTCACCCCCCGTACAGTGCGTGCCAGTAGTGAAATTAGCGATTCAGACGGGAGACATTCTTTGTACCAGGCTGTAAATGTGTTTATTTTGCCTGTGAAAACAGCTTTTTTTTTGTCTTGGTGTATACGTGACTTACGGTACTTCCGGAGCCAGCCTCAAGCGGACACTCAAGGAACAACAGACTTTAGCACTTCTGCATTGTCTCATATTTTCATACTGGAGGTTGCCACTTGGTGCCAACCCCATAGAGAAACAGCATTAGCGCCGTGCATTGTGGGAAACAGTATGCCAGGTCCGATGCATACTGAGAAATTTTTCAGGATCAGTAGGACATCCATTTTTTGGCATACTGCAGATTTTGCAAGTTTTGGCATACTGCCTACTACATACTGAATTTCAGTCAAATCAGTAGGCACTGCTAGTGTAGTAGGTAGTTTGGAAAACAGCCTTGGTGTTCATGACCCGCCCCTCCAACATGCGTGAACCAATTAGAAGATCCTGATGTGATGACCTCATCATTTTAGCGAGTCTCATGATGCATGATTTTTAAAATGTACCCCCTCTTTAATAACTGAGCAAATTCACCAAAATGTTCCAACATTTCATTATATTGACTTTCTTCTTTTTTGTTTTGAAACTTTGAAAATAAGGCTTTGATGATTGCTGTCCACAGCATAGTTAAACACACACATGCACACACGCACACACACAAACACAGAGTGGAAGATGTTAGCCAAACTCTTTGGTGTCAGTCTTATTTATGCAGCTGTACCTGCCAAGACACACACTCTAAGGAACCTTAAAGACTTTCACACTTACTTGATTTCACACTTCAGTAGAAACACACTAAATAACACACACACACACACCAACACTTTACACAAACACACACTCAAGCTGTACACAAACACCGCTCTCTGCCAATAGGAATGATGGAGACTCCCTGCTGGCATCTCAAGGTCACATCAAGAGCTGTTTCTCACTCTGCTGTTTTGTATACTCTCCCACTCTCTCCCCCCATCCTTCCACACCACCAGGCCACTCACCCCAACATGCGGACGTACTACTTCTGCACTGACACAGCCAAAGAGATGGAGTCGTGGATGAAAGTCATGACGGATGCTGCTCTCGTGCACAGTGAGCCAGTCAGGAGGTCGGTACTCACCGCAGAAACACTCGCCCACACACACACGCACACACACACACACACACACATCACATCAGACGGTAAAGAGGAATCAGAGAGACACAGTCACCATGTTGGAACCACATCTCTAGCACTCTGATATTCATGAAGTGTGTTATCCTATCCCCAGAGTCCTCCTAAATGCCTCTAAAAGTGGCGGGTTTAAAGTTTCCTCGTGTTCAGAATTCTTCCACTGAGAGATGTGGGGAAGTCGAGCTTGTAGTCATGAGGGATGTTGTGTTTCTTGGAAGAGTTTTCTATTTTTTTCAGTGAGCACAACAGCCATAATTTAATAATAAATAAACTGATAGAGATGGCGGTGAGAGGCAGGGGCCTGCAGGGACCTTTATTTAATTTGATGCCAGCAATACCTTTCAAAACAGTTTAGGACAAGGACACATTTACTGTTCTTCAAAACCCTCTGTAAACACTTCGGCACACAAGAGTACAGTTTGTAGAATTTTGGTCATTATGTGTCAAGTGTTTCTGAGCGATGCTGTGGTAAAATGTGCAGAATGTGACTTGATTAAATATGTATGGTCTTCCCTGAAAGAGGGATTGTAAACATTGCTCAGCATTAATGGTGCCTTCTCAGTTGTGATAAGTACTGATGTTATTGGCATCACAGCGTTTAAATCTGCATTTGTTGATGCATAAACAAACTGTGGTTTTCTGGAAGTGATTTGAATCCCATGCATAGACTTCCACTACAGAGTCATGTTCTTTTCCAATTGGTTTTGGGTCTCGTCACTTTTGCACGGACATTTCTCCAGATTCTCTGAAACTTTTAATCATATTAGCAACTGAAGATGATGAAAGCCAGATATTTTTTGCCATTTAATGTTAATGAGCATTTTTTATTGATTTGAAGGACTTAAAATGAGTGTATATTTTCCATAAAACTGCAGCTTTTCCATAAGATCTCAAGAGTTCTCATTGCACTCTTTGCATAACATAAAACTCTGTTTTTAACAACATCTTATACAGCTTTATATAATCTCTCAGCACAGCTATAGAGGAATCTTACAAATGTTGGATAGTTTTCTTGAAGTGTTGGTTATTGAATAATGCAAGTTATTTCACCACATTCTGCAAACCCAGAAACTTGAAGTTTGAAGGTTAGGAAGCTCCACTTTTTCTCCTCCCTGCACTGCAAAGCCTGATTTGCAGTGCTAGCCACAACTCTTTGACACCTATAATTCTTCACAGCTGTTAACCCAATACCCAGCCGCCTCAGACAGCCCTTAGTCCTGAACCCCGAGGGCTTTCAGGCAGAGATCATAAACTTCTAAGAAGTGGAAGTCCAGAAAATCAGACAGAGAGAACAAACACAAGACTTCTGACACTTCAGTTATCTTTGAAAACTCTCTTAGAAATATCTCTGCTTTCTTCTCTGTCACCTCTCTTTTATCCCAGGATGGACAAGTTGAAAGTGGACCAGCGAGCACCTCAAGAGTTGAACAACTTACTCAACCACAGAGTCCTGACCCGGCCCGAGATCCAAAACAACGAACGCAACCGTGAGCCCCTGCGGCAGCACTCCCTGTCTCGACTAGACGACAAACGGCAAAAAGACATTGAGAAACACAACAGCCAGAGGGAGCGAGAGTACTACACCTTACAGAGAGACGGCGAGAAGTACTCCTTGAAGAAAGATGGCGTTAGCTACACTCTCCAGAAGGATGGAGAGAGGTATCTCCTCCACAAGGATGGTGAGAAGTACCTGCTGCGGAAAGACGGGGAGAAAACTTACCTACATAAAGACGGCGAGGTGTGCACCATTCACAGGGAGCTGGAGAAGTACGCTGTTCAGAAAGTGGATGAAAAGTACACAGTGACGCCAACAGAGGAGCGATATGCGCCGTCTAAAGATGGAGAGAAGTACCTGCTCGCGAAGGATGGAGAAAAATATGCACTGCAGAAAGTAGGAGACAGGCACATGCTCCAGAAAGACACACAGAAAGCAGCTCCACATAAGGAGGTGAAGAGACAGCTGTCATTAAAGGAGACAGAGAGATACAGCACAATGAGAGCAGACAGTAAATATGGAACTATACAAGTTGTGGATAAATACGGCACTGTGAGGGAGGTGAAGAAGTACGCCACGTTACGAGAAGGAGATAAATACTCTATGATCCGAGACGCAGAGAAGTACGCCACTATCCGCGGTGGAGAAAAATACGGCTTCCAGAGAGACCCGAGTGCAGAGCGGACTCTGACCAAAATCAGCAGCATCAAGCTGCAGCCGGCTCAAGCTGCGGCTATCGCAGCTGCAGTGTCTGCATCCCGACAGGCCAGCCTCAACGCCCAAAAACCTGTGCAGGTAAACGGTTCAGGGTCATCAACGCAAGGGGAGCTGGCTGTAGACTGCTGCCCAGCAGAAGGAGATACCAGCCAAACCGGGGGTTCAGTAAAGTCTCCTGCTCCAGTTCAGGAGCCAGAGAGGGGTCTATCCAGGACCAACTCCATGCAGCAGCTGGAGCATTGGGTCCGCACACACAGGAGAGGAGTGGACGACGACGCACGAAGGTGAGACCTACGTGTCTGAAACTTATTATTAGTTCTTATAAAATGATTATTTCACTAATTTGCATGGCTGATAAAGCTCATTGTTGTTTCATGAAGTTCTTTGGTCTTTGAAAGCAAGAAATAGTTTTAAAACATTGCTATCCGGTGTCTTAAAACCAAAAATTGTGAAGTTACTGGTAAAGAGGAGGAGGAAGCTTGTCAGATGCATGTAAACAACAGTTAGTGTTCTGTATCTTGGAGTGAAGACACTCTTCCATCCACATGAGTTAAATCAGAAAGAAGCAGAAAGCCATGACGTCTTAAATTATAAAAGGCCACAAGTACAGGCCTTATCTTCAGAAAACAACCTCTGTTACTTCACCAGAGAGGCCACTTTCTCCTCACAAATCAGCTCCTCCAACAGATTCAAACCCTTTTCCGCCCCATCATCCCCTCCCTCGCTGTGCATCCTCCTCCGTTCTCGCTGTGACCTTGCGGGCTGCAGGGAGCTGAAAGCTTTTTGTGTCACAACAGATGTGTTTCTCATTTGGGAGCAGTGGCGTTTAGCTGGCGTTTAGCTGGCGTTTAGCCGGCTGTACGCAGAGCGCAGCCGCTCGCTGTGCTGTCAGCGTTTCCCCTCTCCGTCTGCTGCCATGAATAAGTCATAGAAATGAGATTGTAATGAGAGCAGAGCGAGCCGAGCATCATTTGTCATCTTTATCAGCTCTGGATGCAAACGAGGAGAAGGAAACTTTGTTGGACTGATTGTTATTGTTGTTTACAATGAGGGCTGCGTCTACTAACAGCCGTGTTATTGAAAGAGAGCGGCCTATATAACATCATGTAGGGATGACTGAGCAGATTACTGCCATGTAAAGCACTCTGATACAGTTGTTTCACTTGAACATATAGCTATGCGACAACTACTCGACAAAGACAGTAACCAACAAATTTCATGGTCGATAAACAGTCACGTGCATCATAGCACTTTTTTTGTGAGCCATCTTTCATCCTTACAATCTTTGCTGAGAGTTGTGCATCAAAACAGTAACCAGGGAGTGTCAGGTGAACAAAATGTAGCAAAAAAGCAACAGACATCGTAATCCTAAAAAGTTTTAAAGCCTGCAGAGTCTGAAGGGAAAACATTAAATGTCTCTTTTTTTCTTTTTTTTGTGTAGTATTTTGCTGCATTTACCAAAACAGACCTGAAAACTAGAAAATTTAATCATGTGTTTAAATCAGTGTATAATCTCCTGAATCATAAGCTCTGTTTCCACCAAGCGGTCTCGTATGGATCAGTACAGTTTGGTTTGGGTCAGATCTATAAAGCCTGATCCTGTTTGCATTTCCACAGTCAACCATATCCTTCTTGGCAGGCGGCGTGTAAGCCGGATGCCGACAGCTACATAATAGCTTGACGACGCTGATAAAGTGGTAATTCTTTTGACCAATCAAAAGAGATTTGAAAGAGAAGGCCCCGGTCCTTTGGTGCCAGTGGGGAGATTTTACACCTGTTCTTCTGTTCAACCATTCAAAGTGTCCTGCAGTACGGAGGCCCAGTCTGGTTTTGGAGCCTTACTGTCCAACTGAGAACAAGGATTCTTAGGTTGTTGAGTATCTGTTCAATGGTGGGGCAGAGTGCAGAGAATGGTTTTCTTAGCAGCTGCTCCAAGTAAACCCTTAGGCTGGCTGACAAGATCACAAACGACCCTTCTCCTGTCCTCCATGAGGAGTACCAGCTTTTGCCATCAGGGGGACGTTTTAGGGTGCCAAGCTGTAAGAAAAATAAGTACAAGCTCTCGTTTATTCCTCACTCTATTTCTCTATTGAATAAACAGTAGAGTTGAGGTGGGACACCCCTGAATCTGACTGAGGACATTCTTATGCTTTTTAGTTTTTATTTGCAGAGTCGGACTGTAATATCTACATAGAAGCAGTTTCCCTTTCACAGAAGCTGTCATCTTTCTCCACCGTGTTTCTACAGCGGCACAAAAAAACCTAAAACATCCATTTCTTTATATTTAGAGAGTGGTTGTTGTGCACAAGAGGTGGCAAAACCTGGACAAAAGAGGATCAAACTTATCACGCATCACAGCAGCTTCTTTTCCTCAAAGCCCACCATCGTTCCCCTGAACACAGGATTAGGAGGATTAAGGCCATTAAAAAGAAATTTCTACCAATTTTTTTTAATTATTATTATTATTATTCTGAGAAAATAAAATCAGAATTCTGAATTTAAAGTCAGAACTCTGACTTTTTTTCTCAGAATAATAATAATTTTAAAAGTGGCCCTAATCCTCTTCCGTATGATTCTAACACCCAATACTGTAATTATTGTGCAAACTTCTTAATTGTCAGATTAAGAGTAGAACTCGGGACAGCAAAGTGCTGAGTGCAAACACCGTTGATGTAATGAAAAAAGTTTGTCAAGATTTTTTGTGATGTAGAAATAAACTGTTTAAGATAACAGAAACTTAATTTCTTTTTTACCCAGGCGGCAGATCAGATTACATCAGCGTAGACGGATTTAGCTTTAAAACTTTTTTGCCTCTTGTTTTGCTGTTTTTGATTAGATGCACACAAAGCTTTACAATGATTAAGTCTCTTAAAGGAAGATTCAATTTGATTGAACGTCACAAAGCAAAGCTGCTTTCCTGAGATTAATTTTCATTTGCGACCAAATTTGCATGGATAATCTCTACATTCATCTTTGATGTTTTCCCATGCCAAATCTTCTCTCAGACTTGGAGAGCTTCCAAAAGTATGTTCCTCTGTTTTGATATCAGCGTGAAAATCTTTTTTTTTTGTGTATTTAGCAAACAGTAAAACTTGAGTTTAATAGAAAATCAATATGAAGCCTGAGAGGAGCAAAGTTCCCCTGTGGTTGATTGTCTTACCCGACACTGAGTCGGGATGTGTTTGAGCTCAAATGCAACAGACATCCTCGACCTTGTTCAGCTGCATTGCTGCAGGAGAGAGGAGATCAAACAGCAGAGTGAGTGAGAAACTGAATACTGCGTCTGCCAAAACACTCAAAATATATTCCTCATCCATATTTTTGGAGGTCATTGTCCCCGTTTTTAGCATACCATTGTGCACTATTTCCAATACGAGGAAAGAAGATGCCAGAAATTCAACATGAAGCAAGCAGAAGTTTTCTAACATTTGTCAAATAACAGATGAACAACAAGTGTCTGATGAGCAGCAGGTTTTGTACCTGTAAGCCGACTACAGCTGTTTTCAACATTTGGATACACAGCTTAAGAGGAGGAGGAGAGCAGTGGGGGGGAAAGGTTCTTATTGAATTGAGATTTATTTTTTGATTAATAAATTTTAACACAAAGGAACAAAACAAAAGATTATATTTCTGAGCTGCATTTCCACTCTTTGATTTTCTAGTGATAAATGTCAGTGTCCCATAATACACAGTGTCCAACGACATCACTTTAATCCATCACAGAGAAGTAAGTGTCAGAGATACAAACTCATTCCCTAAGAAGTGGAGACTGAGGACAGATTCAATGGTTCAAAAGCAAGTTTGGATGCTTAACAGCACATCACAGTGTCATCAACATACAAGAGGAGTTTTGCATTGGGGACTTTTTTAAGGTTTGTAATTCATATAAAGAATAAACAGCAGTGGTCCCAGCACTGACCCCTGAGGTACCCCTTTGGTTACAGTGAGAGCTAAAAGTGCAACCCGCTGCCTGCGCACACTGAGTCCTGCTCAAATAACCAACTGCCTGTTCTGAAAACAGTCTTCGTTTAAGTAGTGAGTGCTTTCTAACACTGGACCTTGATAGAATCACAGATAACCTGTTTAAAATACCTTTCAGTCCCACTAAAAGAAAGTACATGACAACACTGGACCAGGCCTGGGTTTTAATCTGGTCAGATCAAAATATTTCTAAAATTTAACATGACAAAACTTGTTTATGTTTAAGTTGTTTATTAAAACAATTCATATTTATTGTATTTATATTACATATTTAGATTATTCTAATCCAGATTAAACCTTTCAAAAAGCTAAAACTTGGTTATTTTCAGCGGCAATGCAGCTACAGCCTTATTTAGAGGGTGAACAATAATTTACAGAAATGCTTAAGTCAGCACTCTCCAAATTAGTTCAGCTTAAACCGGCATAATCTTGGTGCAGTTCTTCAGTCTCTGTGTTTAATGCTGTAGGTCAGGCTATAAACTGATCTCTCCTGAATGCAAAGGTTAAATGAGTTGAGCCATCTAGGTGACAAATGTTGATGTGCACTAAGAGTGACAATGAGTGTGATATATCACTCTGTGAACTCTGAGGTCACAGTCCTGCAGGACGGAGGCGTCTCTTTTGTGATTATCTTCTAATGGCTGTACGATAACGAGCTCATCATAACTTCACGATCGGGTCACAGTGAAAGTGAAGCAAAGTTCTGTTAACAGAAATAGTCTGATAATTAAAGCCAGTCATGCACACTGAACATGTCAGCACTCACACATACAGATAATTAAGCCGGTTCCTTTTCAGCACACTCTGATTAAAAGCATTGATTCACTGATGCAGGGGAACAGCAAGTGCAGGTGTGTGTGTGTGTGTGTGTGGTTGTTGTAGGCTGTTATCTAAGCATGTGTGTGCTGCATGTAACTGAGGCTTAAATGTCACACCCACGACTTTAATGTCAGCTGTTGTTTTTGTTCTCTTGATTGCTGCCAAGGACGTAAATGTCTTTTTTAGCATAAAACACCAGTGACGTGTTTTTTTATGAGCAGGTCTCCTGCTGCAGAGAGGAGGGTCCAGCCACTGAAAGATTCATGAGTCACCGCCTGCTTTAAAGAATGACTCACTCCTTCGTGTATTCAGTTATTTGCACATTTATTAGTTTCTGGAAAGTTCAGTGGCTGCCATCTACTTTCATAAAACTTAGAGGAAAATATCCCCAGCCATGCATAGAATAGCAGTGCTTTCTTAACTGACCCATCAAATATTTGAGGAATGGGGTTCAGATTATTTGGCTTTCAGCCTTTGATTGCTTTAAAGTTTTGAAATTTAGGAACCAAGGTTTTAGATTTTTCATTTTAAAAACATGCACTGAAACAAGAAAAAGTGGAGCCTTTGATTCCACAGTAATGGGGCGGGCAAAGTTTAAAATCGTTACACAATTCTTTCCTTGAGCTTAAAAAAAGAATGGTACCCAAACAAATGATGAATGCTTTTTTGAACAACCAAACATTTGCATGGAAGATCAATGTTCATGCATAGAGCTGTAAGTGGTGATGACCTCAATCATGGAGGCTCACATGCTTGGTTATTAGTAGCTGCGTTTCCATTATACCTAGAATTGCACAAAACCTAAATATCACAAAAAATTGTTACGGAAACAACAAAATATTGGAAAAACCTCTCGGATTTTGATTAAAAGTTTTTAAAAATAAAAGAGATGATAAAATTTTGTACAGACTGAAAACAATGCAAAGTGATTGTTTTGAATGTCTTCCTTTATTTTCAAAAGGTCTTTTACTTTCATATAAAAACGTTACAGGGCTACCATAAACACCAACAGTGTTACTTTTTAGCAACCCTCACAACTTGCAAGTGTGTAATTAAACTCTCAACTCACAAAACTCCTTTGAGAAAGTCTGGATCAGACTTCAAAGACTTCAGACTTCTGGATCATAAATCAAAATAATATCCTGACAAAGTTACCTTACCAATTTTCATGGCAACCCCCTCCCAACACTTACAGAAACGGCAGCTGGATGGATATAAACATCAGTTGTTGATATCGACCCAGTTTTACACATTGGACCGATTCCATAATGTTAAAAAATGACATCGGCTGATACCGATATTAATAGCGATATATTGCGCATCACTATTTACCACCAGATATAGTCCTCCTTTCATATTTGAATCTCACGGGACGAGATGTTACTCGTTATGCACAATTCTAGTCATAATGGAAACACCAGCAAGGCGCAATTGTACTTTATCGAAACTTTAGAAATATCGCTTTTATTTTGTGAAAAAGTGTAATGGAACCGCGGCTAGTGAGTCTGCAGAGGGTTTTATAACAGTCTGTCTACTCTGAGGAGGTCCTGCTCTTTGAGGAGCGGGCTTGTGACTGAGCCTCAATGTTGTTGCAGACAACCAGGTTTGAAGTTGGAGATGTACTCTCTTGATGTGCTACCTCTGAGCGAAAGGAAACTGAGGTCAGCAAGTGTTTGTCCAGCTGCAGTGCATTCGAGCTGACTCTGATTCTGTGTCAGATTGGAGGTTATAACTCTACATTTTAGCTGTCTACCTGAAAAACAAGTACCCAGTAGAGATACTGGATTTTCCTGATATGAGCGCTGTCTAGACAGGCTGTTATTTGTTGAAGTGTTTATAGAGCTTTTTTTGGTCCTGTGCAGGAACACCGTGTGCTGTTTAAAAGTGACTGTCTTGTGTCAGAACCCAGCTCATGATCCATGACAAAACCCCAGAGGAGGCATGAGTTACCAAACTAAACAGGAACTTTATGACCACATAAGGTTAAATAAATTGAATAACAATGGATATGAGGTGTGAAGGTCCAAACCATCAGTAGAGAGCGTGTTTGTATATGGAGTAGTGAGAAGTGTTTCGGAGTGCACCAACAAAAAAGAACTAACTTTAACACAATGCTTGAGTTTCTGCAGTTGTGGAAACCTTAGCTGACCCTCTAACAAGGGTTTAAGATTTAATTAAAGAGGGGGTATTCTAATTTTCTTATATTTCCAACATGTTTTTAAAGAAACAATGCTGGATGTTCATATCAAATATGTGCAGATTTTCAAACCTCTACATATTCATATGTTGTAGGAATCCCCAAATCTGTCTGTAAACTGCTAGAAACACTCCCTTCTAGAATTAGCACAAGATCTTCACAAGACTTGCTGAAATGATGAGGTCTTTACATAAGGATCACCAAACTGGTTCATGACATGTTGGAGGAGTGGGCCTAAAACACCAAGGTCGGCTCATAGCTCCGCCCCTGACAGGCCTACAGAGAGCTGGACAATCAGAGGGAAGGGAGTTTGTGGAGCAGGGAGCCTTAAAGAGACAGCAGCCAGACAGAGGTTGAAATAAGGGTTTTCTAAAACACAAGTGTGAAAAAAATTGGGATTTTTTTTTGAGCTGTAAATAATGTAAAGCTACTACAGGGCTTTCAGAGGGACAGTATGAAGCCTTAAAAAAATGTAATACCCCCTCTTTAATTTCTAAAAAAGAAAGACTGCTCAAATGTTGTTCCTGCTTTTGGTTGGCATTGAGACCTTGTGAGCTTAGAAGTCTTAGAACCAGGTCTTTGTCATGTTAATTTTTCACATGCATGCACAAAAATAAAGGTTATAGCCCAAAATAACCCAAAACCCAACTTTTTGTACTTAAGTTATGTATCTGTGAATAAAAACTGCTGTTGATGTTGTTCGGCTTTAGCTTCAAGAGTAAGACAACAAAGTTTTACACTGTTTGAAATACTCAAAAAAGTGACAAAGCATCCAGTTACATGAGAGAATCTGACTGTCAGAATTCTGATCAACCCGTCAGGATGCAAAGAAGTTATCTTGAGGATCAGGTAACCAAGGAGAACTCACTCCTCATCTTTCTCTGTTTTCTCTTCAAGTGTGACGTCCTACCAGACCTTACCCAGAAACATGCCCAGCCACCGCCCTCAGATTGTACCACGCTACCCAGAAGGCTACCGAACGCTCCCCCGAAACAGCATGATGAGACCAGACAGCATCTGCAGCGTGGCGGGCTCCGTGTATGACCGTGCCCTCCGTCCCGCCTCCACCAGCACCGTCATCACCACGGCGGAGAAGAGGAGGTCGATGAGGGACGACACCATGTGGCAGCTGTATGAGTGGCAGCAGAGGCAGGCGTTCTCCAGGCAGAGTCTGGCTCAGCCAACAGGTAGAGAGACCAAAGATAGGTTAGACCTACCTGTCTTACTGTAAGAGCAGGATTGGGAGGGTCATATTTCCAGTGGTCTCTAAGTGTGAAGTTGGATACAAAGAGCTATGTATGTAAGAAAAGGAAGTAACCCTGGGTTTCAAATTAAAGCTTCCTGCAGGGGAAGCGATTTAATATTGAAAAAGAATCTTTGTATTTTCCATATGGAGGATTTTCTTCCAAAGAGGCTTGGTGGTGTTGTTTGTAAAATTTGCACCAGTCTTAAGATGAAATGAGTTCTCTGGAAAGCTGCAAATTCAGTGCCAAATAATTTTGAGGGATGATATCAGCACCATTCCGAGCATAAGTGTGCTGCAAAAAAATATCAGCCTGAAAGTGTTATCTGACATGCTTTTACGCTGGTGAAAAGCACCAAAAAAATATTGTATCATATGTCATCATTTTTTAAAATCACTCTCAGGAATACATCTCCAATTATGTAACCATCAAGTGTTATTTCACAAGCAATGAAAGTGTCTAACTCCACTCTGACTCCCTCTTCTCCCCTTCTGTTGCGTTTCCAGCTGTCAGTCATTATGGCACCCTGCCGAGCACAAAAACAATGGGCAACATCTCCGAGCACGCTGTGGCACACTCCATCCCCACCTCACCGTCTCACGGCTCCCTTGCTCTCTACAGCACCTTCTCCCCTCCTCGCCAGCAGGTCCCTCACAATCCCGGCAGCTCCCAGTCTGAGGTGTCCTCACCGGTCTCCAGGACGGACATGACGCTGGAGCCCCGGCACAGAGCACATCTTGTCAAGGTAGAGAGCAGTGAATCATTTGACTTAATAATATTTATAATAAAACAACTCATGAATTTAACACAGAGGGGAGTCAGCTGTGCAGCTTCAAGAGATGCTCACAGAAACGTTATCCTCCTAGGAATCTCAGCTGTCACACTCCCTGTGTCCTCTGAAAATGTCCCCAAGTCCTCATGTACAACAGTACAATTTACAATAAGCATCAAAAATTTTAAAAAATGACAAAAAACAAACAAATGCCACAGATATTTTGAATGCATAAAGACACCTTATATTGTTTGATCTACATGATGATCCAAAGTCAAATATCAACCAAAGTTCACTGTCAAATATTTCTCCAATATTTAATTTTTCAAATGCTGTTTGATTAATGAAACGAATGAATTGAAGGTAAGAAAAGGAACATGCAAGGAATTTTACACTTCTGGACAAACCGAAGTCAAGAATTAAATACAGGGGTTAAGTATGCAAGTAAAGTCCTAACCCAGTGAGGGAACATTTCGAGCTGCTAACTTGTTATTTAATAAAATGCACTGTAAAACTTTGTTATCAAGGTTCAGATAATCAGATAATGCACAAATTTAGAGTTGTGTGCACTGCATTGCAGTTAACTTTTGTATTACTATGAGTGAAAGTCAAACACAAATTAAAGAGGACTTTGTCCAAGTCCAGCAAATAACCTGAGTTTGCTAAGCCAGCGCTGGCGACTTTAAATAAAGAGCATTTAGATTTTTTGACAATCAACAGTCATGATCGAAGGATAGGGGTTAGATATGGACTCATAGACTAAGTATCAGTGATCTCAAACTCTGTTTCGGTCTCATAAAATGGTTGTGGACAGGACTTGGATTTTTTGGATGTTGCATACAGAGTTGTGTATCATCTGCGTAACAATTGACTTTGTGGTATTCAGAAAAAGAGCTCAAAATCAAGACACTCCAAGGCAGAGAAGAAGGATGGGGGGAAACCTGTGGAATTTAGGGCACTTAGGCGAGATCTCAAGAAAAGTTTTCTAATTCTAAGAAACATTTGCATGATCCAATGAAACTGTTTGTCAGAGTTTGAAAGACCTTTGCAAGGTTTCATTAAGATTTTGGGAGATCCTGAGAAAATTTTGCAAGATCAAAATGTATTATTTTTTTAAATCCTCTTGAATACTGAGTAAGATCTAGAGAAACTTTTATGAGATTTTGAAAAACCTTAATAAGGTCAAACTTTCAGTTCAGCTTCATTTAGCTGAATTTCTTCTTTTGAAAATAGGCACAAAGGATGGTGAGAATGGATTGAACTAAATGTGTTTGACAGTAAAAGGAGTACCAGAAAAGGACATTTTAGCGTTTCAGCTAACTTTGTTCAAGATTGTAGGAAAAGCACACATAAGTTTTTGATTGAAAAATGTGTTAACATCATTGAGATAAACAGTCCAATGCTCATTGAATAAACATCCGTAGAGATAAAAAAAACTTAAACTTTCTGCATCTCTGAAGTTTTCTCTTCATCATGAATTCTAATTTGGGATTTGGGTAAAACAAGTTTATTTCCTAAGCTGAAGTATTAACCAATTCATCCTGTAAACCAAAGAGCTTAAATTGGGATAGCAATCAGCTGGAAGTGACACTCTGTTTGCAGTTCTATCATTTATATTTTGTTCCAATTGGGGTAAAATTAGACTTAATAGAGCGCCAATGAAAAACTCTGAGTGTGCTTGGCATCCTGTCCTCCATAAACTAAAGAGGCCCTCGTCAGATATGGAAGCCGTCCTGAATCTGAAGTGTCCACAGATGTTCCTTCTGATTTTCCCATGAGAGTTTGGCAGGAAGCTGAGCTAAGTTTGCTGCTAGTGAATCAGTCACACTTCAATGGACGCGTCCAATCCTCCTGTCACATGTCTAAAACTCAGGTCCAGTCCCGTCCCTGAGCTGTGAGGCACGGTGACACCTCAGATGGAGTTTATAGTCAGGCTGAGATGCGTCAGACAGCTGACAGTAAAACACCAAGTAGCACAAAAACTGCTCTGTATTCATGGTCAGAAAGAAGAGAGGAGAAAGCCATTGGGGACACCTTTAATGCTGCAAACAATCAGCCCAAGTATAAGATCCTTTTTCCTTTTTAAATGAAAAATGTTTATTTCTATGAGCAGAAATGATGACATTTTTCAGCTGTTGTGTTTTGGTGGAATGGTCAGAGATTCTTGCTACCACTCAGTTGTGTTCCAAAATGAGACAAATTATTGTTATTATTGGAGGCTCTTTGTACACAAAAAGCCTCAAAATAAAAGTCCTAGAAATAAAAGTTGTACTTCAGTTTTATTGAGGTTGTGCATTCTAGTGTAAGATTTAGTGGCTTGATGTTGTTATTCAGCGGAGTTCAATAAATGCTTTTAGTGGCTGACTTTATTAAGTTGACCATAATTGAATTCCAGTCACTGCTTATTGTTTGTTAACAAAGACAGCAGATGTTGGCAGATAGATAGCTGGATGAAAATACGACTTTATGTTTCCTTTTCTTGAGCTCGTATTTCAGTAATGTTTGTCCTTTTGCAACATTGTTCTTTGTGGTTACATCAGTGAGTTAATTCATTAAACAAAAAAGACATGAAAGCCTCCGCTTGCATTAGATGATTAGTTTGCCTCAATTTTACCAGCAAATGCTCACCATTATGCACAGCTTTCATCTTTAGTTCTCCTTTTTGTCGGATTTTCATTGTTGTGAGATTGCTCTGCACGTGGATGTGTGCGCACACTTTTTCTTTTAATGAGCATCATGGCAGCAGCACTCGCAACCTTTTGTAGGTATGAAATCAAACGCTTATAAAGGGCCCACTGAGGCAGTCAACTTCTGTTGTGATTCTCTCATAAAAAAAAGGTTAACTGTTTAACAAAATGACATTTCTCAGAGACAAGATGTAAAGAGAAATGCATATGAATTTTGCAAGAACCTGAAAATAGCACTATGAGGTGTAGTGGCTGTGCAGGAAGGTTTTATTTCAATGGAAGTGTGTTAAAGAGACCTCTACAGGTTTTTAAAGAAAATATAACAAGAATGTAAAATTTTTACAGCCTTAAATCATATAAATTTAACTCAACTCAATCCAGAGTACCTAAATTTGAATCAAAGAATCTAAAGCTCACTCTCTTTCTCAACCTCATTCAGTTTTGATCTCTCTCCTCACAGTACGGCTACCAACCTGACCGACGATCCATCGCAGGCAGCGTCCCTCCTCAGACCATCACTGCTCAGTCCCTTCAGGGCAAGACGGTGAGTATAACAGTGCTACAAGACATGTTGTCCTTGAGTTTGAGCACGCTCTTACATGAAGAGAGCAATGATGAACAAACAGTGCTGTCCATACATTCAAACGCTGATTTATACATGTCTCTATTAATCAAGGGTTTTTTTTTTCAGCCTCCTCATTTTTCTGCGGTTTGCCCACTTGTCTCTGCAGGACCAGTGTAATTATTGGCAACACCATTGTCTTTTGATAGCAGCAAACACAAACACAGGAAAACACAACGTAGCAGCACAAATGGGATTGTTTTTGCCCTCAAATTGAAGCTGCAACAATCAGGATGAGGGGCTGATATTTCTCTTTGAAGCGAGCTGTGAATAATGTTGTGATTGCTCGTCGGCAGCCGAGTGCCTCGGCGGTTTGATGAGAAAAAATTTGTCCAGTAATTTTCCACGCAGCTTTTGCCGAGCGCTGTTTTGTCACAGCCACAGTGGTTCTGTTCATTTACTTCAAAATTTAACAAGTGATGAAATGCAGGGTGTGTGTGTGTGTGAGTTTGAGTGTTTATGTTTGTATCTGGGGTTGTAAATTTCTGTGCACCAGTTCGCCCTTACATCTATGACTGTCATTACTTGGTGCCCTTAGTTGGCAGTATTTTGAAACAACAACAGGATGGGGATGAAACCACACATTTCATGCTAACGTAACAAATCAAGCAACTTATAGGCAGCAGTGTAGGTCAAAGGGTTACAAAGAAATTTTCATCATTTGGGGAAATGTAATGACTTTTGTGTCAAAACAAATACACAGTACCTTCGCTCTGTTTTGAAACAACAACATCTCGTACTTAAACAGCAATAACAGATTGTTTTGTGACTTTCGGGCAAAAATCAAGCCGTGACCATTCTGATATAATCACCTTATACAGTTAGCATGCAGGAAGTGTATTACAGTAGCCTGATAACATCTGCTGTTGACTCATTTTAACATAAATTTAGAGTCGTCTTTGGCCACAAGGTAATTGTAAGTCTATTAATCATCTCATTTAAGCTTTTTTTGTTCTTCACTAACACCTATCTGGCATCGTTGCGAGATGCTCAACAAAAAAGTATAGTCAAAAAAGCAGTAAGCCTGAAAAAGCCTTAGAAAATTAAAATAAAAAAAAACAGTGAAGCTGCACATTGGATGAACTTTTAGCCATAGTTTTGTTTCTGCAAGTCACCTCGCACAGAGAGAATTTATTCATTGTGTTTGTAGACAAGATTTAATACCCCGACAATCTGTTATTGTTACATTGTCATGATTCACATAACTTCATGTTTACTTGAAATGATTTTGTTTTGGGTTTGTTTCATTAGTGGGTGAAAATAAAATTGAAATGAAAAAAGAAATATTTTTTACATCAGTCTGGTTCATATATGTTGTATAGATGGACTGTAAAAGTTGGTTTATGCCAGATAATGAAGTCACTATAGTTCATTAAGGACTGTAAGACGATTTTTCAGTTTAAAACTTGATTAGTAGCTGAATTTTAGTTCCAAACGGTGTCTTGATTTGGCAACCAAATAACTATGCTGAAATGTGCTTTTGTGGTGTGGTTCCTCCACCTGTACGCTAAGCTCATAAAATTCAAAGTACTTTAGTCATGTCTTAGTTTCCCTTTGACAAAAAGTTCAGGTTACTCTGACTCATCAGCAGAGTTGTCTGGTAGTTCCTTTTTTTTGTGGTGTCCTTATTTTTCCATCACAGTATCAGCAGGAAGCATGAAAACTCTGATGCAGAATAACTTCTTGGTGCAAAAGGAACAATTACAAATGAATAAGTTCATACCCTGATGCATAACAATTAACACAATAACACTAGCAGCTCCAAGGTAGATGATTACCTAAAATGCCTGAAAATAACTTTAGATATTTTTTTTATATAGATTCAGTGAACCAAGTGTGAAATAGCTGCAGCTGCTCACTCATTTCTTTGCAGCTTTAAGTATCACTTAAATAGAAACACAATCTGCATATTGATAACAAAATATATCATAATTGGTTGGGATTGAGGAACAGGTTGTTATCTTTTGCTGTCGATGTTGTCAAAGCACACCTGGGTACTTCCACTGTAAGTGTCCCTGAACAGCAGACACACTAATGTGAAAAAGATATCCACAATCATCAGAGCTTACTAAGTGTCTCAACTCAAATTCACAGACAAAGAAACATGTGGATGACTCCTGAAATGTCTTTTGGTGCATATAAACAGAAACAACATAGTCATCAACGTATAGAGTAATTCTACCTCATGTCTGAGAACGAAGAGTCATTAAAATGTTGGTTTCATCACATCATCCAACCACTTTAAGGGTTATGATTGCTTTTTAGCTGTTTTTCATCAATGGAAGTTGTGTGTCCTCCTGAACTTCATCACAGTCCCCACATCACCCACTTTTCAACCAGTGAACAGTGCTTTTTGATTTCATCAGAGTGGCGGTTTTATTCTCTCACATGTGTGTTGCTCTGCACAGCCGGAGGAGCTGACCCTGATGCTGATCAAGCTCCGCCGGCAGCAGGCGGAGCTCAACAGCCTGCGGGAACACACAGTATCTCAGCTAATGGCCCTTGGTTTGGAGGCGCCCAACGCGAAGGTCAGCACTGAGTGTGTTTTGTACATATGCTGGTGTGTGCATGCACGCATTTGTGCTCCCGACCAATCCATTTCCTTACTGTGTGTTGATGTGTGTCCTTAATGGGAGGTTGTTCACACAGGACTGAAGATGTACTCCAAATGAAATTGTCTCTAAAACTTTCAAATGGATGGATTTTTCATCTTCACAGACTCTCGTTGTCCCTAATGGATAAATTGTACTGATTTAGGTGGTGATACACAAATTTTGTTAATGACCATTAGCAGGTTTCCACCGAAAAAAAATTAAGTACCAGATTTATTGGTACAAAATGTGATCCAATCATTATTGGCGAGGAGATAAATCCACCCATAATGATCTCCTAAATGAGAGTGACTTGAAAAGATTGACATATTTTAATTAATTGTTGGAAATTTAGTGCAGACATTGATGTAGACGGATGAAGTAGACAAACTGAGTGCTTTTAAGGTACAGTGTGTAAAAATTTGTTTTTAGTCTCTGTTGCTCAAACAATGGTGGCCTTCAGGGCCAAAAAAGTCCTGTGATGCACTATGAGTACAATCTTAAATTTGATGAAAACATCTATCAATGCAGAGATGTTAAGTTTTAAGACATTTCATTAATAAGTACTGCCTTATCAATTTCATTTGGAGTACAGTTCTGGTGGTAACGTACACAGCCTGGTGGAGGTTCACTTTGCCTGGGGACTTGTGGATTTATGCTGGGCTTTATTGGCTTTATATTGCACCTGTGTGTTTGTTGGAGTGTGTTTTTATTTGCATGGAGGCACTGCTCTTGTCCGTGCATGTCAGCCTGAGGTGAGCGAGCTCTGTGGATGCATCTCAGCGGATGCATCATGTTGGCTCTGTTGTGCCTTTTCAGCTTGATCATAAGTACTGGTTTGTTAAGGCTGATTTTTGTTTGTTTTTGCATTAGATATTCTGTGACCTGGTTGCTTTTACAGTACAATTTTTGAAAAACCCAGGAGTATTCTGCGCATGTAAAGGAGATAGCATGTCAAGTATGGTGTTTTCTGAATTGTTTTGCGCACTGAAGCTCAGCATGATGTCATGACTTTATTTTGAAAGTTTCTGAAATGTTCTGATTCATGTGATACAACATTCTGCAACATCTGGGATTTGGGAAAAAGTGTACATATGTTGTCAGGGCTGCATAACTAGAAATCAATCAGATATTTTGACCTGTTGACCTGACCCCTACTAGGTCATTGTGGCTCCAAGCTCCAACAACTATCTTGCAGGATTTGAGAATAACTTACTGAATTGACTCACATTACTGTACTTACTAACTTTTTTGTGTACTTTTCTGAATAGTTTTTACAACCAGTACTTCTACTTTTCCCTTAAGTACGTTCTGTGGAAAGATTTGTGCTTTGCATCATTTTCACCATGTGCAAACAAGCTAAAAACATAAAGCTTACCATCTACTTCAAGACAGCCATTTAATTGGATGATAACTACACTGCAAAAAAATCTCCAATAACATATAAGCTGAGTTTTGACTAGAAGGTCCAGGAACTTTATTTCCTGTTAAAACATTTAAGACCCAGTTAGATCATGCGAAAAAGGACAATGAGGTATGTAGAAAAAATAAAGGTAATTGCAAAACACTGCCAGACCAACAGAGGGCAGCACCATAGAAGGAAACTGACAAGACAAGTAGCACTACAGTTAGCCTGTTAGCATTGAGAATATACCTGCACCTGTGCCAGCTTCAGTGGTCCTTTATGGCACTGCAGATGGATTTGTTGACACTTGAAGGAGACGAGCTCTAGGGATAAAGCCGTCGCCAGTTGAAGCCATTGCAAAAAGCCCCAAAATAGCTTTAAATAGCTGGCGAAATGGCGGACCACTCTGACATCTAAAGTATAAAGAAGGCAGAGATCGACCTGTGTTTCAGCTTCAGAATGAATATTTGTTTTGACACAAATATAAAACTAAACTAGGGTGTATTCCCGAGGACTTCTTCTGTGTTTCAACAGCTGTTGTAAACTGGATATCCACTGACACGATGAGCTGAGGGTCTCCAGTATAGAGATAGATACTCTTTAAAGCTGACAGAGACACTTTCACGCTGTAAGGCTGAAAGAAGATTGTTTTGAGAGTTATTCAACCAAGTCGTCACAGCTGTGTGTGATGTTAATGTGGATGGAGGGGGAAATAAAAACAATGCGCATGCTTCACCAATCAGAAACTCTCAGCTTGCAGGCCCTGTCTCCAAAAGTCCCTGGACCTCTGAAAAGTACTACCCCCCAAGCGACTTGGGCCATTTTCAAGGGTAAATTTTACCCAGAACTAAATTGGAAATGCACATAGTTCCAGGAGATGGTCAAAACGCAGCTTTAGTGAATGCATTTCATTTCTTGTCAAAATGTCTCATTACACTTGAATTAAGCCAGGCTGACCTGACAGGCCAAATAGAAATCTTGTTTCGTGACATTCAAAGCCAAAATTTATTTGACAAGTGCTTTGAAATGAACATAGTATTACATTTTGTTTCAAGAAATGCATCAAAAACATTTTGCTTGGGGCGTTGGCAGACATTTTTATTCATTAGAAGCAGTTAAGTCGTGTCTAATAATGTAATAACAAGTGGCTCTGTACAGCCTGCAATGACTTCATGTGCTGGGACCTTCTGCAAAATGTGATAAAACATACAATAACATTACCCTGGATAGGTGCCGAGTCAGAGTCATTACATATGTTTATGTTGTTGGTTATGTTACAATTAGTTTGGGGAAATGGGATTTTGCATCATTTGGAGAGAGTTTTTTTTTTTTTTACTTTCAACCTCTGCTATTTTTGTGAGCCTTTAGCATCCGTTTTGCACATTCAGGAGAGCACTAGAAATACATATTCTAACATACTGGCAGGTAACTAAAAATGCAGTTTCCCTTTAAATCATTGCCTGTTTCCAGCTTTTCAATCTGGTCCTTTTCTTCCTCTTTAACTCCTGTTTTTCTTCCCTGTTTGTGTCTCTACCAAACATGGCCTCACTTCTCCTGCTTCTTCTTCTTCCTTTTCTTCTTCTTCTGCTGCTTCTGCAGACTGATGTTCTTTCACATCACCTCCAGAGAAACCTCATTTACCTGGAGAGCCAGGTGAGGAATCCTGACTGTCTCTGTCTCACATCATCTTATATGTCTAACTTATTAACTTGCATGTGCATTTATGAGCAAGACAATCTCTTTACCTGTTCTGTTGCTGATTTTCTATTCTGACTCTGTAGCTTGGGATGATATGTGTAGTTAAACAGGTTGTTTTCCTAATGAGATGTGTTTCATCTGCTTTAACTCTAACTGGCACTGATGTTAGTGATCTCACAGATGTTTTCACTTGAGTCACATAAATGTCGTGCTGCCCACGCCTGCTGAAAGCTCACAGAGGCAGACCCAGATCATGGCAGGCATCCAAATGTGCTGTTTATTTTTGGCCCATGTGATAAGTCTCAACTTCCCACATATCTTGCATCATGGGATATGAGTACTCGGCTCTGAAAAGGCCATGTGCTTCAGGAATGAAGTCACCCTGTTGGCAAAGGGAGTGACTCGCAGATTGAAAGATAATTGTTGGACAGTATAATCTGTTGGATTTTATCATCATTCAGCTAAACACTTGTTTGATTCAAACTTGTAAGCATGGACATTTAGTTTGCAGAGACCTCAAGGACATTTTTTTCCTGCATCATTCTCTATTTGCAGACTTTTTTATTGGACCATGATGTTTCTTGCAAAATTGGACCATCTCATATTTATACTTTGGCGAGTAGTAAAAGAGAAACCCAGGAGCAACAATGAACATTCTTTAAGTTTAAAGAGGGGGTATTATGCTTTCCAGTATATCAAACATGTATACAGAGTTACAATGCTGGATGTCAATACTTAATGTGTGCAGGTTTACAAACCGCTACATATTCAGATGTTGTAGAAATCCCTGAATCTGTCAGTAAGCTGTTCAAAACATGCCGTGCTAAAATTAGCACAAGATCTTCACAAGACTTCCTGAAATGATGAGGTCATCACATAAGAATCTCCTAACCAGTCATGACATGTTGGAGAGGTGGACCTCAAAGACTAAGGTCTGCCCATAGCTCTGCCGAGAGGGCTGGCCAATCAGAGAGAAGGGGGTTTGTAGAGCAGGGTGCCTTAAAGAGACAGCTGCTGAAAAAACCCCAAAACATTACAACACAGGCCGACATAAGTGTTTTCTAAAACACCGGTGTAAAAAAGGGATTTTCTTGAGATTTAAATTATGCAAAGCTACTATAGGGGAACAAAGGGACAAAATAAAGACTAAAAAAAAAAGCACAATACCCCTCTTTAACAAGCTTTGTGCACAAAACTCAGCAAACAAGCACCAAGTCTCTGCAACTTGATGTCTATTGCACAGAGTTAACTGGTGGGAAAGTTTTTGCCAGGGTCAAGATTTTTGAAAAATCTATTTTAAAAAAAAACTTTCACATATAAGTTCATTATCCGAACCTCAAAGGTATACAAGGACAATTTCCGATTTGTTACAGAGAGTTATGAAGCTCTGTCACTCATGTTTAAGGTTAGTATTAATACTTAGAGTAAATTAGGGAGCTACAAGCAGATACAGTGTTGTATATCCTGCTGGTTGGTTTCATCATAACTCCTCGGTGCAGCTATTAAAGAGAGGCTGTGTCCTCAGACATCACGTTCTGCTGTGTGATCACACCCTTGTATCCTCTTTCTCCTCTACGTCCGGCTAGACGAAGGAGAATGAGCCTCTAATCTTCATGATTCACACAATGATCGAGAACTCTGCGCCGAGGCCGCAACTCTACCAGCAAGTAAGGTCTTTGGCGGGTTGTGGTTTGAGTCATTTTTACATTTTGCATCCACGTATCATAAGCTTGAGGAACTTGAGGCTCATTTTCCCTAAAGCAGATTATCATCTTTTTGTTTATAAATGAACTAAAGTGGAGCTGACTCAAACCAGATCTTTGTCTTGGTGGCCCAGTGCTTGTTTCCACGTCTTCCCTTCACCATCGTCCTGTTGTGACCCCTCTTTGGATGCAGTCAGTCCCTTCATCAACCCGTGAAAGTCATCAGATTCTATCACAGCATCTTTTTGAGTCCACATGGATTTCAACTTTCTTTTCCACCACATTTCATTTGATCATTTTTTTGTTTGACATTGTTGGACCTGAAGTGATTGTGTGATGCTGCATAGCCATGGGGTTCACCTTTGAACTTCTGTCTTTGCAAAGCGCTGCAGTTTTCCAGAAGGGTTTTCTCTTAGAAATTTAAAGTAGAGAAATTTGACATTTTCTTTGTAGATAACGCTAGCTAAGCTTAGCTGATGAACTGAAGTTTCAAAATGACATCTGTTGAGTTGTATGTAGCATGCTATGCTAAGTGAAGCTAAATGAGTTTACATCCTTAGAGGTCGAATGTTTACAAATGATTCAATAGAGCAAAAGCAACTATTCTCAGCATTTTTCCCTCCATCTTGAGCTGCTTACAAATTGAAATTTTGCAACAGCGCTGCAACAAAAGTTCCACCGAGCTTACACACTGAACTCTGCAGCAGCGTGATATTGGTGTCCTGGTTTGATGTCATTTCAGTATTGTTGGTGCATGAGATGCATGGCTTGAAAACACTCTCTCACACACACACACACGCACACACATGTACAGACACACAGCATTGTTCCACCTTACATCTCTTCTCCATAACGCCCCTGTTGCCACCTCCGACAGCGGGATCAGAAGTGGAACGACTTCACGCCAGCGTTGCACCTCTTGAAATGTCTGTGTGTAAATGCCTTCAGAGAAAACACTGAAACACGTGTGAAACGTTACACGCTTTTATTTACGTAATATTTATGCATTTTCTTAGTATTATTACATCTGAAATCTGTCTGAAACAGCAAAGTTCAGTCAGACCTTTAATTTGACAATCAGGCTGCAGAAGGACCAAAAATAATCGACAGCTCTGAAATGCTTTGATTCTGAGTAAGCGAAAGTCTCTTATATTTTATATTTTTTGCATTTTTTTGTTGAATAGCGATTGAAAGGACACTCTAGATGCTAGTGGTAAAGTAATTTCAATACACCCCAAATCCTTGAATTAGAGCTTGAAGACAGATTTTCAAAGCCATGTTGGAGATTGACGAGTGTTTCATCTTAAAGAGCAACCCTGTGAATTGGCGACCTTCAGTGGGATGCGTTCCTCTTAAATAGCTTTTGATTAAATATTTATCTGATGAGAGTACTGTAATGTATTCAGAGAAAAAAAACTATATGAGGATGCATTCCTGCGGACTTCCTCCATTTTTCAACAGCAAAGAGTTCCCACTTTACAGGGTCACTCTCAACTCTGTAACACCGGAAGCTTCAGCTTTAAACCCAAGTCAGTCATAGCTGTGTGTGATGTTGTGGATGGCAGAGCTAAATTTAGACCCTGATACCTGTCAAAATGTACATAGTTCCTCAAAAGGTTCCTAGTTCCTGAGGCAGTTCCTGCTGTTGAAAAGCCCCTTTAGTCCCATAATGAAGTTTGCAGACTGAGTAATGCTCTGATTTGTTTTGTGCTCTCTCTTTAATGGTGCATAGTAATTCAAGTTGTGTGTCTTCAAACTTCTCATCTAATTCATAGAGAAAAAGTTAACCCCTTAAATGAAATATCCACGTTTTACAGTTTATTTTCATAATTTTTGACTTAATCTGAACCGATTAACCTGGTGCAGCAGTTTTAAATGTTTTCCTGCCAGCTTTGCTCATTGCTTTACCACAGCCTCTGCTGTAGGTCAGAGAGCATACCAATATTTTTGCTTTGAAAAGTGAAATAGGCATAAAAAGTGAAGTAAGAGACAAATGTGCCTGTCTTCAATTTATCAGATAAAACCCTGAGAGAATAAGAGCCCCTTTAACCTACATTTCTCCATGATTAACTGCATCTTCTAGAAAATCTTCCACTTGTGTGTGAAAACACATTAAAGTGTGATTTTAAAGGTTAATGCAGCCTCTGTGGGTTTCCACCATCATCTCTCAGCTGTCTTTCCAGGAAGAGAACATAATAATGTGCCGTGTAAGATTCAGTGCAGGGGAATCGTCAGAGGACTTTATCACTGAACTCCAGACCGCTAAAAAAAATCTTTCTGCCTCTTCCCATCTCTCTCTTCTGTCTGAACTCTCAGACTTTTTCATTTTTTGAAGCAGGCACAGGCAGGAGAGTCCATCAGTCGTCTGAGTGTAGTTTCTGTTCGTGCTCCGTCAGAAAGCACAACGCTGCAGCTTTAAATAGAGAAGCGCCAGTCAGCGATTTAAGGCGAGGTGTGCCGGATGTTTTTCTCACCCTGTGTCTCTGTTTGCATTTTGTATGCACTGCACACTCACACGGAGATCAATATGTTTTTCTGCATCAGTGCTGCTGGAGGGATTTTCTCCATCCAAGTTAGAGTTATTTATTAAAACACACCCAAAGAATCTGTACCCTGCATCGATGTGTTCTCCACAGAGAGATCCTCTATATATATACATATGTATACTTTTCACACTCTACATGAGTGTGCAGCTCTGCCAGGATGGAGAAGAGTAAAGACAAAAAAGTCTTCATTTTAATCAGTGGTTATCTGTATCTTTAAGGAGCATCTCTGAACTGTACACATTGACATCAGCACCACACTGCCATAGAAATCAAGTTTCTGATTCTTAATTGTGTGAGACTCTTCGTCTGTGAGGAAGGAGAGCAGGTCAGCAGGCAGCCTGTGCTCACCTCAGTCACGGCGAAAAATTGATGAATCCAGTGTTTGCATGCTGATACGTGCTCTACAGCGCCCCCAAGTGAGTTAAACTGCAGCCTCTCTTGGCTACTTTGAGCTACAGGCCTGTGTTTTTGGTGTCTATAACTATCATTCCAAGATCTACAAAAAAGTCTCTTACGACTGTAATGAATTTTGAACAGGAAATTCGGAAATTGGAGTTAAATGTTGGATTTTCACGATTATTAGGATATGTATTTGATCAAACTTGTCCCACAGTTTTTTTTCCAATCATGTTTCTTATTTATTTGTTTGTTTATTTATTTATTTATTTATTTATTTATTTATTTATTTTTGTTGCGTATTTTCTAGACACACTGACAATTAAAAGTTATCCAAGGATTCTACACAACTCAATGGGTGTGGCCAGGGGAACAAGCCGAAGTTGCTGATTTTTTCCGCTAAATGAAAATCTTATTACCTCTCATACGACATTGGATCTGGACCAAAATGCACATACGTGTTCAGTGTCACTACCTGAGCGCCCCCTGTTGTCAACAGGAAATCATGTGTTTAACTCTGTGATTAAAAATCACTTCTCTACTCTGGACTCGGATACGCATGTACATGACCTGATCTTGCTGCACATGTGGTAGCTGTGACATGCCCCAACAGACGCACATAGGCGAGGTCCCACTTCTCGCTGCTTGCGGCTTTAATTTGTTATTATGTCCACTTACTCCAAAAATTATGACTTTATTCTCACGAATGGCTATTTTTAGGCTTTTGATTTAATGACTTCAATCTCAAAATCAGTGTTTTAATTCTGCATGTGCTTGTATTCCTGTTCATCTGTTGTCATTTCTGTGTCAGCGGCAAACACCTTTTAATTTAGCCAAAAAGATAAAACAAAATTATTTTTGGGGGGAAAGGGTTAAATCAAGCTCCTCATGCACACAAAAACATACACACACAGGTTTCTCCATACAAAGTTTTGCAGTAAATGATAAGTTCTATAAGTGCAAGTGGTATTTGCAGAACTTCTGCCTGAGAGCCAAAACCCAGGGCATCTGTCGAGGCTCACAAATCTATGACATGTCGGTCACTTGAAGATGCATCTAATTACTACAGATCGAATGTATGACGTTAGATTATTAATATGATGTGAAACACAGCGTACATCTGTCCTCTCAGGCTGTGCCCTCCTGCATCTGTCTCATATTATAATATTCAGCCACTAATTCCACGGTAACACCTGGGTAAAACAGCTTCGAGGGAAATTAAACAGGATTAGTCAATAAGCACAGAGCGCTCATCCTTTCATCCCCTCACTCCTCCCTCTGGAACCAACACCAGGAATCATCTGACTCTCTGAAATCTGCAAAATTTTGGGGGAGAAACCGACTTCTGACTTTGAATTAATTAGAATATTTTTCTTGAGTAAGAGTGTAAGAGTGAGGATTTGATAATCAACACTTCAAAAATAAAATGAAGCAAATTTAAAAAAAAAAACAAAATACAAAACAGTAGATGTCAGGTCAGTCTTTCCCCCACAATTACATAATGTCGCATTTTTGGGAAGGTCTCTTCATGGTTTGAGATGTCAGCTCCTCATCTAAACAGATGTGTTGTTGTTGCCCCCTGCTGGCCATGTCTGACTCTGCATCCTCTTTCAGATCAGCCCAGACGACTACAAGGACGGCGCCTTCGTCCCGCGCACAGACGAGGCCGATATAGATGTAAGAGGAGCACAGATAACAGTTAAAATAAATAAGCACGGTGAAAAAGAATTTTGTTTATGCGTGTGTGTGTGTGTGTGTGTGTGTGTGTGTGTGTTAGACCAAGCTGAGCCGACTGTGTGAGCAGGACAAGGCGGTTAGGATGCAGGAGGAGAAGCTGCAGCAGCTCCACAGAGAGAAGGTACAGCTGTCAGCGTGTGTGTGAAAGTTTGCTCTGTTGTGTAGACTCCTGTGTGATTACATTTTTTTTTTGCTGTTGTTTTTTGTATGTGTGTGTGTGTGTGTGTCGTGCTGCAGCACACTCTGGAGACGGCGCTTCTGTCTGCCAGTCAGGAGCTGAGCGAGCAGAGCAGCTCGAACCCGACAGCCACGCAGAGTTTGATCCAGCAGAGAGACGTGCTGCAGAACGGCCTGCTCAGCACCTGCAGGGAGCTCACCAGAGTCAGCACTGTGAGCGCACACACCAACACACACTCTTTTCATTAAGTTACACGTCTCCTAGCTTCACCTACTTGGTTTCAAATACCACAACATAAAACAGAGAAAGAACAGCTTTCTTAACATCTTCAAGTTATTTTTTTTACATTTTCTCTCTCTGAGCTCTTCAAACCTTTTCCTCCTCGCTCCATTTGAGCTTTCAGGGGATTTGTAGACTGTCCTTGAAAGGTGAGGGTTGAGGATTTCCTGGATTATATAACCAAAAAAAAAACAATGCAAGAACAGTTGTAGACAGATATCCAAGAAAATGTGTAAAGGTTAGAATTAGAGTAATGCATAAAGAAACAAGCGGCTGTCCATGAATTAAAGCCTGTAACAACCGTCTCAAAGCTGAGCTGACTGAAGCTTAATGATCTGGAAAAGCAACCAGACCACCTGGAAGAACAAAGGTCGTTTTTCTCTGGTTGGTGTCAGAAAGAGAAAACAACAACAAGCTTCACAAACTAACTGTTTTCTATTTTTCTCAGCGAAGATTTTTAGGGAGTGATAAAAAAAAAAATCTTTAATTGTTTCAGTAAAGAAGGATGAACGCCAGGCTGTTTCATGTTTATTTGCAATAATTTGTGCAAATAACTCACTTTCACTATTCATGAGTGCCTGAAAATGCAAATTTTATTTAAATGCCACAAGGGCTGAACTTTACTAACCTGCCAGGTTGTTAACATGACCTGCTCACTCACTTTTCTCAAAGTGAGCTCCTTTTTTATTCCATTTCTTTAAAAAGAAGCTGCACAGAGGTAAAAAAAAAAAAAAAAAATCAATTTACTTTATTTTTCCACGACGAAAAAAAACACATCCCTCTGTTCAGTCATATGTCACCTGTTGTCTCTCTCCTGATGGACGGTGCCTGGTTCAGCAGGATCTCCAACTGGTAGACCTGATCTCTAAGTCTAAAAATTCTTCCAATCTAAGAAACACTTTATATGTTTAAAATTTATAGAAGAAGAAAATTAGGCTAAGTCCAATCAGAAGAAGAGTCTTTCAAAGCTGAATCCAAAGTACTTTATTCAAACGAGCAGGCTGAACAAAGCAGGCGAGCTGAGGTCTGCAGAGTCCAGACTGAGTCAGACAAAGAAAGACGTCTCCTTTAATAGCACAATTTCATTGGCATATTGTCAAACGTATACCTTTTTCTTTTATCAGAAATGCTGAGTGGGGCAGTTTTAATGGTCTCCCTGTGTCTGAACACACACACACACACACACACACACACACACACACACACACACACACACACACACACACACACACACACAGGTTGCGCCACTTATTTGGCACATTAAGACATCTGGAGAGTTTTGCTGCTTCATTCTTTATCACATCACCCCGGCACATCGCCTCACTCCTTCACCCACTATCTGTGCTCTGACTTTGGCATTAGGAAGTTAGACTCTTACACACTGCTCTGTTTTCACTTAGGTGTCTTCTGTTACTTCAAAATGGTTTTACAATCTTTAAAAATTTCCACAATTGTTCCTTTTTACTCCCGTCAATTTATCAGTCTTAAAAAAAGCTTCCACACACTGGTGGATCTCATCATGCTGTTTCGCTGTGGTCGTGCAAATGATTTGCTAAAAATCTGCTGTACTTATTTGTGCTGTTCACACATATAGTTCACTTAACTCCCACCACTTAAGAAGAATTAACAAAAAAACCCACAAAATAGCAAAAATGAGAGGTAAAAAAAGACAAAAACATTTCGCATACTGAAATAAAGACAAAATGAGGCTTTCATCTTTGTCAGTCTATCGACATAAACTCATTGTTTTGGGTGGATACGAAATGTTGTTTTCTGCCTGTTTCTCGACAGTTGGCGTCTGCAGAGCATTAGCCATCTTATATTTTCACTGAAATTCACTTGCTGGAATAATTTCATCCACTATTGGTGGAAACAGTCTCACACATAAACACTTAAAGGTCAGTTTGAAGTGAAAGTAACACCTTGTCCACAGGGGGGAGCCAGAATCAACACAAACCCTTATCTTATTTGTGTAGCACCTTTATTACAGAGGTTAAAGTGTGGTTATAAAGGTCATTGAGTATTTAAAACGCTGGTTCTGAGGAACAGTGTAACATAATGCAACTGAAACTGTAATCGAGGCTGGAAGGACTTTAAGGTTCACGAGTCACACACAGTCCAGTAACCCTCCTGTTGGCCTGTGTCTGGTTTCAGGAGTTGGAGCGGTCCTGGAGAGACTACGACAGGTTGAGTGCAGACGTCACGCTGGCAAAAACCAACTTGCTGGAGCAGCTGGAGGCTCTTGGCAGCCCGCAGGTAACACACACATGAAACCCAAGCGCATGGCTACACACACACATACACACACACACATATATGTGGACACTTTCCAGGGCTTTAACATCATCTGTGGGTGTCCTCAGACAGAGCCTCCGAGCCAGCGGCACATCCAAATCCAGAAGGAGCTGTGGAGGATCCAGGACGTGATGGAAGCTCTGGCCAAAAACAAACCCCAGCGCAGCTCAGAGGGTAGAGAGAGATGCTAAAAAACCGAAAAATATGCTCAGAGTGAAGAAACAGGATATATAATATAACATTAAAACCCTGCTTGTTCTCTGTTTTCAGCTGGTTTTCCTGGCTCCAAACCGCTCTCCAGTCAACAGAAGGATGAGGTGAGCACACTAACATCTCCATCACCCTCACTCTGAGTCAAACAGCTGAATGTTTAAGTCCTAAAACTCTGATTCAAGCAGAGTAAGCAGCTGGAGTTTAAACCACAGACCTAAACAGGCATAAAATAAGATAAACATCATCATGTGTTCAGGTAGTGAGCGCAGGCTCAGGTGAGGAATTTGAATGTTTAAAGCTTGTCTGCCAGCACTGAAGTTCCCCTGATGGGAGATCCTCACTCCAACTACGAGACAAGCTTAACTACTTGCAGACAGACTTTGGGGGGGGTCATTGAATTAATGGTCCAAAAAGTTGGTTTGGTCCAACATGCACGCATGTAAGGCCCCTCATCCTGGTTTACTGTCTTCTGGGCTCACTTCCTGAAACCACTCATCAAACTGAGACAGTTACTGGTTCATCCAAAGAACCACAAAGTCCCTGAAAGTCCCTGTCTTTCTTGTAACAAACGTACTTTGGTGAAACAGGCAGAATGTTTGTAACATCTGGAGGATTCACACATCAAGCAGAGCAAAAAGTGGACCAAGAAGACTGGGAAAAGATCAGCTTTGGATCAGGAAGGCTGTGGAGACGTCTTTGAATCAGCTGACAGTCACAGTTCTATAGCTTTACTCAGTATTTACATTTCTGTGTCATGATGTGGTGATTCAGCAGGCCGTTAACCTTTTTCACTTATCCCCCCCAAAAACCTCATGGACCACCAAGCTAAATAGTCCCAGACCAACAGCCCAGATAGTCAACTGATGCATCATACATTTATTGGCGACAAGTACTGGCACTAAGGTTAGCTTCCATGGTGTCCACAATGCTCACTGGGGCTGAATTATCTTTCTGTTGCACCTTCTCCCGGGCTGTGTTGACAGTTTTCTCTTCCTCATTTGATTTTTCTTTTTATTGTCCCCGTCTTAAGCTGCTGATACATGAGGATTTCACCTGTAGGCTTATTAAAGGAGTAATGTTAGCTTGAAACTTAGTTGAGTCCAGGCGAACCTGTCTTAATTTTTAAGTTCCATTTAAAAAAAACAACAAAATTTTCTTACTGTCAAGGCAGACCACTAGGAGGCGCTGGTGAACCACTAGTAGCCCACGGACCACAATTTCAGAAAAACTGCATTAAATGATATTAAGCTGCAGAAAAATTGGATTATATTGGCTTTAAAACACGATAGCCGAACAGAATTCGATAGATTGATGACTTTCACTTAAAAAACTCAAAACTTAGCAAGTGTTTTGTCTTAATTCCTGCCACAGCCACTCGACAAATCCAGAAAATGTATTAGTTTAGAATATTATAAGCCATACATTTCTTGTGATAAGGATAGTTACTTATTTCAAGAAATTCAGGTCTATTTTTGGCTCATTTTGGCTTGAAATAAGAAATTCACTGGACCTGTCGGGTGAAACTAGCATTTTTTAAAAAGTTTTTCAGATATTTCCGACTTGAAATAAGACAAATTTCAGAAGACAGATAGACAGGCGCTCCATGGCTGAGAGAGAGTTCCAGTAGTTTGTGTCCATGAGAGAAATTTTGGTACCGATCCTACCTGATAGGTCATCAAACTGGTGGACATTGCGTTGTATTTTGAGTTAACTACTTTGAAAGCATCAAAACCAATGTGCTAAAGCGTTAGCATCACGATGGATGGATTTTCTTTATTTCTTTCTGTATTGGATTTCATCTGGGTATTTACAGAACGCTCTAAAAGTGCTCAGAACCATTTCCGTCACATCAGGCAGCCGATTGTTTCAGTTTGTCTTCGCTCTTTATGATAGTCACTTGCAGAATCCTAAAACGTGCATGCTTATCCATCACGGTGACCTTTTTTTGCCTAATTACACCTCAGGAAGTTTGGAAATGAGGCTTTGAGCTGAGGATGATTAGAGTGCTCCTGTTGTAAACTGATGATTACGCCAACCTTTAAAAATGAAGTTTCATTCAGAGGTGAAAGCTTTGCTCTCCCTTGCTTCATAATCAGCTGTACTGAGGCCTGTTATTACTCATTTTTAACCGTTTTGGTAAAAGCTCTAACAGTGTGGATTTGCATTTTGTTTCATATAAAACTGAAAGTGTCAGCATAATGATTTTGGTTAAATGCACCAAATTTTGAGGAAAGCAGTGAAGCAGTAACTCCCTCTTTCTGTAAGTCAAACTCAATTTTTTGTAAATTAAGTCTGCTGGCTTTGAAAAGGGCTGATGTAAGGGATGTTTCCGGGACAGAAAATCATTTTTCTCCCGAACAATAAAATGAATCTCTGCAGAGACCCTTTCTATAACATCGTTAGACACTCGAAATATGAACCTGAGTCTGTCAGGGACCAAGACAAGTATTTTCACAGAGTAATCTTGTTCCAAAGTGTTTTGTTGCAGTGTAAACAGCCTGCAGGACAACACAATCTACTGAAGCAAATGTACTTTTTAGTTACGTGGACAAAATTTGTAGGGATTTTTAAATATGTGAAAACAGGTGAACAATTGTTAAGGTTTTTAATTCAAAGCAAAGTTTTGTCTTCTTGTTGTGCTTTTTTTGCACCACCTGCACCACAGAAGAAATAACAACCACCGACTGAAACTCTGAAGTTTCGCTCAGCTGTGGGAAACTTTCTGTCCTCCTTCAGCTCACAGTTTTGGTTTTGCAGCTGTTTCCAGTGACTGAGCTCAGCTGTGTTCACTGTCAACAGGCAGTGACGCGGCTGCCACTCAGCCCTCTCAAAGAGGGCGACCCCGTGCCCCCTCGCCCGCCCCTCCCTCAGTACTACGACTCAACTGAGCGCCCCCCTCACGTGCCCCCCCACCACTCACATCACAGCGGCCGCCTGACCCCACACACGCACCGACCTGAGGATCGCAAGGCCAGCTCCAGGAACGGAGCGCACAGCGTAAGAAAAGCCTCATGAGTGCCCACCCATCTCCCCCCTGCCCCAACCACCCCCCATCCAGCCTGCATCTGAACACTTACATCCATTTTCATCATCCCCACCTCTCAGCTCCATCCTGATGGCTGAATTAATCTTTGATGGCAGAAACTCATTCCTCAACAAGTCCCATTTTGGATTCCTGTCATTTCTTCCAGAGTTTTTTTTCTTTTCCTCCTGCAGTCCATTCTCCATCACCTGCAGAGTCACATCCGGACTCATTCAGACATGGAACTATTCATGGATTTCATTAATTTCAAAATAATCTGTGGGTTTTTATTGTTTGAATTATTGTTAATTATTATTATTCTGTGTGTGTGTGTGCATGAAAAAAGCATTTATCCCATAGGATACATTTAGTTTTCTTTTGCTCTGCAAAAACCTTCAGGGAGGTTTTCAATGTTTTGATATTAACCCTTAGAGTATACTCATCCGCCCTCTCGTTTCCACCAGTGCTGAGACTGAGAATGTTCAGAAGCGGTAATTTCTGAAATAGATTCAGCACTGGGGGAAAGGTGGGGGAATTTAAATTTAGCAGGCTAAGGGTTAAAATGAGTTTAAAGCACAATCAGAGTGCAAAACTATGCATCTCCAAGTCTTAAGCTTTGTTATCCTCATGTCTGCTCATTGTTACATGTGAAGCCAGAATAACCCTGGGTATCAACTTGCCCCACAAAGTTCTCTTACCTTTAAAATAAAACTTTTCAGGACTTTTTTAAATTTGTGAAAGTTAGCATTTTTTATCCAGCAGCAGCAAAACAAGTTTATTCTTGAGTTATTTTAAGAAAGGCTCAGGCGCTTCTACAAATATCCTCCAAGGCAAAAGAACCACAAACTGATCCTCCTGAAAGAATGACTGTGTTTGGATATGCTTGTGTGCGTGTGTGCATGTGCATGTGTCAGGCTGTTGCTGAACAGTGTGTGTTCTGATCCTCGGAGCTCTCTCTGTCTTCCTCACAGCAAGCTCCAGACTACCGGCTGTATAAGAGCGAGCCTGAGCTGACCACAGTGAAGGAAGAGGTGGACGAGGCCAACGGGGAGGACAAGGACAAGACAGAGACGTCTGCTGAGAATAAAGACCCCGCAGCCTCAAAAGGTGCCGAGTCAGGACTATATGAAGACTTGGAGTAGACTTTCATAAAGTTTTCAAAGACTAAAGTTTGACGGCATCTCAGTACTAAAGATGTCAGATTTCTTTAGCCAAGATCCAGGATCTTGCAGCGGCATCACTTTTACAAGAGTACAATCAGATTCCTGCTGAGATATTTTCCCATAATCCACCTGCTGAGAATTTTTGACACTTAAAACAAACATGGAGCGGAAACAGCAGCAGCTTTTGGACACTGCTGTTTGTGTGTGTGCAGTCACATTTCTGAGCAGGGTTAGCCTTTTAAGATTTCTTAATCTCTGCCTCAAAATGTACACAAAGCTACCTGATGCTGGATCACCAACATGTCCAAACCACTACATTTATATAAAGATAGACTAGCTATGTGTCTCTTTTCTCCCCTTTTCCTTTAGTCAAAAAGAGACAAAGTACTGCATCAGTAACGCCGTTACTATTAACACTGGTCCAAACACACTTAACACTTGTTGCTAAATCGTTGGCACTCCCTCCCTCCTAAATGGGAGCATAAATTACTATATGAACAACATACTTAATTGAAAAAGACTTGAAATAAAATTTGAGGACATAAACTTGTTTGTAAAATGTTCACTGAGGGAATAAATGAGCTAAAGAGAAGGACTGTTTTCTAAGACATCTGTGCAATTGTTTACCAGAAGAGTCGTCCCCCTGCTGGCCATTTGATAGAGTGCAGGTTACAGCCACTCACTTGATTTTCAGGCTGTTTTTTTTTCATCTGTGAATGATGTTCAGAATATTTTGTTGAACATTGTTTTAACACATTGCATCTTTTTTTGAATAGATGCAGGGTCACTCTTTCCTTTCACAACAACAGCGATTAGCTTGACTGCAGCATTTGTTTGCCAATGTACGAACAACAACACTCTTCCTCATTTCCCTCCCACAGCTCCCCCCCACCCTGTGGGCATCATTCCCCCAAGGACCAAATCTCCCATGAGCCCTCCAGAGTCCTCCACCATCGCCTCCTATGTCACCCTGAGGAAGACCAAGAAGCCTGAACCCAGATCAGTGAGTTTGGCCCTTTGGCACTAACACTTTGAAGTCAAATGAAGCGAGAATCCGCCTGAAGGAATACTGTTTTTGTTGTTGTTGTTTTTCTGCACTCTAATGATTTTTTTAGTTAGAGTTCTTAAGATTTTTCCCATGTCGACGAGGAGTATAGATCTGCATTTCCAATGTCACGTCGCTTTATCTGACATTCACTTTCAAAGGAGAGAGCGTTTTTAGCTCCAGGAAACATTTTTCATTCTCACGAATCGCATGTTTACAAGTGTCGCCTTCAGGTTCAAAGCCTCTCATCACATCTCGGAGCTGAACGTTTGGCTTTCTCTTGTCTGCTGGGTTGATTCAGCGAGCAAACATGATGTTTCTTTTCTTATTTACTTTTTTTTGTGCGCTAGATATGGAAGGAAGAGTTATATTCTTTTAAGTGTCATCTTTTAGTAAGCAATTTTTTTTTGTGAAGGAGGTTTGGGCCCCAGATCATCTTGTCATGCTGCTGTTTTCAGTTTGTGTAAAAATATAAAAAATAGAAGTGTTTATGGTAAATTTTTGATGTTTACCAAAGCTGCAGGGGGACAAAAGGTAATCATCTGTCCTGATTTTCCTCCCTGTCCCTGGAATATCTTTACTTTGTCGCTGTATAAATGGCTTAAAGTACAAGTTTGTTCTGAAAATGGATGAAGCTGTGACAAAACTGCTCAAACACAGGATGTGATTTCTATCCTGGCTGTCATGCCCACACTCATGGCCATGAAAAACTTCAACTCAGAGTGTCGTTCCGTGCAGGACCGTCCGAGGAGCGCTGTTGATCAGATGGGATTTGGGGAACGGGAAGTGGGTCGACCGAGGATGAGTGTGGAGGAGCAGCTGGAGAGGATGAGGAGGAATCAGGAGGCCACGTCGCTCCGAGAGAAGAGGAGAGAAACGCCATCACGCTCGCCCTCTTTCAGCAAAGACAACCCTTTTCTCACCCTGCAGGTAAAACCGGCACCAAAGCAACCACAGAGAAAGGAGATTGGAGTTCTTAGTATTGAAAAAAAAGTTCTCACATCAAAAAGCATGATGGGAAACGCTTTGACTCTTACATCAAAAAAGAAAGACAAACGCACCCGAGGTGTTTGCATTTCACTTCTACTTGAAGAAAATTGAATTTTCTTTTGAGTTTTCCCATTTTTTTGCTGTACAAAAAGACATACTCTCCAAACATGATTTTACTTTTTATCTGCCCAGTAGACAGTAAAAAGAGAAAAACGTAAAAGTTTGGAACAATGAGCAGAAAACTTCCAAAAATTTAGAGAAATCTTCACATGTAGAAAAAAAAAAGAAACTTTTTCTGTTTTTCAATCTTGTCCTTGTGTGATCCAGTTTGCCCTTGAAAACTTAACTGTGTGTGTTTGCAGACCCGGTTGCATGCAGAGGGGGCCTGTGCAGACCCCGTGGAGCTGGAGGCCGCTCTGCAGCAGCTGAAGGTGTCTCACATGGAGCAGAGCAGAGACACTGCTGAGGCTGAAGAGAGCAGCACAGAACAAACAGCTGAGGTTTGGGTCTGTTTTCTTTTAACTGCTGCAAACATTACGCTGTCCAAACTGTCACAACATGATTGAACAAATCACAAGAAAACTGCCGTCACTGTTCTGGAGTTATTGTTTTGACCTTAAAGCAAACGATAACACATTTTGACAACAAAATGCCCCGAAGTTTCCTCTGATTTGACTTCTTTGAACATTCTAAAAGCACTGGGATGTTCTGACAGAAAATGCTACCTATTTAAAACAAGGTCAGCAAATCCATAAGAAAAATAACATTACATACATGCTGCAGTGCATCCAACCCCCTCACATAACAGACTTTAGAGCACATTCCTGTTTATGGCTACGAAAGCAGCTCCTCACCTGGCCTTATTTCACTCTCCAGGAGGTGCAGAGAGCAGAGGAGCTGAAGAATGAGGAGTGCGAGGAGGTGCAGCAGGACGGAGACGTGACTGTGCAGAGTGTGAAAGCGCTGCAGGCAGAGACCAACAGCATCGACAACGAGGTAGCGTGAAAAGACGTGCACAGCACAGGCTTTTCTTTAAATCAGTCAGACCTTGTAATTCATTTCTATAACCTCAGTTTACCATGATTTTCACATGAGGAAATATTTCATATGTTAAGCTTTATTTTCTGCCCTGAATTTATCCATGTACGATGCTTTGGTTGGTTTTTCTGGCACCAGGACAAGGTTGGTGGTAGCTGCTAAAACTTAAAGCCCCTTTAAAAAATTACCTCTTTAAAGAGGCAGTATTGTGATTTTTAAGGCTTTATACTGTTTCTCTGTAGTAGATATACAGCTCAGAAATACCTTTTTACTCACAGTGGTGTTCAAAAAAACCTTTATTGCAGCCTCTATCTGAAACACTACTGTCTCTTTAAGAGTCCTCATTCCACAAACCCCCTTCCCTCTGATTGGTCAGCCCTTTAGAGGCCTGTTAGGGTAGGGCTAAAGGCAGTCCTTGGTGTTTAAGGCCCACCCCTCCAACATGTCATGAACCAGTTAGGAGATACTCTTGCCATGACCTCATCATTTCATCAAGTCTTATGAAGATTTCGTGCTATTTGCAAACATGCTTAGTATGAACATCCAGCATTGTTACTTTATATCACTGTTTATAATGTTCACATGTTAAAAATGTCACAAAAACAGGGTTTTATCACTTAAAGAACATTGCCAGAGTCCGCCCATTTCTCTCCCGGGCTAACACAGAGACGCTAATGCATGCTTTTATCTCTAGTCGTATTGACTATTGTAACGCCCTGCTTTCTGGTCTTCCAAAAAGAAACATCTTGAGCTTACAGTTACTACAGAATTCCGCAGCACGTGTGCTGACGAAGACCAGAAGGCGGGCACACATTACACCGGTTTTAAAATCACTGCATTGGCTCCCTGTGTGTTTTAGGATTGATTTTAAGGTCCTTTTAATGGTTTTCAAATGCCTTAGGGGTCTTGGACCTTCTTATCTTTCTGAATTACTTTTACCATATGAACCCTCGCGGACCCTGAGATCCTCTGGCACAGGCCTCTTGATAATTCCTAAAGCTAAAACACGGACTCACGGTGAGGCATCTTTCCAACATTATGGCCCCCGTCTGTGGAATAGCCTGCCAGAGGACCTCAGGGCTGCAGAGAATGTTCATATTTTTAAAAGTAGGCTCAAGACCCACCTTTTTAATTTAGCTTTTAACTAATTCTTATATTTTTATCTGTTATTTTTATCTATACTTTTATTTTATTTATTTTTATAATCTCGCCTTTTACCTGTCAATCTTATTCTATTGCTATTTATTTCATTTACTAGTGTTTTATTTATTTATTTATTTTATTCATTCTTAGCCTATGTAGTTTTATGTTTTGACTTCAAATCTCCAGTGTTTCCTCAGCAGGGGGCTGCCTGCACTGGGGGCCGCTGTTGGCTCTGGCTGGGATGTCTCTGTCCTTGGTGGGCGTCGTCTTGGACAGGTGGGGGGTCTGCAGCAGTGCTTGCTGCTGTGGGCCCCTCGCTTGTCCTGTAGCGAGGCATGCCCGGGTGGAGGCTTCCTGGCTTGGGACCGTGGGCGCCGCCCAGTGCAGTCGGCCTCCTGGCGTTTCCTGACCTGGCTCCTCTGTACTCAGCCACACGATTTTAAATCACACATTATGTGTGTGCGTATGTATGTGTGTGTGTGTGTGTGTGTGTGTGTGTGTGTGTGTGTGTGTGTGTGTCTGTGTGAGTGGGGGGGGGGGGGGGTATGTTTTGTGGTGGAATCTGAATGGGGGGTGGGGGCTGTTTTTAACATGTACAGCACTTTGTGCTACATTTATTGTATGAAAAGTGCTTTATAAATAAAATTTGATTTGATAATATTAGAAACCCTAATACCCCCCCTTTTTAAGTGATTCGGTGAAATTTTTCTTGTTGGTTTCTTGTCTGAATAGAAAAGCCTTTTGAAATATTTACAAAAACACACAGACAAACCAAAAAGACATGTGATAATGAATGATATTATATGAGTTAAGAGCTTGAGTAAATCTGTAAAAATAGGCTTAGTGAAAAGCAATACTTGTGAGGTGAAAAGCAATAGATGAGAATACATTATACCCCAGTTTATGTGAGCTTATAGTTGACACTGTAACATTTCAAGAGGTGGAGAAGAATCAGAGGAATTCAGCTGCACAGCGTCACCACACAGCGTCCGTAATCCCTCGCAGCTCATAATCAGCTGCTGTGGAATTAACCGCTCCGAGTGTTATTAACACAATGCAACAGGATTCATGGGAACGTGGAGGAGCCAGGTTGGATTTGAGGGGTTTATCTCCTGATTCAGCCAGGACTGCAGGCTGGGTCTGGGCTGCTGTCCAGTGGGACACCACCCTGGAGCTCTGTTGAGTCCGAACTGCACACAGCTCATTAAAAAACAGACACACAATTCAAATATTCTCACACATTATGTTTTCTATGATTATTTATTTTTAGGATTTTTCAGATTATAGTTATCAGACTACTTTCAGACTCCATGATGAACTTTCTGAATGATTGAATGAATTCACCACAGCCCCATTTCCTTTGATTAAAGGAAACTTCACAGACTCTAACACACAAGCATTTTTGACGTAGTTTTTATTCCATCACAGTCATGACAAACATACCAAACTCTACTTTTTTCTAACTGAGTGGTGTGTTTTGTGTGTGTGTGTTTTTTTAGCTTTGTGAGAGCCAGAGGGTGGTGATTCTGGACCTGCACACGGAGCCTCAGCGTGTGGAGATCGTAAACTTTCAGCCGTTTGAGGACGACGAGAGCAGAGACCAAGACCTGACCAGCTCGCCGACAAACACGACCACTGAGAACAGGTGTGTTCACATCATCAGCTCCTAAATAAAGTTGTACCTAAGAAACTTTTGCAATTTCTGGGTGAAGGTTCTCCAAATCAACATAAGTTTAAAAAAAAAAATCCCTGCTTTGAAGCAATTGAATTTATTATATATATAATAAATTAAAACTAAAAATATATATAATAATGAAATATATAAAAAAGAATTATATAAAAAAGAATTATATATATATATATATATATATATATATATATATATATATATATATATATATATATATATATATATATAGTGCTTAACGTGAGGATCAGAAGAAAAATAATCTTAAGGATATAACATAAAAAGCATTCTGCTTGTCCTCATAGTAGCTTCCAGACTCCTGAACCCGAGACGCCGAGCCCGGAGCCTCATGAAGAGGAAGCAGACGTGACGCAGCGGAACATGAAAGAGGAGAAGCTGGAGAAGAGCCTGGACTCCAACAACCAGCTGACAGCAGACGATAAGAAGCTCAACAACAACAACAACAACGTGCTGGCTGGTAAGTTAGGAATCGTCACCACTGGGCTTGTGATCTGAAGTGCTGAGGCATCGGTGTCAGACAAAACTGAGTCCTGCTCACAGTCATGAATCAGAGTCTTAATTTGCCACAGTTTAGAGAAATATTAGTTTTGGATTTTCAAGAGATTTTTTCAGGTGTCCGCTGTAGATATTTTAGGAAGGAGCTCAACCCTGAAATTGTTACGAGTTGACTGTTCACAGATAGTCCCTCCCTGTCAGAAGAGGAGGAGTCTCAGGAGGCTCATATGACATCAAATACAGTAGCTGCTGCAGTAGTGGGCATAATATTGTTCAGACTTTAGCTTCGTCTTCACTGGATTATTTTTGAACAATCCTTTTTTGGACAAAAGTTAAAAAATAGTCTGAATTGTACATACACATCGGAAAACGTCGACTAATTTTGCTTGTGGCATAAAAATGTGCTGATTGTGTCGGAGTGTCTCCCTCCTCTTAAACTGTAAACAAAAAAACGGTGGTGACTGACATTTGTGAAGGTAAATCCCCGCTGCTCGCCTGCAGGCAGAATTCGCCACCCTCTGTCTTCACACACATACAAAGATACGCACACACTCGCACACAGCTGCAGCTCCTGAGGCCGAAGAGCAGCTTCACAGATGTGTTTGAAGTTCAGGAAAGAAAAATCAAAGTTCAGAGAACGATTTTGAGCTTGTTTCAGCCCAGCTTATGTCTGCAGCTGATCGCAAAAAACAAATTGTTATGCAGACTCAGACTGTGATTCTCAGTAACAGCTGTTAGTGTCTCACTTCAAAGCCACCGGACTCCTATCAGAAAAACGGGTTTAAACAGCCAACAGACAGGAGTTGTTGGTCTTCTTCTGCCTTGTTTGGTTCATTTTCTTGAATTAGTGTTGAAACATAAATGTACTGGAAGCAAAACTGACCATTTGGACACCAAAGTCAAAAAATGATCACAGACAAAGCTACCCATAAACCCCAGCGTTTAGTGAAGTAAAGTTGCTGTTTTCTTTTTTTTAGCTGAGTATGGCGTCTTAGAAAAGAACATCTTCCCCTTGAACACACAACTATTATGGCCTGTTTTCCATAATATAGTCTTAGCATAGCACTCTTAGGAAACCTACTTTGATTGGACACAATTTCCTCCATTAACACAGCTGCCAGCTGCAGCAGTCTGCAAATGGAGGACCAAAGAGTAGACGCGCTGCTGGGTCTGTGTATCGGACGCACTCAGGGGCTCTTTGGACACTCCAGGCTTGTGCTTATTTCTTCTCGAGGAGGAGTTATTGCAAAAGAAAACTTAATCATAAAAGAAAAACCGCAGCTGACCTTCAAAAACATTTTCCCACTGCTGCTGGTGTAAAAAAAGACATCCGCCTTTCTGTTGTGGTTTGGGAAGTTGTTACGCTGATAGACTTCATGAGGAAACTCATCAGTTTTGAGTTGATGCAGCCTATATGTATTAGTTTTCATGTATAAGTAAGGAAATAGAGTCTTTATCCCAGAAAAACACAACTGATTCAGGCCAAAAGTGAAAACGCCAAACGAATAGTCCTCACAGTGCCTTAAAGTTTTCCCTATTTTTAGCCAATGAGCCAGAAGACTGGAGAATGAAATGATCCTCTCACCCAAATGACTGGTGTAAATCAACATGAGCATTGAGGTCACAGCTGACAATGAACCTGATTGAAAATAATTATACTTAGTAGCAGATTATTAAAAAAATATATATTGTATCATAGGTTCCAGGTCCAGAGTTCCCATTCGATTTGAGGATGACTCAAGAAGAACTGTTTTTGAATGTATTTGTCAATGAATTACACTGCCAAACCAAAACAACCATATGACAAGTCTTTTCTGCTTTTATTCACACACGTATTCTTGTTTGCTAACAATACCAAGCCTCATCCACAAACTGTTCCCAGCTTGTATTCCCTTAAAAAAAAATCTGGGACATGCAGATTTTGACTTCTTTCATCATTTTTCTTTTATAGTTTGTTGCAAAAAAATCAAAACAGAATCCTCACACACATTCTCAATCACATGTTTAATGCTGCCCAGTTTGTGCAAAGCTGAGAAAAGTGTTGCAGTTTGCAAGCTAAACATACACCACCATCTAGTGGTTGGCAAGGAAACTGCAACTGAATGTTTGAATCTGAGGAGATGTGGCTTCATTTGCTTCATAAAACTGCACACGTTGCAAATTATATCCTTCCAGAGTGTTCTAAATTTGATGTAGATGTGTGTGTTTCTCCAATTGCATCACAGGTAACATTCTACTGTCTTTGGTTCAGAGAATACAGCCTCTCAGGGTTTCTGTTTTAATGTTGATTTTATGTTTAAATAATTAAGCGGGCAGACCGGAGCTGCTTCTTTTAAACGTCCACTGTGGGCTGCATTAAGGGCAGGAGAGGCATCACTCCCTCTCAGATCCACACAGAAACAGAGCAGGTGCACGTTTATCCACTTGATTCTGTCTCGTAAATCAGAATTAGGGAACTGTTCCTGTTGATTCCTGTTTGAGAGCAGCGGAGAGCATGCATATGTGAGCAACCTAAGTGGATCCCTAGATACAGAGATGTTTTTGTTAAAGAGGAAGAAGATTTTTATAAACCAGGAACAGCTGCTACACTGCTCTCTCTAAAGCCATAAAACTGTAGAAAACAGGACCTGCTGCTTTGTTGGGTTGTAATTTTTGTTTTAATTTGTGTTACACAAATTTTATAGTGATTTGAACTCACCATTTTAACACTGAAGCCTCACAAAAACTCTTTTCTCACATGCACTCCTGAAAATTTGCTTTTCGTGCATGTCCCGTTGTGTGCAAACAGACATATTCACCATATCTTAAAAAAATATAACGATGCAGCTTCGTTTTATGTAACAAAATCAAACTCATCACGTGACGTAGCCACTTGTGTTATATTTTCCTGAATGTTTCCTGCTACGTTCTCATGTCAGCCTCACTTCCTGCAGAAATTTTACCAGGCTGCCTGCAGGAAGTTGTCTATGAAAAGGAAGGCAGGGTAAAAAAAAATTCAGCCATATGCCTGTCAAGTGTAAGAGTGAGTTCAGCCAATTATAATGTGTCTCCTTGAATGAAAATGTTTTTCTTTCAGGAGATGCTTTCTGTTTCATATCTGGAGCTTTGAAATGTGCATTTGCTACAAGGTTTACTTTGCAGCCATTACAGTTGTTTCCTGGAATGCAGAAATTTTTTTGGTACCTATTGAGCGTTAAGATTTGAAAAACATGGCATGTTCTTCATTTTTCACAAGTCCAACAAACACAAACATTCTGTGAGGTTGGATGAGGACCTTTTAATGGGTTAAGGTTTTGTTTTCCCTTTTCATCATAACCTTCCAAAAATGTGTGCAAAAAAAACTGAACTTGAACTCATCACTGAGGACTGTCTGACTCACTGTCCACTCTCCCTCTCGTCTTTTCTTCTCCTCACAGCGCAGACTTTCACCTTAGTGACCAGCGACACGTGAGCGACGCCGGACTCGACGTCCACACCGGCAGCGCCCCGTAAAAGCCCAAATGTAGCCAGCCTGCACCGAGCATGCTCCATGGCTTCCTGCGTTTACAACAGAACTACTTTGATACTACTGTTAACATGCCCACGAAGGAGGAGACTGAGGTTGAGAGGGTGACGGCTTCCAAATGGACTGATCACTGAGACGGGCTGCCATCGCATCCTGATACAGAGAGAGGCTGATGTACTGTACCTTTAGCTCCTGTTAGATCTGTCCATTCTGTACGTCCCTGAGCTAAACAACACTTCTCTGGAGTCCTATCTGTCCCACAACATGTCTGCTTGGATTGTGAAATGGTTTACTTGTAAAATTGTTACAATCAGTTAAAACACAAGCCCACAGACTAACTACTTAACCTTTTTATGATACACACCCCTACAATCAGGGAAATGGTTGTGTTGACTCAAAGACTTGAAGGTGTTTCCTCCACCTTTCAGTCTATTAGGAATAAACGGTTGTTTTTATGAGCTTTTATTGTCTGTCAATCAAGCAGAGTTTAGACAAAAGGTTAAAGCCAGGAGACGAAAAAATGCTGAGTCATCAGCTAACGCTCGCACAGGCTTAGATAGCTAAGTGCGACTGGCATTTTAAAACAGTGATGTTGAATGTTGTGCTTATTCTAGCAGGCAGAACCAGTCTATCAAATCAATTATCTAACTGAAAAAAAGTACAAATCCCACAATGCATCACATTGGGGAAGTTACTGTCGGCCAGATGCCCCCAAAGAATTTTCAATGTGAGAAAGCTGTTTCAAAGATGCATTGAGCAGGTCCATAAAACTTAATAACTTTATTATGTGTTTATGGTGGAACCATGTAACAAGCACTTCAGTTTATCCACTTAAAGAGGGGGTATTGTGCTTTTTTACACTGCAAAAACTGACATCTAAGTAAGTGTGTTTTTTGTCTTATTTAAAGTAAGAATTGCCTCATTATACTTGATATGAGCAACATTCAACAGACAAGTCCAGGAGCGTGTCTTATTTCAAGATATTAAAAGACAAAAATAAGGTCTGAATTACCTGCAACGAGTCAAAAAATCTGCCAGTGGCGTAAGAAAAATTTACTTGTCAAGATTAGAATAATGTCTAAATACAAGAAACTTTCACTTACTCCACTGGCAGATTTTTTTACTTGTTACAAACAATTCAGAGCTGATTTTTGTCTTTAAATATCTTTAAATGAGACATGTTTCTGGACTGGTCTGGTGAATGAGGCTCATATTAAGTCAAAAAAGACATTTTTACTAAAAATAAGACAAAAGCACTTCCTAAGATTTCAGTTTTTTGCAGTGTAGGTGTCATACTGTCCCTCTGGTAACCCCAGAAGTATATTTACATTTTTCTCAACTGGTGATTTTGTTTAGATAACCCTTCTTTCAGCTTTAATCCGAGACGCTTTGCTTGAGCAGCTGTCTCTGTAAGGCTTCCACCTCTACAAACCCTCTTTCCTCTGATTGGTCAGCCCTCTGGAGTCCTGTCAGGGTGGACTTTGGTATTTTGAGGCTTGCCCCTCCAACGTGCCAGTTTGGAGATCTTTATGTGATGACATCATCATTTCTGCAAGTGTCGAGAAGATCTCGTGCTAATTTTAGAACACACTGTTTCGAGCAGTTTACAGATTCAGGAATGTCTACAACACATTAACATGTAGCAGTTTGAAAATCTACTCATGTTTCGCACAGACATCCAGCATTACTTTAGATCCATGTTAAGAAAATAGGAAAGCAGAATATCCCCTCTTTAAGAAAAGCAATTAATCCCCTTTTCTCCACCCACAGCATCAGGATGGTTCCACAACAGGAGCAGCCTTTTTTTTTTTTTTTTTGATAAATGTTTGCAACTGGTCCAATTTAAATCAGGCCGGAGGGAAACCACATCCGTCACATCAAATGAAGCATGAGCTCACATTTTTCCAATTCCTAGGTGGTGATTCGGCGGTCTCAACACGTTAAATTCCAATTATCAGGGGAACTTCAAACTTTCCCCGCTTTAGGGGGGCCTGTCCTCATTGAAGTTTACTGAAATAAAACTATCGTGGGAAGATTCAGGAGTGACTGTGAAGTAGCTGACTGCCAAATGCTGCATATTACCAGGATGTGGGGGGAAAAAAAACTTGTTTTTATAGTTTATCCAATCAGCTTGCTTTGCACTTAATTGGTTTTATATTTTAAGCTTTAGCTATATCACAATTACTTGAACCATTTCACAATCTGTCTCTGTTACTTGTTCTGAGGATGATGGAGCTCCATGGAAAATCGTTACTGAAAACACACACACACATCAATATACAGAACTTTTGATAAGTATTAAAGTCATTTTAACGTTATAATTATTAGAGTATTCTACTGAACTGAAGGAGGGATATTAGCTGTTACTGGGTCTCTGGAGGGGAGTGTACAGCTGTATATAGGAGCTGATGGGCTAAGCACCAAATCTCGACACACATGCAGTGCTTTACTTTAACCCCAAAGTGACCGCCGATGCTCTTGGATTTAAACCTGCTCTGAGTTTGATTCTGTGTGTTGGTTTGAGAGCTGAGGCTCCCTTATCGCTCTGTTTCCACATCTTTTGCACCTGCAACATTACAGATGGTCCTTCTTTGGATATACATATATAAATATATAAAAAGTATATATATGAACATAAAGCTTATTTTTACTTCAACAAGGTGCCACTTCATGCTGCTGTTTCCCTCTTTTTTTGAACAGACAGAACTCAGTATTTTGCAGAGGTTGTGAGTATTTATGTTGAGCAGACACACAGTTTGTGAATGTCTTGTGTCCTTTTTGTTTTGTTTTTTTTCTCTCTCTTTGGTTTACGTGACGTAGGAGAGCTACAGTGAAGAAGCTGAGGACGTGACACGGATTAGACATTTTGTGTTTGATTCTGTTCTGCGTGGTGGAGAATCAGAGAATAGCACACGTACGAAGCAATAAGTAGGACTTTGGAGCTCCGGGACACAAAAAGAAATTTAAAAGAGATGTATAAACTGTAAAAAAAAATAAAAAATAAAAACAAAAAGAAAAGACTTAAAAACAAGATGACATAATTTATGTACACACTGAAAAGAAGAGCGAATATTATAACTATCAGAGGTTATTATTAATATTATTAGGGTCAATATGCAAAAAGTTCATACCCCATCTGTTTTATATCATGTGAAATAAATGTTGATGTTCTTAAAACATGCTTGTTGATGGTTGTCTTCTTTGTTATCGTCACTTGCACATGAAGTAGGCTTTTCTTGCCTGTCCTTCTGTCCATTTACAGACGAGTTCACACGTTTATTTCAACCCATTTTTCCGACAGTGAGTTAATATAAGTTGGTTATTTGAGCTTGACTTGACACAAGATTATTATATCTGGGATGCAAAAACAACAAAACAAATATGCTTCACTTATCTCACTGGTATGGTAAGTGACAGCAGAGAGATGGAGAGATCAGTAGCTCCTCAGGCTGCTCTCACACCTGTCTGCTTGCTGCCATTAGTTCCCCACTCTCATGACCAGCCTTGAGATGGACAATAATGTATAAGCCACAGTGTCCACAGGCAGAGGCAATAAGACGGACTCTGTACTTAAGATATACTGTTTCTGATTTTTCCAATTTGAATCCTTTAGACCAATGAGCAATTATCTTAAGTATAATGTTATTAAAGTGATATTTCTTTTGGAATTCATGATGCTACCTAAACAAGTAATGTCCCCATAACAGTACAAAATCCAGAATCTAAGTAAATCATATCAGTCAGGAGGAGCAGAGACGTTTCAGTTTATAAGTCCTGCACATAAAAATAAAACTTGGGTACACTTTAGCTTATAAGATGAATGTAATTGTAACTGGCTGTACAGCATCAGAAGCATGTATGCCCAAAGTTTGGTGGTGCTTATTACGCTCACGTCCATCCAAACAAAGGGAACGTCTCCGGAGGCAGGCCTACGTTTCAGCGCAACAAGTCGGTAATTGATATGAGCACGGTTCGTGGGGTCCACAGAGTAAAGGGAACGTTGGATTTAAAAAGAAACCGTCTGTGGCTCATCCTTGGTGGTAAAACAGCCTCACGCGAGGAGTACGGCGAACAGAACAGTGCACCTTGCTGAGATAAATTCATGCCTTTTCAGCACTTTTTTGAGTTGGATCATTTTTCTGTTTGTTCGAACACGTGGAGCTGAGAGGCCACAATGCTAGGGATCGTATTTTATTAGCAAGATGGCTCACTCGGTGCTAAAGGTTCGAGCTGCCCCTCCTAGTGGCGCTTCAGATCATCGACCTTTTCGTGAACTTTTCTTCCGTTTTCAAGATTTGTTTTTTTAAAATATGTAATCAAGAACGGGAACAAAGCGCATACAAGAAAAGAGGGATTCATTGACTATTTGCATTTGTAAAGTCCCATCGTGTAAAATTACTGTGAAATATAGTTTAAATATTTTATTGAGAATTTAATTTCAAATTATTTGACTGTTTAAACATATTTTCGTTATTAGAGTTTTTAATGTGTTAAAATTTGTCAATATTAAAAAGGATTTTTTTTTTTAAACAGAGGATTTGTTAAGATTGAAATGTCGATTAGGTTGAACTTTAATTTGAAAGTATCTTTATTACCAATAAGAGATTTCTACTCAATGCTGATGAAATATTCATCTTTTGATTCATTATTTCCTTAGCATTTTTGGCAGCGTGTTAGGCTCAGTTAATGTTGGTTTAAGGTTGGCTTAGGAGTGATACATCGTGTTTATTACACCAGCTCTGAACATGCGGAGCTCGACGTCATGCAAACCCCCTGCTGTGTTTTACGCTTAAAGCGGAGAGTGTGAGTGGAGGAAGACGGGCAGCCTGGGACAACTTTTCGAGTGGAACCATATAAAAATAACCTTTCGTGCTGCTCGAAAATGCCTCAAATAACAAACGAAGGGGCCGAACAAGATTCTCAACCATCGTTGGATCAAAATGACACCGGCGATACAGCAGAAACCGGCAAGAAGGGACAGGCCGTGCCGGACCCTAGACGGGAACCGGGCGACAACAACGAGAACAGAGCAGGAATGGACGTGAACAGGGGTGCTGCAGCGGAGGACGGTGGGGACGGTCCGTCTCTTGTCCCCAACACCGACAAAGAAATAGTGTTACCGACCGAAAACACAGACAAAGATGTAGAGGAACCCGGCTGTGAACTCTCTGAACCGGGGAAAAGTCCCGTACAGGGGAGTTTGGCGAGTAGCACTGATTCTGCACAAGAGGGCTCTCGGGTGCTGAAACAAGAACAAAGAGAGGGGGAGAGCGTGTCCTCCTCACCGCCAGGAGACCGCACAAAGACCGCGGTGAAGAGCGAACACGGTACCAAGAGGAGGGCCAGCGTGGAGCTAACCTCGTCGGATGGAGAGCCGCTCAGCCGGATGGATTCAGAGGACAGGTCTGTTTGCTTACAGAGCTGTGAGAGGAGAGGAGAGGCCTGCTGGTTTCTAGAAGAGGTGGTGAGGGGTCATAATTACATACCAAGTTTAAAAGTGCTGAGAACAAAACAGCGTGTTTACATGTTAGAAAGAACATGCTTCATTTGACGCTCCACCACCGTGAACTAAACGCGACTGCAACCAATGATAGGAAGGTCCTAATGTTTAAGCAGGAAAGTTCCTGAACAGCTCATGAACATTTCAGTATGCTTAAACAAATAGAAATTCAACATTTTAGACTGTGTATGCGTTATTCTAACACTAGGAAACTTAACTAGAGGGTTCCGTTATAGTTTTGACTGCAAGAAGACGACTTCTTGGCTTGAGCTTTGCTCACACAACAGCACATGCCAGCATTCATCTCAAGAGTCAGCCCACTGTTTATCAATGTAGCACCGATTTCCACCTTAAATTCCGAAATTAAGTCATGTCTTTTTAAATATGTAGCCTATTAACAAAAAAAATCACATCATATTTAAACATTCCTTTGTCGAGAAATCGATTCATATATAACGAAAAAAATATTTATAATAGAAAACAATAGTGTTTTTCCACTGCTATTTTTGTATTCCCTTGATAACAAAACGCTGAAGTCATCATTATGTGTGTTTGGGTCTGTAAGCTGACAACACAATGGCCCCACATGGAGGTGTTTTTAATACCCAGCCTTTAAATGCGATTTTTTTTAGCCGTCCATTCATAAGAGGTGTTATGAGAAAGCGGACGTAACTAAAACAAAGGTAACACACGGGGCAGGATACGCTCTATCTTTCGTGTCACCGCTCTTTTCCCCTGACCCCTTTAAATCTGAACTCGCATTATGTATTGTATTTATTATGAAAGTGAACTTCCGCCCTCAGCCCGTGTGGCAGACTGAAACCGTGAGGTATGCTTTGTACACTCTCTGCCACCACGCTCAGTGCATCAGCCATTCCAAGAAGGTGGGACCTGACTAAAACCTGACCCATTCACACCCACACTGCTGCTCACTGGCACAGTATGAGCAACACGCGGGTGTTAGTTCATATGGCTCACTGGAATCTCCGTAGCTGATAGTCTCATTCTTGCTGCTTTTCCCTGTGTACATTGTGAAAAATACAAATCAGTGTCATCTCATGAAGCTGAAGAATGGAATTTTTGATAACGTCTGTTACCTTCAGTTTTGGAAATCCCACTCTGAACTAAACTACAGTATGATGTGGCAGGTTTGATATCTGTTTCGTCACTGTTGAGTTCAAAGAATGCACCTACTTAAGCCTTAAATGTGAAAATAAACTGATGAGCCTTTGATGAAAAGATGGTGACATATTTTAAAGCGCCATTGAAAATTACCCCTGCCTCTGAAGTTTTTAACTTAAAGAGAGGGTGCCTAGCTTTTATTGAGCATTACACTGTCCCTCTGGTACCCTTCTAGTAGTGTTACATAATTGTACACAACAACAAAAAATCCCAATTTATTCACGCTAAGGTTTCAGAAGATCCTTATTTCAGCATTTTTCTGATTCGTTTCATTTTAGCAGCTGTCTCTTTAAGACTCCCTGTTCCATAAACCCCCTTCCCTCTGATTGGCCTCCAGAGGCCTGTCAAGGGCAGAGTTATGGGCAGACCTTTGTGTTCATGTCCCACCCCTCCAATTTGCCAGTTCGGAGATCTTTATGCGGTGACCTCATCATTTCAGCAAATCTCGTGAAGATCTCGTGCTAATTTTAGAATGGACTATTTTTGAGCAGTTTACGGACCGATTCAGGGATTTCTACATCATATGAGGTTAGAAAATCCTCACACACTTAGAATGAACATCCAACATTGTTACTTTATATCCATGTTTAAAATATAGTAAATCACCATACCCTCTCTTTAATTTCTCCTCTTTATTTTTTATTTTTAGCATATATACACTGATTGATTCTTTTTATATTGTGGGAGTTGCTATATGTAATAGGATTAAGATAGATGATTTAATGCTGCTCTATCATGTATCAAATTATTTAATGGTAAAATGAAAGTAGTTAACCCTTTACAATGAACAATCAAGAACAACAAGTTTCTCTCTCCACAAAGTGAACGGAGATATTTTTTTTAAACACATCAACGCAACGGCAAGTTTGGCCGTTCTTCAGCCTCTGCTCGTCCTGCAGAGCAGCAGAAGGAAGATTTCGCTGTGACTTTCTGTTCAGAGCAGAGCAGCAGCTGGAAACAGGTGTTGATGAGGATGATGATTTGTGTGTGTGTGTGTGTGTGTGTTAGCGTAAACGGTAGGCGTGTGTGTGCGTTTCAGAGGTGTCAGACCTCTTGTAGGACGTGTAAGCAGGGCCCCACAGAGAGCCAGTATGGCCAGTGATTTGCACAGATGGTCTCACACACACACACACACACACACAGGCATACACACACCAGCATCAGCTGAAGTGCCCTTAGCCTATCAGATGATACTTTCCTCATCAGAAGCCTTAGGATGGTTTGCTTGAGGCGTACTTTCCTCTACACTTCTCCTCAGCGTCAAAGGTCAAACTGGAAATACTCTTATTGTGCATTTGTAATGAAATGTACTTCTGTTTTTCTCATTTCCCCTCCCTGTGTGCGTGTATGTTCCCCGCAGTATCAGCAGCACCCTCATGGACATGGAGAGCACGGCGTCCAGTGGTCGCTCCACCCCAGCCATGCTGAATGGTCACAGCGGGGGTTCCGCGGCGGGGAGTGGCTCGGCGCCGGCCGGGGGGAAGTCTTTGAGTTACACCTGCTGCTGGGATCACTGCCAGCTGCTGTTCCCCAGCAGTCCCGACCTGGCCGAGCACATCCGGGCCACACACGTGGACGGACAGAGAGGAGGGGTACGTGAGGAATTGTCACTCTTTGGCTGCTGTTTGAAGACTGCTGTTAAGAAAAAATCTGATCCAGCCATAAAAAAAAGAAGAGAGCCACACAGACAGGTGTGTCAGTGATATCTGATCTGATGGCTGCATTCCTGTACGCCCACTATTAAGAGTCTAAACCCTTCACTTTCTGTTTGGGGAGCTGAATAATCCATTTAAACTCCTTGGAAAAATCCAGAAGCAGAGAAAACAGGCTGTGACCGCTGTAGAGTCATCGCTGATCGCTCAAAGTGTGTCCACTCGCTTAACGTTCCTGTTTTTGTCTCTCGAGGCTCGAGTTTGAAAAGAAATATATTAAAAACCTGAAAAAGATGTTAAATCCCACTCCAGCTCGATCTGGGTTTGTTTAATTCTGTGACTTGCCTCCAACATAATATTAGTTTGAGACCAGTAACTCAAATAACTTCATTTTCATTTTTTAGTTTCTCAGAGAAGTATCTTTTTTTTTTATTAAAGCATCTTAAGTAAGTAATCTCTTTCAGGATTTTTTTTTGTAATGTCATCAGGTACTATAGATCCTGAAATAAGTAGAATTCGGGCCCAGGTTTAAAATATGGGTCTTATCCTTCATATCAGTGGGTATTTTCGAGCATAAAAGATGAGACCAAAAGCTGAGGTGCTTCTTCAAAACACTGTTTGCAAAACCAAAAAGTAAGATCAAAACCACTGTCAGAAAATCGTTCATCTCCAAACAACAACAATGACCATCACAGCGAGTGAAGGCTGGCATGCAGGATCAGTTCATCAGAGCTCTGTTGTCCTCGTACGCACAGAAGCAGCACGCTGATGGATATCTTCAGAGACATCCGTTCTGCTTTGCTCTGATAAGAAAATTGCAACTCTTGGTTTGAAAGGGGACTGACTAAAAACTGAAATCAGGACACTGAGGAATTCAAAGTGATGATCCACCTCATCCTAATTCAGATCAATGTAAAAGAGAGCAAAGTAAATATTGATGTAATTTAAATGTAGAAGCTTCTGAATAGTTTCTGTGTCCCCTCAGAAAAATCTCCTCTCAGTTGTTGACTCATAAAAGAATCAGAGCACCGGGTAACTGATGTTAAGTTTGATGCGGCGTGAAAGTATGACGGAGGATTAGGGCCATGTTTAACCTAGAAAAAAAAGGGAAATTTGAATCATGAATCATTTAAAGAGGATCATCGTTTAAGTCATGTTTTAAAAAAAATATATTCTAAAAGGTTGTTTTGTAGGAGCGGCCATCTGAAAGAGGATGAAATGAGAGCGTCTTCTTGATGAAGTTATTGAGTTACATCTTTGACAAACAGCCTTCTTAATGTCTCTGCCAATAGTTTGTTAGTGAACCCGAAGCTTTTTGAAGAAAGCAGTTGAAACTCGTAGCACCGTAGGCTGCCACACTACGACGAAGGATTAGGGCCAAGTTAAAACCTGTACCAAAGTAAAACTTCACAAGATGCTCTGTGCTCCTTGTGTTTGTACAGGCTGCTGCTCTTCTGAAGGTAAAGCTATAGACTAAAATAACAAGTTTATTCTCGTAAATCTATGACTTTATTCTTGTAAATTTCCTTTTTTTTTTTTTTTTACTTGGCCCTAATCCTCCGTTTCAGTTCATCTTCGAAACATGTTTCTAAAAGCGGAGTCACGCTGAACTGTGTGTGCTTGTGTGCGTTTGTGTCTTCGCACAGGTGTTTGTGTGTCTGTGGAAAGGCTGTAAGGTGTACAACACACCGTCCACCAGTCAGAGCTGGCTGCAGAGACACATGCTGACACACAGCGGGGACAAACCATTCAAGGTGAGCACACACACCATCGCTGATCATCTATATCTATTTTTCTTCTAAAACCTGTTTTTGTTGTATTTATTTATATTTAGTAAAGCGATAAATATTATCTTCATGTGAATAACGTTTGATCAAATATTAAATTAAATGGCATTTCTTTTTTGAGTGTGTTCAGCTTCCTGTATCTAAATAAACCTGATGTCAGCCTGAAGTCTCCCTCTGACTCTGAATCCCGTTTCTTCCCTCAGTGTGTGGTTGGGGGCTGCAACGCAACGTTCGCATCCCAGGGGGGCCTCGCCCGTCACGTCCCTACTCACTTCAGCTCCCAGAGTTCATCCAAAGTGTCCAGTCAGGGCAAAATGAAGGAGGAGTCTCCATCCAAGGCCGGCCTCAACAAGAGGAGGAAACTCAAGAACAAACAGAAACGCTCTCTGCGTACGTTACTCACAAACACACACACTCTTACACTCAAAGACACACTTTTAATTTCATCTATGGGACATTATTAACACTTTCTTTACCTCCAGCTCGACCTCATGATTTCTTTGACGCTCAGACGATGGACGCTATCCGCCACCGAGCAATCTGCCTCAACCTTGCAACACACATAGAGAGCCTCGGCAATGGAAACAGTGTGGTCTTCCACAGCACGGTAGACACACACACACACACATGCAGTAGCTACTGCTGGAGTTCATTGGTCATGGTGATCAACAGTGTTACCTGTGTGTTTGTGTTTTCAGGTAATAGCCAGGAGGAAAGAGGACTCTGGGAAAGTGAAGCTCTTGTTGCACTGGATACCTGAAGACATGTAAGTCCAGCTCCTCTTTTCATCCACCTTCCCTGATGATCCAGTCTCCCTCCTGCGTCATGAAACAGAATTACTGATCATTTTGAGTTTGGTATGATATGGAAAATGAATAAATTAGGGTGATGAAAGATGCTGTGAACCCTTTTATCTGCAGTGCAGACGTGAGTTCAAACACAAAATGTAACATCTCCTCTTTCTGTGTCAGACTGCCTGATGTTTGGGTGAACGAGAGCGACAGACTGCAGCAGAAGACCAAGGTGGTTCATCTTTCCAAGCTTCCCACAGACACAGCTGTGCTCCTGGACCCCAACATCTACAGGTGTGTGAGCAAACATTCAGATGATGAAATACCACGCGGATTGAATATTTTTAAACTTTAATTTTAGAGGCTTTTTCTTAATTTGTGGTGCACAAGTTGAGGCTTTGGACTTCAAATTTTGCAAACAGCACCCTCTGGTGGTTAAATACCACCATAAATCACACTGATGTTATTTTTTAGGTGAGTTTCTGAACTGGACATGGATTTCATTCAGTTTAAAATAAAACAATTTTCTCATTTCCGTATCTTCATATTGCTAAATAACAGTTAAACTAGCAGAAGAAATGTCTGACACTTGCATTTCCACCCACAGGATGTTCTTCTAACCTCCTCCAGAGGGACTCCACGTTCGCCTCCTGCTAATCCAACTCTGAGAGGAAGGACTGTCTCCAGCTCTACCTTCTCCTCCCCTTCCCGGAGGATACTGGGAGTTTAGTGGCTTACTCGGAGGTCATTTGAGACCCCCGGTGTCGTCTCCTTTAGGTGCTAAATTTACTGAGGACGTGTTGCTCATTTTAGGAAACAACTAGAAACTAACTGACAGAAGTGTAGACAGTTAGAAATGTGTAGAGAGAAGCTGTCTTTGTAAATAACTGAGATTTGTAATATATTTTTATACTTCGATATTTTCTACTGGACTGTAGATAGATGTCTTTTCTTCAGCCGAACATTTTAATGAATGTTTAAAAGCTGATGATACTGTTCATGTACATATAGATGGTTGCTCTGGTTTGATGTCAATAAAGTTTTCCAGACTCCACCTCTGCCAGAACTCTTACCCTGAACACTGAGAAGTACAGTTACAATAATCAAGTGTGTGACTGAAGATGGAGAAAACAATATATGAACACACATGGACCAATTTCTCTACAATGACATAAAAAAGAAACACTGAATCATGTGCTACTGTGTACAATAAGGTGTTTGCTGTTTTTGTTTTGTATCTTTAGGCCAACAGGGGGAGCCATGATATAAGAATGTGGTTTCACAGGTTGAAGGAAACTGGGGGAAAAAACTTCAGTGGTTTAATCCCCACATCTGAATTTTTTAAAAAAATCATAAAATCCCCTCAATCTTGAAAAGATTAAAATCCAAAAACCTAAAGACAACCCTCTTCTGTTGGACATCTTTCAAAATCTCTTACTAATGGGGTTTCGTTCTTGAAATATTGTTGTTAAGCATATCAGATATATTTTAAAGGATCATAAACCTAAAATAAAAAAGGAAAATTTTCACTTTATTTTTTCTGTATGTGTCAGAAAATGACTACTTGACCAATTAAAAGAAAAGTAACACTTTTTTTTTTTTTTCCCCAAATTGGAGCAAGCCTCCTTACCCGGTGGGAACTGGCTTCCGTATTAAAGTCGTCGTTTTGGCTTCATAGAAATTTCCTGTTTTTCATAGCGTACCAAATATGAATGTTTCTCATTTAATACGTGATCAAGTTCATTTTCGTTTTTATTTTTTGCAATGATAGCTTTAAAATTATCGGCATATAAAATAATAATAATAAAAAAAACTTGTTTTATTGCTCGTTGACGTCACATTTAGTCACCGGAAGTCACCGGTAACTTGTCCGCTACGAGGAGAATGGCTGGGCTGCTAAAGAAGGTACGTGTAGAGGTCATGTTTTTCTTCTAGTCTCTTAGAAAGCCACATCTATAATACATACCCAACTGTTCCCACGCACTTCCTATGGCTGCTTGACTAGAAATCTCTCTTGCTGGATTCATGCAGACTTACACAGTTTGTTTCTTTAACGGATGTGTTGGCTCGTTAGCTGGTAGCTGTTGTGCTAGCTTGTCGAAGCTAGTCTAGCCTTATGTTCATGTCTGCAGCATTCTAATGAGATCATACGAAAAAAGCGAGATAAATAGCCATATCGTCCATTTTTTTCACATCCTTTTCCGTTACTGAGAACAAGATGATTTATTTTTTTTGTCAGAAAACGTGACCAACAGATGATTAGCAAAGATATCAGAAGTGCTGTCTGTCCACGGGGGGCGCTAAAGTCAATACAAATAGGAAAAATACCACTAGCCTTACCACTGAGGACTTTTTATATTTTTCTCTCTTTATAAATCCATAGCAAATTGTGCTTAACTTAAACTTTTTTGATATTCTGAGGACATAAATAGCCCATATGAATCCATTATATTTACTGATGCATTTTGTCCTAAAACATTGAAAACGGTGGAAACCCCACTGTTTAAAGCCAAAACATTTGAGTTACATATTGCTGAATTTTCATGCTTTAAAAATGCACTTAATATCATAAAATTGTCATATCATTTTTATTTCAAATTTCAGCAGCTGAAACTTATTCTGATGTTTATCCGCAACTGACGTGGTTAGATAATATCTGTGACAAGATTGGTAATTTGATTTTTACAGTGAAGAAAAATCCAAAGACAATCACTGAAAGTTAGCTTTACCTAAGAAGATTTAACCAGAATGTACTTTGAAGTTAATAAGTGGAAAAAGTGACACAAAGTGTCTCTCCTTGTCTTCTCTTCCAGACGACGGGCCTGGTTGGCCTGGCGGTGTCCCAGAATCCTCATGAGGTGAGCATCAGCTCATTCTGTGCAACCACACATACAGTAGATATTATTTTAACCATCTTAATCTCATCTACTTTCTGTTCTTGCGCTCAGCGTCTTAGGATTCTGTACTCAAAGATCCTGGCGTCTGTGCAGACCATGCCTCAGGACGCAGCTTACAGGAAGTACACTGAGCAGCTGATCAATCAGAGGTTCGACCACGTCAAAACGGTAAATCAGCTTTAACTCAATCTGACTCGGTAGATTCAAGCTCTCTTTTAGTGTGCCTCGTAGGAATCTACATCTAATTGCATTAACTCAAATCAATCTACAGTAATATAGTTTTCCTCTAATTAAAGCTTAAGTGTAGGTTGAAAGGAGTGAGTGTAATGGAGCTGATGTTTGCATTTCTTCTGTCACAGGAACCTGATGTGGAAAAGCTGGAGAAGAAAATAAACTGTGGGCAGATTGAAGAAGTTATTTTCCAGGTGACTCTCTGATGCTGTCTTCAATATTTTATATAGATTTGAAAATGTTTTCCCTTAATGTTTTTTCCCCGTTCAAGAAACAAGGTATTTTTATTAAGTCTGATGTAATCCTGTGTGTGTCCTGCTTTCAGGCCGAGTGTGAGCTGGCTCTATCCCGGAAGATGTCAGAGTGGAAGCCCTGGGAGCCACTGATTGAGGAGCCTCCTACCAACCAGTGGAAATGGCCCATCTGAATACATCCTGTGTACATACTGTGTGTGTTTGTTTGAACTTCCTGCTTCTAATGAAGTGTTGTAAAAAATAAAAGTCCTGCTTTATTCCCATATTTATTCTCAAGAGTCATTAATTAACAGTTTACAGGATGATGTAATCACTTTATATACACACACCATTCCATTACATGAGTCAATAAAAGTTTAGGGTCTGATTACAAACCAATGCACCAATTATTACCTTCAAATTCAAATATTGGATAATCAAGGTGTGTCTAAGCTTTGAAAACTACAGAGATTCAGTTAAGAACAAACATTCCTCTGCCAAAGTCCCTTCATTCAGTCAAACTTCATGCAGCTCTTTAGATCGTAACCAAGCTAAATGTGTCATGATGTAGTGTATGTCCGTACGGCTGATGCTCCTCTTCAGGGTCTGACCTCCTGTGAGCCGCTGCTGGCTCTCTGTAACAGCTGAAGCATGATGGGATAGATGGGGGCGAACTCCTTCCCCTGACGAGCCCTCACTGACTGCACATAGGCCTCCAGAGCGCCCCTTAGAGGAGAACAGAGGAAACAGTTGGCAAATTATCACATGAAAATGTTCAAGCTAATACGTGTGCTATATACACACTGCCTGGCACTTAGCACTGTTTTAGCCTAAATAGTAATAAAAAAGATAAACAGAGACCACATGTATGAGAAGTGTTGGTAAACTCCTTACTTAAGAAGAGAGAGCCTGTCTCTCTCTGAGGGATGATCATCAAGCCATTGGGAGTACCGGGCGATGGACCATTCTGCTCTCTGTGAGGGAAAACATAAGTGAAGTGAATCCTAAACACAACCTTATTTCCGTCCTGTCGACTGATGTTTTCATTTATAGTGTAACGGTAAAGAATTGTTCACAAGACAAAATAAAGTGTGTGTACATACTTGGTGAGGTGACTTGAGCTCTGATGGGGCTCTGGTGAAGAAGAAGTGCAGCAGGGTGCTGTAGGGGATCAGCTCACCCACAGCTGGACTGCTGGCTATCAGCTCACTGGTCTGAAACAGCAACGGCCTGAAACACAAGACACCACAACATGTTAAATACTACACACAGGACAGTTTAAATGTCAGTTATTGGAATATTTAAAGTCATATTAAACATTTCTGGTTGTTTGTCATGGTTAGATCGACTCGCTCACCTGAAGGAACGCAGCATTCTGTACGGCTTCCCTAAATCAGACACTCTCCTGCACAGAGGAGCCACCGCCATCTCCATCTGACAAACACAAGAGACACATAATTACGCCGCTCTGATTGAGTTATTTTTGAACGACAGAGTCGACAGCCCCCCAGGAGTCTGAAAACATCCATTCCTCTTCTTCACCTGTGCAAAATCAGCAGCCAGCCTCATCTTGCCGCCCTCCCCCAGCGGGCGCAGGAGGCTGGTGTGGCGGATGAACAGCTCGATGGCCCTCTGAGCGATGGCCTCTGTGCTCTCGTAAATGAAGTCCACGCACTGGAAGTGTCTGAAATAATCAGCCATCACCCTGCTGATGAACCCCTGCAGCTCTTTCATGTAGAGGGAGCACGGGACATCTGGCTTATCAGGGGCAGACAGAGGCCTGAAACAAAGACTCAAACATTAAATTCAAGATCTACACACCGATCATCACTTTGATGCTGAAAGTAGCAACAGGCACTTATTTCTTTCTTCACTGGTGGAAGATCGAACCCACAACTTGTGCTGTTGCTTTTCAATGCTGAACCAGAAAAAGCAACAAGGAATGGAAGAACACAAATACCAGTGACACTTTTTGTCCACCAGGGGATGCTGATAACCTGCTGAAGCTTTGAGCAACTTACAATTGGACATAAAGGAGCAAGAGTCCCCCCAAAAAAACTAGCCTGATCCACCTATAAACATTATTCAGAGTCTATGGCTACTTGATGCATTTTTTCAGCAGGAAAATTAGCACAAGGTTTGCTAAGTTTCCTCTTCTTCTCACCCTGAAAAGTCTTCCTGGTGCAGCGTGATGATGATGGCCTCGATGGAGTCGCTGACTGACTGCAGGAGAGGCTGAACGGCGCTGCACATCAGGGCCTGACACCCCTGACACCAGAGAGATGCACACAAAGTGAGAGGAAACCTCATCCCAAAGAAGACAATAATACCAAGCTCAGGATTTGACAACAGCTTCATAGATCCTCTGAATCACATGAACTGCGCTGCTCATTACCTCGGTCTTAGAGGCTTGGTTGCCATAACATCCTGTTTGGACATTCAAGCTGTAGGTACATATGGATGAGGTTGGATTTACAGTCCAGATATTTATATGTTATCACCAGGATGTGTGTGTGTGTTTATGTGTATTCTTGAATATATAGGAGTGCATTAAGGCAGAGATGTGCCGCCGTCTGCGAACAGAAATTTAATATCTGATGCACTAGATTGTGTGAGTGATGGAGTGAGTCTGGGAGGGATTTAAACCCAGCGGCATCGGAAGCAGACTCCCAGTGGACTTTGCAGACTGATAAGCCGCAAGGAGTGAAAAAAATAAAATAAAACAAGGGTAGTTTATCGAGCAGGTGTCAAAGGTGCAGGAAATTGTTGGAAGCAGAGATGTTTAGAGGAGGCTTGATGTGTGATGAATCTCAAAGAAAAGAAGAACACTCTCCAGCACATTGGGTGTTTTTTTTTTTCTTTTTTTTTATCATTAAATAATACAGTCAACTAGGTTTCGAATAAAAATAATAAAAAAAAGACCAAGTTGCGAGTAAAGTTTTGATTAAAAAAGACGTGTGAACTTGTATTCTCAGACTTAACCTCAAGGAGAGTAAAAATGCTGCATACATAGAAAATCTTGTCTGTTTAAAATTAGGCTCCACTAAGAACTCCATCAACTGTAGAGTTCTTGGATCTTTGATTCAGACAATATAAAAAATTAAGTATCAGAAAAAAATTATATAAACACTGGTCATGATGTCAAAGTCAGAATGTTTTCAGTCACATTTTAGAAAGAATACAAACTAAAAAAGACTAATAAAGAAATGAAAAATACATTAAAATGTAAATTAAAAAAAGTTTGCGGTCATACCTCCAAAGAAGAAGAGAGGGCTTCTGCAGCAGCTGCTGGACACGAACCCAATCCAGAAATGATCTGCAACACAAAATGTGGTATTTATATACTTTCACACTCAGGCTGTATTTTTCTATATTCTGGTATCAAAACAACTTCCACATGTTAAAAACTTTGTAATCCAGTCAGCTGCTGTGACACCGTCTTTAGATGTACCTGTTTAAATAGAGGTCTTTCTCCCACACTGACAAAAACCTTATCAAGCTCAAACAACACAGGAGCTGCTGGTCTACCACTGCCCCAGTTTGTTTTGTTGAGTGACTTTGGTGTTTGCTTTAAGTGGTCTGAAAACTAAAGAAAGTGCTACATAAACAAAGTCCACTTACAGAGGCCGTAGTAGATAAACAACAACTATGTTCTGTGAAGTAAAATGACTGTTTTTATCAATGCAGTCCGGTGGCTTTGAAAGAAGTGATAGAACAGTGGATTTCAGATTAAATAATGTTCTATAATGTTCTGGACGTTCTTGCTAAAGGTGTGCAGATTTTCAAACTACTACAGATTCATATAATATAGAAATCCCTTTATCAATCTGTAAACTGCTTAAAATAGTCTGTTCTAAGAACAGCAACGAGATCTTCATGAGAGTTGCTGAAATGATGAGGTCATTGCATAGGAATCTCCGAACTGGTTGGTGACACGTTGGAAGGGCGGGCCTCAAACACCAAGGCCTGCCCATAGCTCTGCCCCCAACAGGCCTCAAGAAGGCTAGCCAATCAGATAGAAGGGGGTTTGTCGAACAGTGAGCCTTACAGAGACAGCAGCTAAAATGAAGCGTTTGAGAAAGGCTGAAATAAGGGTTTTCTAAAACAACAGCGTGAGAATACCGGGTGATTATTTTTTAGTTGTAAGTTATAGGGATGCACCGAAAACTTTTTGCTGAAAATAGACCAAAAACCCATTTTCAATTTTTGGCAAGAAGACTTTTATCACTTAAAAAAATGGCTGAAAAAGTGTTCTGATGATGCAAGCAAAAAAACGCAGCCAGCACGTTTTTGTTGGAGACAGACCCATGGATAGTGATTTGTAAAGTGTTTAATGTGTGCATGGGAAATAATCCAGGCTACAGTGGATGCACAGAACCCACTTGGAGACAGAGAAGCGCAGAGCCCAGGAGAAGGAGAGCAGAGTGCACTTTCAGGGATTTGATTCTTCTTTTTATAGCCTTAGTTTCTTTACTTTCGGTTTTAGCCAAGAATTTTAATTTCAGTGCATCCCTTGTAAATCGTGTATAGCGACTAAGCAGGAACCAGAGAGACAGTACAAAGATATTAAAATATATTTAAAAAAAAAACTGAAATTGTCCAAATGTTTTTTTTTATGCCAGGCTGTAAACATGATAAAGAAGTGTCTCAAGTGGATACTAGAGGAACTATCAGAATCAGATGTCAGACAGATGGAATAAACTCTTTAACATCTAAAAACACAAGAATATGAACTGCACTGGAAGTGTGAGTGAATTGCAGAAACACTTTCCTTCTCTTTGTTCAGTTACTAATATTACTTAGTCTTATGTTGTTTCTTCTAATTCCTACTTTAGATCCAGATGATGAAGGTGAGATCTTACACTAGTCTACATTAAAGACAAACTTGTTACATAAGAGATGCCTGACTGAGGCTAAATTAGACCAAATATCCAGTACTATACTTGTCCTCCATTCTACAATTACGATAACCAACTATTTACAACCTCTCTTTATCCTCCATCACTCTCCCCGTATGCCTGGAATGAATTCTCACTCTTTGTTCACAGGTTTAAATTTTAAAGGCTGCAGGTTAAATATTTAATGCTGCAGTAATCTGTTTTTTAATGCTATTAATCAGGCCGGCTGCTGTTCTCGGACGCAGCATACATGTTTAATGGAGGAAGCTGTGAAAACACTGCTTTCTCTTTTATCCCCTTTTAATTTCCTCTGCTTCCTCTCACAGGCAGAGCATTTCATAATCCAAACACATACACAGTCAAAGAATGGTGTTTGCTTCTGTGTGTGCTGTGTCAGAGCCTTAACTGACAATCTATAGGAGATAAATGTACTAAGCCATTAATAATTTACTGGAGGCAACTACAAAATGATTCAACAGCTTCCACTGGAAAAAAGCTGACTAGATCTAGATCTAGATTCTAAATCGTTCTGATAAAAAACAGTTTAAACTGCTTCTCTTGATGGTAACCTAACTTCCAATAATATCAGCACACAGATGTGAGAAACATTTCTTCAAGCTGTATTAACTTTCTAAAGTTTGACCACAGCCCATCTGGAATGAATAGAGAGAGAGAGAGCGTTTTTGACCTATACTGCAGCCAGCCACCAGGGGGAGCAGTTTTTGTGGCAACCTCAGTTGGAACCGAGTGAGATGACATCCATTTTTCTTAGTCTATGGTGTAAACTAGATATAAAGATTTGTTTTTGTCATTCAGTTCAGCATTCATTCAGCAGATATGAAGAAGTTGTTACGGCCTCTTACCTTTGCGACGGCCTGCTGCAGACGATAGAGAGAATTCACCACAGCGACGTTTCTCCTCTGACCTTCTGTCAGAGGACCAATCACCTGGCTAGCATCACCCTGGGTACACAGCTGCAGACACAGAGCAATTAAGGACAAACACATGTGAAGATTGTAAATTTACACACACCTAAGTGACAGAAGAGCTACCCTGCAAGTTCTTTCACCCTAGTCGCTAAAAATCACTCTTATTCATTTCTTTTCATGACTCAAACGAAACAACTCAGTTTCATGGGTATATTAAGGGTTAAAAGGATAAAATGACAATAGAGTCGTGCTATAGTTAACACACACACACACACACAGTATAGTACACACCAGCTGTTCAGACTTGACGCAGAAGAGTTGGACGGTTTTGGCAGCGTTCTTCGCCACAGCTAGAGAAAGGTTTGGATCCACTGACGCGACATTCAGCTCACTGCAGACACAAAACATTCCATTACAACAAAGTAACCACAGTAATTATGACAACTTTGATCATTTATTATGTAACCACATTGTTGAGGAGGTGGGTGTAAGCCTTTCCAAAGGAGAGATTTGTATCTGCTGTACTCGCCTGCTGATGGTCTTGATGATGCTCTCCAGTTCGTCGTTAGACGGCGGGTTGCGGCCGCCCATCGGGAACACAAGGTTTATGGGATCAAACAGGCGAGAGAGGGACTTGGAAAGGTAGGCCGCCTCATACGGCTGCAGGGAGTCCTTCAGAGCTTTCTCTGGGCTGTGCAAGAAACATGAGAAGATGGAGGCACTGTGAGGAACCCTTCAACAACACATCTGGAATCCATCATGGCATCATGATGGATTCTGATACCAACAATCTATTCACTGTCTCTTATTGACATTCTGTGTAAAATTCTCTCATTGTTTTGAATATGTGAGCTGACATTTGTAAATGGAGCACTTCAACTGCAGACAAATGGAGGAAAATGCCACCATGTCCCGTCCTATCACTACTGAGCACAGACAAGCGGCTTGAGTGGTGTATGAGAGGGCATGTGTATGTGTAAATGTGGGTTAACATTATTGTGACAGAGGACAAGAAAGGGGAAATGTTAAAGCATTCAGTTTATGAATGTATAAATATGGAATCGATATACACAAATCAGCCAGTTTAACTCAGAGTGTGAGGTTCCTCAAGGCTTAGTGTTGGGGCCCCTGAAGTTTATTTTAGATGTTAATAATACTTGGGAAGTTTCAAATGAGTGTCAAATAAGCTAAAAACAATATTAATTTCCCCCAACAGGCCTCCAGAGGGATGGCCAATCAGAGGAAAAGAGGTTTGTTGCGCAAGAAGCCTTAAAGAGACAGCAGCTAAAATTAAATGTTTCAAACAGAGGCTAAAATAAGGGTTTTCTAAATCACTAGAGTTTTTTGAGCTGTGAATCATGTCAAGCTACTATGGGGGTATTTGAGGGACAGAATAAAGCCTAAAATAATCACAATACCCCCTCTTTAAAGGAAAGACCCAGATGGGGTATGTCGTCTTTACAAGATGGTTATTGAAAGTGCTATGAAATGAGAGAGAGGAACCCAAGATCAAACACTTCTCAGACAGCGATCAGGTTTTAACCCATTGTTGTATAATGAAGTGCCATTTTTTTGCATAAAACTTTTGCTATACATCAATACAGCCATTGTTTTGCTGAACCCAGAGCTCGGAGCTCCAACCTTAACGGTGTTGGTTAAAGACCTCCAGTTTCCCTGCTAATAGCGTCTGTTTGTTTATGTTCGTGTTGTTCAGTTTTGCAGTGAGAACTTTATATGTCCTTTATACACCTCTATGACTTTCTGCATTTTCCTTTTTTGTATATTTGGTATCTTCCTCTTGTATTTTGATTGGAGAAGTGCTTCTATAAACATATCAAAACTTAAAAGTGAACTGTTAATCCAACAAATACAACAAAAATATGCTCTCAAGATAAACTTTCCACCTTCGTTCACACCAAACACAGGTGTGATCACACATACTGTGCTGCATACTGCGCGTCTGCTCACTTGTAATCCTGTTTGCCGTGTGTAAACAGGTCCTGACTGTCCGCTTCAGTGCCACTCATGTCCAGCGATGCATCCATCCCTCCGCCACTGGTCAGCGCCCCCTGTAGGCTGGTGCTGTACTGCTGCAGACGGCGCCACAGCTCATTGTAGAGACGCAGCAGTTTGGGATATTCTCCTTCAAACGCCTGCTTCAGGAAGGACGAGGCTAGAGTGAGAGAGAGAGAAAGAGAGAGAGACAAAACACAGACAGTGAGGACACTTTATGATAAATAATAACTGAGGGGAGAGTCAAAACAAAGTACATTTTCCATCAATCACAGTCCCCCTCATGCCGAACTTGGCATCATCAGTGTGATGAAAAAAGTCTCAGGATCTTAAAAAGTCAGTGTGAGAAGATTCATGGAAGCAGCAGGTGGCAATCTGGAAAGTTTATGGTGCGTGAGTTAGTATGACAAGATCTTGAGGGGAGATGCTCTGCCAAAGGCAGCACCCTCTAACTTAACCCAAAGAAGTGTTAGGAGTGACAAGACAGTACACTGAGGGCACTGACAGGAGACAGATGTCTGGAAACAAGTGAGAAGCAGACTGACGTTTCCTCTTAGACATCGAATAAAGTGATAGAAAAATCACTCAGTGTCACTGGGAAACTGAGGAAAATCTGAAGATAAAAACAAGTGCATGAACAGTACGTCTCAGTACATCTGTCACATGTTCACAGGTTTCATTTTTATCTTCAAGAATACCACACAGCACGCACAAATACACACACAGCATGTAAAGAGTGAGTTCGGAGCCAAGTATGTTAGCAAGCAGCCAAATCCACCTCTCCTGTTCTCACTGCTATTCTCTGTAATCAGACGACTCTTCTAAAATGCCTCAGAGTGATCTGTCAGTGTGTGAAAGAGAATAAGTGTCTTACTGCCAGTATAATTAAGTCTTTCTTCTCCCCGAGTCCATCTCGTAACAGATTCACCCACGTAACTCAGCTTAACTTTTTTATTTTCTGACTTTTCTGCAGTTTTCATTAGTTGCTTTGACTCAGCATTGATTGTAAGGGGGGGGCTGTTGAGGAGGGAGACAAGAGAGGGATGATTGATGAACAAAGAGATGAAACAAACAATCAGCTCTCGTTTAGGTACCGCTCCAAATACCGCAAATCCTGAAAAGCACTAAAGCTACGAAATGATCAATTCTTTGTTTCATCGATGCTGCAATCAGTCTGTGTGTTTGTTTTCAGGCTGGATTTAAGCAATAGAAGAAAGAAGTGGGTTGTGCGGTCGCTAAAATCGATACCTCTAAACATTCAACCACCACATGTTGTCGGCTTTAAGTAGAGTTACGTGTGTCCCTCTAATGAAGGCTTTCATCAGGCTCACCTAAGGGATGCATTTTTCTCTATCCTCTGTGAAGATTTGAACCCGCACACCTGGTTTCAGATGCTGATCAACTCGTTTTGGATTAAGTTACTTGACTGGAATTTTAAGGGTTTTTGTTCTTTTACAGTCTTCTAAAAAGTTGATTTTCTAGCGACAAGTTGGAGTATTTGAACTGGGTTTGAACCAAATAGAGCGAACAGGTGAAGATAAACCTATAGTTGATGTCTGCACTGGGGACGAAGGCTAAGCAGAAAGTCTGGTCCTACCTTCAGTGGCTCTGTGAAACTCCTCACTGAGCATGTTGGTCACATCGGTCCAGAAGGTGTACAGGATGTCAGGCTGACCGTCCTGTTGACAAGTAAATAAAGAATTTGTGGGATTTTCACATCTTTATTAGACAAAAATAAAAGACAAAACACTAATCAATAAACAAACTAAACAAATATAATCTATAAAAGAACAAAGTGTTATGAAAACGTTAAGTTTTAAACAGAAAAAAAACTCTGGTTTCCGGCGTACGCTGGATTAATCTCCATAGAAATAAAGAAAACCAAAGTATCTGACTAATGAAGACGCATTAATACTGTAATTGGATTGGACGTGTGTGTCTGTTTGTCCTCTAATCCTTCATTAGAGAGGCCTGTTGCAGGTCTGCTGCTCAGCTGTCTGACCTCTCCTCCTCACACTGATCTCATCCATCACCTCCTCTCTTCACATCTCTGTGATCGAGTGAAGGTGAAGAAAAAACACAAGCAGATACACAAAAACACAGTCCTCACTGTGTTTGTGAGAAAAAAAATTGTTATTATCAAGGTGTTATAAGCCTGTTAGTTAGTGAAAATTCACACACGCTTATTGATTTTTACTTCAACAGCCACTAATACAACATTTCCGAGCTGTGTTACTGTGCAGAAAGAAGCGATGTGGAGAAGTCTAACAGCTACAGTTTGCTTCTGTTCCTCTTTGGAGAAACATTGTCTTCCCTTACAGCTCATTTGTCTCATCTCAGGTGTCTTATTAATTCTCTCATCGTCACGTTTTTGAAGCGGCTCCTCTGACAGCAGGGCCACATGTTGATCTGTGATATTTTCCTGTTGACACATGTGGGTCTAGCCCATGGCAGCAGAGACTGAAACTGCAGCTGCACTGCTGAGGCGCCTTGCATTTAGACATGTCATTAGGTCTCCTGCTCACACCTCCAGCTCGGGGTAATTGGTGAGAGCTTTGTTTCCACAGAAACAGTCTCCGGCTCTGATTTGTGCATCTGGCTTTCCATGGTGGTACGACAGTGAGGCACTGATAGGGGTCCTGAAATTGTGTTAAAGACTGACATGATTAGCAGACGCCATCATTTCTTCCTACTTCCTGTTTTTTTTTTTTTCAAAATTAACTTTATTTCCTGTTTATTCCAACAAATAATTTTTTTTTCTGCAAAAAAAAAAAAATGATATTACACCAAACCATGAAAAAAAGGCTGCCTCTAAATTCTTTTACATTGCACTTAGAAACAAAGTTCAAGCTTTATAAAGCATTGTTCTTGTATTTTCATACCTGGGATCTATTTTTAGACATTTGGGGTCAAACTGACTGACAGGTGTGGAATCACTCCAGTAGATCTGCAGCCTCGAAATACGCTGTAATGGCTGCAGATCATCCCACACAGATATAATGTTATCCCTTGGGTCAAATATTTTCTAGATGGAAAGTTAAAAAAATTGTTAAATAGATGGCTATTTTTAATTTATTGATCAAAACGAGGGAATTGAGGCGTTATAGCAGCAGATTTTTAAAGCAATCACAGTACAGTACAAGAGAAATGACTGAGTAATTGTGTGCACCAAGGATGTTCTGAAGCAAATTATTTTCCTATTCTTTTACACAGAACTTAATATTATGATTAAGTGTCCAATGTAAAGGTCAGAGGCCACTCAGACAACAGTCAAAACTGAGTACATTTCATCTAACAACAAAAAAAGCAAGATAATAGACCGCAGGATAACAATGTCAATAGTTTTTACACTCTTTGGCTACCAATAACAGAGCTAGCACCACCAGCTTTCAGTCCTCCTGTCTGCACTGGTTACCAACTGCAAAAAACGATGCCTGAATAATAATAATAATAATAATAATAATAATAATAATAATAATAATAATAATAATAATAATAATAATAATAATAATAATAAACAAAAACAAGCCAGTTTCGAAGTTCTTGATAAAAGAATTCTATCTTTATCATAGAATGTATAATTAACAGACATAGTCTCCATGATGACAACCATGTGTCTCTGATATGAAGGGAGCCATATTGGAAATTCTGAACTCTTATCAAGCAATTTCAGCATCAAATAAAACATTTTTCAGGTCTTGTCAGATGAATTTGGCTCATATTAAGTAAAATAAAACATTTTTACTGAAAAATGAGACAAAAATGCTAGCTTCGACTTCAGTTTTTGTGGTTGTAAGCCAGTTTAACCAGGCACAGTCTCCCCCGCAACCTGATCAAAAACACTGATAAACTCTGCCAAGATCTACCACCGAGATGTAAACAAACATCATCATGTGATGATGTTTGTTTACATCTGGGTGGAAGATCTTTGTGATAAAACTGTATCCAGAGCTACAGTCCTGGCTGTGCTACTTTTAAGACACACTACATTTAAATGGCATTTTGATATACAACATATGGTTGCTTATTTGATTCAACACAAACATCATCAGTGTGATCACATACTGATGATGCTGCCCTTCTCCTTGTGAAGACAAAAAACTCTTTACAAAGCTCTACAAACATGTGACTTCTGTGAATGTAGAGAATCAACTGTGCACCTTTCACTGACAAAAAAAAAAAAAAAAACTAAGCATCAAAAATGCCCGTGTTAAAAAAACCTAAGCGCTTTGTTTTTGATCCAGTGTTTAAAGACAGTTATACGTCACTGTTAAAAAGTCATAGCAAGATTTGCACCCTCCTTACACACTGACGAAAAACCTGTCGCACAGTACTTTTATCTGGAAAGGATCAGGTTTAATGTTTCTGCATTCAGCCTCACTGTTACCGACCTCAGACCTTCAGATGTGATATTCTGAGGAATGCTAATGTCACGCTTGCTTCTTTCAAAAGCTTTACATTCTAAGCACTTAAAAGCCTCAACCCAATATGGGTTGTGCACCGTAACTGTATTTTGTAGCCCTGTGTCAAAACCTAATTTACATACTGAACAGAAGCCTCTGGGGTCAGGTGGTTTATTCTGCTGAGCAGAGCTAAGCTTATCAAATAATGAAGCTGTCACAATGTGTCATATCTTTTATCTGTGCTTGATGTCGTCCTGGAGGAATCAGTGAGCTCTATTATATTCAGATGATTGACGTTTTTTTTCCCCCCACACTACACTCCTGATTACAGCTGTAATTATCACCATCAAAGCAGGAGCAGAGGTCTCCACTCACCTTGATGATCTCGTCGATGAAGCACACATGAGTGACAGGATCTCTTTTCTTCATCAGAACCTTCTGCAGATGTTGCACCTGGAAAAACGAAAATAACTCACAAGTTAAAGCTCATCAGTCCTTTCTTCATTTCAGCTTTTGTAGCCGTCATGTTCACCTGTCTGCACGCAGCACAGATTTGGTCCATCAGTTTCTCCAGGTTGGTCCACAGAGCAGCACGGAAAGCTGCCGTGTTTCCAGGTGTCGGCAGCACCGCTCTTCCTGGCGCTCCTGCAGGGATTCACAACCCACATAGACTTGATCAGTTTGTACACATTTTTGAATGCCTTTTCAATTTCTTTGGAAAAGGAGTTTAACTGAAAAATGTGAATCGTGGATTTGCACAATCATGCTTCATTTGATACCATCAAGACCATGTTCAAATATTAGTCAACCATAAATTTCACCAATGTTTGATCTAAAATGTCACAGCAGGGATGTTCATTCTTTTCACAGCAGAGCACTAAAGCTTCTATCTTCTGCCTCACAGTTATTTGAAAATGTCACCTCAATGTGTGGTTAAATACACAGCCTCAACACTGGGGGAGGTGAGAGGTGGCCGCAGTGGAAACGATCATTTGCATAATCCTGTTGAAGCGAATCTAAAATGAATCCATTATAGCTGGAGCAACATTTTACATGAGTCATATGACCTCAAGGCTCTGCTGGTTTTTGGAATATGTGCCAAAAAAGACAGTCCAAGAAAAGACAGCTCATTGAGCAAAATTAGCTTTGCGCAGAGTCAAGAAATCTTTGCTCGCGTTTTGACACGAGTTTCTCTGCAAGAGCTCGTTCAGTGAGTTTTTTCTGTTAGTTTCGTTACTCAATTCATTTCCTGTGATTCATTTACCCTCATAACCTCTCAGCCTCCATTTAAAAAAATACAACTCAAAAAAAAGGGGAAAAAAAACACTACACACTCTGATAACTGAATTTTAGATACCATGTAATAGACTGTTACGAATGTATCAGAATACGGGAAAAAAAATCAAGAAATACCAGTAAGGGCATTAAGGAAGCATTTATATTAATGTTTTTTATGGTGAAGCCTGATGTTCTCTAGTCAAATTCCACTGACAACACGGATCTTGGAAATTAGTTTTATATAAAGAAAAGGGTTTGATAAAAGAGGTGGAAAAAAGTAGTGCATCAGACACATTCTAGGGACTACTTTCTGAGGAGATGCTCTGGCCTAAATTTGAGGCAGTATGTAAATCAGACTGAGTAAAATAAAACTAAATAAAAATAAAGATGATCAAATCAAAAATTTCAGTTTTTTCATTTGTAAAAATATCTAAAAATTACATTTTCTATGTTTACATAATTTTAAGTGATTGAATTATCAGGAGCTTCAGGAGGAAGATCAAATGGTAACAAAGGTCAGGTATCTGAAAGTCTTTATGTCGGTTCATTATAACAATGATGCCTCTGCTTAACAAAGCCATAAAAATAACACTGAGGCCAGAAATGATCTATTCTCAGTGGCCCTGGTATAATAAACTATTTCAGATCAAACCAGCTCATAAACTAGGCCAAATCATAGAAGGTCTTTGTCTTTCATCTTTAGAAAGGAGGGCAACAATCTCAGAGTGTGAGTGGAAAACCTTCTCCCTCTCCGTGCTCGTACCTCTGGTGTTAGCCGGCTGAGTCAGACCCTTAATGTCCAGAGCGGTGCTGATGTTCTCCTGTATGGTGGTCCTGTAACCCCCCACCACAGAACTTATGGTCTCTCTCAGGCTGCCCAGGTTGTAGAAGACCTGCAAGGCTGTGCCCACCTGGGTGGGATTCTGACAGAAGAGAAGAGGAAGAGGGACAGAGAGAGGAGACGTTTGAGCTGATTTAATAAAAAGGGATCAATTTAATGAATTTGGCATTTTCTCATGCAGTCAGTATGTCAGCAAGTCAGAGGTGACAGGAGCAGCTAAAAATACAGCCAACACTGATTTAATGAGAGAGAGAGAGAGAGAGAGAGAGAGAGAGAGAGAGAGAGAGAGAGAGAGAGAGAGAGAGAGAGGTGTGAAAATGTGAAAGGGTAAAGAGAAGAGATTAAAAAGGGGAGAAGAGAGGAGAGAGGAGAGCAGGGGAGGAAAGGAAAAAAGAGGAAACTAGGGGTGAGGAAAGTAGTGGACAGTAGGACAGAAAAGGAGTGGACCAGGATGAAAAGACAGGAGAGGGCAGAGGGGAAAAGGAAAGGAAGGGAAGTAAACAAAAGGGGAGGAAATAAGGAGACAGGACATTTAGAGGAGAAGAGAGGATGGCAGAAGAGAGGATATAAAAGAGGTGAGGAGAGGAAACGAAAGGAAGGGGGAAGAAAGGAGAGAAAAGTAAATAAAGGAGGAGAAGTGGAAGGAAATAAAAGGAGAAAAGAAGAGACAAAAGGAGAGGAAAAAGACAAAGCAGAAGGTAGGAAGGGAAAGGAAACCTGTGTGCAGCCGCGTGTTCTATTGTTCGTCTCGTTTCTCTACTATGACATCAATTTTCTCTGTAATTTTCTGTTTGAATTTCCAAAAGAAGGAAAATAATGAATTGTTTTGACTCTATATGATATCAAAAGAGATCTGAGGAAGAACATTAGTAAAATTAACACTTAATTAAGGTTATGGTTTCCAGTAAAGGTCACTAAATCCCTCTGTTACAAAATATGACACAACACTGATCGGTGAAAGTGTTTTTAGCAGCTTTTTGACATTTTTCTCCCTCAAGCTTTCCCATTTAAACATGGTTTAATGTTTCTAAAGATCTCTTGATGAAAAGTTCTCGTATAAATGTAATGTTTGGTGATGCAGAGCTGCTGATTGATACAGTCGTAATTCAATTGAATTATTTCCTTTAATCTCAGAGAGGAGATGAGTGTTTCTATGAGGCTCAGTTGTTCTCCCACTCAACAGATGACTACTGGGTCTCTGCTGGCACTGCCAGAGCGCTGAGGTGAAGCGAGCTCCCACACAGCCCAGCAGAACGTCCAACCGCTTACACAACATTCACAAGAAACAACTCCCTGCTCTGATATACGAGGCTCCATCTGTGTGTGTGTGCAGTGTCTCAAGAAAACCATGCACACGAACACGGGACATGAATCCTTTGGCGAAGGTTTCTCCAGCAGGAGTTGGGATATAAATACTTCTGCTAAGGGTGGTATACACAGAGGGAGGGAGAAGTGTGAGGGTGAAGGTATCTAATTTTAGAAAGACAGATTATTGTCAAGATGTAGGAATAAAAACAAACAAATTTTTATTGCTGTTTCACATTCTGACACACCTGTTTAACTCCATCTGATCTCACATACACTTCAGAAAATTGTACTTCGACACATTTTTAACACTTCTTACTCAGATGTTTGATATTTAAGACTCTTGAGCTGGTTTAAAGAAAAAGTCCTTTAAGTAGACACTGATTATTTTTACCTGCAGGAAAAGTCAAGTTTTGTTCACAGAAGTTAAAAGACAAAAAAAATAACAAAAAAGAGGAGAGGAGAAGAAGGAAAAAAAAGGAAACAAAAGAGTAGAGTAGAGTAGAGTAGAGTAGAGTAGAGTAGAGGAGAGTAGAGGAGAGTAGAGGAGAGGAGAGGAGAGTAAAGGAGAGTAAAGGAGAGGAGAGCAGAGCAAAGGAGAGTAGAGTAGAGTAGAGTAGAGTAGAGTAGAGTAGAGTAGAGTAGAGTAGAGGAGAGTAGAGGAGAGTAGAGGAGAGGAGAGGAGAGGACAGGAGAGGAGAGGAGAGGAGAGTAAAGGAGAGGAGAGGAGAGTAGAGCAGAGCAGAGCAAAGGAGAGTAGAGTAGAGTAGAGTAGAGTAGAGTAGAGTAGAGTAGAGTAGAGTAGAGTAGAGTAGAGTAGAGTAGAGGAGAGGAGAGGAGAGTAGAGTAGAGGACAGGAGAGGAGAGGAGAGTAGAGGAGAGTAAAGGAGAGGAGAGGAGAGTAGAGTAGAGCAGAGCAAAGGAGAGTAGAGTAGAGTAGAGTAGAGTAGAGTAGAGTAGAGTAGAGCAGAGCAGAGCAGAGTAGAGCAGAGTAGAGGGGAGTAGAGCAGAGCAGAGCAAAGGGGAGTAGAGTAGAGTAGAGTAGAGTAGAGTAGAGTAGAGTACAGTACAGTACAGTACAGTAGAGCAGAGGAGAGGAGAGGAGAGCAGAGGAGAGGAGAGCAGAGCAAAGGAGAGTAGAGTAGAGTAGAGTAGAGTAGAGGAGAGGAGAGGAATTTAGTAACTGATTAAAAACTGTATCTTTCTCTTAGTTAATGTTTTTTGTCTTTCATTGCTTAACCCCTAAATTATTTAACCTCCAACCTCATCACACAATAACTGACAGTTTTCAGGGGAACAAACGAAACATTTACAGTGAGGAAGCAAATTGGTTATAACTTTAGTGTTTGACGATGGTTCAAAATACACACATGTTTAAAAAACACATCAAACTTGAATCTTTGCAGAGGATTTTTTTCTATCCTTGAAATGATCTCTCCATTCTATTCGTCATGGCATAAAAACATAACACTCAGTCCAGCAGCAGTTTCAGTGAGGAGAAAATCGTGACGGATTTTACAAATTGTAAAAAATCATCTTTCTGAAATGGACTCTTTTCATAATCCTGTTCTATTTGTCACTTTTAAAATGTCACAAAGAAGAAATGACATAAAGCAGCAGATTTATCCCTCCAGCTCAGGTAAACACACATCCTTTCAAAAATGTCAGGAAATAAAACAGACATGAAGGAATATTGTAAGTTTTCAATCCAGAGCATTGTCAGCTGTTAAATAATGAGCTACAGCAACAATAAATGAAGGAAAAAATAAATTGAATGTCTAAATTCCACTCTTCATTTTTTTTATTTCTGAAGGGTCTGAGTCTCACTATTTGTCCCCTAGTACAGGCGGAAGATAGAAATCCAAATTTGACAACAACATACGATGCTAAGACTCAGGAGGAGGAAGAAACTCCTAATGGAAGAAGTGTTTCACACTTTCTCTCTTATGACTGACTGAAAACTCTGCTGTGGTCACACAGCAGGCACCTGAGCAGACTGACACACACCCACACACACAAAGCATAACACTGTCTTTAATGGGACACTGTCCCCTGGAGAACGATTCTTTCTGGGGCAGATGAAGGTTAGCAGATCCCACGTGTTCTCTCTGACATGTGTGTAACAGCTGACACACATACAGAGAGCTCATCTCTCCTTCAAGAGCAGCTTTCTGTTTCTATCAGAGCTCACAGAAGAACACATTTTGACTCAAATCAAAAAGGGTTTTTCCTTTTCTTTTAAAAAAAGTTGTTGTCTTCATGTAGTTTGATGTGAACGTATTTATTCAGTCAAGTTTATAACTTAAAGTTCTCCCTGTGTTTTAGAGAGGGGTCATTTTAGAAGGTAATAAAACAGTTTGCTTAATGTCAGGTGAAGTAAAAAGAGTGCCTCTCTGACTTCAGCTCTGGGAATGTGATTAAGCAGGATATTTAGAGACACAAACACATATTAAAACCATCAACGTTTGATTGTCGCCTGTGTTATTCCTGCTTACCTGGATCTCCATGCCCTGCTCCAGCAGCCTCTTGGCCTGGTTCTCCACCTCCAGCCGGGCTCTGCTGATCAGCAGCAGGTCGTTTTCTATCACTTCAATTCCACTCAGATCCACACCCTGTGACAGGTAATCTGCAGACAACACAAACATGAAGGAAAACAAATTACTTTACTTTGTGTAGCCTTTCTGTTTCCTAAAACTGTAAGATGAAAAACTTCTACACATTGTTTTATATTAAGACTACATTTTGGGATATATAAAATAGACATTTAAGATTTTTAACCCTTCTTAATCCAGGTTTAATCTTTTAAACCATCAGGTCTCATCTGACATCATCTTCCCTGAATTTGTAACCTGCTGTGAAAAATGAAGCCTTTCCCTTCGTGTGTGGCATTTTCTGCCGTCAAATTAACTTGTGAAGCAGTCGTGTGTCCAAATAAGCAAGGAAGCAAATTCAACAGACATGTCTGCAAATTTAATGCTGTCATTTCTTGGTAGTGAGTCTCAGTTTCGCTGTAAATAGTAAGTTACACAGAAGCTGTGGGACACAGAAAAATGATGACATAAGAAGTTTGAAAAATCACCATGATGCAGATAAGTCAAAAGTCAAGATTTGACCAGTCTGTCCTCAACTTTTCAAACGTTTGTTTGTTGGATGGAGGCTGGATCCATCATTTCTGATAGTCTGTTGTTACACAGCATCAAGAAGAGTTGTGTCTAATGCTTGTTTGATCCAGAACAGATTGTTAACAGCTCTTCATGCAGATATCTGTTAATCAGGAGAAATAATGCTGAACAAATCTGACATCTGACATTTGACATCTGTCAAACAAAAACAAAGATCTGGTGTGTTTGATCCATTTATACTGAATTAAAGAAAGAGTCCACTATGCTCTGCCAATTTGTCTAAATCCCAAAGAAGTAATTTGGTCATATTTTGCAATTATTAGTACCCTCCTAACTGAAAAGAAACTAAATTACATCGTATTATCTTAATTCAATCCAAAAAAAAGCAAGACTTTGCTTCAGAGTATCTTTTCATTCCATTTGTCAGTCAGTCTGAAACTTCACTGCCACTTCTCCTTTGTGATTAAATTATCGTGTTTCCATTTAATTTCATTTGCATCCCATTGACAGTGAAGCTGACAGCGGGAAGAGTCAGCTGCACGGATTAGTCAGCAACATTTGTTTGAAAGAAGCACATCGCACTTCTTTCTGCGTGTTAAACATTTTCAGTCCATTTTGCTCTGGCTTTGTTAGTCCTCCCACCTGCTGCAAAAAACCTGACTGTGCATACGAGGAAGAAATATCTCTCGCCTTGAATCCATGTCTGTTTTGGGGTTGATATGAAATTGAAATTGATTTGTCGGTTTGTGTTTTTTTTTTGTCCAACAAGTTATGAGTGCTTCAGGAAACACTTGAGGTCATAAATGATGATTGGAGCAGCACAGAGGTTTAAACCAACTGCTCTGCCTAAGTCATTTCTCAAAGCTTTCAGAGGCAGTTTTTTATAGAAAGCACAAGGAGGCAAACAGAAAGTGTCTCCTCAGAGGTTTTCCAAGTAGTGACTCTGCGGCTCTGACTCGTGTGGGAAGTTTGTTGAGCTGGAAAGGAATAGAAAAGCAGGGCCAGGCGAAGAGATGAGCAGGCTGAAACAGGGAGACTCAGATCAGATAGGACGGGAGAAGACAGACGGCAGACAGCAGACAGCAGCGTGTGTGACTAAACCGAGACCTGCTGGTGTAACCTCCTTCTGGCATCATTATACAACTGTCTGAGCTGAACATGTGAAGTGAGCAAAAAAAAAAAACAGGAAAAGGAGTGTTTTTGGTTTCAGTAACAAAGTTTAAAGCTGCTTAATGATGAAAAACAATAGAAGGTTGTTTTGTAGCTACTTGGAAGAACTTCGCCAACCTACAGTCTAGAGCTGCTACAATTAATCGAATAATCAATTATTAACCAATTACTAAATCAATCTTTAACTGTTTTGATAATTGTATATCAGTTCAAGTAATTATTTAAAAAAAGATGTCCAAATTCTCTGATTTCTGCTTCATAAATGTGAATGTTTTCTGGCTGCTTTGCTCCTGAACACCTTTGGTTTGTGGATAAAACGAGACATTTGATGATGTCATCTTGGAGTCACAAATGGAGAGACATTTTTCCCCATTTTCTGACATTTTAATCACCAAATAACTACTCTATTAATCAAGAGAATGACAACTGGCAACTTAGTAGCCAGGTATCAAGCATGAGGGTACACAGGACTACCTACTAACCATACATTAACCCTTACCTGTCCATCTATCTCTCTCTCCTTCTCTCCAGCGATGTCACAGTCTCAGCAGATGTCTATCATGAGTCTGGTTCTGCCAGCTTAAGTTTGTTTTTTGTTTTTTTGCTCCTGTAACCTTCTATATACTGCAAAGTGCTCAGACACCTCATCTTGTTTTGATATTGGATCTTTGTAAACAACACAGTAATAGCAAAAACATTACTGTTTTTGTAAATCCACTTATAACATTTGTTGGGATCCGGCCCTATATAAATAAGGATTGATTTATTGATTGGTATATTTTACTCCTAACAGCAAGAAATTTGTGAAAAATGTCATGAAGCGAGGTCATGTGATAACTGATTTTGGCTTATGACTTTAAAAATAATTTAAGACATGGAGTATCAATTTTTTTACCATTCTCCTAAAGATTCGTACTTTGAGTTTTAGGGTTTTGAGGATGACTGATTTAATTTTCCAGACTGCTAGCTTCTCTCAGACAAAGAAACATTTTAATAAACCAGTTGGACAAAGCAGTGCTGGGAAATCAGTCAAACGAAAAGGGGGTACAGATATGGAACCATTATCTATGTACTGTTCGTTGAGAGATGCAGACTGTTTGCTCTTCTTCCAGGGCAAAAAATAGCAAAAAAGAGATGGAAAGTATTAGCAGGCAGGTGGCGAGCTTAGGCACAGAGGAACGAAGGAATGAGACAGGGTCTGAGCGGATTGCTTTTGAATTGAATGTGGCTTCTGAGAACAAAGCCTGCCAGACACCAGGATCAAACAGCTGAGCCCTGGATCCTTTTGCCCGTTCAGATATGTGTTTGTGAGAGAAAGAACGATAGCATGGTCTCCTCAGACTTGTCATAATATTCACCCACACACATACATAGATGGACATGGCAAATTATGTGTTGGCACCTGGGAGATAAGCTGTTTTGTGGCCCAGATGTGCTCTAGTTTCTGTGCTAGCGGGGGGATTCATTCAGCTCATTCTTCACAGGACAATGAGATTGATATTGCCAATAATCAAAGTCACACTTGCACAAAAATAAGCCACACATCACCAGAATTTATCAACAGTATTGCATGGCAGATGTTTTTTCCATCACCTTGGAGACAAAGGTATGGAAGGAGGCAGCAGGTAGAGACATGTTTCCAGCATATCAGAGGACATCAAAGAGATAGAAAAAAACATCATTATATAAAGAGGGTCGAGGTGCAGGCCAGAGGAAGACCTGAGGGGTTTAATTAAGCAGATAAAAATGGAAGTAATGCTTCTCTGTGTACTATTTCTACACATATTTTAGATCAGTTTTAGGGACTTCTCTTTGATAGCATCTAAATTCAAGACCAGGTTTCTGTTAACATGAGTGTGCACAGCTTAAATGTTGATAAGCTACATGTTTTAAAGGCAGGGTTGGTAATCAGATTTAGATACTCTTATATACACTTATGTTTTTATGTGCCAATGGCAATCAATGCATGATGTGTTCTTAAAATAGAATGAAAAATAGCCGCAGTCTACAGCAGGAGTAAACCTGGGAAAACACAAACCAATCCTTGCAGTTAGGATCCAATTTATTAAAACAAAACTACCTATACCTGGGGGCTCGAGCATGTGAGCGGGAGTGTCATTTTGGAGGAGCTCCAAGTATGGCGGGGTGGGGGCTAAACAGAGTCCTGAGGAGATCCTACATTCAAATTTATGCTTGTTTTCGGTGACTACCAACACTACCTTTAATAGCAACCAGTTCTTTCTCACCATACAGCAATGCTGCTCTTCTGCACCACAGAGGTACTATGGCTGCATTCAATGACAAATGTCTTAGGCTGGCAAAGAGGAACAGATTTCCAGCCCATTGCACTGAAGTTGTACTGATTTCCTTCCAATCTTTACTTGAAATATAAAGCTTCTTCACTCTTCTTACGCCAGGCCATATTGCTGACAGACAAATTTCAACAGATCCATGTTTGGTATGTCTCCACTTCATCACGGCACCAAAGCAGATGTGTGTTGACTTTCACTGGCTTGACTTTGGACAAAATTAAAACATCCGGTTGATTTTTAGAATAAAACACTCCGTAGAGACGCCAGACTGTTCTTCAACAACAAACGTTCATAATGAGCGGAGCCCGTTGAGTCAATACGTTTTTACAGCCCAATAAAGACAACAAATGCTCGATCACGTGACTCCAGCTTCATGCTGCATCCTGACAAGCAGTCATTAGGTGTTGACGGACGAAGCAGGATGGAGCCAAACCACAACGGAACGGACACAGAGAGTGTTTCCTTCTAGCATTTCACAGCTTTTTTCTTTCCCTTGCATCAAATCCAAAATGAGCAAATAATTTGTTGATTTCAAAGATGGGATTTCACCACATTCTGCTTCTTTTCACATGCCACACAGCATTGTGAAACACATCATTATCATTCACATTTGGACAGCCAATAATGTATTTAAGCCACTAAACTGCATGGGCACATGCTGCCTGGAATATGTCTGCAGAATAGGATGTTTATCAACTGGTTTATTCAAAAACATCAACGTGGGAAAGAAATTTCCCTCAAACTGTTATAAATCTTGAACTTTGGTCAACACTATGTATTTTTCACTACATATTATTTCTCTGGTTTTGATTTGTGGACAAACTTCTGAATTATTGGACAAGTGTTCATTAGATTGAAAAAGAAGCTTTGTAGCAGCCCAATACACAGAACTCTCCAGGCACAACTCATTGTTATTTGCAGGAATGTTTTTTTAGCAGCCTCGAAGAAGAATGCCTGAAGCAGCTCCTCAAAAATAACACGAGGACAGAGGCTGCAGTGTGTCAAGACTTGTGTAAACAATAATGTGACGCTGGGTTGTTCATTTGCTCTGAGGCAACATGTAAAATAATTTGAGCTTGAGTAATCTGATGTAAATGAGGCTGTAAGTGCAATAAAATAAGAATATGAATTGTGCATTTTCAGATCTTATCTTGTCTTCTTATGAGCAGCGTTTAAATTACGATGTCATTTATAGCCTTTGCTCACTCCCTTGGGACATTTGTTTTTTTAAAGAGCACCACACAAGATCAAAATGTGTTGATAAGCTCATTTATTTTCCACAGATTTAAGCTCACAACCAAGAGCTGTTTGTCATTTGTTGATGACCAGATTTTACTTTGATATTCCTTTTTTTCCCCCTGATTACATCTCAACAAAAGAACCCACTGACCGTAACATATAATCACAAAAATTACAGTCAATTATCGAAATAGCTTTTCATGAAACAGAGAAATAAGTAGCTCTGAGCTTCTGCTAGAAAGCAACCACAGCTTCAATTAACCTTACATAACATTAAAAAATGGTTATTGTCATGCACAAGGAAGCTCTAACTTCCTGTATCAGTTTTGCCAGTTTTGGCGCCCCCTGTGGACAAATATTTCCCATACCTTTGCTGATTTAGTCCTGTAAATGTGTGTAAAGTTTCCTGATGGGGATAAAAAAAATCTGATTGTTCACAGAGAAAAAAATGTCTCCTCTCTCTGTGAGCATTTGGACTTAAAAGTCCATTTCGTTATCTTGCAGTAAGTGTTTCATCTGAAGCCAACCCCGGAGCAAACGATTCAGGCAATAAAAAGTACCGTGAAGTGAGGATCAATCTCATCACAGGTGGTCTTGTTTGTTTTTGTAAGTCATAAAGAGAAAACCGTTTCAGTTTGTTTCATCATGACCTCATGCTGAATTTTACGGGCCTGTGTCCACTAACAGCATATTTTGTACTATGCTTTTCAGTGTCTCTTCTTTCTTTCCAAACCAAACAATCAAAATCAATAGAGACAGGACTTAAGATGTCAAATTCATTAACAGAAACTGCAACAAGGATTTTTGCAAGTGTATAATTTCCTGATCTAGAGCAACAGTAAATGTTGGAATTTGATCCTTTTCATTGTGTTTACATTAATTCTAGTGATATTTTCCCCAAATAAAAGCTAATACTAAGCATACAGAGCAATGCAAAAGAGATTTAATGGCAACTACTGATGACCAACTCTTTTAATCAAGCATCAGTAAGCAACAGTAAAAAGTGCTGTGATAATGAGGTTGTCTGCGCTGCCAGCCTCGTTTGAGTGTTGCTGACTGATGGCCAGTGAGGACACATGGCCTGTGAGTACAGGGCGACATCTGATGAGTCAAATGTTGGCAGGTAGAATTGGAGGTGAACCTCCACTCACCATCCTCACATGAATTATTAGATAATCTTTCTGGGCTCACTGATCTTGAAACATTTCACTTCATATTTCTTGACCGCTTGACAACTGTTTCAATGTCTCTGCTGCACCAATAATCATGTCCCCAAAAACCATCCACTTCAGTTAATTTTTTGGTGAAAGGGGGGATAATCTTCTCTCCTATATTTAAAACATGGATATAAAGTAACGGTGCTAGATGAATATTAAAGTTGTGCAGATTTTCAAACCTGGTCAGAACGGTCCATTCTAAAAATAGCACGAGATCTTCTGAGGGGCAGGCCTCAAACACCAAGGTCTGTCAATATGCTCTGCCTCTGGAGGGCTGGCCAATCAGAGCGAAGGGGGTTTGTGGAGCAAGGGGTGTAAGAAAAATAGTTTTTTTGATAAAGCTGTAAATCATGTAACCCTATTACGGGGGTTCCAGATTGACAATTTAAGCCTAAAAAACCACTATACCCTATCTTTAACTTTGGTAAACTGTATGCTGGGTACATTCAGTGTGTTCATTGTCGCTTTTCAAAGATGTCTTCTTTCTAAACTTCGCTCCTTAGTTGTTATTGGTCATTTGGTGTCAGGTTTCCAGCAATCAATGCAAACCCTTTATTCTGGTCACAGCCAAAGTCCATGTATGCCCTCTCATTAAGACAAAACACACAAGCAGACAGCTGTGCACTTCTTTACGTGTAGGCACTTCTGTTTAAAAAGGTGGGGATGAGACAACAACCAGCAGCTTTAAGGCCTGCCACAGACAGCCCAGCCATCAGGCTTAAATATTAATGCCTTCATTAAACATTTATGGATGTTTTTTGTTGCACTCAACTGTGCTTACAGCAATTTCATAGGTGTGAAACTCACACATCATTGTCATCTGTGCTGGAAAAAAAAAAACTCTTTCTCCAAGCTGTCACCATCTCTGTGTCTGTTTCTGCAGAAATGAGCATGGTATGCAAGTGAGGCAGAATCTGGGGCTGTGTTTTCGTATCCATCCATGTACCCTGCTCTCTCTGTGGCTGAAGACTTGTATCTGGAGAGAAACATGCCTCCCGCCGAGTTGCGCATGTCAGTAAAACAGTCGTACTGGAAATCATCATCATCATCTGCTTACACTTCCTGAATAAACAAATGACAGGGAGGAGATGAGCAGCTGAGATAAAACGACCAGATCGAGGAAGATGTGACAAATCAGGAGTTCTGGTTTTATCAGAGGACAAGTGTAACACTGGAAGGCAACAGATGGGCCCTGGTTTGAATTCTGTGAAATCAGTCTGCCTCTGTGTTGGCTGGCGGGGCTGTTGTTGCCATGCCAATGTCAAAGCAGCCCTAATTAGACCTCTCACTTACTACCTTACAGATATGCTCACCTGGCAATTAGTGAAACGCAGGGACTGCTCCAACGGAAGCAAGATTGTGACAATTAAGCATCTGGCAGGGGCTTTGCACACACAAACAGTTGAGGATTGGCCAAAGTCCTAAGAGGAAGCTGCCATTAGTATTGTCATGGCCACCGTTTCCTACCTGAGCTTTTAAATGAGGGCAAACAAAGTAATGGGGAGATGGCTCGAAAGAAAAACAAGCGTTAAACTGGATGATCACATGCAGCACAAATGAAGGATGATGAGTGAAGGAGAATAAATGAGAAGGGGAAAAAAGCAGCGACAGTGTTAAAGCTGCTCTGTGAGTCTAATTAGTCAAGAGGTGTTAAAGGAAAAAAAGAGAAGAAGACAGTTCAGAGAGAGGAAGGACGGGGAGGGGGGAGGGAGAGATGGATGAGTAGGAAGGGCTATGGGAGGCAGATACGGAGAGAAGCAGGGCGCAGAAAGAGACAGAGCGGAGAGAGAGAGGAGAGAGGGGGAGGCAGAGCAGCAGCGTCAGTGTATCTCTGTCTTCCTCCAGGCTTTGAGGCTAAATGTTTCCTACAGTCAAATGTTTTCCTGAAGGCGGTCAACAACACAGCATTCGATCCTGAAATGATGGACTAATCCTCTGCCACCTGTAGGCACGACGCTACCTTTGGGATTGAAATGAAAAACTCCTGCAGGGGAAGAAAGCACTCTGACACACCGGGGGATCACTGAGGAACGCTCTCTGGCAGGAGGTAAACTAACACCATCATACACTAACGCTTTTATCACAGCTCTGAAAGCGAGGCAACGTAACTGTGTTGCAGAAGGCACTTTAAGCTGAAGATAAAAACACAAAGCCAGCTGACATGTTGTGTAGTCAGTGAGTCACGACTTTCAAGCGATGATTATTTTGAGAGGAGAATAATTGGAGGAAATGAGTGGCTGTCAAACAGACAACAAGGAGCATGCAAAGCTGAGATCACTACCTCCCAGAGAGAGTGAAGCTTACACACGCACATTAAACTAATCAGACTGAACTTGTCTGATTATGTCCTTACAGTGGGGTCAACCAGGGGGCAGGTGTAGATCAATAAAAACAAGCATAACAAAGGAAAGTTGTGAAACATGAGTACATTGTCAAAAAGCATGTAAAACGTTTCACTCAAGAAAGGACTGAGGCTGCATGACATCATTTAGTTTAAGGTTATTGATCATTTTTAGAGCTTAATAGATCTACTGTTAAGCTAACAAGGTTAAAAAAACAACTGACCTTTTTGAGCTGCTTATTTTGTTAAGCTAACTGTACCATAAATCAATTCCAGCAGCTGCGATCAATGGATTCTTGACATTTTGTTTATGAAATGACAATGATTCCCAAACATGCCAATAAATAACTTGTTGACTAACAAACACGCTCTTCCCCCCGTTGATCTGACTCCTTCCTCTGATTTCAGCATCCCATCAGAGATTTTATGTAACGGTAGCCCGAGGCAGCTCTGGAGCCCGGGCGTTTGGCCAGAGATTGGTGGGCGTGTTGACAGTAGTAGGTGTTCCATCAGGTTGGATGTGATTGGCTGGTTGTGTTTAGGTAAAAGTCATGCGTGGTTAAGGTTAGGGCAAGACAACATTGGTCAATGTATCCCACACTACAGAGCTGTGACCTATCTGAACCTGGCTTCTTGGGAGATCACTATATATACCAGCTACTTCAAAATGCGCAAAATGTGACAATTTTCTTTTGTCTTAGGGGAATTTACAATTGAAAACATAACAAGAAGAAAAAGTCAGAAACTTTGGGCATACAAACTTAAATACATTTCTCTATTATCATAACCGTAGGCAAAAACTGTCAGCGCTGTTGTGTCTAAGCTGTGGCACAGCCACCATTCACTCATCACAGCTGAAGTCTCAGCTAAAGGCTGCTGCCATAATTTTACTACGCTCCACTACCTGGATGTAAGCAAGACCAGCTCACAGATGTTATCTTGTTGTGCAGTGTTGTTTGCATGTAGGTACAGAACATGGCGATAAAGTTGTATGAAGTGTAATGAGTAACAAGCACTGACGTGAACGCTAATCTGGAGGGAGGACTGAAGATTGGCGGTGCTAGCTCTGCTAATGTTAGCAACATCTAGCAAACAAGCCAATAAAAATCATCATGTTTTTGCTGTGATGTGCAGTGCTTTTTATACTTGTCAATGGCAATATACTTGTAAAAAATGATGCCCATGCAGAAGTGCAACTGCAGTTGAACGAGTGTCCACTTGAGGCTGGCTCGACTAGTGTCGGAAACCACGTACACACCAAGACCAAAAAGAGGATTTTCACAGCAAAATTCAGAAATGTGTACAGCCAGACTACAGTGTGAATAGCCCAAGTGTTAGTAACGGATATTATGTCCATTTACAATTCAGTCTGTAGGTGAGAGTTGGCTCCCCTGAGGAGAAAGAAAAAGAGATGAGAAGAAGAGAAAAGATAAAAGGGCCATTGGGGAACGAGTTTAAGGTGGGGGACTTAAACAGAAATGAGAGAAAAATTCCAAAGTGTGGCTCTGACTTTGGAGATTCGATGTTTAAAAGACATATATACATCATTCTTCCTGTCCAAACACTTACACATTACCATTCTTGTTTCTGCAATGTTAAGGGTAAAATGCTCCCAGACTTTGAAGTATTATGACACAATGGTGTAGTATAGTGGTGCCACCAATTGCTATTGTGCCATTTAACTGTTAGGTCACTGTTAGGTCACTGTTTAGCCTGTGCAGCACTCAGCAGAGATAGCAAGGCTACAAGATGTCTCACTCCGAACAGCAATGCAAATCCAGAAAACAAGGTTATTTACCCCCAAAGCATAAATGATGTTGTTCATCTTTTACATCACTATATTCATGTATTCATGTTCACTATGTATATCTGTTTATCCGATCAAGAAAGCACAAACAGGGCAAAGAATAAATAAGGCCACCAATACAAACTTACATCTACCAATATCAAAGGCTTAAGATAAGACAGCAGAGTCCTGAAAAGACTCTGAACTGACTCAGGCAGTGTGTGGCCAGTTGTTGTGACAGTCAGCCCATATCACATACCACGGCTTGGGACAGTCTGCAGAGAACCAGCTCTCAGTTTTCAGAGCTTATTTGCTGAACAGCACATGACAAGAACCATCAAAGACCAAAAGCAAGGCAACAAAAACTGATTAAACACACATTCGGCACACACGTAAACACCAACACTCGCAGGGACCGGCATCCAATTAGGAAAGAAAGAGTGAGATCTCTGTCGAGGGGTAATAAATGAGTTGAAATTACATGGCAGACACGTGACTCAACATCAAGACTGGGGAAATGGTTTCAGTTCAATGTGATAACTGTCTTCTTTTTAACATATCCCCCTAACTGAAATCTTTTGCCTCCCCAGGACTGAAGATAAAATGGCCTGAGAAGGAACACCAAAGAAGCTTATGATGGTGATGATGATGATGATGAAGGAGGGACGAATGTCATTCTCTGCTTCAGTTAATTCTCATCTAACGGTCTCTGAAGCATAACAGGAGCCTGAGTGTGGATGCATCAGTCTTTTTGAGCAGTCCAATGGGATCTACATGAACTGTGACTCCAACCCTCCGTGGATCACAACTGTGTCATTCAAGGAGAAGCAACCTACCTTCATTTTGTTACCTTTCCTTCATTCTTTTCCTGGGATATGAAATGGCTAACAGACACAGCATGACATAAGAGCAACAGACACTACAAGTCCCTTTACCTTTTCAAGGATACAGGAGTGAAAGATGTACAATACCTGAAAAGTGGAGAGCCGTGCAGAGAGGAGGATTGTTCTGACACTGGCATCATTTTCAAGCAGGGATGAGACTGGAGGCATTGGTCCAAGAACAACAATGAATAGACAGAGCTGTGCATGAATGAAAGCATTGATCTTAGAGCACCGCACTGATGTTACAAACCACATGCCCCCCAACGAGGGGTGGGCGCGTGTTTGTTTCTGTGTTTCACAAACAGACTTGTCCGTTCGTCTGAGTGGAGACAGTTTCTCCGAAGCCAAAGCTCACTGAGGACTTAGATAATTTGTTAAAAGTCGTTAAGTTCTCAGGAGGAATCCTGCACATGAATATCGGATTATCTTAACTGGTTATGGATGCTCCAACAAGTTCCTCGTAGCCACTTTGGCGGCTGCTGAGCTGGAGCGGACACTTCTAGGAGGGAGTGGTGAGTTTAATCCCTGTATCCCACCTGCACTCAGTTTTCTTAAGCTCTAAACCTCATACTCTAGTACTGTTGCATTTGGTTTCTGTAGGCTTTGAAAGCAAATCCAGAATTCCAAAATAGATCATTTGCAGGACAGATTTCCCTAACCTGTAATCCTGGGTGGTTCTTACAAACAAACATGAACTTCAGTCCCTGTAATTTCTACTAAATGTTTCAGTATGTTCAAAACCAACTAGCTCCCACAACATGACATCAAACCAAATGTCTTCCCCCTATCTAAAGCTGTTTGTGACTAAAAAACAAAAAGCGAGCGAGAGAAAAGTTTAAATCCTGCTCACTGCCTGTGAACCTGGTCTACTGCACATTGAAGCACACCATCAAGAAAGAAGAGCAATCTATGTTTACTGACCTGCACGTGAATACAGTACAGCCAATCAGTAATCTTTAAAGTGTTGTGCTTCATTTACTGTAATTTACCCTCCTCTTTGACCAAAGTGCCGCACATACACAGTTATTCCTTAGATTCATAATTGCATTTTGTCAGGGTAAGGCTAACTCAGTCACAAGGCTCCAGTATTTTTAATTAGACAACAACAACAACCATGTAAAATAGACAAAGAGTGCACTTTTCCAAGAGATCAGACAAAAGTTCATTTCTTAAAATAGGTTAAACCTGGAAGAGGAGCTTTGAGGTTTTATCCAAGGTGAAGTGGTCATGGTTGTCCTTGTTTGCAAACAAAAGTCTATTTCATGATTATAAAAACTCTAAAAGAGTTTTTTTTTAAAAGGTATAATCACAAAGGCATAAGGTTGCTAATTTCTCTATCACTCAAGTTATCTCTTTTAAGTAAATAACTGAGCTGTGTGAAGAGTGTGCTAAGAAGTTCTTCAAAAGATGATTTAGGGCCTGTGTCCACTGACAGTGTTTCGGTAAGGACACCCAAGCCCTCAACATTAGAACCCTTATCATCAGTGTACAGAGTACAGTGAGGGAAGTGACAAAAAATAGCCTGCACTGAGGGAGCTTCCACGCTCAGGATCCCAAAACCTGCATTTGTTCACTACAAAATATAGTCATATATTTCACCAACAAAGATTTTTGAAAGAATATGCATTATTACTTCAAAATATATTTAAAATTCTGAGTTCTAGGTTCCGTATTTACAAACAGCTCAGGAATTTCTCCAGGGGGTTCCTTTACCTGTTGTAAGCTGTCATGACACAGGAGGCAATAGGACATCATTTGGGTGCTTTTTTGCATCATTTTGTGCTCAGTGAAAACTCTCATTTATGTCACTACAACAAGCTTTTGTTATTGTTCTGACAAAATTAAAGAGAGCAAACTTACAAATATGGTTGCTCATTTCAAGGAAAGAAACAATTTCACTTCATAAAAATGGTAGCTGCTGGTCTTTTGCTGCCTCAGTTAATTATTTTGATAATATTGCACAAAATAAATAAAACACTGGATCAACAAAGCCTCACTATAACCCAAGAAGCAAAATTAACTGAAGCAAAGTCAACTCATAAATTCCAATTTACCCCCATAGTGAAATTTCTTTTTGTTTTTGCTGGCATTGTGGCTGTACGGGAAACAACTTAATGGTTCATTTCATGGTAAAATAAAGTCTTTCAGTCAAAATTGGTCTCTTCTTTTCTTCTTTTCTGAATAAAAAAAACAAGAAATTTGAGTAGAACAGTCTGAAGCTATTGATGTGTCACTCAAATACCTAAAAATGTTGAAAACAGCTCGAAATTTGGTATACTTAGCATATAGCATAGTCATGAGGGGCATATGCAGGATTTTAGTTGCACATCACTATTTACAACCTGAACCCTCCTCTATCAAAGTTCTCTAGAAGTAAATTAAAACCTTTCTGGCCTTTCCAAAAATCTCTGAAAGTGATGTAAAATGATCTAACGGATCCTTTTTGTGTTAACTGCTCTCCAGGCCTCTTCCTCTCATCAGGATAATGCACACATCCCTCGTGCTGATCTCTTCAGCCACCATGAGCAACATGACGGTGCTTGACACTGCAGACCCCTACGATCTGGACATGACCTCCTCGGAGGCTGTCTACCCAATCAGCTTCCAGGTATGACCGAATAGACACACCCTGCCCAAGTGGCGCTTTTTATCACATTAATGTAAAGAGACACGTGGTATTTTCTTGCAAGTATTGGTCAATGCACAGATTTTCTCTAAAGAATCAACTGTCAACTGTTTGGATTTTGCATTTCTGAATTCGCTATCAACACTTGTTATTCAAAGAAACCCCAACCTGAATCCACCATGAGCACACTCATGGCAAATACAACATTTGGAAGAAACCTTGTGCTGGATCACATTCATGATGAAACACCATCTGCCATCACTGGACAGGCCACAATAGTGCTAATCACTAAATATCGCCATGTTCTGTGTCTGTGTTGGCAGGTTTCTCTGACCGGCTTCTTGCTTTTGGAGATAATTTTGGGCCTAAGCTCCAACCTCACTGTGCTCGTCCTCTACTGCATGAAGCAAAACCTCATCAGCTCCGTCTCCAACATCATCACCATGAACCTACATGTGGTGGATGTGCTGGTGAGTTCTCTTCTAAGCTTTTTCTTACTCTTATCCCATCATCCGTATCAGCAAATCCACTATTATACTTGAGTCTGCTAACACTGGAAATCCAGGATGAAACAAAATGTTCCTTTTTGTCTCAAAAATAAGGCTAAAGCATCCATCTCTGTACCAGACATCAGACACAAAGGATAATGAAGCAGAAACAGGCGCTGCCCCTAAACCTTGATGATTTGAATTATCAGTCGAATCAAATTTCATCAGTCGAATGACTCACTGCTCTCAGACGCTCTCTGCTCCATTTCTACAATGGTCCAGTCCATTAATTCAAATCAAACAAAGGTACAACCTCTGCTTCAGAAGTCTCCCATTTTTATCACAATTTTGGTTTTTAGTTTTTGTAGCCGTAGCTATCAGTTCTTTGACCTACAATTACCTTACACTGGCTGCAAGGCATGACTGTAGAATTGAGTACCATCACTACATCTCTATTTGGCAATATTTCAGACGATAAATTTAAGGCATTTTCATCTAATTTCACTTTTATACATTTGTCTTTTGTTGTTTAAGCCTTTATTCAATGCAGCAGAAGCATTTTAGAATCCTGGACTCAGACACTTGAAACCACAGCTGACCCTGTTTGAAGTATAAAGCAGGGACAATTTCCTACTTGTTTGAACAGAAACTTAAGTTCTGATTATCCAACTAGTTCAAAGGTAAGAAAAGACCCAGAGAACAGTCAAACTGAGCATAATTTGAACATAGTTGAACAAAGGATCACAGAATCAGGAGCTCAGTCACGTAAAACTGGATTGTTGAGTGCAGCTAACATTATCAGAGTTAGCACCACTACCCTTTGGTCCTCATTGTAGGTTATCATCAACATGTCTGTGCTTGTTTCATACTGCCTGGCACAAGCTAATCAGAAGCAGCCTACCTCAAAGTAGTGACAAACTACCTCATCTGTGCTTGTCTACATCAGGGTTGTAGAGAATTATAGCATTGTGGCAGTCACCATTAACCATGGCTAGAGCTTTGGTTTAAGGCATTTGCTTACCTCAACAACACCTACATTTCAGACCCTAGAAAAATACAAACATAAGTAACATGTCTAATTGAAAAGTAATTCTGGTGCTAATTAGCAGGGAGGATGATGTTTTATGATTTAGTTGACTTAATGTATATCCCTTGAAGACAGAGGAGAAGTTGTGTTATAAGACTTAATGAAACATTTATATAGATGATCAAAGTTGTTGCGAATTGGCTCCTATCAGTCCTTGATTTCTTCTCACCCCATCACTTGATCCATATTCAAAGAAGGAAACCAATAACTGCAGTTGTCTTTGAAATATTAACCTAAAGGACCACCATATTTGCTGTGTGTATAGCTATTGGGTCCTCAAATTAGTCCTTCCACTGCCCTATTTTTATTTGAGCCATTCCAGTTAAAAGCACTAACTGTTTTCAGTTATCAGTCCCGATTCTCTGATGGAACAAGTGTATGTTTAAAGTGTTCTTGTTTATCCTGGGATACCATCTGATTCTGGATGATTTCAGTTTCAAACCACAATTAATTGTGAAGGAGCAGGGCAGCCAAATTTTGAAAGGCCTGTGAGGAGTACTGCGATTTTTGCTATCTTCATGGACAAATGTTAAGACTGGATCCTTAAAGCTTTGTCAGAATGTGACCAAACTCCTCATCTCTTTTCCAGGTGTGTGTTTGCTGCATCCCAATGACAGCTGTCGTGGTTCTACTTCCCCTGGAGGCAGAGACAGCCATGATCTGCTGTTTCCATGAAGCCTGCGTCTCCTTTGCAAGCGTAGCTACTGCTGCCACTGTCCTGGCAATCACTGTGGACCGCTATGACATCTCAGTACGACCAGCAAACCGTGTATTAACAATGGGACGAGCAGTGGCTTTACTGGGATCCATCTGGGCTCTGTCTGTTTTCAGTTTCCTGGTTCCCTTCATGGAAGTGGGCTTCCTTCTCAGCCCTGATTCAGACCTTGTGAACCAGACTATGGTGGTTGCAGTAGCTCATACAAATGAGTACTACACTGAGCTGGGTTTGTACTATCACCTGTTAGCACAGATCCCCATATTCTTTTTCACAGCGGTAGTGATGCTGGTGACATACTACAAGATCCTTCAGGCGCTTAATATCCGAATTGGAACGCGCTTTCAGCACAACTTGCCCAAAAAGAAGCAAAAGAGCAAAAACACTATCTCTTTGAGCACTGCAACACAAGCAGAGTCGACGGACGTCTCACAGAGCAGCACAGGGGTCCGGGCAGGTGGGAGTGCACCTTTAGGCATGCGGGCGTCGGTGTCGGTGATTATCGCACTAAGACGAGCAGTAAAGCGTCACCGCGAGAGACGGGAGAGGCAAAAGCGAGTCTTCAGGATGTCCCTCCTCATCATCTCCACCTTCCTGCTTTGCTGGACTCCAATTACTGTTCTGAACACCATCATCCTCAGCACTGGGCCCAGTGATTTAACTGTCCGCCTCCGCCTGGGCTTCCTGGTGATGGCCTATGGAACCACTATTTTTCACCCACTCCTCTACGCCTTCACTCGGCAGAAGTTCCAGAAGGTCTTGAAAAGTAAAATGAAGAAGAGGGTGGTTTCTGTAGTAGAGGCTGACCCCACGCCGAACAATGTGGTCATCCATAACTCATGGATCGACCCCAGGAGGAACAAAAAAGTCACCTTTGAGGACACAGAAGCCAGACAAAAGTGTCTGTGCTCACAGGATGCTGAGTAATTGGATTAACTTGTGTGTAAATACATCAAATATGTATAAAAAACAGTATAACTCTTCTTTAAGAGGAATTTACGCAAGAAGAGGGCAAGACAGTGTTTGAAATACACAGAGGACTTTTGATAAAACACAGGAACATAATCAGAGTCTAAACAAGCTACACACCTTTAAGGACTTGAGTTCATGGATCCTGGGCAGCTCATTGAATGACTACTAAAAAGAAGACTTTAAAACCAAGGATGAAATCATGGAGGAATATGATGAAAAGCAAAAAACTTCAAACATAACATGATAAAAAGGGAAACTATCTGCAGCTGACTTTCATATTTGCAGCTTTCTTTTTCTAAGGGCAAGAAATGTCTCAAACCAAGAAGGTTATTTATTACTAACTATTGTGTGATGTTGTAGAGTGCTATCATGAACAATTAAGTTGTACTGAATTATTTAAGGGGCAGCACTGTTGTTCTGTAGTTAAGATGAAACAAAAGTCTCTGTACAGTGAAGGACACCTTGATATTGTTTGTCACATTTGTAATAAACAACCAAAAGCACAAAATTTGCAGCAGTAGGCTTTGCCGTTTGGAACCGATTACAAGGACAAAAGGCTTCAGACAAATGTGGGTGAAATATTTGCATATGGAGGTCTGTTTCTCCTTCACTCTCCTTAAAAAGACCCTCTCTGTCTGTTCTGCCATACTGGGAGGAATGAGAAGCAGCTGTGTTCAGACTGAGGTCACTCTGTGTTTAGACAACTTCTTTTAAAAAATTATGTTGTCATAAAAGTATGGAAGGGTAAACATGCAGATCACAATAATTTCAGACTTTTTTTCTACCAATATCTTTTTACATATTCAAAATTGGGCTGAATAGTAAACATGAAATATACATACATCAAAACACTGCCTCAATTCATTCAAAGAAATGGACGAGAAAAGAAATAATAATAATGTGACCCAACGTATGAGAACGTTTGGCCTATCAGGTGAGATGCAACTGGCTGACAGCTGCCTCAGGATCAACTGGTGACATTTTGGTAGCAACTTTTAGGTCACACAGCATGATAAGAGGGAAGAAAAAAGGAGCAGGGAAGGTGTGGTTGATGAAAACCTTTCGGTGATGATGGCAGCCCACTGAGCGGTGAGATCATTAAAGAGAGGGTATTCTGTTTGCCCATATTTAACCCTAACCCTAACCCATATTTAAAACACAGACTAAAATAATAATGCTGGATGTTCATATGAACTGTTTGCAGATTTTCAAACCCGTACATATTCATATGTTTAAGTTACTCTTCAATCTGTCTGTAAACTGTTCAGAAAGGTCCGTACTAAAATTTGCTAAAATGATGGGGTCATCGTATGAAGATCTAGTTTGTGTTATGTTTGATGGGCGGGTCTCAAACACCAAGGTCTGCCCATAGCTTTGCCTCCAAGAGGACTCTGGAGGCTGGCCAATCAATGGGAAGGGGGTTTGTGGAGGGAGGAGCCTTAAAGTGACAACAGCTAAAACGAACATTTCAGATGGAGGCTGAAATAAGGATTTTCTAAAACACCATTTTGAAGAAAAATAGGCATTTCGGGGTGCTTAAAGCATGTAAAGGGCTACTTTTGGGGTACATGAGCAACAATATAAAGTATAGAAAAATCAAAATACCCTCTCTTTAATGAGGGATAAAAACACCAGTGTATTATTCTGAAAGTTTCTAAAAAAAAAAAAACAGCAAGAGGTGCAACTTCATCATCCCATCATCCCATCATCCCATACTGTGGCCCTTGTGGGAGAAGAAGGCTAGTTTCTTAATGCTGATTTAGTCAGCTTTCTCCAGGCTAGTATCAAGTTTCCAGCTCCCAAACTACTTGTGGATAAAGGTCTTGGGGAAAGTGGTGTGTGATCAAGCCTTTATCCATGCACTGCAGAACACATGGCTATTTTTGCAAATGCTTGCTGAACACGAGCTTGTCATCCACACTTAGTACTCACCTCATTAACTTGCTTTAAACAGCACATGAAAAAAACACAGGAAAGACTCGCTCCTAAACCAGCTTGCCTGAATCTGTCACGTTGATACTTTATCCAAAAGCACATCTTCCTGAAGGCCTGAGTGAAAAATAAATGGACCTCAAAAAAGAGCATGAAAAACAAGATTCTGTCGACTACTGAGTTAGGGGCGCAACGATTAGTGACAAAGAATGATGACAAAATTAGTTGCAGACTAATTTAATTTCAACTAGTACTTGGTTACATCATCACACATGTTTTTCATGCTCTGAGCAAACATGAGATTTTTGTTGTTGTTGTTGTTGTTTTTGGAGCTGAGGAGTGAGCCATCCCTCACACTTATTATCTCGGCTGGGGGTTGGTCATGCAAAACAGCAAACAGGAAGTAACAAAACATTTTAAAAAATGGTAGCTGTCAATGCAACATTTGAAAGCAGGGCCTTGCTGATGAAGGAGGCAGATCCCATTCAAGTTGTGTAAGCAAATATTAAAATAGCATGACAGACCAGACGTACATTCAATAAGTGGGCTTAATTTTTGCAGTTATGTCACACAGGGGCTGCACTGTATACCAACAACCTCAAGAAAAAAAAAGCAGTAACGCTCCTGAAGTTAAGCCCCTCTTCAGATAACCTCCTTTTAACCCCACTTAAGTGATCCCAGAGCCTCGGAATAAAAAACACACACAAAAAGCCAGAACCCACTTGATAAATTGCTGGAATTGCTGGACAACAAGAGCCTGGTACAAAAGACATGAGACCGACACTGTATCACCTTTAAGAGCCTGTTGTGCTGGAGAACACTGAGGACACTGAGCCCATTCAAAAGCTATCTGCAGCCGGTGGAATTTGTTCCAAACCTGTATGTGTTGATGTGTGTATGTAGAGTGTGTATGTGTGGTATCAGAAGTGGTCGCTCACTAACAGGCGCAGGATTCTAAAAACACTTGTCCTTGTGAACCCGCTCTGTCACGCTCTATGCCTTTGATAACTAAGGGCCGTATGAGAGATAGATAACTGGTGGCAGCGGCACGCAATGCATCAATATCACTTTTCCTCTGCTGACACCAGAAGGTCACACAGTCTCCTGAACCTCTCCAGCAATAATTCTGACCATGTGAGTTAAAGTCCATGATGGAGTGCTGAAAGAAAAGGGAACCTTGGGTTGAACTGAGCATCAGAGCTGTGACCTCGATGTAAACCTGCTATGGTAAAAGGCTTAAGCTAGCCCTCATTTGACATGATGGGCTTAAACCACTTCAATGTCGTAAAAGTACATCTACTCAATGCTTTTCTTTTTTTTGTTTCTTTTCCAAACCTGGAATATGTTTTTGTTCCAAGTTTCAATGACTTCTCAAAGTTTTTTTTATGACTTTACAACCTTTGTTTTTAGAAACGTTTACAGTTGCTGTATGACTCCTTACAAAGCCAACAGATTACAGTCATTTTAACTCAGAAAACAGGAGTTGCTGCTCAACCCCAGCTTGGATCAGTTGGATCAAATTACTAAAGAACAAGATCTTGATGATGTTAGTGGTATTTGAGTTCTTAAGCATTTCAGTGTGGGGAGAGATTTGTCTCAAAATGATTTGCACGTGTTTTTCAGATCCACAAATACATCCATGTTTTACACGTTTTTTTTTTTTATTTTGCACAAATTGCCGAAACATGTTATAGCTACGTTTGGTTGCTTTCACCAGACTTGTGAGTCACCTTCATTAAATCGTCATTTTCAGGGATGTTGTATGAATTTTTATTAAGCTTTAATGTCTATGTTAATAAACTCCTGATAGCTCCCAATTATCTTTGTTTACACTCTCGACGGAGACAGCAACACTGCCGCCATGCGGTTGGAGAGTCGAGGCTGTCCACACGTGAATATCTTGTGCTCAACTTGTGTGTGTGAATCTCTTTAAAACTGCACGAAGTTGTCTCAAAAATAAATGCATGTGCTGGTTGAATTGAAGAGTTACAAATGATAAGTCATGATAAATACACACACAAAATAAAAAAAAACATGTGTAATGTGGATTTATTTGTGGATCTTAAAAATACACGTGTAAATCATTTTGAGACAAATCTCTCCCCATATTTCAGAGGGTTCCTGAAAACAACAATGTAAAAAAATATACAAAGGAGGAAAACCTGAAGTGAAGAAGCTGCAGAGCTCTGTCAGACTTCAATGTTGAACTTGAGATCAGGGGATTTAGTTGTAAACGCACAAAAGAATAAATGGACCTAAAAGCATGTTAGAGTCATACACACCAGCTCTGCTTCTCAAAAATATTCCTAAATTGGCAAAGTGCTGTAATGATCTTTTTGTGTGTTTATGTTCCAGTCCTGTTGAGGTTCTGGATAGTGTTTAACCTGTCGAGCATCCCCCCGAGCAGGATGCTGTGAACCCTGCAGCTGACACCGCTCTGATTTAAAGGTCAACCGCCCTTTCAATCGTCCTAGCCGAAGCCGCTGTAAGATATCTTCTTCCTGTGATCGCACAAACCGAAACACATCAACACAGCAGACTCCAGTGTCGTCTGCCAATTCTCCAGGTACATTTAGTGTAGCTTAAACATTTAGCCATGTGTCTGATTCTAGTACAAATAATCATAAAGTGATAGGACAGCAGTGATTTCCAACACCAGCCTGGGGAATAAGGGAGAGTTTGCTGCTGCAGCAGTCACAACACTGTAAAAAGAGACGCACTAGTACACATGCATGCTCTTACCCAGTTCGTTGAGGCTCTGAGCAGCCTTGGTGATCTCCCTGCTGCCCCCCTGTAGCTGCCCCTGAAGCCTCTTGCTGAGGTACAAAATCCGGATGATTCTCCGCAGCAGGTCACAGGCCACCTGTGAGGAACATGAATCATAAACACTGTGAGTAGGTGTGTTTCAGTGCTTAAGCATGCTAAGGTGAGACACTGAAGCCTCCTCTGTGGTGATGCAACAGAGAACAGCTTTACCAACAGATGTTGTGTGAAAATGAAGAATTGATTGTTTACAGGTTAAACTCAAACACAAATGTTGTTTAAATCTGTGTAGAAATGTCTCATCCTCCAAATACTGGCATTAAGTATTTACTGAGTGCTTCACAGAGAGCTACAAACATGCACTTTGTGTCTATTTGTTTAAAGAGAGGTTCCAAAACATCCTCATAAAAAGGAGAAGGGTAAAGAGGACATTTATTGTGAAAGCAGCGTGATTAGCATTTTAGATTTTCCAGTGAGAGGTCCAGCACACTTTCAGCAACACACGAACAGGTGACCATCAGCGGTTTTTTAGCTCCCTGTTTGGAGTCCAGAGCTGAGTGTGTGTAGTGTTTCATGCTCCAGACTGTCAGCTTTTAGAGTGAAGTGAGGTCTTACAGTGTGAGGCATGTGGGAAGAGAATTTTTACCACAACCAAAATAAGAAAAACTTACACTATGATTTCATCATCACATAAAACTTAAAAAGAGGGCTGCAAGAAGTACTGCAGCGTCTGTTTTGGTTTTAATGGCTGTGAGGAGTTGAAAAGTGATGATGAAACAGTCTCAGTCTCATAATCATGCCTCCTGAAAAGCACAGGACCTGTTGCAGATGCAAAAAGTTTTGATCTTGTTGCCATCCACTATCCCTTAATCTGCAACACCTTCTTTAATGTGACACAGCTGTGAAGGAACAAGTCCTCTGCAGGTTCAGAGCATTTCATCTGATTTGTTGATAAAAATTTAATGACTGGACCAATTTGTTATGCTTCTTTCTGTATCCTCCTGCTTTTTGTCTCTGCTAATGGGCACCTCATGTCCAACATGTTAGCTCATGTGTAGGACTGCCTGGTTAGTTCAATGTCTCTGTGCGTAAGGCATCAAACATACTGCTGATCATCTGTGATCGGCACAGAATCTGATCAGTTTAAAAGGGCCAGTTGGTCACTTTTCCCTGCCAAACAGGCTGAAAATCAGCTGGTTTCTGTCACACGCCGGTCAATCTGTGCACCTCTAGTTATAAGAAAGCAGGAGGAGGTTTTATATCTTTTCCTGAATACAAAACACATGAACAGTTAAGGACTAAAAGAAAGATAACACACACTGCTGTTTCCTCAAAGAGCATGATAATCCAAATAAAATTGAGGTTTGTCGCAGTTACTTTGAAAAAGTATTTCAGAAAAGCATTATGTTTGGTGAAGTGCTGGTGTTTGTTTGTGAAATCGTGATATCCCCACTGGCACGTGCGTGCGTATTACATTCCCGACCAAATGGAGCGCAAGAGGCAGAAAATAACAATGACCGCAGGCTGATAAGTTGTGTTTTGGCCGCTGACCCTGCTAAGTCTACTCTAGTAAATTCAGATTATCTCTAAAGAAACACTTGAGTTCAAAATGTCTTCTTGGTTTTTGTTCTCACAGCCTCGCTGAAAAACAGCTCAATGTGCAGGTGTGCCATGTCCCAGCATTGATTTGTGATTCGGCGTTGTCACGTGACCGCAGATTTATTTTATTAACGCAAAGGAAATACTTTTTTTGTTTCTGATGAGACCTTTTTCAGCCACACTTTCTGCTTTTGTCACTCGTTTTTTTACTGCTTTGTTGATAAATAATTTCTTAGATTTATGTTGGCTAACTTGACCATCTGTGAAGGCTCCATTAATGCTGGAAGGTACATACAGGTTTTAGAGCAACATGTGCTGCCATCCAAGCCACGTCTTTTTCAGGGACGTCCCTGCTTATTTCAGCAAGACAATGCCAAGACACATTCTGCACGTGTTACAACAGCGTGGCTTTGTAGTACAAGAGTGCAGGTACTAGACTGGCCTGCCTGCAGTCCAGACCTGTCTCCCATTGAAAATGTATTGTGTAGACCCCGGGCTGTTGAGCAACTGAAGTTGTACATCAATCAAAAATGGTAAAGAATTCCACCTCCAAAGCTTCAAAAATTAGTCACATATTGACTGTTGTTAAAAGGAAAGGTGATGGAGAGTGGGAAACATGAGCCATGAATGAATTTTATCAGTTTAAACAATAAATATCTTGCCTTTGTAGTGTATTCAGTTGAATATAGGTTAAACAGGATTTGCAAATTGTTGTATTCTGTTTTTATTTGGCATTTTAAAGTGTCCCAACTTCATTGGAATTGGGATTGTATGACTTTATTCTCGTAAATTTACTTTAAAAAACAAAAACATGGCCTTAATCCTCCATTGAAATTCCTTGAGCTTAAACTGAGATCATTTGTACTTTCAAGCATGTAAATAAATCTGAACAAACTCTAGAAAAGGCTGAGCCAACAGACAGGAAATACTGTGCTATAGGTTGCACCACTGGGCTCCTCCCGCTTGTTTAACTACAGTATGTAGAAGTGTGCAGAGAGGAAATAGCTTGTTTAGGTAATTTTTCACTCTTAGGAAGAAACAGTTCAGCACGGAGGGAGAGAAACACAAAATCTAATGATAGTAACAGAATGATCCAGAGATAAACAGGCGGGCTGACGGGCACAAACACGACAGCACTGTGTGCAGACTGAATGGCTGACAGAGAAGTTGAGCAGTGTTATGTCAGGATAGCAGTAGTACAGCAGGATTTATGTCTGTGTGATTCTATTTGCATAAATATATTATTTTGATCCCCTGTGACAGCCATAGTCTTAGGTAGATTACAGTAAATCATCATAAAAAAGCAGGCAACAGTGGCATAGTTTGATTCAAGGATAATAAATTTCAGAGATATTTCAGAAACAAGCGAGTCCATTCAAGTTGGAAGCAGACAACATGAATGGTGAGGGGAAACAGAAGCCTTGGATTCCACTGAGAGACTGATCAGCTGCTTCTTCAGTCGCATCCAACTCATACTGAAGACTGAAGCCAGAAACAAGGCTCAGAGTGACACTCACACACATCCAAACACACACAAACACACTCTGAGCGACACAGAGGCATTAGGCCCAGAGAGCAGCCTTAGAATCATAGTGACCTTTTTACAGCCGCTGTTTCATCAATATTTAATCATGATTCCCCTCGGCCACACAAACACAAGAGCTGCTGCTTCGTTCGTACTGCGCTGCACACACAACAGCTCAGGGCTCTCCACAGAACTAATCTGTAGCCTACATGCAGGCAGACAAACGCTGTTCCGCTCTCAGACTCGCCGTCAATTCTCTGTGGTTTTTGGAAAGCTTTGGAATCAAATGTCGAACAGTACTCTTCAGTTAAACAGTCACGCAAATTTCTTTTCCTGCTGCCTGAGCACAAAAACCATCATGAGGCGCGTGTGGAGACTTGCCTGCAGTCTGGCCAGCTGAGTGATCCGCGCCACAATCTTGTTATACGGGTCGACAATCTTGGTCCTTATCCTGAAAAGACATTTGAGGTTTAATATTAAACATTTAAAAACATCATACATAAGCGTGGGGGCTGCACAGTGGAGAGGTGGGTAGTGTGCAATAAGCTGGTGTCATGTTAACTGGTCTACATCTGTCGCCTGAAGTTAAAGGAGTGATTGGTTTGTGGTTCTCTGTAATCAGCTGCAATTATAAACAAATAGAAAAAATAGAAACTGCAAAAGTGGCAAAACTGAGACAAAGGATTTGTTGGCAGGTAGAGTAAGAACAAGACACACGAGTAAAGTTATCTACAAACAAATCTAATTAAACAATGGCACACAAAAAAGCTGGACCAGACAGTTTTTTTTCCTCCCATGATAATTTTGTGCTATGTAATTTAAGCAGCATGAGTGGAAAATGTTTATCTTATCTCGTTTAGTGTATATACACATCATTTTCTGTTTCACTTTTTTGCAAGCGAACACTTTTGTATTTGTATATTCTTAATATTATTTTATTAAGCTCTCTGTTTTCTTACTGTTTGCACCAACAAGCCAAAACAAATTCCTTTTAATTTAAAAACTACCAGGTAATAAATCAGATTTTAATACCTTCATGCTTCACGTTTTAGCGCTGCTCTTTGATTAATATAAAACCCTGCAGAATTATGACACCTTGCAGACAATCTTAAAAAAAGTAGGGATGTGTGTTGTGTTGACTTAACAAAATTTTCTGTCATAATTTAGTGTGTGACTGTGCAAACATCTGATCTGCTAAGGTTCTGGAAACGTGTTTACCTGTCCACAGCAGCCTGCAGAGCGCTGATCCTCGTCTGCATCATCTGAAGGACTCCTGAAACAACAACATGATTTGCATTTAGAGCATTTTCACCCTGATTTAAGAGGAAACTTAGACTTCATGTGAGGAGCACTGGCTCTCCCTTGTGGTACAATCTGTAAACTGCAATCAATGACCCGAAGATAAGAAAGCACTGGTCAAGATAAACCGGTGAAATGTATTCAATTATTATCATTTTTTGATTATTTATTTTTTATTCTTATTGTTATTTTTTTATTGTTGGGTTTTTTTTTTTTTTTTTTTTTTTTTTGGGGGGGGGGGGGGGGATTATCTTTGAAAATGGTTTCCTACCAGCAAATAATTATAAATAATCATATTTTTATGATTAAGCTCAAACCACCACAGAAAATAAGATCATGAAGTGCAGTTTAAAGATTCAGTTTCTTTCTGCACCAGATTTCATTTTTCTTAGTCCAGTCTGAAAAATAATCCAATGAGAGTTTTGAGGGTGATTTAAAAACTGAAAAAAAAGAGAAGAAAAGAAAACATCATTCTAAATCTTTAATGTTGTTCTGTTGTACTTTCCTTTAATCATAAAGAAACCATGAGTGAATGAGACTTTCACCTTCAAGGGACTCGATCCCAGTCGCCTGTGAGAGCAGGTCTTCATGCCTGGCCACAACCTAGAAAGAGACACAAATGTAAATTAGGTAAAAACAGCATTAACTGGGATTCTGCTGTATTCTCCCTGTAGTTAAATGAATTGGGATGCTGGTTAGATGGTACAGAATCATTTCAAACATCTGAGCTCAAACAAAAATGAAGTATAAAGGGGTGAGGAAATTTGAATGCTTTACTAGATTAAAGAGGGGGTTTTCTGCTCTCCCAAAATGATGCATGGATATAAAGTGACAATAATGGATGTTCAAACTAAAAATACAAATTTTCAAACTGCTACATTTTTATATGTTGTAGAAATCCCTGAATCATTTAAAGCAGAGGAGACATAAGATCTTCTCATGTTTCTTAAAATCATGTTTCCTCACTCCCTCTTTTCATTCCCTTGCATCACTCTATGCATCACCAATGGGAGGGACCAAGACATGTTGTAAATTTAGAGAACTGAACTGATACAGATTAGAAAATTGCACCTCCATGATTATTCCACAGTTTTTCTGGGTTTGCTCTTCCGAGGGATTTTTGATGATACCCTCAATGCTGGGTTTATAAAATGAACAGAGTATTTAGTTTTATACATAAAAAATCATTTTCTCACATGTGGTTTTACCCCCTCTTTAAAAATGTGCGGATAAAAAAACACATTAACACCCTAAATACTATCTATAATATTATTCATTAAGGTTTAAGTTCACCTTATTGAAAACTATTTTTTCCTTTTTTGGTAACCAAATAAACGGGAAGTTTTGAGAATAGAAGAATTTAAAAAATAAATTTTAAAAAAAGAAAAAAGTTTGTACCTGGCTGTGCAGCTCCTTGTCCAGCTGACTGATGCCCTGTGCAAGCTTGGCAAGCTGCTCTGCGATGACAGCATGGTGGATGGCCTGAGCTGTGTACGTCTTTACATCAAAGTCCTCAGGCAAAAAGTCACTGTAGCACTCTGCATACAAAGAGAAAATAATCTTCATTCAAATTAAACCAGAAGACAGGTCTAAAAGTGAAGCAACTGAATGTTTATTCAATGTTAAAGCACTTTTAGTGGTTGCACACTTCTATTTAGCTTTTTAAGAAATACCACATGATGTTTTCTGTCGTATTTCTCTTCTTAAACATTATTGTGTGTTAGCATTTCACATATTTAATATCTATCAGCAAACCCATTCTCAATCTCATCAAATGTCTGATCGAAGGAAGATAATCATTCTCGACACCTATCGCTCTTCTTCTTTCGCAACTCGTGGTTAAGGTATTGATTCGGAACTATTCGGAAAACAGAAAGTTCATTAAATAAACAGCTCCATGATTTTTGTTTTCTGTAACCCTAAAACTGGCCCTTTAATACACTACTGTTTTAACCCTAACTTCAATACGTAATGCGCATTTTAATATATTTAAAGATGTCAATGCCATGTTGTTTAACAGAGTACTCCTGATCATTTAAAATTAAAAAAAAAAACTAAAAAGTTTCTGTCACCAATTTACACATTAATTCAATAAAATTATCAAAATTAGACTTAAAATGAACTGCATAAAATGCATTTTTCAGTCCTTGCTAAACATTTTAAGTAAACATATTCTAAAAGGGCAAAAACGTCGTTATAAATAAATAACAAATGCACTGGCTGGTTTGCTGTGGAAATGTCATTTGCAGGAGTTAGTTTCGGCAGAAATGAGTGAAATTTACAAAGCAGGTTTTATCATCTTTATGAAATATCGGTGAACACAACCAAATGTGCTTAAGAGTTAGTAATATCGTCGATGAATCAGTTTTTACCATCTTTAAGAAGTGATTTCGTGGAAGCTTCTCTTCCGTCCTCCATGTTGACACTTCCGCAATGTGACGTTTAAACTGAGAGACGGATGTTTGACGTTGCACGAGCCTTAAAGGGCCACGCACAGGTTTCTAGAGCAGTTTTAAAACAAAGTTTGTGCTAAAAATCCGCATCTAGTCTTTAGTCCCTTTGAATTTACATGCTTTTGATCGACACAAGACCAAATAATTAATAAAACCTTAATTGTTATTTGTTATCCTATTTGATAACTGTTATTTGTCCTACTGATTACTGATTTTGCCGGTTTATAAACAATCTATATCTATATTTATATTTATATTTATATCTATATCTATCTATCTATCTATCTATCTATCTATCTATCTATCTATCTCTCGCTCTCTCTCTCTCTCTCTCTCTCTCTCTCTCTCTCTCTCTCTCTATATATATATATATATATATATATATATATATATATATATATATAAACAAACAAGAACCACCATACAAACATCTGGTATATGAAAAGGTTTAATCAATACAAAAAGGTCACAACTGCAAAAAAAAATTAAGAAACAAGCCTAAAAAATGTACATATGCTCCCTTAAGAGAAGCCCCGGTAAAATCTCAATATGTGGTACAGTAGCACCCTCTGCTAAATGGGGGGTTAACATTCCCGGGTAAGATTTAGTCATGACAGGTAAGCGACTCATGTTAGCAAGCATGTTTTATAAAGTAACACATGAATGTCAAGCTCCTGTAGTCAACTATTTTTCTATTTAATATTTTCTGACTAAAGAAATATGAAAGCTAAAAATGCTGAAATATTTGACCACCACAGTATTTTTATTATTACAGATGATTAACGGTTTTTAATCCAGTCTAAAGAACAGAGTAGCTAACAGAAAGACAAGACAGCATTATGGTCACCAAGAATGCAAATATTGTACATGATCATTTACAGTTTAAAAAAAATATTTACAAGGCACTCCACCAGTCTTGTAAGTTTGTTACTGAAAATAAATGGCAACAGGTAAAACAGACAGTCATATTTACTCGGTTAAAGCACTGAATACTTTGCAGTCGATTGAAAGTGGTTACACTCATATCCCAGTTTGTAGATCAGGGATATAAAAAAGATGTCTATTGTACGTTTGGGGTCTTCTTATTTCAACTCTTGTGAAACCAACTTTTTCTTAAACATAAAATTTACATTTGACAGGAATGCAAGCCTATACATGTGATTTATCAGGTCTGTGTAAAACTATGTAAATTTTAATATGCACATTTTTCATGAAGGTACCTTATTATGTACATCTTTATGTATTACGATTACAATCTATGTAATCGTATATTTCTGTTTTGGCTTGTACCTACACTGATGTATTCAAATATTGTGTCCCAAAAAGTTTACTCTGTAAAAGTAGTAACTTTCATTACACTTCGTTCTGGCCAGCAGTTAACTTTTGTGAAAAGGTTTCCCAGAGTGAAAATGTTTGTCGTAAATCATGTTGACTTCAGTTTGAGCTGGAACATTTGGCCAAAACATAGCTTACCAGGTGGATCCCCTATGGACCCAAAGGAGCATAAAGAGATGGTATAGGAGACAATTTTACCTTGCCTCTGCTGTTTGTACAGTTTGAATTGAAGTTTGACTGCGTATACAATTAGAATATGTTAACAATTTTTGGTTGCACTAACCAATATTTCCTTCCTAATAATTAAGAGGAACTCAGATGATACTTTGTGTGGCCAGAGGACGAAGGATCAGGGGGGCAATGTTAATACCACCACCTGTACTACAGGGACTGAAGTATGGGAAGAGTTTCTCACTGAAGTTACAGTCGGTGAAGGAGTAGATGAGAGCTGCTGTATCTGCATCATAAAATGAGACTACACCCCCCTCATAATCCACAAACACTCCAACCGTCTGAGGCTTCGACTTCAGAAAGAGAAGAATGCCAGGACCAGCAAGAGCTTTGTACTCTTTCCCATTCCTTAACCACAGGGTCCAGAAGCCGTTCTTAGGGGACAATCTGATTTTTCCACTTCTGACAACTGATTCAGTGGCTACTCCCAAATCCCAGTCAGTCTTTCTTCCAACCTGAACTTCATAGTAAAATTTTCCAGAGGAGAAACTCTGCTTTCCTAAAACACCATTACAAATGGTAAATCTCCTCGGGTTGTCTTGCACATTCTGTAGTGCATCAACAGACTTGACTTGTTTCCCATCATCAGAGAGAATGAGATAAGGACTTGCAGTTTCAGGATCAAGAGAGACATCCACTGCAAACTGCTGGACCCTCTTCAAATCAACATCAGTACACATCTTACTCATCTCATCACTGAGTTTACCTGCCAGCTGAGCCACAGCTGACCTCACAGTCCCCTCATACGATGAGTGAACTCTGATCTCTGTCCAGTCTTTGGTAGAGGGAGCAGGGCTCAGTGAGGGGAAGTTTTGGAGGAACTGGAGGTGGTCTTCGGTGTGTGAGAGCTGCTTCACCACAGCACTTCTCTTCATCAGCTCAGAGATTTCCTCTTCCAGCTCTTTGATGAAGCCTTCAGCTTGTTTCTCTGTCTTTTTGTGTTTGTCATCAATCAGGTCAAGGAGCTGAGCCAGGCCTTTTTCAACAGACCGAATTAGAGCAGTGAAGACCTGCACACTGGCTGCAATCTCTCCATCTGCATCCTCTTTGCTGAGCTTCACTAACTGTCTGATCTGCTCTATCTTCAGCTGTTTCTTCTGGATCTTCTCCTGAATTTCATCCTCTAATTTGGCTAACTCAACTTTCTTAAGCTCGTATTCTTCCATCACTGGAACAAAAAGATGAGTCTTGTGACTTGACTCAATACAGAACTGACAAACACATCTCTGATCTGTCTTACAGAACATCTCCAGAGGTCTGCCATGGTTCTTACAGATCCTGTCCTCCAGGTTCTCCACAGGATCAATAAGCTCGTGTTTTTTCAGGCCTGGAATTCTGTGATGAGGCTCCAAGTGAGTGTCACAGTACGAGGTCTCACACATCAAGCAGGACTTCAAGGCCTTCAGTTTGGTTTCAGAGCAGACGTCACACAGAACTTCTACAGAAGAAGAACTTCTTTGGACTGAGCAGGTGCTGGCTTTGATAGCAGTCGACATCCTGACCTGGTGAGCCATTTCAGATATGAATGTGTTCACTCGCAGCCCAGGCCGTTTTTCAAAGACATCTTTGCACAAAGGACACTGACACGGGACAGTCACATCCCAGTGTTTTGTGATGCAGCTCTTGCAGAAGTTGTGTCCACATGGGATTGTGACTGGATCAGTGAACACATCCAGACAGATGGAGCACTGAAACTGCTCTTCAGAGAGGAGGCTGTAGACTGAAGACATTTCTGGAAAACAAAACTCAAAATAAATAAACTTCTTAAATAACATGGTTGTCTTGCTGATTCCCAAATTAGTGAGCTTTTACCATTACGATAAATTCAGTTATTTTGAAGCATTAGGTTTCCAAGTTGTTTAAATAAATTAAATCAGCAGAGACTAGCCTAATACTCAATCTGATCTTCATTGTGTAAATCAAGGTAGTGACAAACCACACTATAAGATGCTAGCTGTCATCTGTGCTTGTTTGCATCCAGGTGGTAAAGCATTATATAAGTAGCTAGTTACTATTTACAACGCCGCCTAGTGGAGGATGGCTGTTCTACAGCTCAGCTGCCACAATTAAAAAGTATTCCACAAAGCGGGCACACACTGGATTGTTTTTCTACCACTAACTTTGAATTCTTTGTGTTTCAATATCATCAAATGCTACACTGACTGTAATGCTTGCAGGAACTGAGAATCATCTCATCAAAGGTGAGTGGGAAAACAATGAGGCCCAGAATACTCAGTATATCCTGCACTTAAATTTCAAATCAGCCATATTTTTCACATGCAGTGCTTTGTTTACATTACATGAAGTATTCTAATGCATGTATGAACTTTTTTTTAGTAAATTCTTCTGTGCTTGATTAATAAAATAAAATAAAGCGAGTACAAACAACTCATTACAGTTTTATTGTTTAGAAAGTTAAGTAATAAACTGCAGATGCTTTTATAACATAGCCTATCACGTCTATCTCAAAATAATACTGCTGTCTTGTATATGACCAGAACAAACTGAATTAAAAACAGAAAAACACGTGTTTCTCAGTGTTGAAGTACAAATCATGCATAATACTCACCGCTGTGTCTGGGGGTTGAAGAAGGAGCCAAGCTTTGATTCAATGTAGGGTAAGCAACGTTTCCCTTCAGAAGCCGAGAGTTACTTTCAGTTTCATTTCTCGGTTTTTGGCGGTTAAATTACTGAAGTCTTGATTCTCCGCCCCCTTGAGTTTAAATTCAAATCTGAACGAAAGTTACAAAAAAAAAATCTCTACTAATCGATTAATCGATGAACTTTTCATTGCTTAATATAATGCTCACAATCAGTGAATATATTGTGGATATATTAGAATAACCCAAAAGCAAAATTAATTTTAAAATGTTGTCTTTAAATAGCCCGAAATCATTGTCAGGTGGTTTTTGGAGAGAATATTACCAAACCATTTTTTTAAAAAATAAAATACAATGATAGACATGACCTGTAGTAACATCCTGCAATTCTGTTAGCCATGAGTTTTTTAACAGATACATTTGCGATATAAATGGTATAAAGTGCTAAATCTATCTACACGTTCAAATTTAAGGTAAGAAGAGCATCTTGCATACTTTTTAAAAAGTTTCTTCGTATCTGTCAGCAAGATGCACAGAATAACAATACAATGCAGATCTGAATCATCTAGATCATTGTTAATATGGATACTGATAAACTCACTGATAAAACCCCCCAAATGACGGGTTACCAGGCTATCCTGGTGTTGCTCTTGGGAATTAATCTTTGTTAGGAGGATTGGACCAATCAGAATCAAGGATTTAAGTTAACACAGCCAGATGATAAGACAACTTTAATGACTCATGCGTTAGTGTTTTTTTTTTTTAAATTATTCTCTCCTTTCCTCCTCTACTCTAATAATCCAGTGCTGCAGGAGCCTCATTGGTTAACAGAGCTGTCAGTCACAGCATCTCCTCTTGAAACACTAATTCAAAATAAGCATAATCCAAACAGTCATATTCATAAAACATGTTCACTTGGACCTGAGTTCTCTGTTACATGAATGGAGTACACCCTCTGCTGGACAAAATAGAGCTCCTCAGCAAGTGATGGGATCGTCACTTCACCTCTCATTAGCAACAAATATGGAAAAAGTTTCATTAGTCTTTAAATGATTTCATTTGAATAGAATTATAACCAATAAGAGACAACAAAGGCTTTTTTTCTTTTTCTGATTTATTTCATGTCATGCAAAAAAAGCAACAACTTTTATGAAATCACAATTGAATAACTTTTTTTTTTTTTTTTTTTTTTTAATATGATGTCCATATCTTTAAGGGAAATAATAATAAATACATGTTACTGGTATGTATTTTTTTTCACAAAGTGCTCTCTAAATTGAGACCATTAACAATGTCAGTTAGTAGTTTAAGATTAGGAATAAAATCCACAACCTTAAATGATAGTAAAGAAATATATAAACAAAAAAAAAACATCTTTACTGTAAGCATATCATTTACTAAAATATAGCATAGCAAGCATAAAGCACATAGAGTTTACTTCACTTTTCCTCAAACAAATGAAAATCTGTTGGTAAGATACCAAGGTTGATCTCATGGATGTGTAGTGTTCCTGTCCTCAAATCTGTGTCTCGGGGAATTAAAGGCCCTTACATACCAATTCACAAATAGTCAGATCACAGATTGACTGTGATCTGTTACACCGCTGGAAGTTTTGTAGTAAACCTCTTCAAATTTTCATGTAAACAAACCATGTCATGTGGGAGATAAATTAGTGATTCATTTTATGTCTTTGGTTTACTGGAGTGATGATCAAAGGGGCAGAGTTTTTACCACCATCATTTATACCAGGACCAAAGATGGGGAGGAGATTGTCAGTGAAGTTACAGCCGGTGAAGGAGTGGATGAGAGCTGCTGTATCTGCGTCATAGAAGGAGATCAAACCTTCCTCATAATCCACAAATACCCCCACCTTCTGAGGCTTTGTCTTCAGCGAGAGGACACCTGATCCAGTGAGAGATGTGTACTCATTTCCATTCCTCAATGCTAAAATCCAAGGGCCTGTCTGTCGGTTTGGTCTGATGTGGTCCTTCCTGTTAACTGATCCTGGAGCTACTCCTAATTCCCATCGGGGTTTATCTTTCACCTGAACCTCAAAATAAAACTTCCCTGCTGAAAAACTTTCCTTTCCAAAGACACAAAGATTCTGAGAAAACCTCTCTGGGTTGTCAGGAAGATCCTGTTTATTACAGGTAAAGACCTTTTTCTTGTCATTAGACACACTTAAAGATGGATTTGCTGTTTCAGGATCAAGAGAGACATCCACTGCAAACTGCTGGACCCTCTTCAGTTCAGACTCAAGGTGCTTCTTTACCTCTTCACTGACAGTCTCCTCTATCTGAGCCACAGCTGACCTCACAGTCCCCTCATATGATGAATGAACTCTGACCTCTGTCCAGTCTTTGGTGGGTGGAGCAGGGCTCAGTGAGGGGAAGTTTTGGAGGAACTGGAGGTGGTCTTCAGTGTGTAAAAGCTGCTCCACCTCAGCACTTCTCTTCATCAGCTCAGAGATTTCCTCTTCAAGCTCTTTGATGAAGCCCTCAGCCTGTTTCTCTGTCTTTTTGTGTTTCTCTTCAATCAGGTCAAAGAGCTGAGCCAAGCCTTCCTCCACAGACCGGATCAGAGCAGTGAAGACCTGCTCACTGGTTGATTTCTCCTGGTCTGCATCGTCCCTGCTGAGCTTCACTAAATGCTTCATCTCCTGGATCTTCAAGCGTCTCATCTCGATCATTTTCTGAATATCAGCGACTGTCTCTCTCAGCTCAGCCGCCCTCCCTTCGTGTTGTTCTATCAAGGGAACAAAGCAGTGCAGCTTGTGGTCTAACTCAGTGCAGCTGATACAAACACATCTCTGATCTGTCTTACAGAACATCTCCAGAGGTCTGTCGTGGTTCTTACAGATTCTGTCCTCCAGTTTCTCAACAGGATTGATTAGCTCGTGTTTTGTCAGTCCTGTTATTTTCTGATGAAACTCCAGGTGAGTGTCACAGTAGGAGGCCAGACATGTCAGGCAGGACTTCAGGGCCTTCTGTTTGGGCTCAGAGCAGACGTCACATAGAACTTCTCCTGAAGAAGGACTCTTTTGGAATGAGCTGGATTTCTTTACCGCTGTCTGTCTGACCTGTTGAGCCATACCAGATATGAACGTGTTTACGTGAAGCTCAGGTCTTGTCTGAAAAATCCTCTTGCACAAAGGACACTCACACTGCTCATGAACATCCCAGTGTTTTGTGATGCAGCTCTTGCAGAAGTTGTGTCCACATGGGATGGTGACTGGATCAGTGAACACATCCAGACAGATGGAGCACTGAAACTGCTCCTCAGAGAACAAAGAAGACATCTCTGTAAAAAGAGAGAGATGAAAAGAGAAAATAAAATATGATCTGAAGTGTGTTTCGCCTGTTTTAGGCTCCAAAACAAAAACATCTTCTGGGGCCAAAGTCAAAGCACCATGAAAGTTTTGCATTTTGTCTTTAAATTAAAAGTTCTGCTTTTTAAGTTTTGATTTTTGACCATTTACAAGGTTTACACCAGGATGACGTCATCCATCCCACCTTATTTTTTAATATCTTGTTCAGTATATTACAAAGTTAAAAAAAAAGATTAAAAAAAAGTTGCAGAAAACCTCCAGAACTGCAGCTGTGCATACATGTGTGATTTAATAAATGCCTTTGTTGACAATTTAGATCAGGGGTGCACACACTTTTTTGGCCTGAGAGCTACTTATGACATGACCGAGTCAAAATGATCTACCACCTACTAAAAATGCAAAACACATTATTTATAAATATATTGAGAATTATTTTCATATGTACAGTATATGCTGGTGTACCTTGCATTACTGCATCAACCTATATTGCAGAATACAACTCTGTACATTTTTTTCGTCATTACCTTACTCTGATGACTTGCACTGAATGGAATCAGCCAGGGATGCATAGTCCGGACAGTAGCTGCTGATAGCCAGCCTCAAGCAGACTTCCAGATGCTCATCAGTCATGGTGGAACGGTACTTGGACTTAATGATCTTCATGTGGGAAAAAGCTGACTCACATAAGTAAGTGGAGCCGAATAATGCAGTCAAGAAGGTAGCACATTTCCTGATGTTGGGGTACTTGTCTTCTGTGAGTAAGTTCCAGAATTGTCCATGAGCTCTGGCCTTCAGCTGAATGTCGGCTTGAAGTGTCAGAATCTCATCCTCCACTCCAGAAGAGTTCAGGTGAAACAGTGTTGCAACTTTTGATGCCAGCGAAACAACCTCAGCATGTTCCTGGAAAGGGTAGCACATGAATGTAGCGACTGGCTCTAGTAAAGCAAAGTCTTGAAAGCGTCTGTCAAACTCTGACAGACAATTATCAATTTGCTTTATGTAGCGTGCACTGTCAAGCTGCGCACATGACTGCTCTTGTGTCTCCAGCTCTGCCGCGAGGTTCTGGAAGTTTGCCAAATCATGGCGGTGGAGCTTTGAGGAGAGATGTTGCATTTTTCGTTTAAAAGCATTAACTGAGCTGATCATATTGATCACAGTTTTGTCTTTTCCTTGCAGCTCTAGATTAAGGTCATTCAACATGTTGGTCAGATCAGTTAAAAATGCCAAGTCCAGCAGCCACTGATGGTCATTTAGTTGGTTATAATCTGCATGTTTACCTTCACGGAAAAAGTCCTTAATCTCCGGCAAGAGCTCTCGGAATCTTTGCAGGAATTTCCCTCGACTTAGCCATCTCACGTCGGTGTGCAACAACAACTCAGAGTGGTCGCACTCAGCCTTCTCCAGGTGTGCACGGAACAGCCGTCTTTGAAGAGATCTGGCCCGAATAGAACAGGCGATCTTTGTTGCCACATCCATTATCTCTTTCATGTTGAGCATTTTTGCACATAATGCTTGTTGGTGTATAATACAATGGTAATTAAGGAAGTCCGGAAAATCATCGTCCTCCCTGCACTTGGCGATAAATCCATTCGATCGGCCAACCATGGCGGGTGCGCCATCCGTGGTGATGGACACCAATTTGCAGACTGGGAGCTCGGTTTTCTCAATAAAGCTTTTGAAAGACTGAAATATGTCCTCACCTCGCGTGTGTTCTTTCATGGGCAGCACTGTTAACAGCTCCTCTTTTGCAGTCATGTCAGTAAACACCATCCGAATAAAAATGCACAATTGTGCAGTGTCACTCACGTCTGTAGACTCGTCCAACTGCAGCGAGAAACACTCACAATCTGCGATGTCCTTCCAAAGTTGCCGGGTCAAATCCTCAGCCATGTCTTCACTGCGCCGTGTTACTGTACTTCTTGATAGCTGGAGAGCTTTGATCGAAGCTAGTATTTCTGGTTTGTTTTTAAAGTCTCGGAACAACGAGTCGGCTGCTTCAACAAATGCTTCTTTTACCATCTCTCCATCTAAGAAGGATTTCTTGTTTTTAACGATGAAGTGACTCACCCGGAACGATGCTTCAGTGGCTGCCCTTGCCTTTGAAGTCAGCTGTAAGAAACATGACTGCTGTCCGGACAGCTGGGATTTTAGTTCCTTCACCTTTCTCCTTCTCAGCTCGCTTTTCGGAGGGAAATCGGTGTCGTAGTTTTTATGCATAGTCCGAAAATGGCGCTCCACATTTCCCTTCTTCGGTAAAGCAATTGTAGACTGACAGATGAGGCAAACGCACTTCGAAAATGACATTGTGAAAAAGAAGTCCTCCTCCCACTCCGTATGGTAGTGGTAGGTCTTTGGCTTTTTACTTGGTCCAGCTTTTCCACTCATTTTTATCCCCTTTCTTACTCGCTACTTTGCTAGTTTTACAGTACTTAGCGCAATTGTTTACGCATGCGCAGTGACGCGTGTGTCAGATAAAGGCCAGGTCAGGTGGCATTGTGAGGACAGATGATCGGCTGGCGCCAACTTTTTTTTTTCAATGCCATGCGATCTACCCACAATGCCGTTGCGATCGACCAGTGGATCGCGATCGACGTAATGGACACCCCTGATTTAGATGATCCCCTTTTTCAATGATTTTTGACACTAGCATTTTTTTTGATCTGCGTGTATTTCTGAATCAGCTGCACGTTTAAGTACCAATGATCGTTTGGTCCTGCAATATATGTTCCATGTTCTTTCATCTATTTAATATGTTGCCAAAAGTGTTCAAACTCTCCCAGACGATCATTTAACTTTGGTTACTTAAACTACACAGATCATAAAGTTGGTATTTTGGGGCTTGTCGTGATCGTCAAGAAAATAACTTGGAAACGATCGAAAACTATAAAAGTTAAATGGATTTGATGGCTACAGCTCTACCTGTCGTTTCTGCTTGTTTTAGTATATTAAATATTAAACATATTGAACTCACCGGAATCTGTCAGAGCTGGATATGTAGGCTACACGCGTTTCCGATCTTCAGTTGAGTTTCTCTTACTTTCGTTTCCGGACTTTGACGCTGAACCGATCGTGTTTTTCCTGTTGATATGCTCCACCTCTCTGTCATGTGCACGTCTTTTTCATACTGAGTGTTACAGAAAACTTCGGCTTATTTTCTATTACTGAATTTTTTCGAATGGGTGGAGTTTGAACTGTGTGCACAGCTTCACATTTCATCAGCTTTCATGAGGTAGAGATTATGTTTTTAAGTTTGAAATTCAGTTTGAACAGTTAATAAGAATCCATGACCAGTTTCATTTTTCTGCAGTAGTCCAGAAACTAACAACATCTTCGACAAAAGCTATTGACTATACAGTAATTGGTGTTTTTTAGTCCTATTTTTTTTCCTTATGAGTATTACCATTTTTTAATAGCTACATTTATTGTTTGCTCATAACATACATTATCCTGCAAGCCAATTTCAAATTGCTACGAAACAGATCCCAAAAGCAACACCTTCCACCTTCAAATCAGTCAGTTAGTCAGAATCCAAATTAATGTAAAAACTGCTGAAAAAACATTATGTAAGAGCCATTTCTAGACGTTAATTTATATGTGTGCGCGCGCGCGTGTGTGTGTAGGATGTCAAGTCATCCACTAGGTGTCACCTATATGTCGGGTCATATATCTACTTATAGTAGGAGCTTTTATCAGGTAACAGGTGCGTCTAGACGCTGTAAGCACATGCAGTTTTTTCACTGCAATGCCGGACGCTTGTTTGTGTGAAGTTGATGAAATATTGTGATGTATGGATTTATGGAAATTGATAGACACTCGTGGTTTAATTCTTTCATGTGATATTGTCAATAAGACTTAGTAATACATTTTCCATAATTCAACAAGAACACGTCGGATATCCGTTACTCAAGAGGAAGCAGAGTAAGGCGAGTGTGTCAATTATGTTTAGCCCGTCTAGATGCTCTCAGTGGCTTTAAGTTTTAGGCTTAGCTGCAATGCATTGCTTTGGAAAAATCACTGATATTAACCATATTTAACATCTGTTCATATGGATACAGACCCCTGGCTGATTTTTCCTATTATACAAAGTAATTCTCAGATCTTTACATAGAATAAATCACAATAATAAAATGATCAGAACTCAAGCTTGTCTTTGCAGTTGCTCACCTGGATCAAGCTCAATCTTTCACTCATCTGGAGAATCAAACAGCAGGGTGGCATTAAAGGGGGTATTATGCATTCCCACATTTTAAACATGGATATAAAATAACAATGCTGGATGTTCATAATAAACATGCAGATTTTACAACTCCTTCACATGTTGTAGAAGTCTCTGAATCTGTCTGTAAACTGCAAAAAACAGTCTGTTCAAAATAACGCACACAATCTTCACAAGATTTGCTGAAACAATGAAGTCATCGCATAAGGATCTACTAACTGGCTCATGACATGTTGGAGGTGCCGGCCTACAACACAAAGTGTCCATAGCTCTGCCCTCAGTAGATCCAAAGAGGGCTTACTAATCAGCAGGAAGGGGGTTTAAGGGACCTGGAGCCTTAAAGAGACAGCAACAAAAACAAAAACAATGATTCTTGAAAAAACAACAACAATAACCCCTCTTTCAATCATTTGGAGACTTTCTTATTAATTTAAGTGACAAAAACAACCATAAAATTAATGTAATTATTCACAATTGTTATTTATATTTACACAATTCAAAATCTCAAACCAACAGAACAAAACTCTGAAGTGTTTATTTCACAGGAGTGATTACCAGGGGAGCAGGGTTGTCACCTGAAGTGTTATTAGAGGGACACAAGATGGGGAAGAGTTTGTCAGTGAAGTTACAGCCGGTGAAGGAGTGGATGAGAGCTGCTGTATCTGCGTCATAGAAGGTGATCAAACCTTCCTCATAATCCACAAACACCCCCACCTTCTGAGGCTTTGTTTTCAGTGAGAGGACACCTGATTCATTAAGAGCTGTGTACTCATTTCCATTCCTCAATGCTAAAATCCAAGGGCCTGTCTGTCGGTTTGGTCTGATGTGGTCCTTCCTGTTAACTGATCCTGGAGCTACTCCTAATTGCCATCGGGGTTTATCTTTAACCTGAACCTCAAAATAAAACTTCCCTGCTGAAAAACGTTCCTTTCCAAGGACACAAAGATTCTGAGAAATCCTCTCTGGATTGTCAGGAAGAGCCTGTGTATTAACATGATAGACCCTTTTCTTGTCATTAGACACACTTAAAGATGGATTTGCTGTTTCAGGATCAAGAGAGACATCCACTGCAAACTGCTGGATCCTCCCCAGTTCAGACTCAAGGTGCTTCTTTACCTCTTCACTGACAGTCTCCTCTATCTGAGCCACAGCTGACCTCACAGTCCCCTCATACGATGAGTGAACTCTGACCTCTGTCCAGTCTTTGGTGGGTGGAGCAGGGCTCAGTGAGGGGAAGTTTTGGAGGAACTGGAGGTGGTCTTCAGTGTCTAAGAGCTGCTCTACCTCAGCACTTCTCTTCATCAACTCAGAGATTTCCTCTTCCAGCTCTTTGATGAAGCCCTCAGCCTGTTTCTCTGTCTTTTTGTGTTTCTCCTCAATCAGGTCAAGGAGCTGAGCCAGGCCTTCCTCCACAGACCGGATCAGAGCAGTGAAGACCTGCTCACTGGTTGATTTCTCCTGGTCTGCATCGTCCCTGCTGAGCTTCACTAAATGCTTCATCTCCTGGATCTTCAAGCGTCTCATCTCGATCATTTTCTGAATATCAGCGACTGTCTCTCTCAGCTCAGCCGCCTTCCCTTCATGTTGTTCTATCAAGGGAACAAAGCAGTGCAGCTTGTGGTCTAACTCAGTGCAGCTGATACAAACACATCTCTGATCTGTCTTACAGAACATCTCCAGAGGTCTGTCGTGGTTCTTACAGATTCTGTCCCCCAGGTTCTCCACAGGATCAATAAGCTCGTGTTTTGTCAGTCCTGTTATTTTCTCATGAGACTCCAGGTGAGTGTCACAGTAGGAGGCCAGACATGTCAGGCAGGACTTCAGGGCCTTTTGTTTGGGCTCAGAGCAGACGTCACACAGAACTTCTCCTGAAGAAGGACTCTTTTGGAATGAACGGGTGCTGGATTTCTTTACTGCTGTCTGTCTGACCTGGTGAGCCATACCAGATATGAACCTGTTGACGCGTAGTTCAGGTCGTTTTTCAAAAACATCTTTGCACAAAGGACACTCACACTGCTCATGAACATCCCAGTGTTTTGTGATGCAGCTCTTGCAGAAGTTGTGTCCACACGGGATGGTGACTGGATCAGTGAACACATCCAGACAGATGGAGCACTGAAACTGCTCCTCAGAGAACACACAGCTCAAAGAAGACATCTCTGTAAAAAGAGAGAGATGAAAAAGAAAGAGACTTTAATTAGAAAGGTTGGCTCATTTTGTTTTCAGTTATTACCATTTACAAGGTTTACACCAGGATGACCCCATCAAATTTGTACAAAGTTTAAAAAAAGAAAAAAAGACGTAGCAGAACACACGGATCCATAAAAATTTGGTCCCGTTATTTGTGTGTAGACTACTTTCAGATATTTTTTAAATAATGTTCAAAAAGTGATCAGATCTCATTCAGCTGACGCTACTATTTGTTGCCAAAGATTTTCAGATTCTCTCAAACGAAATTTACATCAACTACAGACTATAAAGTTAGTATTCTGGCTTTTCGTGATCGTCGATGAAATAACTTTAAAAAAAACAAACAAACGATCAAATCGATAAAAGTTGAATAAATTTGATAGATACAACTTTTTTTTTTCACAGTGTTTTAGTACATTAAATATTAAACATACTGAACTCACCTAAAGCTGTTGGACCTGGATATTAAGTGCGTTTTTGATCTTCAGTTGTGAATTTCCTTCACTTTCGTTTCCGGAGTTTGACGCCCAATTCTGCTGTGAGTAAGGTCTGCGCATGCGCACTTCTGAAATATAAACTACGGTAATGATTACGACACTATGACTCTCCCCAATAAATAAATAAATAAATAAATAAATAAATAAATAAATAAATAAATAAATAAATAAATAAATGAATGAATGAATGAATGAATGAATGAATGAATGAATGAATGGATGGATGGATGGATGGATGGATGAATAAGCCCCCAAATCCTCTCTTTAAATAGTTTGCTGACTTTCTTCTTCTTCTTCTCTTATACTTATCTGTCTACATCCGATTTTCAAACAGAATTTGGTAACACCAGTTGGGTGCTTGTATTCTGTCCATCTATTCATGTTACTTTTTAATCGTTACAATCAGGACAATCATGTAATCGAAGACATAAATTATGAAGATCCACACAATGGTGGCTTTTGTCTCAATCAGGAGTCAAAAACTTCTTCCTCGGGTGTTTTAATGCATCTATGCACGTACCATGTTTATATTAAAGATATTGATGTTTGGAAAGACTATCAGAATATTCCTTTTATGAGTGAAAACTTAACCAACTACAACTATAAGTGGAGTTTAAAGACTTATTTTTAGGTTCAAATTGGGGCCCAGATGTGGAGTTCTCCTGATTTGTAATCTTGAAAAGGAAGCAGGTGTCAGCTTTTAACCACATGGGGGCAGTGTTATACAATTATGTCTCGGAAAGCAGTGCTTCTAAGATGACTCAGGGAAACTCCAGGTGTTGTGCTGTTTATGCCTGAGTTTCTGAAGAGGTCTATTTTCCAAATGTCATGCTGTAGAACTGTATGGATAGTTGATATAACCACTGAGTTACTCCTGAAGGAGCTGGGGAGACATTTGGATGTAAGTAAATGCTTAACACAAGCTCAAAACACAGTCAGCCTTCCAAAATGTTCAGGGTGAGCTGTATGTAAGAACACAAAATGACTATTTACTGCCCCAGAAGTTTTTCTTCTTATTACATATTTTTGCATACCAGGGTGAGCCAGTGTCACAATCAGGCTGGTAAAAGTCAGCAAGATTCACCATGAGCAAGCAGGAGGGGATATTCGTCACACTCTTTTCTGCCAACCAGCAGATTCTGTATCACTCGCATCAGATGCTACTTTGACAACTCTTTTAGATATTTAGTAAATTTTACAGCTTAAATCATGGCCTACCTCCAGAGATAGGGTATGAGATGAGAGATATGAGACAAGATATATGAGATGGGATGTAATATGAGATGAAGATGGAAAAGGAAGGTTAACCATTGTGTTCTCAAAGAGTAAAATTCTATTCGAGTCATCAGCTGACCACAATTATTTGTCTATAGGTTTAAAAAGCTAAGAGCTCGCAGCATGCAGCACACTGTGTTTTTAAGGAGATGATTAATATTCAGTTAGATCTCAGTACATGCAAACCCCCTTCTTTGTATTCAAGATAATTAATCTTTGCCATCTCCTGTGGAGGCTCAGTCACATCTCCTCTCTTCTCTCTCCTCCCCCTCACTGTTCTGAGTAAAAAATCACTTCAACCTTTTCCTTTAACCACGTTTACAGAGAAGAAGAGGAGGAAGAGGAGGAGGAGATAAAAGAGTGGGGAGGAAATATCTCAGACATAACTCCATCTGGAGAAGCCGTGTCTGTCTTTCAGGCACCTCTTTGATTAAAATTTCAGTGCAGACTGATTAATGTCGCACCATCTGGACGGACGCCGGAGTGATTTAACAACTCAAAAGTTTGGAAAGTGAATTTAAAAGGTGTTCAATCACACAGCTTGGTTATTCCACTTCTGAAACTGAGAACATTTAGTCATATACTGTGGATGCACCGGCTCTTGCGTTGAGCAAAGAGTGCTGTTCATATCTATAAAACATGATGGGTGAGTTCATTTCACTTTTATAAGGACTGCTGCACCTTTTGCTTTGGATCCTCCTGCAAGGTTCACAAGATGGTGTCCCGTATTTTTCATGTTTACCCATTCACATGAAGAGTGTTTCTGTTATTACGTCCTAATGAGGCATTAAAGTCATTATTAGGTGAAAGGGAATCTCTGTGGTCGCCTAAAAATAACAAAACAACATTCATCATTTACTCTGCTCCTCCCTCCATGACAAAGTGCAGACAGTCCACAGTCTGAAAAGATGAGTGGAGATAAGTGAGGAGGGACTGGATCCATCATCTGTGGATCACGATGTCCTTGCTTATGACTTTCACTCCACTCAAGGAAGCTTGTATTACTCGTTCCAGTTGGTTTTTTTCTTTTCTAAAATATGCAGGCGGAACCAATCAGAGTCACTGCTTACACCTGGGACAGATAGAATGGAATACGTTTACAAAACCAAATGTGCGTAATCTTTTAGGGATTTCCATCATTTTCCGGAAAAATGCAGGGGGGGATATTGTGTGTGGTTTCTATTTTATTATGGCATGTGTTGTGTTGCTGTTATGTTGCTGTCAAGGCACTGAAAAAAACAATACAGCAATGTACTGATATTAGAAAATGTACTTTTTATTTTGTACTTTTGAATACTTAAGTACTTTTTAAAGCAAGTACTTTAGTACTTTAACTTGAGTTAAATTTTGACCAAGTGACTTTTACTCAAAGTTAAGTAAGATTTGACAATGAGTATCAATACTTTGACTCAAGTACTAGAGTTGAGTACTTTGTCCACCCCTGGTTACAATAGAACTTTTTGTGGCTGTATTCTGAGGAATTAAGTCATCGCAGCCTCCTTAAACTGTTTGCAGCAGCTGGGTGAGAAGTCATCAGCAACTTTTCAACGATCAGAAGCTTAAGCTTACAGCACATTTCACAGAGCATGATCCTGATTGGACTAAGTGTCGTGTTAGTGATCAGTATTATCCTCAGAGCAAATGGGGCAGATAAATCAGCGGTGAATGTGTGAAGCTGCAGCCAGCAGCCTCTCTGCTGACATTTACAGCCACTCTGCATCACGGCAACAAAAGACCGCCGTGTAATTGAAATACACTTTTATAGCGAGAGGCCATAATGGTGACACGAGCCAGACGAGACGTCCAGGGCCAGAGGTTAGCAGATGCTCTACAGCAGCTTTATGGAAACTTTTTTCAGGATTTAGAGTGTCATAAAATCAGAGACAGTCTTGTTATTGTCCTAATTTAAGTTTAAGACAATTTGGTACTTAAATTAAGAAAAAAAAACCAAAACAAACATAAAGAGCAGTTTTAATGTGAACCAATCAGAATAGAGGAGGAGGAGTTAAGGGGGTGTCTCAGATGACAGGAACTAATGGACCCTCCCTTACATTAATGCAGCCTGTGTGTGTTTGTGTGTGTGTGTGTGTGTGTGTGTGTGTGTGTGTGTGTGTGTGTGTGTGTGTGTGTGTGTGTGTGTGTGTGTGTGGTTGTGTGTGTGTGTGTGTGTGTGTGTGTGTGTGTGATTGAGAGAGTGAGGGAGAGGATAAATGACCAGCACTTGAGCTCTGAGCTGAAACAAGGCCATTACATGCATGAGAACATGACCACATACACACGGGTGTAAAATTGTTGACATGTGTTTGATCATGAATAATCCTTACCCTGCTGATCACAAGCATGAACTTAAAGACGACACAAACATTTAGTGATTAATAACTAATTCATTTTACCCCATGAAGTGTTTTACAGCCTATTGACTACAGACATTTTTGCGTAACTGTACGAAATATATTAACTATAAATAATGGCTGATATTTTTTTCAAAGAAGCATTTTCTCATGTGGCTTCTTTTTGATCAAAGATGATCAATCTTCTCAACTGATTTTTGTTTTCGTCACCATGGAGACCACAAAGCTGATGATGTTAGCCTAGCTGTCATACTCGCTCTGATATCGGCTTTTAAAAGCAAGAAAGCAACAAAATTAACAAAAAATTGAAGGTGGAGTCATAGTGCAGATGTTTTAACAAAAAAGTATACACCGAGCCCTGTCTAGCATTGATGATTTCACACAAGTTGTTTAGAGCTTTCTTTCTTTCGGTGGTGGCAACTGGAAGTCAATAACCACTGGCGGAAGTCAACACCCATTGGATTCTGAAGAAACAGGTGGATAGGGCGCCCATCAGTCACGTGAGCTGAGCTGTGCATCTGATTGGACAAATTGGCAATCTTACTGCCGAATTAGAAAAAATTTTAGATGGGATACATTTTTTTGTACAGGGCTGTAAATATGTTTATTTTGGCTGCGAATAAGTCTTTTTTTTTTTTTTGGCCTGGTGTGTGTGTGACTAATAGTACTTCCTCAAGCGGACAAACTGCTGATTTTAGCACTTCCGCATTGTCTCATATTTTCAGACTGGAGGTTGCCGCTTGAACCACACACATTACAGAAGTAACATCTGCTTTACAGCATCCTACGGTAACTCTCCAGGGACATACGGTTTAAAAAGGTGAAAACAAACAAGCACGGGACAGTCTTTCATCATGGCTCCATGGCAACTCTGTGGCTTACATGTCAGCAGTTTGGAAATACATCAAGCTGGAAGTGAAAAGCGTCCAACAGTGACACGTAAATTCATTCATGCACTGTGTTCTTTTCAACCAAAACATTTGAAAACAACAGCAGCCTGCGAATTAGGCAAGTGAGGTATAGTGAAAAGCATAAACACCACACTGCCACATCAGTAGTTTGTGATGAAAGAATGGAGGCCATTTAGCAAGTGACCCCACAGAAAGAGGAACAAGCTTGCATCGTTAGCCTGTTAGCATGGAGGAGATTCAGCCTCTGCTGGTTTCGATTGTGCTTTACTGCACTGCAGATGGATTTGCTGACTCTTGGAAGGAGATGAGTGCTAGTGGCAAAGCCGTCTCCAAGCTACTCTCCATCATTTGTTAATCTCTGAGATTATTTAAATTAATGAGGAGAAATGCAGTTGCAGTTTTAGAAGTGATGTAATTATAATCCAACAAGGAAAACTCCAGGCAACTTCTCAAACAGCTTTAAACGTCTTTTTCCCCTCTTTTTTATTAGTCAGTCTCTCTGCCTCTGAATAAGACTGACTGTTGCTCTAGCTGGTCGACTGACAGAAATAAATTACGACTCTCTGTGCTCGCCTTCCTCAGCCTCCTTCACATTCTTTCCTGTGTTCTTTGCTCTGATGCACCGTACGTTTCCCATTCTCCTCCCTTCATCCTTTTCTACTTCAGGGGGACTCTATTGTTGCAAGCTGCAGTCAGTCGGTGAGGCGCTGCTGTGATCTCTCCTCCAAAGTACAGGAGCAACATGCCATCAAGGTCTGATAAACAGGTGACAAACCTGTAAAAGAGCACGCAGATAACAGGTCTTAGGTGGATTTCACTCTTAATTGGTTGCTGCAGGGTTTTTGCTTGAGGGGTTCTGTTTTAGGGAAATCTTTTTTTTTCTTTTTGTTTATTATCTAGAGGCCCTTTGATAACATCATCAGTCGGCCAAATTTTGCTGTTCAAAGGAACTTCAAAACTTGTTTTTTTTCCTGATGCCGAGAGATGATGAATTCTTTTATTTAACAGAAAAGCTGTTGCCTCTTGCTATAAAACATCTAAAAAACATTCAGCTAAACCAGATTAATCAAAAGAAATTTGACCCTCTTGGTTTCTTTTTCCGTGGAATATAGTTCAGAAACCCTCATCTACTGTCTGAGGAAAATACATGCAATATCAGACTTCCCTCCATATCTCTTGCAGCCATCAGTTAGCTAAAACACCCTCCAGCAATGACTTCCTTTACTGTGCTTTGTTTACAGTCCGCTTGGCAGATAAATCATCTTTAGATTATTGTAATTACTTTTTTTTTTTTTTAAGATTTTCATATTTAACTCCACAAAAGCTTAACATAACTAAGATCTATAAACTCAAAGCTTAAGAGTTAATGTGCAGTACCTTCAGTTTCCACTAGAGGCTGTCTCCAGCAGTCAGTCAGTCCCCAAAGACCTCTATACATCATCAGAAAGATGCACACACAGTCAAACGAGTTAGCGTTCTTTAAACTCTGAGCTCAAACTGTAACAGCCTAAGGATGTCTGTTTGTCCTGTGATCATTTGTCAGAATCAATACTCCACCTTGGAGTCAAGTTCTGCTGAATCCTGACAAGACTGGGACTTAACGAAGCAACCGTCATCTTGACTTGGACTTAAAGGCAGGGTTGGTAGTCATGGAAAACTTGCATGAATTTGAATGTAGCATCTCTTCAGGACTCCATATAGACCCCGCCCTCCCACACTTGGAGCTCCTCCAAGTGTCAAACCGGGTTAGCACATCATTTCTGTTAGCACTACGTTACCAGTAATTGGGGTATAGGTAGTTTTTCTGCCGTTCTCCAGCGTACTTGGATCCATTTTGGGAAAGTGCATTGAATCAGGGCTAGTGCACGCTGGCGAAATGTATGCACAGGAGGGCGGGCAGAACAGCAGGACGGGATTTGATTGGTTTAAAAAACTGGATGCCAAACGCTAGGATTGTTTGGTGTTCTTCCAGGTTTACTCCTGCTGTAGACAGCGGATAGTTTTCACTCTATTTTAAGAACACATCATGCATTGATTGCCATCGGGACTTAAAGATCATTTTAACTAGAATAACAAAAAGTGTGTCTAAATCTGTTTACAGCCTGGTGCAAAAACAGTTTGGTTTCTATAGCTCATTACTCTTTTATTATGAATATCTCTATATTAAACAACATTTATGTGAAGGATTAAAGTAACATATAATCATGGGCGTGGCCCCTTTAACTCATTGGCTGCCATTGACTGCACTGACAACATATATTATGTATTTCATCAGGTGGAGTAGTTTCTGGTGGGGCTTGCCTGTCAATATCAGCTGTGTGCTCTTTGGGTAAGAGATCAGCATAGATATGAGAAGAAGATGTGTGATGACAGAGGCATATCAAGACTCTGCAAGTAGGAAAAGTTCAGGCAGCTCACACTTGAAGAGAGAATGTGTCATGGTAGTTCTGAGAGATAAAGTGTTGCAATTGTGAGAAAAGACGATGGAGATCATGAGGAGGATCAAAGGATGGAGCTTCAGAGACGAGCGCTATCTGAAACAGTCAGTTTTCTGGGAGATATGAAAGAATAGAGTTTGCTCTTTTGTTTTGGTGTTTACTGTAGTCATGGAACACAGTATTCGGTGGGTCTTGAAAGATCGTTCAAAATGCTCTGAAAATAGCTGGTAGCGAATGAGTTACATGACAGGTGGGAGCTGCTCGCTGCTTGCTAGATATCAGCTCAGCTAATTCAGTCCCTGAACTTGACGTCTGGGTTCTGTTTGTGGTGTTAAAGACTTTTAAGATTTGTTAAATCTGTTTGCTTTATTGGTCTGACAAACCCTGACTATTATTAGTTTATTGTTATCATTATCACAGCATAATTAAATTTATCTTTTGCACCCCAGACAAGGAAAAAACTCAGGTGTGGTCTTGTGAGGTTGAGAACTTTGTCTGAAACAGGGATCTGATATTTAATCGTTTTGTTTTCAAGTTAAATATAACTCTGCTCTCAGTCTGACTCAGGAAGTGGACCTCGCCTGCTGTTAAGAGCAGTTTTTGGAGAGATTTCCGCCCTGAGTTACTCCTGTTCTTCTCTGCCGCTCAGCCCTCCCGATCCTGTTTTGTTTCTTTGGCTGAACTTTAAACCAGAACCTGATGGGTGGGGCTGCTTCACAATGCTGAAACAGATCCAGTTTGTGTTTGCTCAGTCAGGGATGTGAGGGGCTTGAAAGGATCCTGCAGGGAAGTTTCAGCACTCCAGGTACAACAGAATAAGGATAAAAAAAAGTAAAGAAAACTGGACCTACAGTGGTGGGAAACTCCAACACAGAAACTGAGGAGTGATGAGATAACATCTTGGCCTCTGCAGGTTGATGCTCGGCAGTGGGGGGCTGAAAATTGAAGCGTAGCACTTAGCGTTAGGCATGCAGTAATGGCAGACAGAGAGACTGCATATCTTACAGCTTAGAAAGAAAAATTAGGAAGGTACATTTGTTAAGTGCTTTTAAGAATGACACATTTGAAGCCTGCTCGAACGTGCTTGTTTCCCTCTTTATTCCTGCTTTCAACTTGCTTTTGAAGCCCCTCTGAAGCCCCTCTGAGGATTTCTTACTTAGCTTTTGCATGCCTCTCAACATTTAGGTAGAAAAAAAAGTGAGGGAAAAAACAGAACTTTAGCCATTAACAAATCAACATGCTATCCTATTTCACATTAAATGTGAGGCCCCTGTTCGATGTGGTTTTGTTCACCCCTCCCCTCTTTCCCTCTGTCATCCATGCTGTAGTCTGCTGGGGAAACAGTATAAAGTTCAAGGATGCGAAGCGGCAACACAAACTGGTGAAAAAAGCTGGAACTGTGATCGGAACCAGGTTGGACTCAATTGGGGCTGTGGTGGAGAGATGCACACAGAAGAGGTTAAAGGACATTATTAATCAAACAGACTGTCCACTTCACAACATCTTTATGGACCAGAAAAACAGCGGCAGTGGACAGTTCATCTCTTCATGCTGTAGGGCTTAGAGATACAGAAAATCATTCATCCCTGCAGCCATTACGGCTACATAACGCTCAAGCCAATGGGAGACGAGTTGAAATTCTTGTTTTATGTGATTTTTTTATAATTTTATCTGTCAGACATCTGAATTTCATGTTTTGTATGATCTTTTTATAATTTCATCTGCCAGACACCTGAATTTCCCTTTGGGGATTAATAGAGTACATTCTATTCTATTCTATTCTTTAGTGGCCCAGTCTCAACATCCACACTTAAACACTCACTGACTTTGAAGTGCATCCGCGCTAAGTCTGTGGGGGTTTACAGCACAAATACACCAGATGCGTCTCCGGTCCTGCTCTGCTCCATCCGAAACTGGATCGGATAGGTTTACCTTGAAGTGAGAGTGTCAATTTACACTGGATCCTCTTGTGATCCTCTCCGTTGTGGTCTGGCTGCATCCTTGCTCTGGCAGGTCGCTGCATATATACACAAAACTCCCATTTTTGCAGGATGGCAGAGCTGTGACGCATCACTTCACTGTACGGCAGACTGAGTGAGACAGGAAGCTTATCCTGGACACTGAGTTCAAAGGATAGTGTCAGAAATATATCAAATTTGAAGCACTGTCTTTTTTCCCTGCATCCCAAAGGGAGATAAAATATGCTCCAAATACTGCTAATACTTTCTTTCAGACTGTTGTTTATCAAATAAACACTTCAAACAGTTTAATAAAACATAAACTTTATTTTCTTGGTGCAACTCAGTCATTGCACTCGTCACTTCATTTTCCATCCTGAAGTCATTACACGGCAAAACTCGTTCACAATATCATTGTCAACAAAACCACAAACAGTAACCCAATAGCAATCTTCAGACGGTGAAGTACACAAGATGCCACAAAAAGTTCGAGCTCCTCACACAGCGCAGTCACAGGCACACACACAAGCTTAGTGAGCCTGCACAGAGCTCTTCTCTTCATATCAGGTCCTCCAGTGTGAGATTGGCATGGAGGCCGAGCAGTTTATGTCTGAGGAGAAAGAGGCTGTTTTGAATCGTATTTTTCCAAGAGGACAAATAATCTGGGAGATTAACAGGTTCCGCTTCGTTTTCTCTGATATATTGAGTGGGATTAAAATAATCTGTGTTGAACTATTCCCATCATGTGCTGCACAAGCATCTTAACTCAAATGATCCTCTTGCTCGTTTTAGTTACAGGTTTTAACCAAATATGAAGGCAAGAGGTTAGCACTAGGGCTGCACAATTTTATTGTTTACCATTGCTATCATGATCTGCACATGTGCAATAGCCATGATGACATATAATCCTAAACAAATAAACACAAACATAATGCTAATATTTTTTTTGCAGCTTTATAAAAATAAAAGCATGATAGTTTTACTTAATTTTAACTTTTGATTTCAAGATACTAAAGAAATGTTGCTCCATCGTTTCTCTCCTCTCAGTGTCACCTACACAAGACTGGACCGACAAACCAGGCTCAGAGATCCCTGATGATACAAATCCTGATTTCTCTCCACATAACTTAAACAAAGCGCTGTATATACCATGACATACATGTATCACAGAAAAATCAGATACTGTAGATTTCTTCCTATATTGTGCAGCATTAACTGCAGCTGGTGTTGGAGTTCTTCACTTTGCATAGAAATGGAAAGTGTTACGATCCTTAATCTGGACGTTGGCGTTCTTTCTTTCCTGCACTTTGATTGGTTGAAAGTTTGTACGATTAGTCTTCAAACATTTTGTGCCCTCGAAACGGTAAATAAACACCTGCTTCTGACAATCACGTGAAAATTATTTAGTAGTTACGGTTTCAGAGGTTAAAATGAATTTTGATGCCCTTCACAACATTTGAACACACTTTCACTGGAGTGATATAAATAAATGAATAATTCCTGTAGGCCGAGCTGAGGACTAACACCATCTGTCATTAAGTGCCTGAAAAGAAATGACCTCACATGGAAGTAAATATAAATCAAGCAAACACAGCTGTGAAGCAGACGCGCGCGCGTGTGTGTGTGTGTGTGTGTGTGTGTGTGTACAGTTGATGCAGACGGGGCTTTTGGTGCTCCTCAACCAGCCGCTTCCTCCTCTCTCTCACCCTATGAAGTCTTTCGTTGGCTGGCATGGTCCCTTCACCCGAGCTCCTCCGCTCCACACCCTTACATTCCCATCATCCTCTGCTCTAACAGGCAGGTGGTCATCGTATCCCAGTACATGACATCGAGTGGGCCGGTGACTTGTCTCTGGGCTCCAGAGGGCAGAGCCGGATGATGCCTTGCTCCACTGATCTTCGCCCAGGATAGAGAGCGTCTGGTGGATCACGGTGGTCTATGCTCCTCCTGTCAGTTTCCGCTCCAGCCGGTCCAGCTTGGCCAGGTTTTCCTTTAGGAGTTTGGAACCAGGACTTAGGAGCAGTGCTCGCTGGTAGTACATCCGTGCTGCTGTATAGTCTCCCTGCATACACAAACAGAACAATGCTCACATCCTTATATTTATTTATTTGAGCTGGAAAAATCCATATTACACAATATCACCAACCTCACCTGAATGATCTAAAAATGGATACATGGACTCTTCACATCAGTATTTTACTTGAAAAATGAAGGCGCTCTGTCCCTGCTTATTTGATGTGATGCATCATCACTTTGTGACTCATCACAGAGGTCCTCGATGACCCGCTTGGTCACTCCCTACCGTCCTCTCCTCTGAGGGTGCTTCATGATTTTTTTAAACCATTTTATTGTTTCTCAAAGGGTAACTTTTGGTAAATAAGGAACTATTTCATTACGCATATGATTAATGCATCAAGGTGGCTAGCTAAATGGCTAACGTAGACAGCTAAATCCAAACCTTAATGTGCTGAATCCCTCCCATGTTCATCCAGGCCTGAGACTGGTCGGGTTTGAGCTCAACAGCCAGCTTGTAGCTCTGCAAAGAGGGACAAAAAACCAAACTGTGATCAGAAAAGGATATTAAAAACAAAGAGAGACAAAAGAAAAACTGTCGCCTTTTTTTCCCACATTGAAATGTAAAGCATTGCTTTCTGGTTTTAGGGCTGCTGTGCTGACTCTCTGTTACTTGGGACTGATTTTGAAATATATTCCTGTATCTTAAGAGCTCTTTATGATGCAGAAATCCAGAACACAGCCTGCTCCAAGGTCACGACTGAACATTTTCACAGCAGCAGCTCCACGTCTTCGTCTCTGCGCAAATCAAGGACAAAATTCAAAGTCGGTTGCTCCCATTTTTCCAACTCAAAGACTTGTGCGTATTCCCTGAAATTACTATGATAAAATTCAAGAAAACAGGCAAAATGAAAAAAAAAAAAAAAAAAAAACCTGTGCCTCTGGTTACACAGACTTATCTAGCAGTGTGTGAACAAGCTCTTGTGCCTTCAGGTGATCAGTGTGTTGCTTCTGTTACGTGTCGACACGGTGTGTATTTACAGCAGGGGTTTAAGCAGCTTTTTAAGATGTCTGGATGAGCTGACATGCTCCTCTCCTCATCAACAAAGCTGTCTTCAAAAGCGGAGTCACAGCTGGTGTTACACCCACTGTGCACATGTCCAAAATCCCTCCTGAAGCCTATTTTTTGAACCTATAAATACTAAACATCCACGTGGTTAGCTGCAGCTGTGTTTCTTCTGGGTAACACCTGGAGAATGTGACAGATTCGGTTTTTCAGCTTTATGCTATTTACACTGATAGGAGCTAATATAAATGAATGAAACAAACAAAAACAGACGCCTCACCTTTTCTTTATCACACTTCTGTAAATCAACCCTCGGCCCGAGAATTCTCCCAGAGGAAAAACAGATGCATAAACAGTGGTGGAAACAGCCTGTCATATTAAAAAACCCAAAACATCTATTTAGCCTCTTATCTGTAGGGATTAGGGCAGGACCGCGGATGTTTCCATGGGTGCACTTTCTGCTCTGGCACTCCTGAGATGAAAAACAGACTGAAAAGTCCTAAAATAAACCCGCCAAAACCCACACTTCAAACGCTGCTGCATGTTTGTTTTGCCGCTTCAGAGATAATAGCAGAGAGAAAGAAAACCCACACACGATGATCTGTATCAGCTAATAAAGCAGCTTCCTTCTCAAACACGGCTCCCTTTCAAGCCATAGTGACCTCAAATGGTCTCCTCTGCTCTCTCCGTCTTGCTTCCACTCCAGCAGAGTTTCCCAAAAAGAGTTCACGGTCTCAAACTTGATTTCTTGCCTCTCGGGAAGTCTATCACAGCTTCCTTCCCAGGAAACGTGCCTTCCAGGAACTTTCCCCGCAGATTAAATCTGAGACGTGGGCCCTCAGGAGAGTTATTCAGAGACAAAAGATCATTTTGAAAGGGAAAGGGGAGGGCAACAGGCCAAAGCTGTCCTTCTGTAATTTCAGTAATGAGCCGGATATGTTTGAAATATGTGCTCAGACCCACAGAGGAGGTTTTAACTTTTGGCAAACAGCGTTTTGCAGCCACTCCCCCAGAAGTTAGTTGAGATGATTTGTCTTACAGCATCAGTTAAGAATAGAAGAGCAAACAAAGACAAGACAAGAGAACAAAATCCAATGTCAGGAAAAGATGATGAAGAGCTAAAACCCCAGTAACAGCTCATCACTGGTTACTGGATTTCACTAAGTGGTGTAAAAACCTGTCTGCACCTGACAGAAACAGAAAACTTCTTCAACTACAAGCACAAAGTTCAGTATGATTTTGTGAAAAGCTGAGAGGAAGAATGTTTTTGCACCCAAGTCTTGTGCAGCATCCATGGCAGCGAGGGAGGTAAAGAGGTACAATCAAAAAGGTTAGAATTCATAATGAAGCCCAAAAAAACTCTTGTTTTTACAGGAGAAGCACAGTTCCTGATTGTCCCTCATTATCTCCCCATATTTCCCATCTCTCTCAGGCTGTCCGACCCTAAGAAGGCTGACCAAAACCACCTCAAATATCTTTCAAAAAAGCAGAAAAAGAAGAAATTAATCTTGATCTCAGCTGTGGTGAAAAGAATCGTGATTTTCATCTTTGACGTCACTATACAGCCCTGTCCCTGACTGATGGTCTGGTTGGTTTTCCACACAGGCACATGGAAGGGCAGGGAGCTCCCAGAACAGAGCCGTACCACCAAATTAAACACAAACTCAAAATCACAGATTCAAAAAAATTCAGATTCACTTTTACAATTTATTAGAAGTTCAGTGGAGCACGACCGTTACGTCATCTCCTCTCTGTGAGGATGACGTAACGGTCGTGCCACATTGAACTGAAACTGTTTTTTGTATTTTTGAATTTAAGGAATAAAGAGAGTTGGATTTTCAAGTAGGTGGAGCGCAGATTGCCTAGTGGTCCAGGTTCAAGTCAGGCATGTGGCAACTTTCCCACATGTCACTCACCCACCCTGTTTCCTACTCGATCCACTGTCCTGTCCTCTCACAATAAAGGCATAAAAAGCCCAAGAAAAACTTAAAAGAAAAATAAAAAAAAAATTAAAGTAGGTTTAATACAACTTCAAAGCAAATAAATTCAATTTCCAAACATTAAACTCAATTTCATATCATGTATTTCGATTCAATTTAGTTCAAATTCAGTTTCTAGTGGCACAAATATCAGCCCATAATCATATTCATATCACAACAAATAGTGAAGTACAACAGTAAAAATACTGTTTTATTGGTGAACTTTGCGGGATTTTAAGAATGAGATCTCAAAATCTGTTTCTGGTTCAAACAAGCCTTTGAAAAGCAACAAAAACGAAAGTTTCTAGTGGGTACTCCACTTGGTTTTTTTTTTGGAAGTTATTTTTTCAGGCTTGTCTTTAATGTGAGAAGACAGGACAGTGAATAGAGCAGGAAACAGGGTGAGAGTGGGGAGTGACATGCGGGAAAGTCGCCACAGGCCGAACTTGAACCCAGGCTGCCTGCTCGAGGGCTTTCACCATATGGAGCGCGACCTAGACCACTAGGCCATCTGCGCTCTGTGGAGTCTTTTATCAGATGCATCTGCAGCAAAGAATCATTTGCACAATTTTTCTTTACTGCAGGCTGAAGAAATCTACTGGGGCGTTTCCATTTCTTTTTTCTAACTTTTCAGTCATTTAAACCCACTACACATAGAAAAACACCGCCTGAGGTTTGAAAATACTAAAAATTCAAGAGACCGTGAGGAGATGTTTGTCCACAGGCTCAAAAACACAAACACCAGATACGTCCATGCGTATAAAGTAGATGTTTGGAATATTGTAACTGTATTATCACTGGCACATATTTTATGTGCATGTTTGTTATTTTGCTGCAGGCCAGAACCATAGACTGCATATTGTACTGTTTTATATATGCAGTCTATATCAGAACACATTCGTCAAGAATTAAGAGAGTAAATCTTCTGCCACAGGCTGTAGAGAATCTGCACTTTCTTAAAAAAAAGAGACAAGAGAGACTTGAGAGGTCGAGCGGTCGAGAGCATGAACTGTACCTCAAAGGCTCGGTCCAGCTGGTTCATCTCTCTCAGCTGGTTTCCTTTGGAGAAATACAGCTCTGCCCTCACTGTCAGATCACTGGGATTCTGCTGCAGGGCCTGGTCCAGAGCATCCAGAGCCTGGCACACCAACACACACAAACACACATAATTAAATATTCTCTTCAATAAATTCCCCCTTCACAGGCCGCTACTTTGAACGGGGCTTCTGTGACAGAGAGCAAAAGAGGAGCATTTCAAAGAAGGATGTCAGAGAAGAAGAGAGTGGAAATGTATTCATGTCTGGTGTGTGTAAAAGAAGTAGGGACTCCATGTCTTTCAAACCTACAGAGACAGAACCAGATGTACTGACCTATACTGAGTCGAGGTGTGTTTTGTCTTTGAAATTAACAACAGTAAAGGATCAGACTGTGTATTACATCAACACTGACAAACCACAGTAACTCTGTTGTCAAAATACACTCGCAGTCATAACAGTTTACAAACAGTAAAGGGGTTTATGAGTGCTTCTGCAGGCAGCCTCATGTGGTCACTCAAGGAACTGCAGTTTTTAGCACTTCAACATCGGAAATCCATGATTTCTACATGTGGACAGCCTCGCCTCTCCATCCGCTTGGCGGCAGTGTTGCTGTCTCCGTCAAGAGACATTAAAGCTTAACGTAACGTAAGTATCCTTCTCCTCCTCTTCCTCTACCTTGCGGGAAGATTGTGGATAGCGATCGCCCTCAAATAGCTTTAAATCATCTCTGAAGAGGTGAGGCTTTCTACACGTGAATATCACATGCTCAACTTGTGTGTGTGAATCTCTTCAAAACTGCATGAAGTTTGTCTCAAAAATAAATGCATGTGCAATAATTCGCAAGCAGAACTGAAGATTTACAAATAATAAATCATGATAGATGCAAAATTAAAAAAAAAACACATGTAAATTGTGGATATAAGTGTGCATCTTAAAAACGTGTGTAAATCTTTTTGAGACAATCTTTCCCAATATAAAAAAGCTTTTTCTACCATTAGACACAGACTTCAAAAGTGTTAGTCTACGGCCCAGATAGAAGAACAACAGATTTTCTTTTCATAGCGATGCTACGTGATCTGAGGGGAAGTGAAAGACAGACAGGCAGAAGTGATGGTGCTGAGAAAACACAGTGGGAAGATGAGTGGCAGCCTCTCGCCAGCAAATAGCTCCTGGCCCGATGTACAGGAGGTGATTTGTTTCCAAGGTAACTGAGCAGTATTCTGCTGGGTGTTTATCTTCCCTCAATGTGATTGTGTGAACACAATGTGTGCTCTCATACCTGCGAGGAACACACACCAAGGCCACGAGATACACACGCACATGAACAGCCGAGCGCACACACCTCGGTGAAGTTGCCTCTCTTGCTGTAGATGGCAGACAGGAGGCGGTAACATTCAATACAGCTGCCTTCTCTGGAGATGATGTCCTGCGTCATCTTCTCTGCCTCTTTGGTTTGACCGGCCATAGCTAAAACCTGAGCCTGGAGAAAAAAAAAAAAGGAGAGAGAGAGAGAGAGAGAGAGAGAGAGAGAGAGAGAGACATTGTCAAGGTTTGGCAAAATGTTCAAGGCCAGACATATGTTGTTTTGGAGAGTATCCAAGATGTGGGAGCTTTCCCAAACCATACACCTACCCAGATGTCCTTGCACTTAATTATTCATCCAGTGTGTGTGTGTGTGTGTATGTGTGTGTGTGTGAGGACACTCACCAGAGCCAGCCAGATGTCGGCACTGTTTGGCTGCAGGGAGGCGGCCTCTCTGTACACCTGCAGAGCCTCCTCATAACGGCCTGTGTTATAATACAGAGCTCCAAGTGGAGTCAGGATGTCCACCTTCCTCGTCACCTGCAGCGCCCTGCAGTCAAAGGTCAAAGATTTCTCTTATAAGTGTGCTTTTCTCTGAATTCAGTATCAAAGGCTGTGCATACTCAAGTTTTTACAACATCAGAACCTAAACTTTGTTATCAACACCAGTAAGAGACGATGACGTACAAAGAAAGGTGAAGTTACTTTTAGGAGTCAGACCAACACGGACTCACCTTTTGTACCAGGACTCTGCTTCTTTGTTCTCATTGGAGGATCTCAGCAGTCGGCCCAGGTTCACCATAGCAACATAGTGTGCTGGTTTGAGTCTTACAGCTTGTTGGTAATGAGCTGCTGCTAGCTCACCTTCCCCTGGAAGAGAGAGGAGAGACAGTTAAAAAAAAAGGAAGAGAGGGAAAAAAATAAGGGGACAAAATCTTAAAGTGGAGGGAAAAGCAGGAGGATAACTTTAAGATATTTAATTCTGAGGCTGCCGAGTTGACATTTGAATTATTGCAAGTAGCCCCGGAAGTTTTCTGGTTGCTATTTATAGTCTGATGAGGAGTGACCAATAACGTGTCAGCAGGCTTAGGCGTTTGCATGAAAACCAGTTTATATGGAGAACAAAAGCAAGAAAAACATTTAAAAATAGTTGTTTTCTTGAGGACAGACCTGACAAATCCCCACTTTTGATTCATGATTTCATGATTTCATGATTTGAGCAAACGTTACGATCATTAACCCTATGGATCCAGTGCAGTTTCTGGTCATTTTTGCTTTTTACTCACTGTGCTCTCATTTCTTCCTCAGTGAAGTGAAGTCCTGCGCCTCTATAGATTCAGGACAACCATGGCTAAAGACTGATGTAACTTTTTGAGGTTCATGCCTCTGAAGGAAGCCAGAGTGAAACCTCTTACTGTCTACAGTGAAACTGAGACTCACCTCAAACAGATAAATGGGCACAGCCTCATGGGATGGAATAAACCAGCAAATAACAGAGTTTACTTTGCAAATTTATCTGGAAGGAATCTAACACACACTCATTTCTCACTGTGTTAACTGAAAGGGAAGTCTTGGCTAAAAGGAAATCACCTGAAATACTCAGAGGTTGGCCATCGCTCCTGGAGGTATTTACCATTTCCAGATGTTGCCTGATGGGCTCCGAGATTGCCTCATTAGTAAAGAGCAGCTGTTTGAAAAATTCAGCTGGCACTGACTTGATTTTGAGTGTGTGGTTGAATCAATTTGTTCATGTGCACTCAAGAGTGTCTCCACAGCAGGAAGTGTTGATGTGTTTACACACCAGCCCCAGAGCGACAGAGCCATCAACTCACCTGCATCCACCAGAAACACGCCGTAGTTGTTATGCAGGTCAGAGCTGTCTGGGCAGTTCTCGATGCCTTTCAGATACACTTCATTCGCTTCAGCAAAGCGTTTCTGTGGGAGGATGAAATGAAGACGAAATCAGCAAGATAGAAATAATCAAGATCACAGAAAGCTGGAGAGTCTACAACTGAAGATATGCTTCTCTAAAACTGTTTCAAAGCTGTGAAGAGAAACGCTTTGCAGTTGAAGATAATGCGATCAAGGGGTTACAAAGTGGTGGTGATGTAAGACATGCCTGCAGCACGGAAGGAGAATGTGTAACAGGAGTTCGTGTGTGTGTGAAAGGAAGAGTCCTCAGGTTCACCTGCTCAGCGTAGAGAGAAGCAAGGCTGGAGTAGGCGTCTGCAAAATGTGGACCGAACCGTATCGAGTCCCTGAGCAGATTCTCAGCCTCTTTCTCCTTCCCATGAGACCTGCAACACATCATCAACATCATGATAATCATCATCATTAGCAGAAACATCATAATTATCAGACATATTATTATTCTCTCACTGTCAGGATCACAAGCCGTCTAAGGAGATAGAGAACAGATTGTTTCAGAACCACCAAGGATTATTGAAAGCCGGTAAACGCCAACAAAGAAAAATCTTCTGATGACCTAGATTCCAGTTTATGCTCTCAATCAGAAGTTCCTGAAGTACAGTACCAAAGAACTTAAACGTCTTGATTTTAGCGCCCCCTGTGGTGCTGGTATAAGTTCACTCCTCGTAAAACAACAGCCAAAATTTCTGAACTCGAGTCTTCAAGACTAAGGCTTGAAAATCCAACAAGGGGCGTCCATGTGGCCTCTTAGTGGCTGCTCAGTGGGTATTTAATCCAGCAGCTTGACGCTCTTATCTTTAACAACAGTCAGACATTGCTTGATCGTAGTTTTACATTTCATTTGTTTAGAGTTCGTTCATATCAGCAAAACAAGCAGAATGAACAGAGATGTAAACACTCAAGACCTCCCATCGGCAGCTCGATGACTCGGCTTGTTCTCACTGCTTCACTTTTATTCCCGTTTCTATCATCAATGTCATTTTCTGTCAGAGCCAGTCGGGCTGGGGAAAGTCAATGCTGTTTGACCACAAATAAAGAAAGCTGCCATATAAAGAAGGTTTCAGTAGTCGGGGAAATCGACAGCTTTCATTTAGCAAACGTGACGAATGATTCTATTTGGAACCCGGAGCCCCACACGTCTCTACATCATGCGCTGACTATTCATTTTCACCTGAGCACCGGAGCAACATTTCGACTTTCCTCTCAGTTCTGGCTAGACTGGCCCTCTCTGGATCAGAGAAAAACAAACACTGGGTTTTGTATATTTTTAAAGCCCTTACTGGCAGGTTTCCACCTAACCTTTCAAACCTGTTGGAGTTTTATGATGAATCCTTCACGACTCGTTCATCTTACTCACTCTTTCTTAAAGTCCCTCGAGTCTACACTGAACTTGGCAAATCTGTATTTTCCTTTCATGCCCCTCACTCATGGAATACCCTCCGACAAACTCTAAAGATAACAGCTTTTCCCTCTCATACAGACTTTAAGACCTCGATAACTGACCACTGCTCTGCTTGTTGAATCTTTTTTAATGGATTCTTTTGCTTTTGTGATTGACTGATTTGTGTTCTCTATTACTGTTGTTCATATAATGTCTGTGATCTCGATGATATCGAAAATGAGGGAACCTCAATGTCTTTTTTCGAGAATAGATAAAGGTTTGAATGAATGAATGAATGACCTCATGGATCTCATTGTATCCAGAAGCACAAAAGATGAACACAGTTAAAAACAACCAGTTTTAGTTTTGTGTAAAGAAAAGAGAGAATAAAGATAAATAAATAAATAAATGAACAAATTAAACCACAGTGGTCTGGATGAGTAAATATTTCTGGTAGAATGTGAAGAAATTAAGATGAAGTGAAAGTGCTGTTAAGTAATTGGTTAACTTAATGCAGTTGCCATTCTTCTTCTTATATTACTTAAAGGCACAGATGGTAGTCAAAATATTTTTGATTTTTGACTGAAACAACAACATGAAGTCTAGGTGGTCTATATGATACTTGGGTAATATATAAGGGTGATTATAAGCTTCCATTAATGGTGCACTGATTGGAAGCTACTTTTCCATGCAGATATCTTGGATTGTGTTCTGCCTGCTTTTGCGCTCCGACTGTTTTCCCTGTAGACACCAAATCCTGCTGATACATAATTGGTTAACACAGTTCAGACCACAAATGTACGACAAAGAGAAACCTGAACACTTCCCATCATGCTGAAAATCCAGGCCTGAGTTGAGATTCCATATTTTTATTCAAAAAATGAGAAAAGTACCAATAAAACTTTTAATACATCCAACAGAATGTTAGCTTGTTTATGTTTTTGGCACACAAGTCTGCAAATTGATCTTGAGATTTGATGGTAATGATCAAGTGAAAATCTGTTTCAGACTCCTTACAGCACTGCAAGAATCTCTTTGTCTGTCTTTTGGTAAAGAGTCCATCTGTTATAGGAGCTGATGAGTTTCATGTCACTGGTTTTTAACATGAACAAAGCCAGACTTTTCTCAGTTGGTTCTTGGCATTTCTTTGTTTGGCTATTTCAAGAGCGGCTTCCACAATGCGCTCCCTTTTTGAGGCCTTTGTTATTAAACAACCATCGGCAGATCTCACTGCAGAGGCGTTACATTGAATTACATCACATTTCTGTAGCCGAGTCTTTTATGCAACGTGGGAAAAAAAGAAGTCAATTCAACCACGAGGACACAACCCAAAACTGCGAGAATCTTAAGAAGAGCAGGGACAAGAAGAAGGAGTGGCTTTGTTTTTAACCTGCATTAAAAAACCGTGCAGTTTGTCCAGTTTCAGATCGTAATGATCCAGTGGTTTGAAATCAGATTTTAGGAGCCACACAATGCACAGTGTAAGCAATGCAGGATAAAGTCTCAATGAAGAAGTCAGAAAGCACAAACTGACAAATCAGCCAGAGGAGAGACGAACAAGTCTGGTTCTGGAGTGGAAAAACAAGAGACGTGTAACCTCCACTGCCTTGTGGGTGAATAGAGTGATGGAGGGAAGGAGGATAAGAGGTGAAAGGGTCCTCCTGTCTTCATCAAAACTCTAGACCTGCTGGGAAAAATACTGTATGTACCAAGAAAATAGGAACAGACAAACCTTACAACGCAAACTTTATCCAACACTGCTTTCAACAGCAATCATTCAAACTAAATCAAATGTGAACCAACACAGCAGACAGAGCAAGCAGGGAAATGCTTATTTGAAAAGTAAATATACTCAGTCTAACTCTCAGCCAGACTGCACAGAAGGCATGATTGGATTTGTCACACAAAGATTTATATCACAGCGAACGACCCCGGAGATTTACCAAGAATAATCAGTGTCCTGATGTAACTGGGAGGAAAAAAAAGCTTGGATTTCACTTCTTTTGAACCACTGCTACAGCTTAATACAGGCTGTGAAGTCAGGTGTTATTTTTTCTTCTTACAGGGTGTTTGAGCGAGGAGTTTTTGTGATCGAAAAAAACAAACAAACCACAATATAGCGCTCAACTCCTGTTAATAGGAATAATCTGCTTAGAACACACCAGACTGATTTTTTTTCCAACACTTGTCATGTCAGTTTGAATCCGTGGGAGTGTGTGTGTGTGTGTGTGTTTGTGTGTGTCTTACTTAAGGAGGTTTCCCAGGTTGAACAGAGCTCGGTTATGCTGAGGGTTGGTGTCCAGAGCTTTCCTGTAGTAACGCTCCGCCTCCTCTGGGTTACGGGTCAGTGTGCCAAGATTGTTCATGGCGCTGGCATGTCGGGGGTACAACCTGAGAGGAGAGGGGGAGACAGAAGAAAAGGGGAGAAAATAACGAGACATGAACCACAAGCAGACTGACGGCAAATGTGTCACACCTGAAAGGAATTTGACTTGTGGTAGAAATAAAGGATAAATAGAGAGACTAACGCTACTTAAATAAAATCAGGCTGTCTTTATGAAAAGTAGAGCTCTTTGCAGCATTTATCAAGGGAGCACATGAGGCTCTACTTTGAGGCAGCATAAATTGACATGCCTGTACCTTTAAAGCTCCTGTAAGAAACTTTTGGTTTGTGTCAACTTTGGCGCCCCCTGTGGACAAAACAGTCGCTCTTGTTTCGCGTGTTTAATCTTCCACAAGCGAAGGGAGTATTTCCAGAACAGAGACTGATTCCATCCTGATTCCATTCACTATTTCAGGCAGCTGCCTTAGTTTATGTTTTTGTAGAAGTTCCGCCCAGAACTCTTTGGTGCTGCAGAAGTCAAAGTTTTTTCTCCAGTTTAGAATCTCACGGCTGAAATACACCAGATGTGTCTCCGGTCTGGCTCCGCTCCATCAGGGAACTGGATCTGGCATGTTTCAACTCAAGTCAATGTCTTCTTCACACCGGCTCCGCTCTGTTGCATTCTGGCCGCTTCTCAGCTCTGGCAAGTTGGAGCCCCTTGCATCACTTGTGCAAGTCTCCTGTTTTTACCGGATGGTGGAGAAGTGATGTGCCAGTTTACAAAAAAAACAGACTGAAGGACAGGAAGGCAGCCGGTGTGAGTTGTCAAATGAGAGAGAGCACACAGTCAACATACAATAGAGCTGAGCTGGGCCAGAGTCTCATCTGGCACTGATGCTTTCTCGTGATAATTGGAGAGTTCTTTTGTTCTTACGGAAGTTTTTTTTTTATTTAACAGCACAAAGAAACACCTTTCAGATGCCTCACAAACACCATCTAATGATTACATCAAATATCAACCAGGACAAGTAAAACCAATTGGAAAATACATTTTTACACTGCAAAAGATAAAAGATAAAAATAAAAATCTAAGCAAGTGCTTTCTGTCTTATTTTTAGTAAAAATGTCTTTTTGGACTTAATTTGAGCTACATTCACCAGACCAGTCCAGAAACATGTCTCATTTCAAGATATTTAAAGAAAAAAATGAGAGACAGTTTTTTGTATGTAGACATTATTCTAAACTTGACACATAATTTTTTTTACTTGTTACTTGTTTGTGCCTTTTAATATCTTGAAATAAGACATGTTTCTGGACTCATCAGTTGAATGTTGCTCATATCAAGTATAATAAGATAATTCTTACTAAATATAAGACAAAAAACACTTGCTTGGATTTCAGTTTTTGCAGCGTAAGATCAGGTAATTGTCACATGATCCTTTTTTTATTACTGAGTGTTTGTTCAAATATTCAAAAATCATGACTCATTCCAAGCTTCTAGTTGATAATGTGTGAGTAAACAGTTGCTTATTGACTCATCTATTAAGGAGCAACTGTAATAATTTAATTTTACAGTCATCTCTTGCCGCCAGCAAGGCTTCTGTCACAACACATACATCTTCAGAAGCTCTAACAGCTTCCAGAGGGAAACATCCTGGAACATGATCCTGATTGGACTAAGTGTCGTGTCACAGTGATAAGGATTATCTTCAGAGCAAATGGTGCAGATAGATCAGCGGTTGAGCGTGTGAAGCTGCAGCCAGCAGCCTCTCTGCTGACTTTTACGACTGCTCTCCATCACTGCTACAGAAAAAAGGCGGCTGTGTAATTGAAAAACATGTTTATAGTTACAGGCCATAATGGTGACACATGCCAGGGCAAGAAGGTGACGCTGTGGCAGTGCTCTGTGGTAACTTTGGTGACCAATCCCCCTTGAAGAATGGTGAGGTAACTTTGAGAGTTAGAAACTTTGGGAATTTAAAATCGTCAGGGATTCAAAGGGATCTGTGTCCCTCGTGCCTTTCTCTGGGGAAAGACAGGGCAAGAAAAGAAAGCGGAGGATGGCTGATTAAAGTGAGAGTGAGTGGTCTTCTGTGTTGGGGGGGGGGGTTATTATGAGCTGGATGTGGTTTGGAGCTGGATGAAAGCTGCCCAAGCTCTCTGCTCAGGGTTTGGCAGGATGGATTAGCAGTGAGCTGTGGAGCTCCCACCAAACTGGCAGTCAACCACTCTGCTGCTTCAGGAAAGCTGGAGAGGAGATGAGGATGGAAGGTGGCAAACAGAGTGGAGGAATGAGAGAGATAAGGGAGGAGATGGAAAAGAGGAATGATGAGGAGAATGACTGAGGAAGGGAAGACAGCAACTAAAGTGAAGTTTGTGTTAACCAGTGGAAAACAGATAAAACAGATCAATATCATAAAATGCTGTGCCTGTTACTTTTAATTTAGACAGCATTAAAAAGCACCAAAGTTTGTAAAATAAGTTAAAAAAAAGTTAGCTACAGCCATATTTTTAACCCAAAAGAGAGCGAGAGCAGCGATTATCTCAACTGGTACCTCAATCTATCCTCAGTGCAATGTGTTCATAGTAGGACTGTCAGCAGTGATGTGTTCATCCTGGTGCAATCAGGGCTGAGATTAATGGTCCATTTTTTAAAAATCATGTGCCTTTTTGTTCCTTTGAACATTCTGTAGCCAATGCAGTTCAGCTGTGATGGAAGTTCACGTCAGCACTGGGCTTTTGAACGGTACATTTCAATTTTGAAGTTCTCCCTGATGACTCAGTTGACAGGTCAGAAGTAATCTGCACTATGAGTTGGAGCTGCCACCGAGCTAAGCATACAGGTGCAACCGATCAGAGCTGCAGGACAAAATGTAAAAACGAAATAAAAGAAATTAACTGCAGTGCTGCTGAAAGGGTGGCATTCGAGAAGTGAAGCCAACATGAAAATGGAAAAAACTGCAGTTCTTTGAGATTCTGTTTGAGTCTGGCTGCAGAAAAGCAACAAACCACATACACAAACACACCTGGCCAAAAATGCCCACTTTAACGACATTAATGCACATATTTACAGCCTGGTTCAAAAAACGGCTTGGTCTGGGTACCACATTCCTCGACACACACTGTATAGAGGATCTTTCTTTTTTTTTTTTTTTATAACTTGGCAGTTTAGAAGGTATTAAGATGAGGAGTTTACCCAATGAGAGGCAGAGCTCAGCTGACTGACAGACAGGCACCCTATATACAGCCTCATTTCCAATATGGCATCCACTGATGAAAGGCTTCAAAACACTATCAGAAACAAATCGGTGATGTCACAGAGACACATGCGAATTTCAGCTGTTACATTAAGTCAAATAAGAAACATGAACAACTAGATAACTAAAATTTAACACTAGTAAAGTAATTGAGGAATTATCGTACAGTTAATTTCTTGTGCAGAAATGTCAGTCTCAGCCAGACTTTCAGATCCAAAGGGTTCTTTGCATTCCCACTTGAATTATTGTCATGAATTAGTTTTTGATCCAAAAAGGAAAGACCATCCAAAATTTATTATCACACCATCGCAGATAAACATCTGTTTCATTAGAGATGAACTTGTCTGAATGAGGGGAAGACGGACGAGACTGAAAAGTCCCTTCAGTGACAGGGAGGACGAATGGACTCTCTTTCATTACTGCAGCTTGAGTGTGTAATGGATGAGCAGGGGACAAAGAGTTGAAACAAGGCCAGATACACACAAGAACATGCACCCAACGGTGTGTGTGAGCTGGCTTTATATATCTAAAATAGTGTAATCATGTAAATGTGGTGAAATATTTATTCATAAGAAACAAAATTTGCCCTTTACTGTAAAGATCTAGCCTTCATATGCCTTGGATGCAGTTGCACTTCAAAGGTTTAATCCCCCATGGAGTCGCTGCTATAAATAAACAGTTTACGCTCTAAAAACAAGGAGGGATAGCATGTGGGATAAAAGCCAGCAAATGGAGCGTGCTGTCTTAAAAGTCACATAAAACGAAAAAGCCTCATCGTACATGTAGTAACTTTGAGTTTCTGGATATTTATTATGCGCTGAGTACATGTCAAATAATGTATGTCACCTATTTTTACATCTTTGTCGTTTTTTTTGTTTGTAAAGGTGGATAAAGTTCAAGGAAACGGGTTTACAACATCAGAGAGGGCAAAAGTGCAAAACGTCTTTACAATTTGAAACATGTGGGTTAATGTTTAAATTCACAGAATGTGACCAATGTTATCCAGTGTTTCAGACGGTGAATGGTTTTATTTTTACCCAAGAAAACTAACAAATAGTCACACCACCACTTATGTTGGGTTTATTTTTCCCATTATAATATACCCAATTAAGAAAATATATTAAAAATATATCTCACTGACTCTCACTCACTTTCAAAAATATATTAAAGAACAACGATAGATGGCAAAGTGAAGTATTCTTCTTTTACTTTTTCATATACAGCATCTTATTAAACCAAAAAACGTGTAAAGGGCAGACCTAAACGTAAGGCTCTTAAATCATTGAAAAATCAGGGAGTCATCAATGAAAAAATTCCTACAAAACAAATAAACAAATAAATCGAGCTGGGAACTCTTTCTTTGGTCCATCCATTCCTTGGCGTATGAGCCTTGTCCAGTGAAGGCTATAACACTAATTTTAATTGAATCAACAATAAATGATGATAAAAATATTCCATCCCTTAATCACTAACCTTTGGTGAAAATTACTCAAACACGTTGCTGTTGAGAAAACCAGGGAGGGGAGCAGAGAAACACGCCTAGCTTTGATGACATCAGTGAGCAGCCTGAAGCTAATCAAGGACCCACGCAACTCAGACAGCAGCAACACAGTGAAAATCACATGACCCCAACTGAATGGGCGCTTCGTATCATATCGTATTGAATGGTACTGCATCATATCGTATTGTACTGTATCGTATTGTATCATATTGTATGATATTGCATCGTATCGTACTGTATGGTATCGTATGGTATTGCATTATATATTATCATATTGTATTTTATCGTATGGTATTGCATTGTATGGTATTGCATTGTATGGTATTGTATTATATCATATTGTATTGCTTGTATGGTATTGCACCGTACGGTATTGCATCGTATGGTATTGTATTATATTGTATCGTATCATATTGTGAGGAACCCTGAGGTTCCTAGCCCTTGGCAAATCTGTAAAGTCTGTCACAAAGATCTGACCTTTGAGTACAGCAGACTTAACTTGAAGACTGGTTTTATTTTTTATAAAAATAACAGGTAAAAATAATGAAAAGTGCTATATCAGAGCGGCTCCTTCAGAGAGTAATCAGGTCCTTAAATTTGATCTATTGCTGAAGAGAAACTTGTTTTATATGTCTGGCTTTGCCATTACACGAGCAGCTGCACAAGCTTTAAAGAAGACAGAGTTTTACACACACTGTCATAAGAAAGTGCTCTGAGTGATATCTAAGAGCTTTGGTTAGGAGTCAGACCTGAGGGCGGTGGTGTAGTGGTGGATGGCTTCCTCGTGCCGCCCGCTATCCTTCAGGAAGTTTGCGTAGTTGTAATGGACTTTGGCATTGTGAGGCAGAGTCTGGATACCAGAGCTGAAACAAAGAGGAAGAGGACGAGGTGTTGAGTTTATCTGCAGAAAATGCGAGAGGGAGACGTTCAAGCACAAATTTGTTCTTGTACATGTTGCAGGTTAAGACACCACTGAGAAATGCATTTCCCAAAAGTCTCTCTTGATGTCTCCCAACATGTGGTTCGGTTATGAACGACTGATGGAAGCAGAAAAAATGCTTCTTCATAAATATTCACACTCACAGGCTTCGTTTTCTTACCGAAAAAGGGCCTCCCTAGAGAGCCAGACATGATTCTGCTGGACGGTTTTCCAGGAGAAGAGGAGGAGCAGCAGCAGCGTGGAGACACTGAGGACCGTGGTGCCCCAACGACCCACCACTGAGCACAGCCGGCCCAGACCGTGAGCCACCAGGATGCAGTAACCCATACTGGATGAGGGAAAGAAGGGAGGGAGACAAAAAAGAGAAGGTTTAATATCCTTTCTGTGCTTTCTGTGTCTGTGTCATCACTCAGCACACGTCTCTTCCATCCTGTGTGACATAAAATGGTCCCCTCTGTGGTGCCTTTCACCCAAATCACTTCAGCTTCCCTTGGTGCTCATATTTTCACCACAGATGGATTGCTGTGGCTTCACGTAAAAACACACAACATCACAACCACACACCCCAAACTCTCTGACCTGGATCGTGTTTTATAGTGCGAGTATGTGTGTGTGTGCTTTCTGACATTCCTTCTGCGTGGCTGCACAGTCTCCATCAAAGTGTAGAGCGAGTGAAACAGAGAAGGAAGGAGGATCTGTGGGCTGTGTAAAGTCTGCTGGATGATTTTTACTGGGGGAAAATGTTAAACAGAGAGACGGGGGAGACTGAGCAGCACTGGAACATTTATTTAAACATCCTATAAAGTAAGAGTAACTGAAGGTTGGATGGTGAAGACTACTCTGCAGGGATGAGCGGCTGATCGAGTTTTTATTCATTCAGTGCCATCATAAGGTGGCTGCACCAAAGGTAAGTATCAGACCGGTCAGATGTTAAATAATTTTGATGGTTGCTCATTTTTTTTCTGTATGTTCTCTTCCAGCACAGTGGGTGCAAGGTTTGGCTAAGCAATCAGGACGCAAAAGATCCTCAAAAAACACTAATTTATGCTCCGAAACTAAATAACAGAGCTGTTCTTTTTTTTTTTTTTTTCAGAAAAAGGGTTGACTGAGCTTTACAGGAAAACTACATGAAGTGAGTCTGTCAGTTAGTTGTTTGAAAAATGTCTTTTTGATGCTTGTTTGTGGAGGGGTAAAACATTTGGGGAAACTGCAGGGAGACAGAGCTTCAGCTGAGGAGAAAAGAGCAGCGACTTCTGCCCTTCAGGTGTCTTCTTAATCTCTTCTTTCACACCATCCTTTCCTACCCTTCCGGCCCTTTAATTGTCAGGAAGACATTAACTGGCTCAGACACCTCTGTTCCTTTACCCTGAGAGTGTTTCCAGCTGTGTCAGCGTGTGTGTGTGTGTGTGTGTCAGAGTGTGTGAGCAGCCATCAGTCACTCTGTCAGTCATTGTCTCTGATGTGGCTTCTGGGGAGGCAAATCTTTCACCTGCTGAAGTAAAGTCTCTGCAGGGCTGGGATCCTGTTTCAGATGAAAAGATTGGATGAGTTATCAGTTGTGATAACTCCCAGGCTGGACTCTGTTAAACTTTATTATCTCAACAATGAGGGTGGAGGCTGGTTGGTCTGAGGTCGTTTTTTATTTTACTTAACTTTCTTGATTTGATTCTGCACTCTACTCACAATAGTGAGAATATTCTTGAATACAAGAATACATTATGATACATTATGTGTGTTTTATTTAGCAAAAGAAGAGTTGATATTTTTGGATAATTTTAGCATAACTGGGCCCCTACACAAACATTTTGCTTTTTAGACTTATGAATAATTAAAGCACCTATAAGGAATTTTAAAGCAGGTTACGAGACAGTGTGGAAGTGCTAAAATCTGCAGTTCATTGAGTGTCTGCTTGAGGCTGGTTCTGGAAGTACCAGAAGTCACATACACACCAAGCCAAAGGAAGCAGTTTTCACAGCCGAAATAAACATGTTTACAGCCTGGTACAAAAAAAGTCTCCTGTCTGAATTGCTAATTTCGCTATCAGCATGCACTGAATTTTTTTCTAACTTGGCAGTTTAGAAGATATTAAGATCACCAGTTCATCCAATCAGAGGCACATCTCAGCTCACAAGCATGATGAGCACCGTTTGCTTCAAAACTTCAGAAACAGAGGGGTCACGTCATGAAGACTACGTCCATTAATTATACAGTCTAGGGTTATGAAGGAGCTTTGGCTGACAAAAGTGAACCGTACCATCTGAGAAAGACTTGATCACTTTAATATTGACTCTAACAACAGCCATCAGGATGGTGTTGTGAGGAAATTCGCAACACGCAGACTTGAATTTAGGATGCATTATTAACAAATTAACAGTGAGTAGAGATGTTTGCCTCCAGCCAACAAAATGATCCAAAATCATCACTCAGACTAGCCTGCACCAGAACCTGTAGTCAGTTGGGTGAATTATTTATGTTTTGATTTTAGTATGCTCTGACCACTTCGTTGTTCATTTGAATGGAATTGACTTTCAAAATCTGCCCAATGGCAAGAAAAACACTGTGAATAAACTATGTCAGTGGGTTTACAGAGTTCGGCTACATTAGCAGAGCTAGCAGCTGCAGCCTTTGGCCCTCCCTACAGATTAATGGCCATTTGTGTTTGCCTTTGTTATGCAGGACCGGTCGCGTTAACTGAACACATATCCATCATCTCAGTCAAAGCTCCGTCTAGCCGTGCTAGGCTTCAAGAAACCATCTGTGACTGTGACAAATGATCTACATTTCAAGTAAACAATAATAGAAAATATCCCAAACCCAGTTCCTTTGAGTGTGGGGTCAACTACAGTCTCTGATTTCACAAAGAACTGTTTCAACTCAAACTAAACGTCTACATTCAGAGAGGGCAGAATAGAGTCCTCTAACTGTTTGAAAGCTTAAGTTTTACTTTGTCTTTTTCATCGCTACAGTGCACATTCAAAAACAAGGTGGAAACACTGCAGCAGCTGTGAACAGGCTGTGAAGGACTGTTGATTGAATAATCTTGATTATAATTTGATGCGATAGCAAAACAGCCTTTGATATTATTACACTTTGTCAGGTGAGAGTTGATAAACGATGAATAAAAGCTTCTTTGTGACACATTTTTTTTTAGATGATTCTTGATTTTTATCACTAACTATTATTTTTTTATATTAAGTTTGGGCTTTTTATGTCTTTATTTTCTGAGAGGGCAGGACAGTGGATAGAGGAGGAAACAGGGTGAGAGTTGGGAGTGACATGCGGGAAAGTAGCCACAGGTCAGACTTGAACCCGGGCTGCCTGCTCAAGGGCTGTTTGCCCATATGGACCGCAACCTTAACCACTAGGCCATGTGCGCTCCACTAACGATTATTTTCATTATCGATTGATCTATTGATTCTTCCCTTGATTAATTGAGTAGTTGTTTGGTCCATAAAATGTCTGAAAATGGTGAAAAATGTCAGTGTTTCTCAAAGTACAAGATGACATCATCAAATCAGATAACTTGGGCGTCTTTTTCTTAGATAATTACTTAAACCGATTAATCGATCATCAAAATAGTTGACGCTTAATTTAGCAATCGATTAATAATTGATTATTCTATTAATTTTGCAGCTCTGCTAATGATCTTGTTTCTGTAATCTTTAACTGTTCTCGGACAGATTCTGGAGATTTTATTGCTATTAAGAAGACAAAAGGAGCGACTCCGCAAAGAATATCATTTCGACACCACTCTAAGAGCTGTGGTTGTAAATTTTTTGTCTTCTTATCAAACCTTGTTGAACTAAAGTGGCTCAGGAATAATTAAATTAAAGCTTTATTTGCCAACCTATGGTACATAGCGGCAAATATGATGTTGAATGAGAACTAATGAGACACGGAAACAAGAGCAGAATGAAGACACAAAGGCTGTGAGCCTTTCACAGGACACACTGAAAGCAGTGTGTAGTGTGCATGTGTTTGTGCGGAGCTTGTGTACGTAAACTCAGCGTGCAGTGTAAGTGAATCGACATTGCAGAAAATGAGATTATCCCCCAACTAATTCTCACGAAAAAAACAACAACATCCCAATCAGCTTGTCGACAAATGCTCCCTGACACACACCGCTCTGATGCACAAACAAACACATGCACACACTCATTCAAGAAGGCGCACTTGCATTTACATACACAAGAGCGAAAATGTCCCTCTCCAACGCACACCTTCAATGTGACAAAGATTTGATAATACAGTTGAGTTCGTTTCTGGTATTTCAAAAATACACAAACCTCTCACACATTAGTACAAGCCTCTGTGTCAGAAGCAAGTGGCTCCCAGAGCAGAGAGGGAAAAAACAAAAACAGAGAGGAAACGCAGAAACGTGTACAGAAAGTTACGCTGGATAATAATCGTACAGCGGTTTCAGAGCGCTGAGGGAGCTCAACTCAAGGGATTTCCATGAGCTGAAGTCCCACTTCTCAGAGCCCCGGTATGAAGCCCCGCAAGTCTAATCAAGGTTGTGATTCATGGGTAACATTTAAACACTCCACAGAAAACCCAAAAGACTAAACCTCCTGGTGCCAGAGAGAAAGCGAGAGAAAACAACATTTCAGTCTGTAGAAGAGGACTCCAGGGGGGAATGGAGGCAGAAAGAAACAGATGTGAGGGACAGCATAAACAATGGAAGGCTAAAACAAAAACGAGAAAGGGTTAAATGAGGAAGAAAAGATGTTTAAAGTAGAGGATGAAGGGAGGCGATGGAGTTAATGAAGGAGAGCTAAAGAGAGAGAGAGAGAGGGCTGGAAGTGGGCTGAGGAAATGATGGATGGATGAAGTGAGAGGAGATCACAGAGCGGAGGCTCTCCAATGAGAGACGAGAGGCTCTCGACTCGAGAGGGAAACACAGCAGAGAGAGAGATACTGCTAAGAAAGAGTGTGTAGGGACACACACACACACACACACACACACACACACACACACACACACACACACACACACACACACACACCATAGAACAGCCACAGAGCTTGATCGCAAATGATTTAAATGCTAATATCATTAGTGCTTGAAACGCCTTGTTCAGCTGAGCCAGGGAGATGATCAAACAGACCTTTTATGCAAATTAAAATACATTTTTAACAATAAATCAAACTTTTTTCGCTGAGCTTTTTTCTTTAATGCTCCTTTTCACCACATAACCCCTCACACACCCAGTGAGCAGGAGGAAATTCAATAACAGCATTGTTCTTAAAAAGAAGAGCTGGAACTGAAGATATAATTTAACTTAAATCTTACTGTTTCAGTAATATGCATACTGCTGTGACCTCTCAATGAAGACATAAAACTACTCAATTAAACTTAAAATGGAAATAATTTCTCTGCTTGTGTCATTTATGTCTTAATGATCATTTATTTAGGCCAACGATCTTTGGTGGCACAGCTCTGATCTGGTCGTCTTCCTTTGGTTGATTTAAAACTCTTTTGAGGCAAACAGACTTTCTGAGTTAGAAAATATAAATTCAGCAAAATGTACTTTATGATCCTGACTTTTTGATTCAATCTTTCAATAAATTCTGCACCAGTGTGTTCCGAAACCTATTTGAAGTCGGAGCAGAGTGATGAGATTTTCCATCACTGCAGCAGCAGGATGGGGTAAGACGCTGCATGGGCTTCACAACAGAGTGAAAGACAGGGACGAAACAAAACAGCATGCAATCAGAGAGACGTATCTCAGACCTTCATTGCATATAGTCAATAACATGATGCTAAAAGCCCTGAATCTGAAAACAGTAGCCGAGCTTGTGTGCTGTTTGTCATTAAAGGGGCCGAGCTGACTGGCATCTGGCTGAAAAAGGAGAGCAGTTTAAAGAGAGGGTATTGTGCTTCTTAAAAGTTTCATACTGCCCCTCTCATTCCCTTGTAGTAGCTCCACATGGTTTACAAATAAGAAAACAAAACAAAACAAAACTATTTTTTTTCAATCTGGTATTTTAGAAAATTTCTTTAAGCCTGTTTGAAACACTTTATTTCAGCTGCTGTCGCTCTCTGGAGCTATGGGCAGACCTTGGTGTTTGAGGCCCACCCCTTGAAGATGTCATAAACCAATTAGAAGATCCTTTTGCGATGACCTCATCATTTTAGCGAGTCTCACGCTAATCTTAGAACAGATCGTTTGGAGCAGTTTATAGGCAGATTCAGGGATTCTACAACATATGAATATGAAGAGGTTTGAACATTTGCACGTTTAGCAAGGAAGTCAAGTGCTTTTTGTAATGAGATTGGAAATCAAATTCAATAAATATTAGCATGAAGAAGTGTTATCAGACCTCTTCCCAGCATAGTGCTCTGTACTTATTAGTCCCTTTAATAAGTTATAAATATTTTTTTATCATCATTTTTAGCAAGACTTTATTAAAATCCAAATCACTGCATATACAGCTCTATGGTTTATAGTTCCAGAGGGTCGGATAAATAATCTCAGAACAAAACTTTTACTGGGGAATGTGAGAAAAAAAAAGCCCAAGAGAAACCATCTCCTTCCAAGAAACTAAGTCCATTTCCTAGAGGAGTGGTAGCAGTAAACATTATAAAATAACTTTAATAAAAATAAATAATTTTAGCCAACCCGCACACTGACTCACCTGGGCATGTAGAGAACCCTCTCAGCCACGACGAAGCCCACCCTGAAGAACAGATTACTGGCAGGGATGAAGGGAAACATCAGGAAGAGCAAACCAACAAGCACCTCTCTGCTCTCCTGTCTCTGCAGAGAGAGAGAGAGAGAGAGAGAGAGAGAGAGAGAGAGAAATAAAGAGATGTGAGTCACAGAGAACAAATCTGAGGTTTCATTTTCAAATAAACCAAATATCTCCAAAAATAACAGTGTTCATTCTGTGCCAAGACTCACACACACTTTGTAAACAATGACACACACACATCCAGCAGCCGTGACCAATCTGTCTTACATATTAACAATCATCTGCTCAACAGAGAAGCAATTAAGGCGATCATATTATCAAATTACAGCTAAATCCTTTCTCTGTAACCGAGCACACACAAATTTATCACGCTCGGAGCTTCCCCTCCTCCCATGTTATCCCATCATGCCTCTGTTTGTTTGAACAAACAGGCCTCTAATTGGCTGAGGCGGCGGCCCCTCGCCGGGTTCAGTGGATCGACTCGTTAGAGAAATAAGAGAGAAAAAAGAGCTGATTAGTGTCGCTCCAATCAAAGGCGTCTTCTTGCTGTCTGCGAGATCATCCCTGACGAGACAAAATAAGATTTTTGAGATGACAAATGAACAAGGTTTTGGAATAAATTATTTTTCACGTCTTCATTCTGTAAGACAGAAGTTGCTGCTGTTTAATACAAGCTTGGAAAATATTATGCAGACATCTCTGACTGTACCCAACTGGACCATACCGGGACAGAAAAATAAAACTGACCAAAGAGGAGAGCCAGAACCCCAGATGGCTTAGCATAGCAAAACTACACACACACAGACACACACACACATTTAAAACTGACCACTAGCTCTAAAACATCCACACACAGACTCAAACCTGCTGACAACGGCAGCACAGAAGCACCCACACACAATCCTGGACTTGCTGACGGAAACTCCTGCCAGATTCATCCAGTGCGCTTCTCCCTCACCAGTTTCCAAACAATTCTGAATGTGTGTTTTGTGAGTGTGTGTGGATCCTGCAGATCAACAACTTCCTCTATGCAGAACATGCTCTGTATTTCCCCGTGGAAAACACAGAATGGAGGAAAGAGGTGACTTTAAGATCCACCGAGGCTCTACGAGGTCGTTCCGTCGAGTCATTCGCACGATGAGGTCGAGGGAGAGGGCGGAAAGGGACACGCAAATTACTCCCTGAGGTGGCAGAGGGGTTGCCATTGGACAATTAATTCAGAACTGCGACAAGAAAAGATCCAAAAGGTCATGAAAACATGTTCATACTGACAGCTGCAGAGTGAAAGTGTGGGGACGGATTTTTAAAATGTGAATTATAATCCAGCAGAGTGAAATGAGGCAGACTTGGACTGTTTAACCCTGATTCAGCCTGAAGGAGTGAAACAAACAGTAATGGCTACAAAGTAAATGTTCAATACAGTTCATGGTCTGGTCTGCTTTTGGGACCAGGGACCAACCCTGAATGCAGCATAATCACCACAAGAAAACAAACGGAAAAAATCCCACCCCAAACATTTGGTACGCTGCCAATGTCCTCAGAGCGTTGTTTCATCAAGATGTTTTTCTTTTACAGGCCAAAAGAAAGGTTGATGTCGAGCACAAAGTGTTTCAGGAGAAGTAGGAGAATGATTATTTTTATTGTGTAGTTTAAGGGGGATTACACCACCAGTCTGATATGCAAAGAGAAAGTTGCCATGATACGAATCTCCCGTCCCACCACATCCCAAAGGTGCTCTATTGGGTTGAGATCTGGTGACTGTGGGGGCCATTTGAGTACAGTGAACTCATTGTCATGTTCAAGAAACCAGTCTGAGATGATTCCAGTTTTATGACATGGAGCGTTGTCCTGCTGGAAGTAGTCATCAGAAGATGGGTACACTGTGATCATAAAGTGATGGACATGGTCAGCAACAATACTCAGGTAGGCTGTGGCATTGAAACAATACTCAATTGTTACTAAGGGGCCCAAAGTGTGCCAAGAAAATATCCCCCACACCATTACACCACCAGCAGCACCCTGAACCGTTGATAAAAGGCAGGATGGATCCATGCTTTCATGTTGTTGACACCAAATTCTGACCCTACCATCTGAATGTTGCAGCAGAAATTGAGACTCATTAGACCAGGCAACGTTTTCCAATCTTTTATTGTCCAATTCTGGTGAGCCTGTGTGAAGTGTAGCCTCAGTTTCCTGTTCTTAGCTGACAGGAGTGGCACCCGGTGTGGTCTTCTGCTGCTGTAGCCCATCTGCCTCAAGGTTCGACGTGTTGTGCATTCAGAGATGCTCTTCTGCATACCTCGTTGTAACAAGTGGTTATTTGAGTTACTGTTGCCTTTCTATCAGCTGGAACCAGTCTGGCCATTCTCCTCTGACCTCTGGCATCAACAAGGCATTTTCACCCACAGAACTGCCGCTCACTGGATATTTTCTCTTTTTCGGACCATTCTCTGTAAACCATAGAGATGGTTGTGCTTGAAAATCCCAGTAGATCAGCAGTTTCTGAAATACTGTTCAAAGTCACTTAAATCACCTTTTTCCCCATTCTGATGCTCGGTTGGAACTACAGCAGATCGTCTTGACCATGTCTACATGCCTAAATGCATTGAGTTGCTGCCATGTGATTTGCTGATTAGAAATGTGCGTTAACGATCAGTCGGTTGGTAAAAGAGAATTTCACTCGCAAAAACAAATCACTCGGACATTTCTTCCTCTGTCTCCTTCTGTCTAACACACATACTATTAAAACATTATGGGCTGTGCTGATGGCCCTCACCGGTGTGATTAACATTTAAACACGAACCATCACACACTTTTGTGGCAGCCTGCTGCTTTCATAAAGCTATAAAGACACGATATCTCTCCAGAGGGACTTTACCATGGAGGTGTTTTCGCTGCTTCAGGCTCTTCATGAGACAACATCACCTCAAAAATATCATAAGCAGCAAAAAGAGCTCAGAGAAGAAAACTCCAAAAGAAATAAAACAAAACCAAAAAAAGGTTTTATCAAGTTTAATTTATATCAGAGCAGAGTCTGTTGAAGTTTGACACAACTGGACCGAATGTAGGAGTGAGGTTGAATGCAGAATTGGGTTTTGAATGCGGCCACTCAGGAGGCACTGAGTGGCCTGAAGTAAAGGTCAGATGTGAACGCCTACACTGCTGCTGTGTTTGAAACTGGATTTACAAGTCAAACATGCCTTACAAATTGAATTATTTGACCTGTTGCAGTGCTATTCACAGAACTAACTCCACAATACCACAGCTGTGTCAAGTCCATGGTGTTAAAATTAGAGCTGGGAAGGGTTTAAAAATATGACACCAGTAAGAGGATACAAAATACCTTTTTACTGACAATTTAACGAAAGTCAGAAGTCTCCTTACTTTATAACACATAAGAGGTCATGTTTATTACCATTATCGTATGCATGGGTACACTTGAATCTGTGTGCTGCCCAAAGAGTTGATTTTTAATTTATAATTAAACATTGGAAGCCAGAAGAGTGACAGAATAAATAAAAGTCTCAAAAATACAGAAAAATGACAGAGCAAATGAAAAATAAGCAGACTTCCTGAAATATTAAAGGAGATGATGCATAAATTTAAGAAATAACGACGGACCCATCATGAGAATTTGTGAATCCATAAATACTGCAAGAGAACATTTATTATTGCACATCACTTTATTCTTCTGTTGGTGCTTATTGATATTTTTGCAGAGACACAGTTAGAATTTTTTTCTCACAAAATATAAATTTAAGGAAAGATTTTTTTGTACAAAATGTTCTGTGCAAACCAAATGATTCTACTTGTACATTCAGACTCTCTCCTGCTCCACTGATGATCTGATGGTTGAATAGAAAATCACTGTGAATATCTCGACTTCTCTGAGTGAGATGCTCACATGCATGACAGAGTGGTAGCTCTCTCGCTGAGAAAGTTTTTAACTGCAAATAAAAAAAGAGTGACCTGAGAGGAACGCAGCAGCAACACCTGGCAGCTTTTAGTCTGACTAAATTATATTAGGAATGTTTTTCCCTCCAGAACCGCAGCACAGCTCAATAAAGACTCCTCGAGTCCAGTATCATCAGAAATGTTTGATGGAGATAAGCAGAGAGGCATTATGGGTAATAGAAGAAAAAAAAGAGTTCAAAGCGCTTTGGGAGAGCAGGAGGTGCGACGGAAAGCGGGGTGCTGATTGAGAGAGTGAAAACTGCTTCAGCGCAAACAACACACTGATGTATTCACACACTTTTTCAGAGAGGCAGGTCTGACTCCACGGAAACAGCAGGTGCACAAGAAGAGGCTGGTTTGAAAATATGAAGTCATAAGACGGATGGGTTTATAACCTGTGTGTTTGTGCAGGTTTATATCTTTTGCCCTCTAACTTTGGTGTGTGCATCGTCGAGGCAATACTCTGCTTTCAGCGAGCACTAAAGTCAATAAAGACACCCGAGTGTGCAGCAGGAGAGGAGAAAACTCCTTCATTACATTTAACTCTAACTGGAACAGGCAGGATTTTAGTGTTAAACTGTATTTCTATGTGCTTTTAACATCCAGAGAGTGGACCGCGTTGACCTCTTCAGCACATTTCCCTCTAATGAAGTGTTAATTAAGAGTCCCTCTGGGATCTGAGAACACACTGATTAATAGCTCCTTTAAAACACACTGCACTCTTTAGTGGAAAATTCAAAAGACTCATTATATTCAATAAACCAAAGAATGGGCTCATATCACTTTCACAATTACAGAATCACTCTGGTCTCTGTGGTCTGAAGTATGAAAATGCACAAACTCACCTACGTGTGAACCAGTCTGTTTCTCTTTTTGTCCGTCTAACATCAGCAGCTCTGTGCTGGACTGGATTCAGCCTGTTACACTGCTGTCGTATTTCTTACACATGGATGTTCATATTAAACGTGTGTAGATTTTTAAACCACAACATATTTAGATGTTGTTGAACTTGTCTTCACAAGATCTTCATGAGACTTGCTGAAATGATGAGGTCATCGGACGAGGATCTCCTCACCGGTTTATTACATGTTAGAGAAGCGGGCCTCAAACACCAAGGTCTGCCCATGATGTTAGCCAATCAGCAGAAAGGGGCACTGTGGAGCCTTAAAGATACAGCAACGAAAAACTATGTACTATACTACTGTACTAAACTATGAAGCCTAAAAAAGCACAATACCCCCTCTTTAAAATAATAAGACTCATGGTCAAAGGGGCAGCTTTAAACATGTAACACCTGATATTTGCAGTTTATTTTTAACTCAACTACATTTCAATTTTGATTGAAAAACTTGTAGATGATTGCTTTTCTTTTTTTAACTTATGTTTTAGGGCATTTTTGCCTTTTAGTGTATAAAACAGGCGAAGTTTGACATGAAATTTGGGGATAATGAGAGGAAGAAGCCCTGAAGAAAAAGCTCTTCAAAATAAAAGTCCCCATTTTTTTCTGGTTACACACGGAGAAGTGTGTCGAGTATCACATGGCTGGCTTGAGTACAAAAGACAAAAAATACCTTCACATAGACTTATGCTCACCTCTTCATCCCTTGTGTTGTTGTATATCCCAAACTTTTCGAGAGTAAACACCGCCCATAGAATTTTAAGAGATGTCTTGTGGTTGCATTACCTCAGACTCAGTAGAGTCAAATTTACAGGCCATTAAAATCCATTGCCACCTTCCTGATGTAACCGAGAGGTTTCTCACTGAAACATGTTCCCCCTGGAGTGTTACCAGCTCTTACATTCATTCCCTCGGCTCAAATGAGGTAACGCATAATGAAATGAAAACAGACAAGCATGAGGAGGCAGCAGGAGGTCATCTGTGATGCAGCAGTCTTACATCTAACTCTTTTTGTTCTCACCTGCAGAGAGAGGACGCAGTGCAGGCAGAGAGCGAGCATCACCACGGCCAGCAGCACTGTGGCAATGTTGCGAACGTCACCCAGTGACTCCACCAGAGGGATGCTTCCCACCTGCCAGTCGTAACACAGAACGACAGGGGCCAGCAGCAGCCAGGCATTGAAGGAGAGCAGGTAAGAGTAGGTCAGGATCCTGCAGGGAGGAGGGCAGAAAGAGAAAAAAAAAATCCTTCAACTGTCAAACATAATAAGAGCTACAATCTGTTATTAATCAGTCTGTTTATTTCAATCTCAAAGTGTTTAGCTGAGGAGGTTGTCCAAGGTTGAATATTGATTGGAGTTATTTTTCTAACTTGACATTTAGAGACTAATAAAATGAGCCTGTGCAGAGACCCAGAGTGCTCTGAATGCTGAAATCATGCAGCCGCTGATTTAGCTTTTGCCGTGTTAGCCCTGCTGTCGTCATCCTTTTCTCAACCCCTTTCACTAAATTTCTCTTTCAGTCGGTTTCAAGACCTGCAGGGCAGTCTAAGTATTGATCTGTCTGCTGCGAGGCAGCTTTTTGCTTTAGTTAAAATAACTGGCGCAGGGTCAGACAGAGAGGCAAGTGGTCGGGTTCAGGAAACAAAAGAGACGGATGAAAGGAAACAGGGAGATAACTTTAGTTGTTTTACTCCATATGGAATGATCTAAGAAGACTTTTATGATTAAAAATCTTAAAATTCAAATTTCAAAAACTTTCCCGGCCATTTTACTACCCTTTAGGGGTATTAGAAGGACAAAAAAATATAATTTCAACCCTTCAACATTTCTTATATGTAAAATAACTCATTTAATGTGTTTAAATTCTAAATATAATATTTGGTTGATTAGGTCTAAAGTTGACTGAAAGATCTGAGCAAAAAAAATAAAAAAAAATAATCTTTTATGTTTTTATAATAAAAAAAATTATAGCAGTTTTTGTAGAGGTAATTTTTGTACTCTAATACACTCAAAGGGTAATTAATTAAAGGGACCTGCAAGGGTTAAAAGATTTCACTTTATTGGGTGTGAGGCTATTTCTTAAACCAAGAGTTTCCCTTTGACTCTTCCAAAGTGAGCTCAACACAAAAAGACACAGAGCCTCAGTCCCTATTGATTTTGACAGAGTCCGTGTCGGACAAATTTCTAAGCAGTCACCCTGTGAAGACCCGCCACAAGTTAGCTATTGATTTTCTCCAGGACAGTCTGACAGAAGAAAGTCAACATGGCATCTTCTGCTGACGAGACGGGAGAAGAAAGGAGGGAACACAGCCCCAATCCCCTCTGAACACGACAATAAAAACATGTCAGGAAGACAGAAAGAAGCTGCGGCTGCTCGTGCGTCTTCCTGATCACAGCACCGTCTCCTTTTGTCCCAGACTTCTTTTCAGATTGGCTATTAAAGAGATGGACGGCTGGAAGGAGACATGGTCTGAAATACACACAAGTGTGGGTCAGTTAGTGTGCACAAACTTGTAGAGGACTTGCAGAGGTTGTCTTTAGCTCTCTCTCCCTTACACACACACACACACACACACACACACACACACACACACACACACACACACACACACACACACACACACACACACACACACACACACACACACAGATAAGGTAGCCCTCTGAGATGGTGCTGACAGGCCGTTTAACATTCAGCTGAATGTTCTCCACCTGCCATCATCTGATGAGTCTGGGCCATAAATTCAATTCCCTTTTCCACACCCTGCCAGGCCCCTCTAACCGCAAATGATTACGCACACACACACACACACACACACACAAGTAACTGAAGCGGAGAAGAAACAGAAGGCAGAGTGAGAGAAATAGTGAGGGATAAGGCAGCAGAGAAAGAGAACGAGTCATTTGTCAGGTGGTGTTTGGGCGTTCTGCTCCCCTGGGTCTTGTCTGAAGGGAAGAGGATCCTTGTCTTGGGTGTGAAGCAGATTTCTCAGCTGCAACTCCTCACACACAAAGACAGCCAGATAACTTCTACAAGTACAGAGTTGACAAAGTGAAAACTGAAGTCAGACACAATCTGCACACTGAGAGATTTCTGCAGTGAGATCCAAAAAATGACGGTACGGTCCGGTAGTCTCAGTGTCGTCACCTGTTGGGTTCTGAAGAGGTGTAATGAAGCTTAAAGGTTGTGGTTGCCGTATTGGAAATGCTGCCTCCAAATTACATTCAGCTGATGTAGAAAGAGGCAAAAGCAGGAGCTTCGCCTTGCCACTTTGCAAACAATACACCACTCTCTCACTCTGCTCCCCATATTTCCCATCTGTCTTGAGCTTGAATTTTACTTCTGCGTGGATTAGTAGGTGTGAAAAGTGAAGCGGGAAGCTGATCATCTCCAATGTAGACCAGGAACGACACATCAAGGGTCAATACATGGATGCAGCCAAAGACACACCACTTGGCACTCCAGGCCATGTGCCACATCAAAACCCACTACGGACCTTGTTCAACACTTCCCCACACGGGCTAGGTGAGATTAGAGAGGTCCTCAAAAAGGCCAAACCAGCCTCGGCACCAGGATTGAACGGGCTGTTACAAGTAGTACAAGAACTGTCCACAGGTGGCGAAGATCCTGTGGAGGCTCATAAGTGTTGTGTGGAAGAAGCACTCCATTCCAGCTGAGTGGTAAGGATCAGTCAGAACTTTCATTTCTAACGAGCAGAATTCCACCACTATCAGTCATTTCAAAAACATTGCCCTGCTGAATGTGCAAGGAAAAATCTGCTGAAAGTGTTGGCCATAATGAAGATCGATCCCTCAAAGTCCAGGAACATGAAGATTAGGACAGGGGTGAGGAACGACAGTTGGTTTTTCACTGCTGGAGAGAGAAGACACCACTACTGACACAACAACCTTTCTGAAGCCTTGGTTGGGAGTATACCGTCCAAATGTCTGATAAGCAGATGGGGAAGCTGCCCCAGAGGCAGCTGAGAGTGGAGCTTACAAAGATTGACAGCAGCCAGTTTTAGTCCAAAGCCACATGGGAGTAGAGGAGTTAGGGTACAACACCCCAATAAGGGCAGTGACAGGGGGGGTGGAGAGGTGCATCAACACTTCAGCAACAGGTCAACTTGTGTTTTTTGAGCCTTTTTGTCAATTCTCTGTTGTTTTTTCTGTTGGTATGACAAAAAAACAACATGGAGAAGTTACTTTGTGCTCTGGGAAATTATTTGTTTTCACAATTTATTGGCATTTTCTGGATGAAGTGTTGAGTTTTAGGACCTGATGAAGCAAACCATCAATTTATCTGATTCCAAAGATAGTTTGTTTTTCTTTTTGTATTCAAGCCAAGCAGCAGAGAACAAGAAATAGGACTATGCAGTACAATTTGCTTTAGAAAGCTTTTTAATATTTCTGCCCTTACACTACATGTCAAAGAGGCAGAGTCTTTAGCAGGACGGCGGGAGCGAGGACATGCGGACAGACTGACTTCTGTACTGAGCGCTGATGAGGAAACTCTGGCAGCTCTGCCAGACATGAGGGAGCAGAAATAATGAGAAGAGAAAATGAAGGCGAAGGCAGGAAGGAGCAAGGGATATAAGAACCCTGTGTAAATTTCCCAGGTGGCCAAGCGAGAGGAGCCATTTCTCACTGCTGTAGTGCTAATGACAGATTATGTTCTATTTCACTGAGGACAACAAACACTGACACGACTGAGTGAAGCGTGAGACCAGGAACTGTCTGTCTGCGGGAAAAATCCTTTACACTAACTTGGTATTATACTTCTCACTGACTCGTTGTCTGTCCTATCAAACTAAATTAAATGTTTCCAAGTGATTGAGTGATTCCAAAAAACAAATCAAATTATTACCAAGGTTGTCAAGATTTTTTATATTTTAAAACTTTTCAATATGACAAGCTTAAAAAAAATACCAAAACAGCAGCACAGCTAAAACAAAGAAAATACATCCACACCAGTTTATCACAGCATTGATAAAATCCTTTGTGCAAGGAAATTAAGTGTAAATTCAATGAAAAAATGTGAGAAGATGTGAAAAATATGAGCTTCAGTCAATCATTTGTGCTACGATAACCAATCAATGGGCCTCTCACCTGTTTCCTGTAACTCTACCTGTTTGTTACGGACATGTGGCGTTTCTCAAAATGCACACTTCAGCGTACTTCTGGACTTCCATCCAAGCCAAAGTTCTGTTCCAATTCAAAGTCAACATCGAGACAAGTTTGGTTGAAGTACTCAGATGTGGACTTTTACCAAGTCTGCTGCAAGATGTAACTTGAGCGGTCTTTTCACAGTTACAATCCCACAATGCAGTTCGTGCCGTCCAGCGGAAAACTCAATGGCGGCGGAGAAGACGCACAACTGTAAGTAACCGTTGCTGATGTTTAAAATTATAAACAAGATACTTATTTGTGACAGGGTTTTGTTTGAAACCTCGAAACGTTGGATGAGTTGGGATGTGACGTGTACGTACGAAAGTTCACTGCTGTTTCAATAGTAGCGGGATTGTTTTGCGGACTCCAGTACCTCTGAAGTCTGAACTCTGGAACAAACTTGCCAAGTCTGAACTTCTAGAGAACACAAGTTCAAACTAGTGAACTTTGAATTAAGAAACAGTCATGGTCATAATCAAGAGCTCACTTTTATCAAATTGAGTGAGGAGATTTGGTTATATTTATAGTTGTGAAAACTGTTTTCTGTCACTCAATTCTTGTTGCTACTTGTACGAGGATGTAAGCATTGCCTGCCCTGGCTTCACGAGATCTGGGTCTTTGGCCATTCGTTAATGGAGAGTTATTCACCCAAATTAAGTGAGTAAACACAAAATACATAAAAATATCATTGTATGTGAGACTTGTATAAACACAGGACGACACTCACCTGGTGAGCAGGTGAGGTGAAAAAGAGGCGGGGTTATCCTGTTCAGAGAATAGCGGCATGGATCCTCCCATCAGCCACAGCCTGACTGACATGATGATCACCACCTAGAGGACAGGGGGAGGAATAACCAACCAGTAAAGTTTAGTAAAGTTTTTGTTCATCGCTGAGGTTCATGACCTCTTTTACAGACATTTATGCACACTCAGAAACAAAAACAAAACTCTGCAGCGAGTGTTGCAAACAGGACTCACATGTTGTAAAAAAATCAGGATTTGAGATGTTTTTAAGGTCAACATGATACAACTCTGAAATGAAGTGATTTGATTAACATTATACTCACATAGGCTGAGATGAGGCAGGCTCGTTTGATAAAGGGGCTGCAGATGTGGAGGAGGTCCCTGAGTCTGGAGCTGGACAGGTGACTGCGGGACAAACAGAAACAAAGATGGTCAGTCAGACATTATTTGTGGGTGAAAGTCAATTTTTGTTTAAGTGGTCTGACACAAGATTCTTCTTTAGTGAAATAAGAAAGAGTCACAGATTGAGGAGAACATGTTCACCTTGACCCAAAGAGTTACTCAATGATGGCTGAAAGCTTTCAGAAAATCACTTCATTTGACCCGATAAAAATAAGAATATCTGAGACAGCAGAGTTTGAACTTTCTTTTTTGCTTTCCACTCGCCTACTTCTGTTGCTCTCTGCTGGCGCAACCTTGTGTAAAAACCCCAGAAACATTCAGCATGAGTATCTGTCTGCGACGAGCTACAGACATAACTCCTTTCACGAGTTCAGATGGCTTCGTTTTTCCAGGCATTCAGTCCAAAAGTGGATGAGTAAATCTTTGTGCTTCGCTTTAGTTCAGGGTCATGTCTTCTCTAAAATAGATAACGTGATTAAAACAGGTTAAAGAATTCTAAAATAACTAAATAAAGCAATTCTAAGGGAAAAAAACAAAATCTCTATTAATTTCATGGCAAAAATCATGGAAAGCAAATAGAGCTAAAAGGCTTTTTATTGGAGCCAAATCTTATTTCCTTAAATGTTGTGCCTCTCATAAAGCCATAATATTATTACAACTCTCTCCTTTTTTTCCAGACCTTTTTATGTCGACAAAACCAGAAAAGTCAGGGCATAGACGGCTGTAACTTTTTTTTAATTTGGTAGCATTTTATTAAAGTTGAATGAACTAATCTCTTCAAGGTCACCCTCCATTCACTCTCATATTTATCGACTCAAACACCCAACCAAGGTCGTTTTAAACTCCCTCTCTGGACCTCACAGTCCCGTGTTTTAGCCTTAGATGCAGCTCTGAGAGCGGTTAAACGGCAGCAGGAGAATAAGATGAGACGGATGGGAAGAGGTAGTGAAAGCAAAGCATGGAGAATCCATTCAACAGCCCTTCACTTTGAGATGTTCCCGTGTGCAAAGCTTTCAAAGCTTCACAGAGACACGATCTCGCAGGAATTCTGTCGGTCTCTCACTCCATCGCTCCCGTTTCATCTTTGCTTTTGCTCCCCACTCCCTCTTTTTCCCCTTTTCTATATTTGTCTTTGACAAAGTCTTTGCTCGTCTGTTCTGCTGAGGTTTGCAGCGCCAGGAGACAGAATGACAAAGAGGAGTCGGGCTCTGCAGACGCTGCAATGAGGAGCAACTGTGAAAGAGTTTGTTTAAAACAAAAAAAAGGGGGAGATTGTTTCCCTTGCTGATTATCAGCAAATGTGTTTCTAGAAAAATGGGGAGAAGATGATATTTTTAATGGGCATAGCTCTCAAAAAAATCAGCTGTCAATTCAGGTGAATTGTCTCCGAGAGAGGGGATATAAAAGCATGAATGCTTATGTCTACAACACGTAGCAGATCTAAAGAGAGAGAAGAAAACACTGAGGAGTTGATGGATAAAAAAAATGATTTTAATAAGATCTTCAATCAGTAACAGGAAAAAAACATCCAATTTTTACCTCCCTCCACCACTCTTACGAATAATTCTACTTTTATCTGACCATGCAGCTGCTACATGCTACATATACCACTATATATATATATATATATATATATATATATATATATATATATACACATACATATATATATATACACATATATATACATGTTTAAACTGGTAAGTGGTATAGTTGTGTATATATATATATATACACAACTATACCACTTACCAGTTTAACAGGACAGAGGATTTGGATCCAATTATTTGCTACTTTGTTTTTTTCTGTGATATTTCTGTTCTGGAGAACATTATTAGCTGAGAGAATGTTGTTTCTGTGACAACTGATAACATTTCCTGACTTCCTGCTGGGTTACGGCTTCCGGCTTTTCAAAATGAGTATAACGACGGTGGGACATTTCTTGTTTGTTCCTTTTGTTGTGGTGTATTAAAATTTTTCGCCCAGTTTTTAGAAGCACTTTAAAAACAAATGTGCAATCATGAAACTGGAACATATTTTGTGTCGTCTCAAAGCACCAGAGGGAGTCCCTGCGCTTGCAGCGTGAATGAAACATTTGCAGTATTTCTAATAGAAAGAGCACATTTAATCACACACAAACGCCCCCTCTAACAGGTGTATTGCTTTAATAACGCTCTGCAGAGCTGAAATTGATGAAAGCGGCGTGCTGCCCAACAGAAGCCGTTACACAAACACCCCCTTTGCTGGTTCGATGATTAAAAATCTCACTCCCTGTGGCTGCAAATGCAAAGCAACACTCTGCATCCTTTAGGGAAAAAAACTCAGATGGAGAAACGCTGAGAAGATTGGTTTCACGCTGTAAAGGGAGAAGAATGAAACACACATACACTCATGGGAGGGGTGAGAGAGAGAGGAACAGACAGATGTTGTTGGTGTCTTCAAACCCGGGCCTCAAGTTCCCTCACAGGATCATGGGAAAGACGACTCTGAGGATCTGCACAACAGGATGCTAATTTACCATGACAATTCATCCGCCGCGGCAACAGCGGAGGAGGAATTGAGGGGAGGTGGTGTGTGTTTGTGAAGAAAGGAGGGAGGAAGTCAGAGAAAAAAATGTGAGTTTGGGGGATTGTTTTGAGGAAAGGTTGGAGGGTTCAGCTGCCTCATACACATGACAAGTAGATGTAGAGAGAACACACACACACACACACACACACAAATAAAATCCACTGTCCCATTTGGACTGTGTTTTCTGGATTACGCTCAGTATTTCTGTCTGCTCAGCCTGTGGCTCTTTCCAAGCCCTTGATGCTCAGCTCAGCTCACAACTGAAGATTCTTCACATTCCTCCCTCTGAGTGGCATTTCCTCTCCTCCTCCGCCTCCTCCTCCTCTTCCTCCTCACCGGGTGCCACAGTTATTTACACTCACATGTCCAGCCACTGTGGCTGTAACATGACAGGGATTCTGCATCACTCCAGGGTAAAACTGACTCACCAGCTGGCTGCAGTGAGCTCCGAGAAGGTGGTCACATCAAGCAGTTTAATACTGAGACAGCAAGAAGACTCTTTCACAAAACGACGACCAGACAAACAGAAATATCTGGTCAAACCTTTCTAAACCTGTAAAATAATTATGCAGTGATCTAAAATTCTCAAAGTTTGCAAATCTAGTTTAAAGCACAGGCTACATAAAAGATGGACGACATGCCAGTTTCTAAAAAGGAGAAGCCAAAATATTTATGGCTAGCTGCACAGAGGGTCATAAACCCTGCCTCATCCATGTAACAAACTCAGTGTGTGTCAAATTTATGTTTCTAAAACATGCTTACATTCAGTTTGTATGTGCTACTTGGTGCTATATAGCAGTGGTGGCCAACCTGTGGCTCGCAAGCCGCATGTGGCTGAAGTCGTAAGTAGAGAATGTTAGCCTGTCATCGATAGAGCTGCGCCAATTAATCGAATAATCCGTTATTAATCGATAACTAAATTAATCATCGACCATTCTGACAATCGATTAATCAGTTTCAGTAACTATTTAAGATAAAGAAATCCAAATAATACGATTTCAGATTCATAAATGTGAATATCTTTGGTTTGCAAACAAGACATTTGATGATGTCATCTTGGACCCTGAGAAACACTGACATTTTTTAACCATTTTCTTAAAATTTATGGACCAAACAACCACTCTATTAATCAAGATATTAATCTATCATGAAAATAATCGTTAGTTGTATCCCAAATAATTTTTGCTTTAGTGCAACAAGACTGTGGAGACGTATTGTCTAACTTGGATTTGATGTATTTTTAAAATCATCAGACATACTCGAATGGGTTTTCTCGGTGCCAGCTGCATACAAAGACTTAAATCATAGCCTTTCATCAAACATCCTTTCAAGTACAGCTATATGCTTCAAAATGTGACAATGCAGCTCTCCTCTTCACTTCACTTTTGTAGCTTTCTGTCCTGATGTGTTAGCGTAGGAGGATGGCGCAGTATGAAGACCAGAAAGCTCTTCCAGGCCGGTTGGGCGCATGCAGCTCTCACTGAGCTCTGAGTAAAGGAACCACAAAGAGGCACTTCTTCAGGCAGAAGGACAAGGGTGGAAAACAAGTGGCAGCCTCCAATGTGGGAAGATGAAGCTGAAGAAGAAGTGCAAAAAAAAAAAAAAAAAAACCTGGAGCGAACTGCAAAAAAAAAAACACCCTTTGACCCCCCCTGGTAGAATGACTGTTTCTACAGCAGAATAAACATCTTTGCAGCTTTTTTTTTAAAAACAAAAAAGTTTGGGTCTTTTTACATCTACATAACTTATTTGATTCAAATAAAACTAAGAGTTATGCATGATTAAAGCATGACTGACCTGACTTGATGCTTTTTTTTTTTTGCATTTGCATCAGATTGGATTCTGCTCTGTGTGTGTGTGTGTGTGTGTGTGTGTGTGTGTGTGTGTGTGTGTGTGTGTGTGTGTGTGTGTGTGTGTGTGTGTGTGTGTGTGTGTTTTCTTTCACCCACAGTTCTTCATCTCTCTCTCTCTCTCTGAATTTATGTCAGGCCGTGCAGCATCTTATGATGTGTGATGTAGTGTGAAGGGCTGCTCCGGGGCAGTCACAGAGCCGAGATGCTTCACAGCTCCCTGACACTGACGGGACACACACACACTCCGCTTGCGTGTGTGCTGGCTGTGTGGCTCAGTCTATGTGTGTGTGTGTCTCAAGACACACAACAGAGTTACATCAGTTCACTTGGGACAGCTTGTGCAATAAGGGGTAATGGTTCTATCTCTGATTGGTAAAATGCAGAGCTGAATGTAAGTAATGACAGTTTCAAATTCTCAGCATGCGCACTTTACCAAACACCTGCAACACAAACCTCAGCGTGACCACCGACTTGTCAGTCGTGCAGCTGCTTCTGACAGAGCTGTCATCAAGATGTCAACCTTTGCACTTTATATAACGAGAGAAATGTTCACATGGTGAAGTCAGCTCTGCATGAGTCATAGGAAAAACTCTGACTGAACAGAAACCTGCAGAGATATAGAGATGGGGATCTTTTGATATACTGCACTGATGTACACCTGTGGTCCTGAAAGTGGATTCTCATGATGAGAAATAAACATTTTGGTGGTATGAGAGTTAAAAAAATATTTACAAAAAAAACTGTCAGATCTCATGAATAATCCTGATTCCAAACATCCTGCTGTTCCCTGAGCTTGAACTGCACATTTTATTTTAATCTTTTTGACAATCAGCGCCCTTAATTCTCTTTTTTTTCAGTCACTTACAGGATTATGTCCATCAGACTGTGCACAGACTGTAAAAAAATGTATACACATTACTCATCCAGCATCCAGATCAGGTCAAAAAAAGCATTCCATAAAACCCAGGAGAAGATCACAATCAGGCACGGTTACAGGCTCACAACCCTAAAGCCCCATCAGGACAGCACCAGCGGGATCTTCAAACTGTGCATTCATGTGTGTGTTCTGCCCTGAAAGATACAGCCTGAAGTGCCCAGACAACCATCTCATTAATCACAGAGACACAGACATATTCTCCCTCAAACACACACCCTCACCCGACTTCTCTGAGGAGAGCTCCAGGGCACTCCTCAGAGTGAGAAAGAGCGCTGTCTCTATATTAAAGCCATCCATCTTCACTAACCTCGGATTTTTTATTGAGGATCTTTATGGAGGTACAAGTTGCTTTTCTGTTTGTGATCTCCTGAATCCATAAAGGAGAGGCTGCCTGAGCGGCAGGAGGGTTTTATGCAGACAGTCAGACTGATAAACATCTCTATTGCATCTTAATGTAGAAGCGCTGAGCAGCTGATTGACTTTGGTTTACTTTAAAACCTTTGCAGAGCATTAAAAAGAGGAACAACAGATAATTCAGGCGACATATTATGAAGAAAAGGAGATAAAGCTGCAGCAAAAGGAGCACTGATGAGATCAGCGTCCAAATCTCTGGAACTAACGCCCAGAAAATATCATGTCTGCTAAAACTCTTAAATCAGGTTTGTTGACTCACATATTCACAGCTGTCTTTCATCAACATTACATTAAACTAACTTTTTCTTTTTAAACTTTAATCTTCTGATCTTGCTGTTTTTATTGTTCTTTGTATTGATGTTTAGCGACTGGTTTTAAAGACTTATAAATCTGTCCCTTTAAAGATAAGTGTCTTCTTTTGATTTGATTATTTTCTGACCTTAGTCTGATTCTTCTGAGGTCTTTCATGATTCACTTTGAGCGCTGAAATGTGTCGATACGATTTAATTTTCTTTGCCGAGTCATCTCCCTATCACCACGAATGCTGGCTTTTGAAACGTGCACCAGCAGCAAGCTGAGCCGCTATGAAAGCAATTACAGAGGTGTGTGCTGGGATCTGGAAACACACTTTAGCTCAAATAAAAAAGAAATAGATACAGATTTAATACAAAGACACGAGCTGTCAAACTTTCAATAAGGGTTGTAAATAATCTCCAATGTTCAGCAAACTTCAAAATAAAAGTCTGTAAAATGAAAACTCGATTTGTCCTTTCAGAATCCCACTTGGACATCAATACTTCCAAAAACAGAGAGATATTAAAATCCTCTGGATAAAGCATTTATGCTTTGGGAATTTGAGAAAAAAAAAGGGATTCATCAGATTTTCTAAGCTGAAGTTAGTTTGGTAGTAAACAAATAATCAATATATTTCTTAAAGTAAAAATGGCTGAAGTAACACATGCAGAAATCTCCCCTTCTTGTAGTCAGCCTTTTGGCCAATGTTTTCAAACAAGCCTCTGTCTTTATGAGTCAATCTGTCAGCTGTTTTATACTGAAGGGAGCTTAAACTGGCTGTGTTGAAGGTTGGAAATCAAAACATAAAGTATACACGATAATAGTTCCCAGGAGGATGGGCAGACAACCGTTTGGAGAAATGTTCCCAATCACATTTGTTGTCTAGACTCCAGGTCCTCATAAATACAGAAACATAAAAGCAAAGACACACCTTCAACCACATTAGAGCGTTTATAGTCCTCACAGCAGCCCACTCACTTAAAACACTAACGTGCAGTTTGGAAGCGCCAAAGTTTTAATACTTCTCCTCTTACCCACTCACTCTCCCACTCATCGAAGAAGCTATTCATCTTCAGGGAACACTTCAACTTTCAGGCAAAGGAGTCCCATTATTCATGAAGTGATGAGGACAAACTCTGAAAAACTTGTTTCCTTTTTAGATAACACACTCCAACGCTCAGACATACGTCTTGTAAACATAATGTAATTTCTGTGATATGCAGCCGCAGCAGCATTTACTTAGAGCTGGGAAAAAACATGCAGAGACACCTTACATGAGACTGATTTTCAGGGTCATGGAAAGGGACGACCTGTATCAACTGTTTACACCCAAAACAAACTCAATGTGAGGGCTGTGAGACCCAAACAGACCCAAAGAGCTGATTTCATCATCTAAACCATGGATGTTACATGTTTGTTTCTGCACTGCTTTGGAACAGCTGCCTACAACGGTGGTGTCAGATTTATTTAGGAAATACATCTTACATCATTCGCTAAATTTAATGTCTCTTTTTTAGTGTTTTCCCTGGTACCACTTTTTTCAAATTAAGGAATCCCTGATCTAGAAACTAGAACATGCTCGCAGCTGTCAGAAAAATCTGCAATACCCCTGAGTACTAACAGCTTAAGCAAACATGCAGACTTGTCTGATTACTGCTAATGTGTTTAATTCTGCTACCAAAGTGGACATTCAAATACAAGGCTCTAACACGGATCCTCTTAGTTTTTGGAGACAGCCTTAAGTGGACACTTCCTTATTGTCTTTGTTTTCAAGACGTGAGATTTCTGCTTGGTCAATGCACTGTCTCTGAAGGGACGGTTAAGGAAACTGTAAGTACAACTAACTGGATCATGTTCCTTCACAAGTTTTCATTATGACCCCTTGCACCAATTGGAAAAAATAACAAAACAAAAGAAAAAATAAATAAATAAATAAATAAATAAATAAATAAAAGAATACTCTTCAATGTTTGTTTGATACCCAACATCAAAAAAGACCATTAAAAAAAGTTGGAACAGGGACAAAATACTTAAAAAATTGTGAAATGCAACAATGTAACACCCAGGAACATTAACCAACTAATAAGGCTAATTTTCAACATGGTTGTAACATGTCTGTGTATCCACCTGTTTCTTCAGAAGCCTATGGATGTTGACCTCTGTTGGCGGTTATCAACTTCCGGTTGCCGCCGCCGTCAAGCTAGCTCAAAACAACTCGCAAGAAATCACTAATGCTAGACAGAGCTCAGTGTAAACTTTTTTTTAAAACATCCGCACTATCTTCAGGCCTGCAGGCTTCACTGCACTTAAACAGACACGACTCTGTAGTGGAAATCACTGCATGGATGCAAATTGCTTCCAAAACCCATCATCTCTGAACACAGTTCTTTACTTTACCTTTAAAACTACATAACCGTGATCCTGTAACTCTGTGGTGAGATGAATCGATGTTTGAGATTCTTTTTGGAAAGTGTGGATGCCGTGTTTCTGGCTCTAGAGAGGAGAGGAGGCTCAAGGAGCTGCTTTACTGAAGGTATATTGTGCATGAGGGACAGAAAGAGGAGCATTCTGGGTAGCATTGTGCTGAGTAATGCATGGTCATTAAAGCACAGAGAATGTTTGAAAGAAAAGGCATTAGTGAAAGTACGTCACAGGAGAGCTGGGAAGGTTTACCCTTAGAAAGAGTGTAATGATGAAGAGTGAGCGTCAAAGCACACTCACGGAGGAGGAGCTCAGAGTCTCTGTTCCTCCTCGCCTCACAGCCTCAAAAACAAAACACCTCTCACATCTCCCTGATGTCCTCATTATGGCCCGACAGCTTCCAAGTGAGCAGAGAGCGTCCTCACATTTCAGGGAGATGTAGAGCCGGGCGTCAAGGAAGAGCAGGGTGAGAGTTTTACAGCACGTCAGGGAGGCGAAGACGGAATGACAGAAACGAGAAACGTGTAGGAGGAGGGTGCATGCATTATGCACATGCAGAGTGCTGCATTATGCATGTAAGAAGGAGGAGGAGGAGGATAGAGGAAGAGCGAGGCAGAGACAGGAAGAAAGATGGAAAGTTTGGCAATAAATCTGCACCACTGAAAACTACTCAAGACTTCCTGCTGTCCAGAATCATGTTTCACCTCTTTCACCTGTTGTTTTTCGTGTTCATGTCAGGAGATTCTCTGCTGTTGCTGTAAGAGCTGAGCTCTGCAACTAAACTTCAGGCCAGTTTTCAGAGATCCACTTTTGAGGAGGACAGTTTTAAAGGTTTGCAAGCATACAGCAGATGAATAAGCAGAACACAGCGCCTCTTTCATCCATATGCAAGAGCTTCAAGCCTCTCTCTTTCTCTGCTGCACTATCGGATTATAACACAAGTTCAAAAAAACATACAAGTGGGATTTGGTCAACAGCTTGCGTAAACAGCTTTAATGTATTCCAGACCTGCGGAAAGTGCAGAAAAAGGTTTGTTTTTACTGCCTCAACTTACAAAAACATGTTTCCAACTGCAATTAAAATATCAAAAGTTAATGCGTTTGTTATGCTTAACTCTGAATACACTTTAACCCTCTGAGGTGAAAGTACAGCGTGCATTAGAAGCAAACTAACCGCCATTATGCAAATGATGACAATTCAAACCGAGCTGGAATATAAAATTTTAACAGTCCTTCAAGATAGTAGACATTTATTAATAGTTAAAGTTTTCCGCCACTTTTAAAAAACATTTCAGACAAACTGGTGCCCAAGAATAAACCAGAATACAAGAAATAAAATCCTTACAAAGAGTTGTTTTCTCTTTGTGCAGATATCCTTTTATAGAGAGATAATCACGCTCAGGTTACCACTGATAAATGCAAAGACGACATGATGAAAGTTTGTGTCCTGCTTGCTTTTGCTCTCCATACAGACTGTTTTTCAGACTAAAAACAGGAACCAGAACACTTTCCAGATCTGACGTTTTAACGTAGACACTGTAAAGATTTGACCTTTAACCTCTCCATCATGATGATTTCATAAAAAGAGTTCATTGGTACTTCACTATCTCATAAGAAGAATGGCACAACTATTTTGTCCTTCAATGTAAATGCACTAAATCACATATATGGAAAGAATTTGGATGGAAGTGCCTGATTCTGTTTTTTATCACTCTGAAACAAAGATCTGTTCTCACAGGAGAGGATTCAGAATGCTGGAAACGATGTGGAAGCCAAGATGCCAACCATTGCAACCACTGCAAAGTGCTGTACTCATGGTGGGTTAAGATGAGATAAGACTTCTTATCTTGTCTTGACGTTGGGTCTCTGTTAATAAAATTTATTAGTATTTACAGGTCAAGACCTGTTAATGCTTGAAAAGCATCTTGAGATTACGTTTGTTATGAATTGGTGCTATATAAATAAAAATTGATTGATTGATAGATAACCATTGGCACCTATTTTGGAACTGTCCAATAACTAGAAACTTCTGGTCAAAAATTCACAACTCTCTGGAAATTACTTTTATAAAGAAAATACCACTTGAGTTTAGTACTCTTTTTTTGTTGGCTGTATTGCTGGACACATTGATGTCTATCTATTTGGCATTCTGATAACTGCATGTAAAAAGACTATAACCAGACACTGGCTACATCCTGACCCCCTCACGGTAGAGGAGTGGGAAGATATAGTTAATGGAATTTATGTTATGGAAAAATTACTTTCTCACTTTGCTTACAAAAGGATAAATTTAAGAAACGATGGTCAAGATGGATCTCGTGTGTACATTTGTCACGGCAAAACTTCCCGTACTTGTTAACTTAATAGATAAAATGTTTATGATATCCGTGATCCCCATGCATACATCTTAGTACTGATGTCGTCTATCATTCAACAAATTGTTTGCCTACATTTCATCTTCAGTATCTTTAAACCCATGTTTTAAAAACATGTTGAACTGTTACACTATATACTGAAGAAAATTACTTTAAACACACATCCCTCTTAAAGTCTGTATATGGTTAAAGAGCATTTAGGTGTTTTTTAGTTTGTTTTTATTAAAAGAAAAGAAAAACAAAAAATAAAGGATTTTACTGCAAACTCCTTCTGTAAATGTGCCTAATCTCTGTGCCTAAGCTCCAAATAAATAATTGGGGAAAAAAAGAGTTCATTGGTCGTCACTTTGATCATTGAACTGTTTCTTTAAGTTGCACTCTGCTGAAAAAAAAGAAAAAAACTTATTTCTCTGTGTTTCAATCTCTGAAAGAGCTCACTCACTCATTTACTGGCTGCTAATTAGGATCCAATTCAAACAGCCTCATTATGAGCTCTCACCATCACTTCACATTAAACACGTTTATGTGAGATGTGAGACACAATTAAACGTTAGAAGCCGAGGCCTCCTGCTGACTGTGTTAGCATACTAATGCTACACAGTCTATTCCTGGCTCTGGTAATTACGGCTGTGACAGTCATTAGTGCTCCGGAAGTCTCTGCAGGCCACAGAAACCACAACATACACACATAAACACACACATGTGTAAACATATACCCACAAATGAATGTAACTGGAATGTGGAGAACACATGCAAGAAAAAAACTCTGCCGTAACTAAACAGGTGTTACTAACCTGCACTCAGAGGTTTATCACAAACGTAACGCGTCTGGTTGTAGGTTGTGTAATTCCCTCCGCTGGGATGTGACATATTTTCCTAAATGTTACAAGTTTTCTGAGAAAGAAGCTGTTGTGTGTTTTTTTCCTGAAGTTTCCTCTTCATAATCTTTGTCTCAAACATTGGTTTCGTACCAATCTTTGGTTTCCTAAAGTTGCTGCAAACTGTGCTTTGAGAAAGTTCAGTAAAATATCCTTTGATTTTCTGACAGCTGAATCTTCTTTTTAGGAAGCATTCATATTTGAGAATCAGTCACGGTGCAGTCAGGAAGAATTATTCCAAATAAATTCAAATAATGGTCACAGTCAGAGGTTTGTTGTAAACAGTCTAAATCTAGTTTCACTGTCAAAAAGAAACTAAACAGCAACAAAGGACAAAATGTGAGAACAAGTGAAGTGAATTTTACAACAAATGATACGTGAAGTTTTCTTTTGGTGGTGCGAAATAGCAAATGGGGCAGCAACTACTGATTATTTTTGTTGATGATTTATCTGTTGGTCACTTACTTCATTAGCATGTAGCTTCAAAAGAGATACGTGTTTCAGCCAGAATTTCTGACTGTTTTATTCATTCAAATAAATAAAAACGTATCTCACTGGAGTCAAGGAGAACAAAACAAAATATCTTGAAGTTGATAACTGGAGGATCATTTAACTAAGTAGGAAATACATCCCTTTTGGATACAGGCTGTTTTATTGTTCCTCTTTAAATGCAAAAACTGCTCATTGATTCTTTAGAAATTATAGAAAAGGAAACACGGTTTTATTCTTTTGCTTTCATTATCAGAATTGAACAATCTGTCTTTCTTTTGTATTGTCTTTATTTCATTCCTGTTTTTATGTATCTGACAGTGTTCTAATGCATTTCCATTTTTTCTAACTAATCAGAATAAAAATGTTGAAAGCTAAAGCCTAAGAAGGCATTTCAAATGTCTTTTTTTTGTCCACAACTCAACGACATTTGTTTGACTGCACTTGAGGAAACAGAAAGTATTCATGTCGACAAATTCTCCCAATCAAAAGTTAATTTTAACAGGATTGAAGATAACTGGATGAAAACTTGAGATGTTTAGACAGCTAATTCATTAATCTGTGCAGCTTTAGGAGTAAAAGCACCAACAATGTCTGCCTGGAGTGTTTGCTTCAGGGTCAGAGTGTGTAAGAGGAGCTCTTTTTCAGGATTTAAATGGTCCAGAGGGTCTCTAGGATAAGGTTAAGTGTTGTAAGAACATTCAAAGCTGTATCTCTATCACCTTTTAATGACTTAACAAGCTTCCAGGCCTGCGTCTGAATGGGTTTGTTAAAGAGTGTCTTTAGAAGCTAACATTAATTTAGAGGAGTCAGAGCTGGAGAGGGATTATTCTGCGTCAGCCGGGCAAACGCTCAGCGGATGAGGACAGCTAGAGCATCCAGAGTGAGACGGATAGAGTGCATGTGACGGGCAGGAGGAGATAAATCCTGGAGAGCCGCAGGATGAACACCCCGAACCCCCCGTCGCTAATTAGACAAGTCTGAGAGGAGCGTGGAGCAGCTGCTCTGCTGAGCTGAGAAAACGAATACCAACATCCTCGTCTTCCTCTGCTCCCATCGCCCTCTGAGTGATCACACACTCTGCAAATAAAGAGGAGAAACACATGTTTTTACACACACACATGCACACACACACACATGCAGGAAGTGGTATTACGATTTAATGAAGCTGGCTCTGTTTGGAGGCACAGTCACAGCACAGTCATCTAATATTAACAAAGGTAACTGTAGACAGTTCTGCCCTCTAACCATTCTGTCATCCGCAGAGTTGATGTAAACACACACACTGCTCAAGAGCCAACACATTTCAGGACGGCAAACTTCAGTTTGTAGCACTTTAATCTCACTAGAGGCCCCTTTTTCTGGAGCGTTTCCAAGTGCTCCATGTTGAAACTGATAATAAATCACCATTTGTCTCAGGACATCACAAAGATTCAAGTTCATGCTATAACTCATCCAATCAATGAATGCTCCCTTACTAAACGTGCACATTTCACCCGCAGGATGGAGGCATCTGTATTATGTACAAAACAGTCAAAGGAGCTAAGCTAGGTAAGGCAAACAGGTGTCCTATAAAACACAAACTCAAAGTTACAGCAAACAATTAGGGCTCAGTATCAATCAAAAATGTTAAATTCCTGTACCGATACTGATACCTTCACCTTGACAATGGTTCCTGAACAATACTTTTTTGATACCGATTTTCTAATATCAGTTCCAACAAATAGGCACAATAGGCACATGTTGCACAGCCAATCACTAAAGGAAAAAAGGTGTGTAGCTAGTCTGCTCATATATGCTACTGTTGAAACATGGCCGTGCAAGATGGCAGCCTCCATGTAAGGGGGGGCAGCCTGTGTGGATACATAAAGCTCATTTTAAGCAAACAAAACCAAAACTATGTTTACATTCAAGTGATTATACATCCATTTAAACATACTTATGATTATTATATTCCATTTCTAACCAGTCTGCTATGCTAAATGTTGCTAAATACCACACACTGTACCTTTAAGGTCATTTTAAATGCCACAAATCCCTAAAATCAGCACATTTAAACGGTCATTTTATCCATGCAGTTATTGCCCTACATATTTTTGTATCAGTTTAATCGGGGCTAAAGAACATCTGGTGTATTCATGTGGATTATATAATGATTGACTTTGCCAAGAGAGCAGCATGCATGGAAGAAAAAAAGTCTGCACAGGCAGAAATATCCTACAGTTTGTGATCTTTACTAGTTGACTACAGGGTCACAAGTCAGTCAAACTGATACATTTTTTTTATTTTATTTATTATTTTAGGCTTAATATGTCCATCACATAATGTGTCTTAGATATAAGAAAAACCCAATACTTGTTAATTACTCAAAATAAGAATGTCTTCATACAAGAAATTAAACAGGTGCATGTTTCTGACCCTATCAGCAGTTTTTATTATCATTTTTTTTTTTTTAGTTAATTCTATTAATATCTTGAAATAAGAAAATTTTCTGGACCTGTCAGATTAATGTGGCTTGATTTCAGTTTTGTGTTCAACCTGCTGATCTCCACTGCACAGACTCTGGCTCTAAATGACGTCACTAATGTTTGCTGTAAGCGTTCCGAGGGGAGTAACTTTTGCTTTACTCTTCGACATAAGGGGAGGCAGACACCCGTTGTTTGTTTTCGTATACAGTCACAACCCAAATGGGTCAGCAATGGATTTTTTTCATTGACTTTATAATTTTTCTCTACATCCCCAGGACATCTTGGACATAAACTGTCTCCCCGCTGTGCGAGTCAGTGACCCTGAAAAGTCTGCAGCACTCGATGCAGCCACTGCCATTACATTTGAACATAGCTTCACTGTTGTCTTCCTGTGTCATACTGTGAGAACATTTCGGGAAACCTGCTGGTGAAATTGCTGCTTTGCCTTCAGGCATGGCTGCAGGGCATTCAGTGCAGGTGTTTCTGATGGCCAAGTGAAGCTATAGCATGCATACAACTACGCTATCCCAGCAACCAAACTAAGGTAATTGGATTTGGATTTAACCATGCGAGCATTTTAATCCAACTGGGAAAAGTGATTTTTGTGTGTTTGCAGCTCGAGGAGACGCCTGATGTTTGTTCTTTGTTTCACACATTGGTTTTAGTTTATCCTTTCCAAAGTGCACAATGTAGGCCGAGGCTTTTGGCGTACTCTGCTGTTTTTGTGCTCACAGCACTTTATGCTTAATCGGATTGTGAATGAGTCAAATATTTGCACTGTGTCCGCCGCCTTGTCTGTATTTGCAGCAGCTGACCTCTATTTTAGAGTAAATCTCAGAGGATCAATGCACGCAAGCAGCATATGAATTTACTCCCACTCTCTGGGGTATAAATATGCAAATGGTGTTAAGTCTGTGCAACAGTTTCATTTAGCAGCAGAAACAACAAACAACCCTTATAGGTATTTGTTTCAGCAGAGGACGTTCCATTTACATCAGAACGTTTTCTTTAAATGCCACAACATAGAATCAGGAGAAAGTAAACATGAGAACTTTGCATTTATCACTGGAAAAGTAAAAGAATTACTTGTTTTTCAGTTTACATGATTGTTTGCCATGCCATTTACAACTGGTATAAAATTCTGTTGAGCACAAGACAACCCACCCCTCCTTTTTCAAGACTAATTTTTCTATAAAGACAATTTTAAATTGGAATTGTCTTCCCTTATAATAATTTCACATTTAAATCTAATTGAATGTGCTCAAGTGCTGGGTTAACCTTTGACCACTTTTTCAGTCACTTCTTTGCTCCTTATTTTCAGCTGTCAAAACTTCCTGTTGCTTGAACGATAAAACCTTAAAAACAGTTAAAGAAGTTTTAAAGTTAAATCACACATTAGTAGCCGAAAGATTTGTGAACATTTAAAAGCGAAAATGAAGTCTGCAAGTGGAAGTATGCTGAAGGTTCATCTTCAAGTTGATTTTTGCAACAGAATTCAGCAAGTTTTGTGACTTCCTTTGTTTTTTTTTGCAGCCAGCCTCAAGTACACTCTCAAAGAATTGCAAAGATTTCATATTCTTAGACAGTAGGTTGCATCTTGGAGTGAACACAAGAAAAGAAGGCTGAGCGTCAAGTCTGATCACACAGCATACAACCATTGCAGTGTGGTGATGACATCCAAAGAGGAAATCTAAAGGTAAGCTATAACCTAAACCCCACAGGATATCTACTGATCCCCTCACGTCAGGTATGAATCCCCCTTAAAAATGTTACCAGTGTACAGTGAGCCTTCACACACTCACACACACACACATTCTTCTCATTGAGTTTCAGACCGAGTCCTCATAGACTTGTTGGATTTTCAAAGGTTTCTCTTTGAGCAAACAGGACTCTTCAAAGTATTCAGATCTCAAAGAACTCACTGTCTTCCATAGATCTTTCTCACACACAAACACATACACACACGCACACACAGACACACTTCAGAAGTCTTCTTTGATGCACTTTGCCTTGTTGTTACCATCTTGTCATCTTCTCTGCTTTTGACTATTATTATAATCCCATTTCCTCCGACTAACCAGAGAAAGCAGAAACACATCTACGTCAGTCTTTCTGAAAATTCTACAATAGTTTGAGTCTGTGTGTGCGTGTGAAGTGGATATGCATGTGAGTGCGTGTGTACTTCTAGCCAATTAGGACTTATTTTGTGGAGCGAGCCAGCCAAGGCCGACAGCCCAGCTTGTTACAACGGCTACGGAAAGCCGAAGAGGTCAAGCAGAACTCCCTGAGGCCGTTTTGGTCCCACTTCAAAGAAATGAAGAACTCTTATGTGAATTTAAACCAGCAGTCCGTCTCCAGTTTATACAAGAATCTTTGGGAGTTGACGCTATTTAAAAACATTTCTGCAGATCTTTTTCTTGCGGCTCTTTAAAGAAACGCGGCAAGGATCCAACTTTACATTCTGACAACTTTCCAAAGCAATGCACATTTCCAGACTACTTTCTTTCCTTCAAGGCAGTCAGATGACTTTCTCTATATTGTGCTGAGGTATTTTTGTCGGACAAATCAAATTTATTTTCAGGGCCTGAGCATCCAAAGGGTTTGAAATGTTTCTTGCATGCAAAATTTGGTGAAACCATTTCTCTAGTCCTTAAGTGCCCACTGCACTACTGTAAGGGTGCTTCACAAACAGGAAACATGTTGGCTGAAGAATGAATTGATTGTCATTTTGGCGCACATGTTAACAGATTAGACCGTTCATAATGTTGGTGAGAGCAGTATGACTCATTTCAGCTGCGCAAAATTTGGTGGAACCATTTCTCTAGTCCTTAGGTGCCCACTGCACTACTCTATGGATGCTTCACACAGGAAACATGTTGGCTAAAGAATGGACTGATTGTCATTTTGGCGCACGTGTTAACAGATTAGATCATTCATAATGTTGGTGAGAGCAGCATGACTCAATTCAGCTGCCAAAAAACAAGAGAACTGGCCAATTTTTTGGCTCTGTATCAGCCAAATCTATGTCAGGCGCGAAAAGCATAGAATGGTTCTGTTTTGAAGTTATTTTGGGGGGTTTTATGTCTTTAGAACAGTGAACAGAGCAAAAACAGGGTGAGGGTGGGAAGAGACGTGGGGAAGAGGTCGCAGGTTGGTGGGGTCAAACATTTGAACTTTATGAGGCATGCAATCAAACTCCTAGGCATACTAGCACCCAATGGTAGCACTTAGGAACAGATTGGGCTTTGTTTTGAAAAGATTTTCTTTTCATGGAAAGACTCTGCTGGTTTTCATCCGGGGCTTTTATTCTGAAATGTGTCCAGGGCATTTATTGGGTATTCAAATTACTTGCAAAGCTCTTCATGTGAGTCTTTGCTCAACTTTTGCAGGAAAAGAATAAATACCAGGTAAGGTGAAATGTTTCCTTTTGTGCGATCTCCCTTCTGTACCTCTTTCTGCCTGCCTCCCTCTCTGCTCAGCAGGTGACTGTTTGTAGACTGACACTCATTTTATATTGAAACAAAATCCTTTCTGATCAGACACCGAATAACACCCAGAAGCAAAATGACACATGAAATCCTGGCACAGACAGGTATTTACTAGGGATGCACTGAAATTTTGGCCACCGAAAATTTTTGGCCTAAATCAGCAAAAAAGTGCATTTTCAGTTTTCGTCAGAAAGACTTTGTCACCGACAACACGGCCAAAACAGTATGTAGTGATGACACGAGCAAATACCGTAGCCAGCATGCAGGAGAAAAAAAGCAGAGTGCAAAAGGACTCGTTGCTCTGAAACAGATTTGGGACATTCCTCTCATAGATCAGATCTATACCTTGTTCTTTTAGTTAACAGACAAAATAGTCTTATGTTATTTATCTTATTTTCATGACAGGATGGTAATGTGTTCACAACTCTCCTCTGCTCTCTGTATCATGCACGGCAGAGTTCCACTCCGATGCACACGGCACGCACACAGAGACGAGCTAGCTCTGTGCAGTTGACAGAGAGTCCAGAAAAATAATGTCACAACCATCACAAAAAAAGCAGAAAAAAATCTCTGCTTTTTTAAAGCATCCTGGGGCATCTCTGTGAAGACTGGCGTTATACTTTGAAGCTTTAATATTAATTCATACAGTGGTACAAATGATTGGCATAATAATTTCTTTCAGTGTTTCAGTTCTTGGTTTCTTCATTTTAGGTTTTGGACAAGAATTTTTATTTAGGTGCATCCCTCGTATTTACAGGCCAGCTTTGAGAGCTGCGGGTACCTCTTGCACCCTATGTCTCTTCACCAGAGCAGCAGGTTGCTGTCTGCAGACAGAGGAGTCTCCTTCATGTAGGTTTGCATCTCCAGGATGCAGCTGACATCTCAAACAGGTAATTAAGAGTTAGAACATGAACTTTTCACCTCATGTTCAAACAAATGTTCTAAACTTGAATAAAAAGTGACAGCCATAATCCCCTCACATCAGGCCAGGGCTCAACAGTGAGCCACTTTTGGCACTTTTGTCAAAGTCACTCACTTTCTTACACTGGCACATCTTCTTCCTGCTTCAATGCATTAACCTCAAGGTGAAAATTTCAACCTAACAAGAGACTTTGTAATGGATCATCTGATTGAGGTCAAAATCTGAGGCCCTAATAGGACACCGAAATTCTCAGCACGAGTGCACCAGATTTAACAGGCTCAAAACAATCAGATGAACTATAAAGGGAAATATCTTCAAGGCTTTGTTATAGTCAGCGTTGAACCTGTTGGTCTTTTGTTACAATAACTTTACAGCTGCAGATTTTTAATAGAGCAGGATTGCTGAATATTTATTTTTTGAATATGTATTATGAGCATTCATTGAAAAATGTGTGGAAAAAAAATCACACTGAAGGAATGCAAAGCAATTGAATCTTCAATGTTACACAGGACCTCTGCTATCTCTTCACCATTCGTAAACACAACAAACAGCATGAGGAAGCGGCAGTATTTGGTCTGAGCTTAACAACAGCAAACAGAGGAAGAGGAGGTCAGAGCTCATGAAGCCCTGCGGCTCCCTGAAGAAAAACACTCTGCTGCAGGGCCTGAAAGCTAGCAGGAATGAGGCTATCGGAAAGGAGGTTGATTCAGAAAGAATGAGCAGGTCCAGAATTTCAGTTTCAGGCAGATCTGAACTTTTCTGCTTCAACTGTGAACATCTCTTTGGAAATTCAGAAAGCTGAGAAGATTTTTTTTTATAACTCATGAACGCTTCTAAGAATTCAAAACACCAGCAAGTGCTGTAGTGAAAGTTGATCATCATGTTTCTCTCTAGTCTAAGCTTCAAGGATACCAAATAACGAGCAGCATTGTGCAAGGTCACATTGAAAATCTGAGGTAGCTTGAAGCACAGTTCACACCCACAGTCCATTATTTACAAATTTGATTTGAGGTCATTATCCAAAATGTTCTTGTTCAGTTTTTTAACTGTTTCTAAAATCTTCCTCAGTGGACTGGACACTGGTGTTTTATAAACCTTTATTTCAGCCTCTGTTTGAAACACTTTGTTTTGACAGCTGTCTCTTTAAGACTCCCTGCTCCACAAACCCCCTTCCCTCTGATTGGTCAGCCCTCTGGAGGCCTGTCAAGTGCGGAGCTATGGGCAATCCTTGGTGTTTAACGGCTTGTTTTACCGAAGTGTCATGAACAAGTTAGGTGATCCTCATGCATTCCTTTGCATTTCAGCAAGTCTTGCAAAGTTACATTTGATTTTTTTTTAAATTATGACTAAATATTTGAAAGCCACCTCTAGTCCCTCCTTCTACTGCTGCAGTTCAGCAGACAGATTAATGCTGCTAAGTTTAGTTTATAAACTTTCAGTCTGCCTCTCTCCTCCATCACTCTCATTCTTCCACTTCTGACCTCTTTAACTCTGTCTGAAACTCTCTCTCTCTCTCTCTCTCTCCATCCGTCACCACGTTAGCCTTTCAGAGGATCCACTGGCAGTTGTCGAGCTTTAATTGAGGCTTAAATTAAATCAGCAGCAGTTTAATCTCCTCTGGATCCCAAACCAGGAGACAAGGACGGAGACGGCTGCGTGTGATGCTGGCGACATCCCATAATGCCTCCATGTAACAAATCCCATTAAGCACTCAGCCATACTGTATTACTAACTCTTCTCACACTGTCAAATTCAACTCCGCTCCCAGGTTTACACCGATTCAGACTGCACTGTTTGTCTGGCAGGTTGCAAAAAATTGTCTTCTCATCGGTATGTTTGAGGAAGAAGAAAATCCTGACCACAAAAATTCTCACTATGTCATTTCACCTCATCCTGGGTTCTGTGGTGACATTAAGATGCATTTTTTTTCCACACTTTCGCTGTAGCCTGAGGAGATTTCTTCACAGCTGTAATGCGGCTTGAAATGGAATTTTCTGCCTTTAATGTGCAGCATAATGAGGATGTTTTGAACAGCAACAAAAATTCCAGTTTCACCTCGTTTCTGTGGCCACAAGCAGAGTTCTGCTGCAAGATAAGAGTGATTAGGAAGCTGGAAGAAGTGGTTCAATCACATGATTAACCTGCATGTAAGGAAGAACAGAGACACAATCACCTCTGGCTGCCTGTCTGGCATCACCTGCTGCAGACAACCAGTCAGTGAGGTGTCACTCAACATGCCAGGGGACGGGTCAAGACCTCGCGATGTTCGCTGCTACTGTTGTTTCTCTCAACAAGCACCACAACTTCAGAGTCTATCAATGCAAGATCAGCTTCAGAGTTCAAGAGCTGCTTTGTGTGTTCTGTTCAAAATGTGCCTCCTTCCTCTTTCGCTTCACAGGGAGCATCTTGCAGCGGAGTAAAACCAAAAGCATCCGAACGCTTAAAAGGTTGCAACAGTTGTGAATGCAATTGTTATTTCAGCTTTGGGTGCAACAAAGTCAACACAGCTTGTTTACCACAACTTTAGCCCTGAGTGAGAGAGAGAAGGGGAGAGAGAGAGAGAGAGAGAGAGAGAGAGAGAGAGAGAGAGAGAGAGAGAGAGAGAGAGAACAGCATACCTAAATCCTGCAGAAAGACAGCTGTATCTCGGCTCACTGACGCTATCACAGTGCAGCAGCCCTCCGCCTGCTTTATAGCACAACCACTCCTATGACACAGGCTTACTGCTGAGTGTGTGTACACATGTTGATTATCATAGCAGCTGAGGTTAATCTGGAGGGAGACGTAAACCAGGCTGAGAACGGAGACGAGGTGAGCAGCGGCAGCTGAAACCCGGAGCGGTCACAGACTGAAGGATGTGAGGAGCAGAGAGGATGATACTGGGATACACACACAATCACACAGTCAGTATAGTTTTACTGTAGGACTATTAGAATTTATCATAAACTGTACTTTTAGATAGTAAATTAAAATGTAGTCTGATCACATCAGCAGGCTTTCATGAGCAGCTCACAGTCTGTTAAATTCAGGTGTAAACATTTCTGATCCAAACACAAACTCACTTCAGTCATTGAAAATCATGCAGCAATGTAAGTATTTACATAAAGTAGTCTATTTCTTGATTCCTTTCATGGGTTTCTGCTCAGTAAATTTACAGGGACCTCTGAAGTCATACTGAGATTTCAGATTTGAAAAGCAAGCTCCGTCAATTATTTGCATTATTTCTGAATAGAATAAGTCGTTGAGTTTCAGAACACAGGAGTGAATAAGAGCAGGTCAATGTGAGCATAATAATTAGTCCTTTTCATTATAGGCATGGCTCGTTTTTGCAGAAAACCACTATTGATTTTATGATTGTATTGTGAGTAGATCCCCACAGCTCTACATAATAAGACAAGTAAGGAACAATCATAGAGTAATGTACTATGAGCTGAAATGAGATTCAACTTTATGTCATTACAAATACAAAAGTACAGAGAACTGAAATAAGGTTTGGCATCTCAACAGCAGTGCAATAAGCAGAAGTGCAAATATTTATGTTATGTACAAGGTTATTACAGCGATTAACAGATATGGACTAAATTATGCAAATTTGTCTATATATTTGTATGCTATAAATATAAGTGTATAATACAGATTAGAATACACAGGTTAGGGTGCAGTGAACACGGTACGCTAACAAACAAAATATCTACTGTGTGTATATATATATTAATATATAAATATATCCAAATGTTTGTTTATGTATTTATATATATATATATATATATATATATATATATATATATATATATATATATATATATATATATATATGTAAATAAATGCATAAACATATCAATATATATATATATATATATATATATATATATAATTACCGTCTCTATTTTTTTTGTTTCTCGCTCCTGTTTCTTCTTTCTGAACCTCCAAGTACAGCTTACTTGCTTATGATCCACCATTTAAACAATGAAATTCTGATTGTTTTTTTCTCCCTGGTCGAAAGAAATTTTTCCACAGTGTATTTTCCTTTATGCTACAAAAGCTCTGCCAAGCACAGTTGCACAGACCTACATGCGTTGGTGAACACAGAAAAGCATAGAACTGAGTCAAACAGATCAGCCCTTTGTCACCGATACCTGATCCAGCTTTTTGGAGGGCAGAAAGAAGATTGTCTTAAATTAAACGGTCATAAAATAACAGATACAGAGGTAAACACTGTTTTCATACGGGATCTTTAAACAAAAAAAACATTGCGTTAAACGTACGACACCAAAAATGCCAATGACTGAAGCGAACCAAATTTTCTAAGCAACCTTAAAAAATAAGGGTCTAAAAATGCTCCCGCAGTGGAATCTGTCTGTGTCCCTTTAAGCACCTCATTAAAACTAATGGGCTCAAAAACCCTGAATATTTTCATTTTCTTAAATGAGCTGTGAAAATACACAATTTGGTCTGAATTTTTTTTTTTTTCATTAATATATTTATTTGGGAGTTCTGCACAGAGATTTACAGTTACAACAGAATATTGACATCTTCATGTACTGTACATGTAAAAATAGATCTCAACAAATCAAACATCATATTTCCAATATAAAAAAAAAACCATCTATACAGCTTCTTACAGCACGGACTTATACTCCCATTAAAGTTTTTTACACTTTTTTGCAAGGAACATATACACACACAAAAACTACTATATGAAACCAGATAAAATAGAGAAAAAAAAAAAAAAAAAAAAAAAAAAAAAAAAAAAAAAAAAAATAAAAAATAAAAAAAAATAAAAAAAAAAATAAAAATAAAATAAAAAAAGGGTGGGAAGTAAAAGAAGGAGAGTGAGTGAGTGGGGGGGATTTTATGGAGTCATCAAGAGTTTAGAGTGTTAAAATAAGTCATAAAAGAATCCCATTTCTTGTGAAAAGTGTTTATATTATTTCTGAGAGAATATCTGATTCTTTCCAACTTCAAAAAAGACATCACTTCTCGAAGCCACTGAACACTGGAAGGAGATGTAGTAGATTTCCAGTGTAAAAGGAGGTGGCGTCTTGCTACCAAGGAGGTAAAAGCCAAAACTTCTAATTGTCTGCGACTGAAGTGAGTATAGTTTTCCGGGACCCCAAAAATAGCGATATGAGGTGAGAAGTTTACAGAGATCGAGAGTATTTTGGACATTGAATCAAAATAATTTTTCCAGAAGGCAATCAAACAGGGACAAGCAAAAAACATGTGGGTTAAATTACAAGGTGAGTAGTGACATTTATCACAGCTGTCTGTGACATCAGGATATATTTGAGACAATCTTGCTTTAGAGTAGTGAATTCTATATAGCACTTTAAATTGGATGAGTGTGAGACGTGCACATGTCGAGCTTGTGTGAAGGGTACAAAGGGTAGCATCCCACCAACCATCGTCAAAGGCCATGCCAAGTTCATTCTCCCAAACCTTTCTCACCTTAGTGGTGTGGGTATCATCAGAAGATAGTAATTGTCTATAAATACTAGAAATTTGAGATTTTTTAAAAGGATTAAATTGTAAAAGCTCTTCCCACATTTGAGTCTGAGGCATTTGCGGGAATGTTGGGAATAATAATTTTGCACAATTCCTGATTTGAAAAAAACGAAAAAGGTGGGAGGATGGAAGATGAAATATAGCGACCAGCTCAGTAAAACTACAGAAAACATTATCTTTATATAAATGTTTAAAAGATTTTAGCCCATTGTCATGCCAGATAGAAAAGGATGAGTCTAAAAGTGAAGGTCTGAATAAGTGATTCTTTGATACCGGAGTTAAGATAGACGGAGAGATAAATTTAAAGTGCCTTCTGAGCTGATACCAGATCTTCAGAGTAGAAAGGACCACTGGGTTCTGCGTAAATCTAGAGGGGTTAGTAGGAATAGAAGCAGTAAGCAGAGCTTGCAGGGAGGATGTAGAACATGATTGTGATTCTAACTTGCACCAAAGCAGATTTGCAGATGTATACCAGTAAGAAACTTTGTGGGCATGTGCAGCCCAATAATACAACTGAAAATTAGGTAAAGATAATCCACCATTGAATTTGCATCTCTGGAGTACGTCCTTATTAATCCTAGCTATTTTACCACACCATAAAAAGCCAGAAATTATTTGGTCTAAAGTGCTAAAGAATTTTTTATTCAAAAAGACAGGGAGACATTGAAATAAGAATAGAAATTTTGGAAGAATATTCATTTTAATCGTATTAATTCTTCCAATAAGAGATAGGGGTAAATTTTCACATCTTTGAAGCTCCTCCTTAAGATTGGACATCAAAGGAACGAAATTAGCAGAAAAGAGAGCAGTCATTGTTCTGGTTACTTTTATCCCGAGGTATCTAAAACCAGTAGGGCTGATTTTAAAGGGGATATCAGATTTTTCAAGATGTAGTGCCAACTCATTAACTGGATAACATTCACTCTTTGAGATGTTCACTTTGTAGCCTGAGAATGACCCGTATTTCTTTAAAAAGGCTTGGATAGCTGGAATAGACTTCTTTGGATCGGAAACATATAATAATAAATCATCAGCATAAAGTGATAATTTAAATTCAATATTAGACCGAGATATCCCGGTATATATGGGAGAAGATCTCAAATAAATCGACAAAGGCTCGATTGCGATTGCAAATAAAAGAGCAGAGAGCGGACAACCTTGACGGTTGCCACGTGAAAGGGAGAAAAAATGTGACTGTATACCATTGGTATGGATACTAGCTTGTGGAGAAGTATATAGGAGACGTATCCAGGAAATGAATATTTCACCCAACCCAAACCTTTTCAGTACTTCAAACAAATAATTATATTCCACCCTATCAAATGCTTTTTCGCTGTCGATTGAGATGACAACTTCTGGAGCGATAGTGGAAGGTTTGGAATAGATAATATTTAACAGGGAACGAACATTATAAAACAACTGACGACCTTTGATGAATCCAGTTTGTTCTTCTGATATAATAGTTGGAAGAATGTTATCCAAGCGAAGAGCGAGGGCCTTAGCGAGTATCTTAGAGTCGACATTTATCAAAGAAATGGGTCTGTAAGAGGAACATAAATCTGGGTCTTTGTCTTTTTTCAATAACAACTTTATGGAGGCTTGGCGTAAAGTTGGAGGGAGAATGCCGAATTCAAGGGATTCAATATATACAGAATGTAAAATTGGGACTATTTTACTCTTAAATTTTTTAAAAAATTCGATGGGAAATCCATCTAAGCCGGGAGCCTTATTACTCTGCATATTGTCAATGGCAAGAATAATTTCCTCCATGGTTAAGGGTGAGTCAAGGTCTGCAGCAACATTAGGGTCAACAGCAGGAAAGTTAAGTCTATCCAAAAATGAATGCATCTCAGTGGGGTCAGGTGGCGCATCAGATTTATATAAGGAAGAGTAGAATGTAGAAAATACTGAATTAATAGCTGTTGGGTCTCTGTGTATTTTCCCAGTTGGATCTTTAATTTGGGGGATGATATGTGAAGCTACTTGGCGACGCAACTGATGAGCCAGAAGTCGACCTGCCTTGTCCCCATGTTCATAGTATGTAGCGCGGGAACGTAATAGGAGTCGCTCTGCTTCCGTGGTCGTAACAAGATCAAATTCTGTCTGTAAGGAAACCCGTCTATTCAATAGGCTGGGAGAGGGAGACGGAGAGGCAGCAATTTGTTGATCCACTTTCTTAATATCATTGGAGAGACTCTGCCTTTTATCTTGACGGGATTTCTTTAGATTAGCAGAGAATGAAATAATCTGACCCCGCAAATAGGCTTTCATTGATTCCCACAAATGGGAGCAAGAGATGGGCTCAGATTCACTTTGATTATTTGCAACAAAGTTATCTATTTCATCTGAGATGAATTTAATAAAATTATCATCAGATAAAAGCAAATTATTAAGCCTCCACAAGGATGAATAATGAGGTTTACGGGAAATCTGTATGTCCATTGTAATCGGAGCATGATCAGAGATAACGATGGAATGATAAACGATGGATGTTACTTTGGGTATTAATCTAGAATCAATGAAAAAATAGTCAATCCTACTGAATGTTTTATGCACATGAGAATAAAAGGAGTATTCCTTAGCTTGGGGATTAAAAAACCTGAAAGGATCAACGCAACCATTATTTGACATAAAGTCAGAGAGGGCTTTGGACATCAATGATGTGGTCATATTACCAGTGGTAGATCGATCTAAATGAGGAGAGATAACTAAGTTTGTGTCTCCTCCAAAAATGAAGAAGGTATCATTAGATAAGGGGAGTTGTTCAAACAATTTATTCATGAATTGAGGACTGTCAAAATTAGGGGCATAAATGTTTACCAGCAAAACCGGGACCTGGTATAGTGAACCTAATACTATTAAATATCTGCCTTCCTTGTCAGCTATTACTTTAGACGATGAGAACTGAATTGACTTACGGACCAAGATGGCAACCCCTCTAGATTTAGAATTAAAATTAGAGTGAAATACATCTGCAACCCAGGGAACCTTCAGTCTGACTTGGTCTTTGTTACGCATGTGTGTCTCTTGTAGAAACACTAGGTCAGCTTTTAGATGTTTCAGGTGAGTAAATACCCTCGATCTCTTGACAGGGCTTCCGAGTCCTTTGATATTCCAGCTGATAAGCCTCACTGAAGAGTTGGTGCCGAGGTTAAAAGAATTAGCGACCATCAGTGGCCTGGGAGTAATGGGAATTAAGCTGCCCCCCCCTCACATGAAGGAGAAAGAAAGAAAGAAAAAAGGATGGAAGTGATAATGAGAAAAACAAGCAGAAACAGACATAATTAACACAGGTATGAAAGAACAATACCTTCAACATTAATTCGAACTGGACCCATCCCAGCCCCCTCCCCCCGATGCACTTACCAAGACTCTGTGGTAGGACCACAGAGTACCCAGTGCAGACTCCAAAAGGAGTCAAAGTCCTTGTCATGCTTTCGGTATATGAAGCAACAGCCGTTATCATTTGAGCTCTTGCGAATCACCACCACAGATGACAAGACAAATTATTCAGGCACACAAAAGGTATCCGTATAACTTCAACAGCTTATAGCATGGTGTGAGGTATGAGGGCAAATGTTTAGATAATGTGTATAAAATTAGGATACCCTTAAAAATAAATTCTACACTCTAGAGGAAGGATTATGACTTGAAATGATAACTGGTTGACTAAATAAATCATTAATAACTTTTGTCAAAAACCCAAAACATAAATTGCCACTATATGTCTAGTGCACCCTACAGATAAATCCTATATGGGCCTTAATCAGGCCATAGAAATACTAAATGTAAAATGAAACAGGTATCCTCCTCATAAAAAAATGGACATACCGATTTTACATCATAATTCTCACATTATACTTATATCCCAATTTACAAGTGCAAAAGTGTTAACCACACTCAGTATTTAACTGTCATGTAAATGTGGAAACAGTAAAGAACCCCAATATTCAAGAAAATGGATATCACAGGCATAAGTGTTACAACTATATGACGTGCCAATTTTGAGACTGGACTTATGTGGAAAGTATCTATTCGTCAAAGTCCAAAAAAGTCCAAAATACACAAAAATAAAAGTGACAGTATAAGATTCTTCACCTGTCTTACTTGCCCAACGTTTTGACGAAGATTTCGGCATCTGCTGGTATCTTAAACTCCTTCTGTACACCGTTGAAGGAGATCTTCAGACATGCGGGAAACACAAGACCATAGCGCAGTCCTGGCTTATTCATCTCTCGAAGCTGACGTCTGACATCTTTGAAAGCTGCTCTGGCGCGGGCCGTCTTCATAGTGAAGTCAGGGAAAATCGAAATGGTCATACCTTGAATCTTGATCCGTTGTTGAGCCCTGGCACGGTTTAAAATGTCCACACAGTCTCTATGATAGTGTAGACGGACCACAATAGGGCGGGGAGGGTCGTTTTGTTTAGGCTTTGATCTGAGAGTACGGTGCCAGCGGTCAAGGAGAGGTTCTTTATCAAGCTTACAGGCTTCTTTAAGCAGGGAAGCAACAGACTCAGTGGTGGAAACAGCTGCAGAATCCTCCGGTACCCCCACGATTCGTATATTGTTACGCCTGGACCGGGCTTCAAGATCTTCACATGTGTTCTCAAGTTTTATCAGATCGGCCGATAGCTGCTCCACCTTGGTCTGAAGTGTTGTAATATCATCAGAGCAGGTCGTCAGTGCGGTCTCCATATCGCATACGGTGTGTTTCAAAGCATTCATGTCAGACTGGGCGCTAGCGATGCTACTTGTTAGCTCCTCTTTCACCGCGTGTAGCTCCGACTTCATAAAAGTTAGATTCTCACCCAAAGCAGCCTGTAGCTCTGTTTTGAAGATGGTCGACATTTCCTCACGTAGCGATGATATTAATTCGGCTTTAAATTCATCGCGGGGTGATATGTCTGCTGGCATACTAGCCTCTGACGACGCCGGTGAAGAGGGAGAGTCATTACCACAGGGCGAGGCTGCAGCTTGTGGTGTGGGCCGTGAAAATTGTGCGAGGCGATCTGTCACCGTTCTTCGCTGATTTTGATTCTTGCGCATTTTGGACGGTCAAAAATATATTTCAAGTTCTTCAAAATAAAGGGCAGCAAAACATTAATTCAAAAGGCGTGCCTTTTGTAATATTAGGGGATGATGTTGCAAGAGCAGCGGCAGACGCGTCCTACTCCATTGCCTGATAAACCGGAAGTCTCTATTTGGTCTGAATTTTAACCTTTTTATTACACGTTGCATGATTCTTCTTTTAAAGACAAAAGAATCAGAAATGCTCTGCAGTTAATCGAACAAGCAAGCAGAAAAAACACACTCATACACTAACGAAGACATGCAATCATATGCACACACTCACCAACACAAACACAAACACACACACACACACACACACACACACACACTGACAGCCCTGCAGTGCTCTGGATGTTTGCCACACTTCTAAGTGACAGATGCCCAGGGGAAGTTTGCCTAGAATAACCTCTGATACAGATTGCTCTCACTATACACACATACACACACACTCACATACAATCCTCTGTGTGTGCATGCTGTATTTGAGTGTGTTATCAGCCCGTCAGGCTTAGCAGCAGCAGCGAGCTAATTCCAGAACATTTCAGAGCAGCTTACACAGCAGGGAGGCTCCCAAACATCTGGACCTGTGCACGGCCACGCTCTCACAGAAAAAGCAGGCACACATTTGGAAAGCCTGCTCACCACGTCTCATTTTAGCGCCTCACTGAAGCTCTGCAGATTAAAGCAGTATCTCCATCAGGCTGACGGCAACACATAAAGATTTTCTCCTGTTTAGGCCATGAAAAGAGCAGCATGTTTCATGTTTAATGCTCATTTACATGTGTTCATACATCGCTGAGGACCAATTTCTGAGTCAGCCCCTTTTTTTTTTTGATTCATTAAGTTCTTCATTCCTTGCAGGCTGTTTCAAAAATGTCAGAAGTTAATGGAAAATCTTGCAAAGACTTGAAACCTGCTGCAGATGGCTCATCCATCACATTCTTACGTTGGCCTTCAGGCTTTATGAATTAATTGTTCATGAACTGAGAAGTACAAAGTTCTGAGGCGAGTTCGCTCATTAAGAGAGGTTTTTGTTCTCATGTTTGCATCCTGAAGTTTTCAAATGACCCAACCTCACTCCGGACTGTGCTTTAAATTCATTTTGTTTACCCATTAAAATCAGATCTCTGCACTTTAGGTTTTGCAGCTCTGTTATTAAATGCAGAGCCATTCACAAGCAACAGCATGTCCAGCTGTGATGAAACGACTCTTCAGTGTTTGCCGACTGGTGTTTTATTAAGAAGTCAAACAATCTCAAACAGCTCCCTCCTTTGCATTTAATTTTTTGTTTTTCACTTTAACCCATGAGCCTGATGTCAAATTACACCAATTATAGCAGCACAGAGAAAGCTGTAGGACCTGAAAGCTGTCAGGCTCTCAAGTTTGCTCAACAAATGCAGCAGGAAAACATTTCTGTGATTTAAAAAGACGAAAAAAATAACCCAGCCAAACTTCAACTTTGGTCCGTTAAAGGTGACTCCTGTACTGGAAGAAGAGGAAAGTGGGGGGGGGGGGGGGGGGGGGGGGGGGTACGATCAACCTGAGTGTAATATGCAAGAGTCACTGAACATGTCGAGACATCTCAATGTCCCCGAGTGACAGGAAGGACAGAGAAGAAAAATAAACATTGAAATAAAAAAGAAAGAAAAAGTAAATTTTCTGTAACCAGCCTCAAGTGAACTCTTAAAGAACTGCAGTTTTTAGCCTCTCATCTACCGGCTACTGGTTAGCAGATGAGAGGCGGGCAAACTCCTATCTATCCGCCTGCTTCAGCTAAGCTAAGGTAAAGTAAATGTAGGCTAACATTAACTTTGCAATGTAATATGAAACATAATAAATGTTCATTAATTCATTCAGTCTGTGGCTGTGATCCATTGTGTTCTTGAATAAATAGAGAAGCTGTAACTGTTTACAGCAGGTTAAACGGACCACATGTCCTCTGAGATGCGCGACTTCTCTGTAGAAACACTCTTTAAGTCCCTCTGAGTAGATTTTCCTGCAGCACTGAAATGAGCTGAACCAAGAGTGTGCCTGGAAGGTAAGAAATCCATCTGCAGACTGATGGTGTGTTTTGGAAAATGGCCGGTAGTAATGTAGAATTTATATATATATATATGATTTGCAGTTAATGGGCTAAAGCATAGAAAACACTGGTATGGTCCATTAAAATAAGCAGCTGGAATGATGGGGGGACGGGAAAAAGAGGGAGAGAGATGGGTTTATGTGTTTTATCTGAAGCTCAGTGCTCTCCAGGCATCTGTCCTCTATTATCTCTGCAGGCTTCTTTAAGAGCTGAGCTGGGATGAGAAGACTGCAGCAGCAGCAGCAGCAGCAGGCTGGTAAAAAGTGAGCCGTGGATAATGGCTTCTGTGTAAAGTCACACAGGAAGGACGGACAATTTACTGCACCCAGAATCAGTCTGTTCAGGAAACGTGTGTCAGAGTTTCCTGTTCTCCTCTGCGCTTTCTGATCTGAATAAATCCACATTTTTCTCTCTACAGAACGAAACTCGTAAGGAGGGATTTGAGGAAGTGTAAATACCTGCCAGCGAGTGAGCAAACGATTAACAGTTACACGAAAATGTGTGAGACGAAAGAGAGTAGAATTGGATTCATGTCGTGTTCTTACACTGAAGAGCTGTTTTTACTTGTGCTCTTGAACTGATGAACCCCACACACTCATACGTTAGAAGCTCATTCTAGTTGTTCCTAATTAGAAGGATGAAATTTCTCCCCAAGGAGATTCTGATCTTCACAAGAGTTAAAGGGAAACTATGAACACTTAAGAGCACACTCTACATTCATGACTGCTTATATGGCAGTGAAAAAAATGATTTTTGCAGTTCAAAACCAGTTTCCATGTCCATATTAATAATTCAAGGCAATTCTCAGTAGTGTATTGATTTTTGACTTGAAATGAATGCAATGAAAAGTATTTTTATTTGACTTTTAGATTCAAAATTTATCCTTCAATTTAAAATGCCTGTTTCAGTCAATATTTAGTCTTTTTTTTGCTATTCTTCACTCCTCCAGTACGGTTAATGCTGCTGTGCTGTCCCTGCTGATCTACAAGAGTAAAGAAAAGTCACCGTGTTGTCTTTTATCTTGTATTTTACTATATTTGTGTTTTATTGTATTATATTATATTATATTATATTATATTATATTATATTATATCTTGTATTTTTTTTATATTTCTGTATAGCGACCTTGGGTGTCTTGAAAAGCACTTTTTAATTAAATGTATTATTATTATTATTATTATTATTATTATTATTATTATTATTATTATTATTATTATTATTATTACCACACACAGATAAAAGTTGTATTTTGGAGGAATGTTTCTCATTCAAAGTCCAGTAAAAAATAAATAAATAAACAAACAAACAAACAAATAAATAAATAAAAAGATAAATAGATAGATAAATAAATAGACAAATAGACAAGTAAATAAATAAATAAATAAATATATATATACAAACACACATAAATAAATAAATAGATATAAAAATTAAATAAATAAAAACACTGTGACTATGATAACTTTATTTTATTCTTTGACGTTTGATGGAAGTACTATGAACACGTGTTGTTGAAAGATTAATTTTTTTCTTCATGAGGCTCTGAACTGGATTTTCATCTTTGGTGAAAAAGACTTGATCAAAACTGCAAAACTGCAAAACATATCAGTGAATTCGGATAAATGGAGCTGTTGACACAGAGATATAAACAGTAACAGCAGCTAAAAATGGAAAATGTGAAAAATCAAACCGACACAGTTTGTGTCATGAAAAAAATCCAACTCTGTGCGCTCCCCGCTGCATCCCCCCGCTAACTGGGCTACAAGAACACTTTCAACCTGCAAACAAACTGCGTCTGTGTGCAGTGACGTGCTCTCGGGTGTAATCAGGTTTAGCTGAGTAAATGTAAAGAGAAAGCATTAATAACCCGAGCTGTGTGTTTGCTCAGAGGTGCAGCGACACATAAATCAGGAGGAGAAAACAAAACCCAACGGGAACTCTTACTGGATAAGTGGCCTGCGGCACAGCACCAGGGCGTCGTACAGCACACACACTCCGAACACAGTGACGCCCGTTTCCTTCACCAGCATGGCACAGGTACCCAGCGACAAACTGATGAGGAGGCAAGATGGAGACGCTGTGGGGGGGAAAGAGTCCTCAGAGACGCACACCCCCACACTCCTGAGACAGAGAGAGAGAGAGAGAGAGAGAGAGAGAGAGAGAGAGAGAGAGGATGTAATTTGCAGGGGCAGAGCTGGAGCTCAGGCACTGAGAGAGGTTTTAGTATTCAGTGTCAGTCATGTTTACAGTTAAGTTAGAAATGTTTTGTTTTCTTCTTGCTCCTGATGGGAGCAATGAAAAACAAAAATGAAGTCAGCAGACCTGATTCTGTCTTGCAGGTCAAGACTTTGATCTTTGGCATCACCAAGTTGTTCATCAATGTGAAAAATTACATCATACAGGTTGCCTGGTGTAATTTTCTTTCACATTACAATATGCAACAAAGAGTAGAAAGACAAAAACGAGCGTGCTGCAGTCGGGAGCTGGTAGCAGGAGGGTGATGTGTGCTCACCTGGGAATGTGCTGGAATCAGATATGATTACATGAAACAGAGAGAAACTTACAAAGCTAAAACTGCATTGTGGAGGAATTTCTTGACAGAATAATGTAGGGATTAGACACACCATCTTGGATCTTTGCATTCCAGGGTAATGTGTCTTTTTCAAGGGTTAAAAAAATTATTTAAGTTTTAAAATGTGGATTATTTTAAAAAGAACAGCTCAAGCTTTATTTTTTGTGTGTGTTTTCAAGCAATAAACACAATAAGATTTAGTCATTTTATTTGTCTTATGCCTCCTTGCACCACTTGTTTGTATGTGCAGACTCGTCTTACCTGATGTAGGAGAGGAACGTCAGCAAGAACAGCAGACAAGCCAAGACGTCAGCCCTGCCCACGATCCCAGACACCTGTGGTACAGAGACACACACCACACACACACAGATACATATTTCAGGGATTACTCATGGTAAAAAAAAAAAACAGCACTGGATCTCTTAAATAGCACAGACATGTTGCTATGCTACAGTGAAATGCACAGTTTGACACCACAGTCCGAGCAGCGAAGCTGTGATCAGAGCTCGGACAGGTAGCCATTAGTGAGTGAGCTTTAAAGCTTTTTAAAAACCTGTGCTGCAAAGAGAAGCAGGCAAGAAATTTCACACTGGAAAAGAAGATAAATGACTGTAATCTCGTCTGTTTTGAAAAATAGGTTCTATAGCATCTGCGACATAAAGAAGCCCCGCAAACATATCATCAGAGGTAAAAACAGATTGTAAGGAGCCTGTAATAACTGCTAGAAAGAGGCCTCACACCTGCTTGTTATGTCTTCCGTTTGAATCTCAGATTCTGTTACAGGTGTGTGACATTTGGCACCACTTTGGTGCATTAAAGATAAAAGAAAAACAGCATCAGAAAAATATTCGAACCTGAAGGCTGCAGTGCATGTTTTTTCTCATTTTTGTATATGGTTTGGAAAGGGGCAGAAACTCTTTGTTATTAATATATAGTGGCGGCACCAAGTGTGCATGTCACGGGTAAATGTCAGAGTTTCCTAAAACTCAATAAGCAAGTTGTAAGAACACATTGTTGGATGTACACTTTATTTTGGCTTCACTTCTGGGGATGTGTTGCAGTGAACGTCCGCCCATGTTTATCCCTTTAAATAACATCACTTGTCTTAAAGGGATTACATCATCGGGCGCTACAGACAAGAATAATCAGAGAACTTTTAATCAGCCAAAAGCTGCTCTCCCCCGACTGTCTTCTGTGTTTGTCTGCTCTTTCTAAAAGCTGTGTTCGCAGCGAGGAAATTTTCAGGATGTATTACCGTCTTTTGAAAGAAAGTGGACAAAACTGCTGGCTTCCTGTCTGGGGAGTAATAGAAGGTATGTGTTTCTGTCTTCTTAAATTCAGTGGTGTTTCTCCATAAAGTTGATCTACTGTATCAGCCACAGCTCCAGCCAGTGGATCTGTGTTTGTGCAGAGGTTTTTTTTCCTCTGTGTGTGTGTGTGTGTGTGTGTGAGTGTGCAGGGGAGCCTGGCAGAGAAGCAGTAAACATGTCCAGCCAACACTGATAAAGAGCAGGCCGCAAGGGAAGGGAGGATAGAGGGCACTGAGGGGGATAGGGAGAGGAGGAGGAGGAGGAGGAGGAAAGACTTTCATGTGATAACTCATGAAAAAAAGAGTAAAAGGAGCCTCGGCAGCTCCCACACACACACACACACACACACACACACACACAACCTGGCAGAGGTTTGCAGGGAGCAAATGGGAGACAAAAGAACAGGAGAGTCGTATTAGATTACAACCGGATAAAATTAAGCCCGGCTAGACTCTGTGAAGCGCTCATTGCCAGACTTCATTGCCAAATGCGGGAATGGAAAATCTTGTTTTTGTTGTTTTATTTCATGTTGCATTCAGGCTCCAAGGGAGAGAACAGGACAGCTCACTGTTTTATTCACAACCGAAGCATGAAAACATTACACTTGCTGCACTTGTTGCTTTCATGTGAAAGGGAAACTAATCAGTGTGTGACGTTTTACTTGGAAACTGTGAGCCTTGATTTTGGCTCGAGAGCTTGTTTGGCCTCACTAAGAGACAGTATGTTTTTAATAATTTGGCAGAAGCAGAGTCTCGTAAAGAGCATATATTTTTGTCACCGATCAAATCCGATGCAGTGAGAAGTTTGACTGGCATGGATACGGCGCATGACACAAGCTGTCAGTTAGTAGAATAAAGCAGGAAATATATCAGCCTTTTCCACACATGCACTCCTGAAGAGTTTCTTGAAAGACCTCAAAATCCTCCAAAGTCGCCCCTGTTTTTATCCCAAAAGGCCAAAAAGTGTTTAAAGAAGACGCGTGGGTCAGAAAGGCTTCGACAGAAAACAGCTTTTTGAAAACATACACAGCGTGTGTGTCCGTCCATCATGCACACAGGTTTCAGATGAAAGGAGATTATTTACTCTCTCAAGTGGACAGCTTCTGACTCTGAGTTTGAAGTGTGTGTGTGTGTGTGTGTACTGAGAAGACTTCACTTCATCACCTACGAACACTTCAGAGGGGCCTGGATGGACCGAGATGAAAGGAAGAAGAGAACAGAAGAGGAAGAGAGGGATGAAGAGTGATCGAAGGTGCAAGATGAAAGAACGAGTCCGTGGTGATGAAGGAGGGGAGATGAGGTAGACTCAAACCTCTGCATAAATAACAGATGTGTGTGAAGCCTCTCTCACCTATCACGCACACACACACGCACACGCACACACACGCACACATTCTGAGTGTGATTTCAATGTGAGCAGCAGTAAACAGATTAATCTCCTTAAAGCTGAAAAAGGAGCTTTTGTCTGTGTTTTCTGTCTGTTTAAATGTCACAGACAAGTTTCCACCTGCTGAAACTTTCTTTCCTAACACCTCTTTCTTTCTTCACTTTCAGAACTCCTCCACTTCTTGTCTTCTCTGAGCGACCACTGCCTCTTTTTTGTCTCTATCCATCTTTGTGGTCCAGCCTCTGATCCTATCACCCCACCGGAATGTGACCTCATGAGACGGGACGGTCAAACATCCATTGGTCTGAGGGAGGAGTCACTACTTCTTCACATCAAAAGGAGCCACTTGAGGTGGTTCAGGCATCTGAAAGGGACACCTCCAGAGCACCTTCCTTTGGGGTTTTAGAAAAGGACTCAGGGTAGACCCAGAGCTTCATGGAGGGACTATGTGTCCTGTTTGAAACACTCCAGAAAGAGCTCAGAAATGCTGCTGAAGAGATGAAAGAAAAGACTACTTTTATAGGCTGCTGGCGCTGTGAGCCAGCCAAACAAACAGAGGAGAGAGAGAGAGAGACAGAGGGAGAGATGGGCAGACAGAAGAGCAGACAGATGGATGAGTGGTTTAATTGATAAGTTTGATGGTGGGATGAATGACTGGCAAGATTAAACAGTGGGATGGATGAAAAAATGGATGGCTGGATGAATAGATGAGTGGATGGATGGATGGATGGATGGATAAATGGATGGATGATGGATGGATGGATCAATGGATGGATAAATGGATGGATAGATGGATGGATGGATGATGGATGGGTGGATAAATGGATGGATGGATGGATGGATGGATGAGTGGATGGATAGATGGATGGATGATGGACAGATGGATGGATGGATGGATAAATGGATGGATGATGGATGGATGGATGGATGGATGGATAGATGGATAAATGGATGGATGGATGGATGGATGGATGGATGGATGGATGGATGGATGATGGATGGGTGGATAAATGGATGGATGGATGGATGGATGAGTGGATGATAGATGGATGGATGATGGACAGATGGATGGATGGATGGATGGATAAATGGATGGATGATGGATGGATGGATGGATAAATGGATGGATGATGGATGGATGGATAAATGGATGGATGATGGATGGATGGATGGATAAGCAGATGGATGGATGAGCAGATGGATGGATGAGCAGATGATGGATAGATGGATAATAATATGGACAGCTAGTTAAACTGATGTGTTAGGGGAATGGATGATATTGCTAGATGGGGGGATGAACGGATGGATGGATGGTTTTATGGATTGATGAATGGATGGATAGATGGTAGAATGGATGGATGTAAAGACAGATTTAACTGATCGATGGCTCAAAGACTTGACTGTAAGGATGGATGGATGGTTGGATGGATGGATGGATGGATGGATGGATGGATGGATGGATGGATGGATGGATGGATGGATGGTGTTTTTCCACACTTTGTGGTTTTGCTGCTTTCAGTTTTGCTGTTTGCTGTTCTCAGCGTCACAAAATCAAACTAGAATTTGACCAGCTCATTTTTTTTAATCTGATAAAGTTTGAACAGGAGGTTTATGAGGTAGTGATTCATTCTTCCACTGATTGGAACGAGAGAAAAGCTGCGTATGGATACAGCCAGGGTGACATTGAGAAGGGGAAAGAATGAAACATACCTTTTTGTCACTCTCACCCCTCTCCCCGTCTAATTCTGATCCATTACATAATTGTGCAGGAATCTGAGCTCTGCTGCAGCTGCAGCCGCCTCTCTGCACCCAAACCCAGCAAAAGGGGAGAGGAAATGTAAAAGTACAGCTCGGTTAAACACACCCAAACACACAGAGTGAGGGAGCGTGACTTTTCGCAGGCAGACTGTCACCCCAGGGAGACTTTCAGGAGAGTCGACTGTCCCCTCAGCTCTGTGTGTCCTGGCCTTCACCGATAGCCCAAACATCCGGAGACAGCTTCATTCTGTGTGTGTGTGTGTGTGTGTGTGTGTGGGAGAGAGAGAGAGAGAGAGAGAAGGCCCAGGGCAGCACACATATGGCTGATGGGATCCACACATGGCCAGCGTGCTATCAGCAGACACAGGAGGGAGGGGGAATGAATGGAGGCTTTTCAGCTCTGAAACAGGAGCCTCATTCACTGTGAATGAACTGACATCGGAGACAGAAAACAGAGGAAACTCTCGGAACCTAGACCCAAACTGACCCTGGATCAGCTACAGTTTATCAACCACTTTTATTTAAAAAAAAACAAGCTTTTCTAATCCCAGATGTGTATAAATATTGTTTTCTTCCTTTCATGCCTTTTTATTTTTGTTTAATCACAAAAAACAGTATCACCTTTTTAACTAATGGGCTGTTTATATATGCAGTCTGTTTGACGTATGAAGATATTGTGTTTCAAGCAGCTGAAGGCAAACAGAAACTCTTCAGGTCTTGTTGGTAACGTCTTCAGCTGATGTTTATCTAAACATCAATCAAAAGCAACTGCTGTTTGCAGCAGTTGTCGTTTACTCTCTGACGTTTAGAGGAGGAACAGAGAAGGTTTCGTTTAGTTTTGCTTGATTAAAACAGTTTTCTTCCATCTGTTCAGAGAAGAAAGAGTCTGCAAAACAAATGCATGGTTTCTGTGAATGGGCATTAAGTGTTTCAGTTAGATAAAGATTCGGAGCACCGGGCGAGAAAAAACGTTCCCAGGGGACTGATTCTGTTAAGTAACAAAACACACTCCTCCTCCTCTTCACTTTCTTTTACATAGGTTTCAAATTCTTCTTTCCCATGAGCATGAGCTGAATTTCAGGTGAAAAGTGAAAAGAGAGAGTGTGTGTGTGTGTATGTGTGTGTGTGTATACACCCTCTTCCAATCCCATTCCTTATCACAATGAGAAAAATGAACCCCATCTGGTCTTAATGAGAGAGGCTGTTTATACGGAGAAACAGTCTGGGATTCATCAGCCTGTGTGTATGTGTGTGTGTGTGTGTGTGTGTGTGTCTTCCTCGTTGGCAGTGTGTTCAGACTCTTGAATCCAAAGAATGTGACGAGCTTTGAAAGGAAAGTGGACAAAATAAAAATTTCTAGTAACAAGCAAATTGGCTTGATCAGCTGGAGTAATAAACAGCGGAAGCAGCAAAGTCAGATCAAACTAGCCTCAAATGGTGTCAATAAGATATGAAGTCATGTCTAAACAAACCCAGAAGAAAATTCAGAGAAAACGACGACATGATCTTGAAAACTGTATAGTTTACACTTCCGTTGATGTTTACAGACTGACCTTCTGCTGTGAACTCGACCAGACATTCAGCTTCTTCAACAGCGTTCATTGAAACAAGACTCTCTGACGTCAAAAAGAGGGACAAAGTTAGTGTTTGGAGAAAAGTGATACTCAGAAGTACGAAGTACTCCAAGATCAAAGTCCAGGAAAGGAATGAATTCAAACTCATTACATCCATAAACACTTACAGATTAAATCTACCAAAGTTGTACAGCCTGATCAAGTTGTTGGGGAAATTGTACCTAGTGTCTGTGGACGACTGTATGAACAGTGACAAGTGATGGCAAACCAATGAGTTGTTTTGACAGCCTCCATCCATCCATCCATCCATCCATCCATCCATCCAACTTCCACCACTTATCCAAGGGCAGCACCAAAGACCAATGACCTCTGCCCCAGCCACTTCCACTAGCTCCTCTGAGGGAGTACCAGAGGCGTTCCCAGGCCAGCCAAGAATTATAATCTCTCCATCGTGTCCTGGGTCTACCCCAGGGTCTCCCTCCAGAAGGACATGTCTGAAACCCCTCCCAAGGGAGGCATCCTCACCAGATGCCTGACCCACCTCATCCTGCTCCTCTGGACACCAAGGAGCAGTGGCTCCAAATTGAGCCTCTACCAGATGTCTGATCACCAAACCCTCTCTCTAAGGCTGAGCCCAAACACCCTGCAAAGAAAGCTCATTTCAACCGTTTGGATTTTTAACCTTTCGGTCACTACCCACAGCTTGTGACCATAGGTGAGGTATGGAACATAGTTTGAATGGTAGATTGAGAGCCTTGCCTTCTGGTTCAGCTCTTTCTACTACAACAGATTGCCAATCAGTCACAAATTATGACTTAAAAGTTTCCCCGATCCATTAGAACAATAAGACAGTGTAAGAAAATATAAAGAGATCGACATTGTTGTGGGGCGACGGTTTGACCAAGTGATGAAGGTGTTCATCAGATATACAGATGCTTAGTTCTCAAGTGTGTCGCCTGATTCCAACTTGTGATCCCTTTCCCCACAAGTCAACCCTGGTTTCCTCCAAACAGAAGCAAGAAAGCCCAAAAAATACAGCTTAAAAACAAACAACAGTTCATTTGCCAGCAGGGGGCGACGCTATTGTTAGTGCAGCCGCTTTCAGAATCAAAAAGCTTTTCAGTAGCTTTGATCATGAGTCCACACAAGCTAAAACAAAGCTAAAGCACAGCAAGGGGCCTCTGTTTCAGTCTGACATCAAACTGGTGAAGATCAGATGAGGACAGCTGATGAAAAGAAAAAACATGCATCATGCGTCTGATTACTAATAATCATCGATTATTATCCCCAGGTCTGTCTGCAGACACCTGCTCATCATTTCTAACAGATAATGGGACAAACAGTCAGGACGATATCACTTCTTCTTTCTCCCTGCTTAATATTTTCTCCAACATTTTTCACCAAAACAACAAATTTTCATGTATTCTAATTTGAGACTGGTGTATAAGGGTCTGTGCACAAGTCTTACACACCGTGTTCAGAGTTCCTGTTCACTCTGTCAGGTTGAATGGCATGCTGGGAGATGAGCACAAAATTCAAAGTTGCTCCTCACTGGCCCGGAGACTTTGAGACCTTATTTCTGACTTCTTCACGCTTCCTGCTCTCGCTTCTTTCCCTCTCTGTCTTGTCATCTTGCTTCCTTTGCTCCCTGTTCACTTCCTCTTCGACTCCTCTGGACTCCCCCTTTGCTCTCCTCTTCCCCCTTCTCCTCCTCTTCGTCTCTCTGCTTGGGGAGCCGGGGAAGCGCCCTGGCAGGAGGTCGGTCTTCTACAACCCCCGCTGCTCTGCATTCATCCCCCCTTGCTCGCTACCTTCCCTCCTCTCGTTTCTTTTCACGGCCTCTCACCATATCTCATGCATTTCTCCGTCTGCGCTCCCCTTTTTCTCCAGGCTGCACACTCTCCTCTGCTCATCCTCCATTTCTATTACTCTGCGCTGAGTATCTGAGCTCTGACTGTCACACACCTGTTGAAGCCAGGTTGAGGAATAATAATCAGTGTTTTTGCATATTTGCCACGACTTGCAAAACCTGAATCACAACCTCTCAGTGTCATGTTGAGGTAAATGTTGCCCTTTGGGAAAACACAGAAAGTGGAGCAGAGGATCTGAATGCCAAGAGGAGCATGAGGAATGAATTTGGCTGGCATTCGGGGACAAAAATCTACAGTCGAGGGTGAATAATTTATCAGTTTGACATCCTGGGTTGACACTGAAGAATCTGCTTCCTTCTTAAATTTTCTTTTCGGGAGGGAAAAAAATAAAGAGCAGAGGACTGACAGACACCATCTCGGATCACTCAGTTAATTGGGTTAAAACCAGAGATGGCGTCACAATTTTTTTTCTTCTGAAGCGCAGTTCTGAAATCTGTCGTATCGGTTTAAAATCCCAAATCTAAAAGTTTTCAAGTTTTTCCTGGGAGACTGGAGACTGATTTTGACATCCTGTTGGTTAAAAAAAGCACTGTTGAATAAGTATGAGGTGCTTTTGTTTCAGTAGCATGAGATGCAAACTGGGACACAACCAGCAGACCCCGAGGGGGGACGCTGTGCGTGTTAAGGCTCTGAAAAAATCCTGACCCCGACTCTAAAAACTGTTTGGCTCTCCTAAACAGAGCTGTGGTTTATAGAGCAAATGAAAACTAAGACAGGTCTGTGATTCAGAAAACAAACAGGCTATCAGTTTACTCCATCGTATCTGCAAAAAGGCTGCGGGATAATTACTGAGTCTGATTACATCGTAAATAAATCCCTCTCATTTGTGTGTGATTATGTAAAGAGTGCTCTGTTGAGCTGAGAGGAGATATTCTCATTAAACTTCATGGCTTTGTGCAGGATTTAAGCATACCTGGAATAAAAAAATAGCTCAGTGCTCTGACTGTGGCTTCTCAGAGTAATGAAGCACCTTGGAAAGGTCAAAAGCTTCTTTTCATGCTGAGAAAATGTTAATCATCTCAATTTTTCGCTCTTTTTACGCAACTCACTTGTTTGAGAAGTCAAGCTAAAAGAGTGTGTGTGTGTGTGTGTGTGTGTGTGTGTGTGTGTGTGTGTGTGTGTGTGTGTGTGTGTGTGTGTGTGTTATGGACTCACAGCCTCCGTGTGAACGGGATGAACAGCGAAGAAGAGCGCCGTGACGAAGGAAAGGTGAGAGTCCTCGAAGGTGCAGCATTCGCAGGTGTGCATGAGCAGGCAGGTGACGGCGCAGTGCAAACACAGGTTGACGATGTGGAAGTAGAGAGGAGTCATGCCACCCAGCAGGATGTTCAACCTGACGGACGATACAGAAAAAGACACAGGATCATGAGAACCAGAGCTTACCCTCATCTCAAACAGGGATGAGAATCAAACTGCTGCCAACTTCAGCTGTGTGTGTGTCTGTTAAAGAGGGGGTATTGTGCTTTTTTAGGATTGTCACTGTCCCTCTGATACCCATGTAGTAGCTTTACATGATTTACAACTTGCAAAAAAATCCCCTACGTTTCTCACACTGGTGTTTTATTAACCCTAATTTCAGCCTCTGTCTGAAATGCTTCTTTTAGCTGCTGTCTCTTTAAGGCTCCTCACTCCACAAACCCCCTCTCTCCGATTGGTAGGCTCCCTGGAGGCCTGTCAAGGGCAAAGCTAAGGGTGTTTGGGGCCCACCCCTTCTATGTGTCATGAACCAGTAAGGAGATACATATGTGATGACCTCATTATTTCAACAAGTCTCAGAAGATCTTGTACTATTTTTAGAACAGACTTTTTTTTAGCACTTTACGGACATATTCAGGGATTTCGACAACATTTGAATATGTAGAGGTTTGAAAATCTGCACACGCTCAGTATGAACCTCCAGAATTGTTGATTTAAATCCATGTTGAAAAATGGGAAAAAATAATACCCCTCTTTAAATTTCCAGGTGACAGCTGTTTTTAAGCTCCTCGTATAATTTCTTTGTTGCTAGCGTGCAGGATGTGATAACTCAACTGAAGTTTCAAATCACGATTCAAGAGGAGAAAAAACAAACATGATAAGAGCGTAGTTGGCTTAAAATGTTTTAAAATTTGACATTGAAGTTTAAACTTTAATACAGCAGGCCTTGAAATGTATCTTTAAGTGTAAAAGTCCAACATGTTCAGAATCATTGACTCTGATTTAAACGCAGATGTTAAACAGACATCATTTTTTCAGCCAGGCTTCACAAGCAAGGACGCAAACAGAATGGCAGATGAATAAATACATTCAGAGTCATTCATGTTACAATAAATACAAAAAAAAAAAACAGTCATCCTGATCCGGCGGAAATCTCTCAGCGATTTTATGTACCTCTGTGGATTAACTGCTGGAATCTTTAAAGCAAATTACCTTTCAAATTTCCTCAAAGAAGCGTTTCTCTCGTAATCCTGCAAAGAATCTAAATCCATTTTTGGCGTTCCATGAATTCCATGAATCACAAATGAAAAGTGCCTGATTGCTGTGAGAGAGAATGACGGATTTTCAACAGCAAATCAAACCCTGCTTAAGATCCTGCAGCAGCTAATCCCTCGTCGAGGAATAACAGTGAGATGTGCAATTTTCGCCCAGTTTATCATAATTGGTATTATGCTGTGACAATTCCCTCCCTGCCCCACAGAATATCAACAGCATGACGATAGCAAACCCAGGCCGAGGGAAGAATTAAAGCACATCAGACCGTTCATTCTATAATAACATCATTCCTCAGATTAGCAAATATTGATCTTGTTATTCTGATAACAGTGAATAATGTCCATGAGTAAGTTATATGTGATGTTTGATTTATGACATGAGTAACACCTGTGCAAAGTCTGACAATTAAATAAAATACAAAAGACTTCAGTGTATTGAAACTATCAGAAATCTACTAATATCAACACTTTCTGTCCACTTTTAAACTTTGAAAATATATGAAGAAAAGAATTTTCTTTAAACCCAAATAAAAAAAATTATAAAAGGGCTTTAGCTGCGTATTAAAGAGTTAATGTTCTGTCCATGAAAAGTCTAACTAGACGTTAAGACTTTGCAGAGCAGAATCACAAAGAAAGAGCCGAACGGATCGGGGCCTCACATCTGACCTTCTTATCTCTGACTGTAATGAGCTCTAATGGGCTCCTCTGTGAGCTCTCGTCCACTCCATTAATTGATGAAGGACAATGTGGCCCCTCTGCCCGTCCGTCTTTTATCCCGAATTCAATGAATGCCACTGATAAAACCTAATCGGGAGCCTTAACTCTCCCCATTATCTCCCTCTGACCCCTACTGGTACTGATCAACCCTGATGTCTGATGTGGATTTCCCCGAGGCCCCAGCAGGGCCCATCCTCAAAGTGAATACATCAGAGGAATTTAAATTTTTCATTGGAGGCGAGGAGCTTGTGTGCTCATCCTCGGAGACTTACAATGAGGATCGGGGCGAGGTTCAGTGTCCTGTTGAAGGACGTTTTGACAGAAATGAGGCTGCTGATAGACACATGTATGTAATGGAGGAGGAAACTAATCTGAGACCTGAATGTGATAGGACGATCTGACCACCAATCCTCTAAGGATGAATGACAATGAGCCTGAGCATGCATCGTGGTGTATACAGTACCATAATTTGTCCCACTAGCAGACCCAGGTAATGACTTATTTTGCCCAGTCTAAGAAAGGATATCATTTCTTTCCTGGAGTCTGTACACAAAGACATAAATGTGCCAGTCTTGAGTTGTCAATACAAGCCAAACACTGTCATCATCTTGGCCCAGTGAAAGCCTTTCACAGCCAGCAAAAACGATGAAAAACGGTGGCACATTGATGGGAAATAGGACAGAGATGACTTGATTGGTATCTGGGGAAACATTGAACCCAGTCAGAATCCTACAGCAAACAACAGAAACATGTTTGATAAACCCAGAGAGGAACAAATAGACAGTGAGTCTCTGTTGTAGTATTTTCAACAGTTCTGTCACTTCAGACTGGGTTTCTGGTGAGTTTTATCCATCAGGAGAAGAAAAGTCAACAGCCAGAGAATCAGAGTTTGACAGTTTGAAGACAGAAGTAAAAAAGAGACCTGAGAGATATTTTCTGGAATACCAGTGTGGATTTCAGCAAGTCAGGGACAGGTCATGAATGATGAAGGCAACTCAGTTCTGATCCAAATGTTCATTATTTAGTGTTTTCATATCAGGAATGAGTCGTGCTTTGTGAATATTTATATAGTTATCAATATATAAAGAACCAAATAGTTTATGTGACTTTCATTATTTTACTAGGCCTTTGCTGTACCACTGGTACACCATGCCCTCTTGTGTGATTACTGCCAATTAAAGACAAAAGAAGAAAACATTATGCCAGGGACCCAGTAAAACTGGTTTGGTTCTGTGAGATTTGGATCACGAAAAAACTACAGTGTCTGTCAGTTGTAAAGAGTCTCTGTGAAGAACTTTTTGTTTTCATTATAAACCAAGCTAAGTGCAAACTTTGCTAGGCTAAAAATGCCTGAGACATCTAAACAAAGAACATGCAGTGATTACTCAATTAATTGTTGAATAGTTCCCAGGGACTATTTGAGTAACAGTTCAAAAGTTCCCAGTAATTAATTAATGAATAGTTAATAAATTTGATCAATCAACAAATCGTTTCTGGTGATTTTTCCATTCACTGTCAAACAATTCCTGGTGACTATCCAATTAAGTCGATTAAGTAGGGGACTATTTCATTAATTAACAAATACTTCGTGGTGATTTCTTCCATTCACTGCCAAATAGTTCCTGGTGGCTATTTGAGTAATTGTTTAATAGTTCCTGGTGGCTATAAGAGTAATTGTTGAATAGTTCCTGTTGGCTATAGGAGTAATTGTTGAATAGTTCCTGGTGGCTATAAGAGTAATTGTTGAATAGTTCCTGGTGGCTATAAGAGTAATTGTTGAATAGTTCCTGGTGGCTATAAGAGTAATTGTTGAATAGCTCCTGTTGGCTATAAGAGTAATTGTTGAATAGTTCCTGGTGGCTATAAGAGTAATTGTTGAATAGTTCCTGGTGGCTATTTGAGTAATTGTTGAAAAGTTCCTGGTGGCTATTTGAGTAATTGTTGAATAGTTTCTGGTGGCTATAAGAGTAATTGTTGAATAGTTCCTGGTGGCTATTTGAGTAATGTTGAATAGTTCCCGGTGGCTATTAGAGTAATTGTTGAATAGTTCCTGGTGGCTATAAGAGTAATTGTTGAATAGTTCCTGGTGGCTATAGGAGTAATTTTTGAATAGTTCCTGGTGGCTATTTGAGTAATTGTTGAATAGTTCCTGGTGGCTATAAGAGTAATTGTTGAATAGTTCCTGGTGGCTATTTGAGTAATTGTTGAAAAGTTCCTGGTGGCTATTTGAGTAATTGTTGAATAGTTTCTGGTGGCTATAAGAGTAATTGTTGAATAGTTCCTGGTGGCTATTTGAGTAATGTTGAATAGTTCCCGGTGGCTATTAGAGTAATTGTTGAATAGTTCCTGGTGGCTATAAGAGTAATTGTTGAATAGTTCCTGGTGGCTATAGGAGTAATTTTTGAATAGTTCCTGGTGGCTATTTGAGTAATTGTTGAATAGTTCCTGGTGGCTATTAGAGTAATTGTTGAATAGTTCCTGGTGGCTATTTGAGTAATGTTGAATAGTTCCCGGTGGCTATTAGAGTAATTGTTGAATAGTTCCTGGTGGCTATAAGAGTAATTGTTGAATAGTTCCTGGTGGCTATTAGAGTAATGTTGAATAGTTCCTGGTGGCTATTAGAGTAATTGTTGAAAAGTTCCTGGTGGCTATAAGAGTAATTGTTGAATAGTTCCTGGTGGCTATTAGAGTAAATGTTGAATAGTTCCTGGTGGCTATAAGAGCAATTGTTGAATAGTTCCTAGTGGCTATTAGAGTAATGCTGAATAGTTCCTGGTGGCTATTAGAGTAATTGTTGAATAGTTCCTGGTGACTATTTGATCAATCATCTAATAGTTCCTGTTGATCTTTCTATTTACTATTGAATAATTCCTGGTGATTATTTGATGAAGTTTAAAATAGTTCCTCGGGTTAAAGCCCAGAGTGTGTTGCTTTAGTGGAGCAGCTTGTTTGCTGTTTCTTCCATAGATTCTGCATCATATTAATTTTTTTTACAATTTTTTTATAAAAACGGTAGCCTTGATCGCAGCTCTACTGTTTGAATTGCGGATGTTGCAAAAGGCTGTTTTCACCTTCCAGTTTAAAATAAGCTAACACTGCTGATATCTTAGCCACAGATTTGCTAATGCTAATGTAACACACTGTTCTGTGTTAGAACAATGAGTCCCAGGAGAGTTACCATTTGCTGAAGTCAAGCAGTTGTACTTGTTGCAATGTTAAGGCCATAACTGGAGTTCGACTCGATATCCCATTAAATTTTTTTTACTGTTTTCTTATTAAGTAAACACAGTTCGGCTAACTCAGAACACTCAGTTGCACTTTGGCTTTGATGTTCTGCTGCATGTAGTGCCCAGTGACAGCTGACGTAAAGGATCTCGGTGAGATTATCCAACAAATTCTGATCATGAATCCACAAGAATATGCCTAAATCGACTTTGAACTGAAGAACTGGCTTCAGAAACTAAATTCAAAGTTAGCAGGGTTCAGTGCAAGTTGGTTGAAAGTCCTGAGTAGCTGTAAAATTGATAGCAAAGGTGAAACAAAAAAGTTTTAAATACTCCTAACAGTTGTTTGGATATGTTTTTATCTCTTAGCACCAACTAAAACAGAGCCAAAGTAGATCTATCAGATATGCGGAGGTATTTTGAGACCAGGCATGCACAGCCTGATAATCACATCCAGTGAGACGGCTCCGTGCTCCCTCTGACTGTCGGTCCCAAGAGGTGAAGGGGAGATAATTGAGCTCTCCGCCTCTCTGCTGGTTTGAGACCACGCCGCAGCAGCACGATTACTTTCTGTCCTTTACCCTGATGTATCATCCTCTGTTCGAGACAGGAGCGTGACCCAAAGGAAGGTTGTGAGAGTACTAAAAATAGACTGTTAATTATTCTGGAGAGCATTGCATCAGCAGTTAACAGCCACGGTAATTTCCCTTTTCAAATCTGAGCAACCACAAAGAGGCTGAATGGAAAGCTGGAGGGGAAACGGGGCTAAAGACAGGAAGAGATGCTTCAGCTCACTTCTGAATGGAGGATAAAGCGAAAGCTCAGTCTGAAATGTAGGCATAGATGGAAATGATTAAACTGCCTCTAAAGTGACAGCATGTCCCTGACCCGATCCTTGAACTTCAGGTGAGAACTTTTTCTGTTCTAAAAAAAGATAAATCTGAATGAGTCAGCGTGCTGCGGCATCATCCATCACTTTTTTTCTGACCCTGTGTTTCTGTCATTCCTGATTCTTCACTCTTCATCTCCTGCTCCTGTCTCTTTCTATTATCTCGAGTCCTCCTCCTCCTCCTCTCCTCTTTCACAAGGAGAACATCCATCAACACTTCTACCTGCACTGTCATCTGCCCTCATGTTTCTATTTTAATCTCATGGCCTCTTGTTATCTCTCTCTTTCTCTACGTAACCCTTTTCTCTCTCGTTTCCTCACCAACACTGCCCTCCTATGAAACAGTGCCTTCAGGCTGCTTTGTTTCTGTCCTTCACCTTGATTTCATCCACACAAAAAAAGCCCTGCAGTGTTTACCGGTGCAGAAAAGACAGCGCTGGACTTATTCCCTGAAGGCTTCCACCGTTTTTTAGTGGATGCTTGTGAATGCAGGGTGTGTTCTTGGCCTTGTGTAAAGCAGACAAACACACATGGAAGTGATCCCCGGGCTACAGGTGTTGGGGGAGTGCACCCATCTGTTCTTCTGCATGCATAAAAAGGTGCTACTTAGATGGCTCAGCTAACAGCATATGATTCATTTAATCCATCTTTCCATTATCTGTATCGCTTTTTCCTTTTGAGGTCACTCAGAGCCTATCTCAGCTGTCATTGGCCGAGAGGCCGGGTACAGCCTAACAGGAGCCTTCTTGTTCTAAGGCAACAGCTCTAATGCGAAATTACAGGCCAAGATGAACGGAGAAAAAAAGTGAAGAAAATTCAGTCCTTTGAATTACGTCCGAACCGAAATGGATTTTTTGAGGCTGATTACGATATTTGGCAAAAAAATAAAATAAAAAATAAAAAATCTGATAACCGATTAATCGGCCAATTCATTTTAAAAACATATAATGAAGAAAATAACTTCTTTTTGTGTCCCTATTAAAGATGTGAATTACAGGCAGAAAATTTTACTGTTTTATAATACTTTGTATTTGTTTAACTTGATTGAAATTTGTTGAGAGTTGTATAAAAACATGCAGAAAAGCATTAAAAAGGGCTACAATCTGCTGATTAAATCTGCTGCCCGATATATCGGTCTGTTTCACTGTAAATAGGAAGTTCTACAGATGCTTCATCATAGATGGTATAATTAATTGACGTAGTCTCTGGGACATCACACATCTGTTTCTGAAACAGATTTTTTGAAGCAGATCGGCTGGCCCGGCCATATTCGAAATGGGGCGGGCTACAATAACAACTATAGGGCATCCGTCAGGTACGTGAGCTGAGCTGTGCCCTCTGATTGGGCGAACTTGTAATCTTAATATTTTCTTAACTGTCTAGTTAGAAGAAAATTCACCCCTTGTACAGTGTGTGACATGAACAAAATTAGCGATTCAAATGAGAGACAGTTTTTGTACAAGCCTGTAAATATGTTTATGTTCTGACGTGAAAACGGCTTTTTTGGCTTGGTGTGTACGTAACTTTCATACTTCCAGAGCCAGCCCCAAGCAGACACTTGACGAACTGCAGATTTTAGCACTTGTGTCAGTTAGGACAAAAATAGCTTCCCTACATCTCCAGCAAGAAAATATTAATCTAATATTAACCTCTTCATTCATTCACCAAGTTTAAAAAGAAAAAACCTCAAACCCTTCAGAAGGACAGATATTCACTAACTGAGCCACTCCGCAGTCATCATTCCTCTGCAGGGCAGAATGAACCTGCTCTTTCTCAGCTCCACGTTCGATCAGCAGCAGCAGCAGCAGCTGAGGGTCGAGTACTGAGCTAAAGGCTATCTCTTTGTGAAGAAGCACTCGTTCTTTCCAGCCAGTGTCCTTCACATGACAAGCTGATGAAGATGATGTGCAGAGGCTGCCCTGAAACACATTCCCACCCCCACATACCTCCTGCCCTGAGTGAGCAATAAGGCAACACATGTCAGTCCTGAAAGATCACCTTCCCCTCCATCCTCCATTGTCTCTGTGGTTCTTCTCTCTCCAGCGTCATTAAGCCCTGTTGATGTGTGTGTTAGTGTGTGTGAGGTGTGTGTTTTCAGAGAGCAGATGCTCCTGCAGAGCCATGAGCTGCACGCTCTCGGGAGGAGCATTAAGGCATCGATATCTTCTTCAACAACCATAACGCTGGTGGTGGGGGGATGATGGGGGTTGTTGAGCAGCTGTTGAGGCTGTAACGCTGTCGAGTGATTAGACGGAGCACCATCCAACCAAAAAAAGAGCATCCTGCAGCCTGACCACACACACACACACAAAGAAAGAGAGAGAGAGCACTAACACTCAATGACTCAGGGTTTCGGTTAGCTTAAGTGTGGAGTTAGCTGACAGAGTATCGCCTGGGGCCTCATTAAGTCTGTCAACACAGAAGCCAACCACATCCCAGAAAACTGCTTGAGGTGTCCCCTCAATAAACGGCACTTTTGGAAATGTGTGCTTCTCAAAGAGAGTTAATCTGTTTTCAGGAGAGAAAAAAGGAAATCTCTGCGGTGCACTACAGCTTCGACCACTGACATGAGTTATTTTTGTTTTCAAAGTCTTTCTTGCTGAACACATGAACATAAAACAAAGCTAAAGGCACACAGCTGGGTATTTTAATTGGAATATTTTCTGCTTTTTCTTAAAGAAAACTAGCTGGCCAGTTCCAGCTCCTCAGAGGTTTCCTAGGGACCAGATTTGGCTTGGGGGGACCTTCTGAACAGCGTGGGCATATGGCAAAAGGACACCATTCACTAACTCACTCAACTCAAGTCAACTAGTTTAAGGTTTTAAAGATTGATTGGGGAAATTGATAAACTGTTACTTGCTTTAATTTGTCTTTTTTTAACTGCCCTAAGCCTTGTAAACTTTTTTAATACTTGTTTTGACTGAAAATGGACTTCTTCTAGAAGATGCAAATGTTTCTCCTCAGGACAACAAAGTTACAGGAGTAATAAAAAAATAAAAGCTGAAAGAATGATCAACAGTGCAAATGTGTGATATATATTAGTGACCTTCTCTCTCTCTCTCCATCACTTTTTCTCTGAGCCCCGTAGGGCAGGTGTGAATCTGACAAACAGCTCCTACACTTACGGGCTGATTATGCTTTCCATATCAATCAATCAATCAATCAATCTTTATTTGTATAGCGCCAATTCATAACAAGTGTTATCTCAAGACACTTTACAGTAGAGCACAAAGCTCCTCATTTTGAGGACAAATTTCCATACAAATGTGACGCACGGAAATTACCACATTTTTTCACCAATTCCTCTTCTCTGCCAAGTTTGGCCACAATTTCACGCCAAGAGTTTGAAATCAAACGCTTCTCAAGGTGATCTCTGCGTGGTGAATCATATAAATGTCAGTATTTGTTGTACTGTGGACATGAGGAGCCCCTGCTCATCTGCACGTGTCTGTGCAGAAGTTAGAAATTTACGGAGGTGTGCAACGCAGAAATTTTCCATGCGAAAAGGACCGCACGAGGGGGCGAGGCTAATAAAATGACATCATTCGTCTGCACAAAAACGTTTGGACCTCACGGACACGTCAAGCATAAATCAGGCTTTACACCTCTGCTATTATTCAGTTTACATGTTAACCCTTTAACACCGGATATGTCGGCGCCGACACATTTGCGCAAGTGCACTTTGAAAATTCTGATGTGTAGTAATTTTTTTAGAACAGAGTACCGTGCTGTATTTGTACTGTTTGTGCGTAAGTGTGTGTGTCGCACCCTGCGTCATACAGCGTATCTATTTATTGTGCTGTATGAGAACAGTGCACTGAGTCTTCTTTCCACTGATGATTTGAAGCTTGTATTGTTTGCTAACCTTTGTAAAATCATGTGCCAGGCCTTGATTGTACTGTACAGTGTTTGTGAGCAGCTGAATATTTTTCGTGATGAGGAGCAGACGTCCTCAGGTGACTCGTGCGCTCAGAGAGGAAGAGGCTGTGGGGATGCTGGAAATTCTGTTGATGCTGTCAGAGATTTTTATTTATTTATTTATTTATTTTTACTTAATAAGAAACAAAGGCTCATAAATGTTAATGTATATGTTTTTGTTTGTTAAAATTTTAAGTTCATCCTGTAAAACACGTTGCCAGTTTTTGATTGCAGTGGTTTTTCCTTCACTAAACCTCTAAAATCCAGTTCTGGTTTTGTGTTTTCTTCACTTTAAACTGTTTAACTCTTGTATAACATAAAGTAAATTGAAAATAACTCCAGATATTGAAAGTTCCAAGTATTCCAGAAAAACAGGCCAAAGCTTTTATTTACAGGATGTTTCGATGTTTTACAGCCAAAATAAGCAAAAAGGTCCAGGCTGGCATTTCAAGGCTCAGGTGTTAAAGGGTTAAATACTGCTGGTTTAATCCAAACAAAATCTCCATTCTGTTGGGTTTTTATTGTTGAATCTCTTCTTCTACATCTAATTTATTGAAAATCAACACTTGGATTGATCTCACACACACACACACACAAACAAACTTCATTACATTCAACACATGGCCTGTGTAAAAAGTCATTAGCGTGCATGGGTGTGTGAAGGTTGCCGCCTCAGCTTGTGTCAGCAGTCCTGTGATGTCTGTTATCGTGGGCTTCTCTCTGCTGTTGCGTTCGCTGACCTCCCCGTGCTTAGATCTTTGAACCCTCTCTGAACAGATCATCGCCATCAATGACTGTCTCCATTTTTTTGAATACTCAGAGGTTATTTCCACAGCCAGCTCTGATTCACCTGTTTTCATGGCTGAATAAAGCCAGGGAAGGTCACGTATTCAGCTGCAAACTTCCTCATTTGTAAGAACCCAGTGAACTGCTGCTGACGTGCCCTCGAGCACGCTGCGTATCTGTTTAGCTGCTGCCTGACCTCTGAACAGTGACATTGACCTTTTAATTAATTGCTTGTTACAACACATTTAAAGTCATTATAGCAAAACAGCTGATAATGAACCATAAAGCTGAAGTGGAACTACTTAAAAAAAGCAATTAAACACACAAACCAAACAAAAAGCTGAAGCATAAATCTTGAAGATTTCACATTTTGTTGTTCATATTCAAATCTAGAAGAAGTATAATTAGGAATCTTCTTCTAGACTGCTGAAACAAGTTTAACACGACACGATAAAGCAGGGGTTTCAAACTCTTTTTAAAACATGTAAACCAATAACATCTGAGCTTTTCCGTTCTGCTACTGAGTGTAGTTGGTCCCATAAATTTATATCATATCTCAGTTTCAGTCTCCTCATTTGAATAAAATCACGGACGCAGAAACATAAATCAACTGTCGTATTAAGTTTTTTAATTCCTGGCCAACAGGTATTAAACTATTGTTGTTCAGTTGTTGAAAAGATGCCTGAAAGTGTTCAGAGATCGAAAGATAAGGTAGAAAAATGCTTTCTATGTCGCATTTTTGTTTTTACAGGGGAAAAAAAACCTATATGACTGAGCATATCAGCATCATGGATCCAATTAGACCAAAACGCAGCACATTTGCCTGTCGGGAAAAACTGACAACTCCAGCTGTGGCTGTGATTTTCACACTGAATGTTGCAACAAGTCTGTTAGTTAAAAATAGGATTCCAGTGTTGAGATTGGCAGGAGAAAAAGCTAATTAACTTCAGAAGAATCTGAAGAGAGACGCCACACATGGAGATAAAAAATCAGGCACTGAACAGTTTTGATCTGTGCTCCGATAATCTCAACACAGCTCACCACACACATAACAAATATGTCCCACCACCGATCTTGAATGTAGTCCTCCAAGGCAGAAATCTCGCGTGACCAAACGTGATCTAACAAAAATGTAGAAGAAGAAACAAAGCAACAGATAGCAGCAACACAGTAACACCAAACGCAACATGGAAGAGGACATAGAAGAGGGAATAACGGTGGTCTTGGAACTATTTTAAACAGAAAATTCCCTGAAACAAACAAACAAAAAAGACTGTGGAAAAATCTTGGCGACGGCGTAAACCCTGACTTTGACTCTGTGTCAGGTCAGTCGTGCTTGTTTTTGTTTACGTCTGCTTCCTTGTCCCCAGTCAGCTTGCCTCCTGATTGGCTACATTCTATTCTACGTCACAACTCATAGAGTCATGACTTGGGAGAAGTCGGCTTTCCCCACACGCATATAGATTTTTGGTTGTAAATATTGAACGAGTTTAATCTTAATGATTGTCGGCCCCAACCTGTTTCGAAGCTGATTATCAAGACAAATTTAATCTTAACACACCTCAGACCAAAGGATAATCTGATAAAATAATCTGATAAGACATGAGATAATCGGGCGTTGTCCATCCGCCCGATAATCGTTATGTGTGTGCTCCCCTTAACTGAATAAAGCAAAAAGATGACATGATGATATGTTCAAGGTCAGGTCAGTAAAAGTGCAAAGTAATAAAAATGATTTTAAAAAAATAATCCTGTTCAGGTAAATTTTCATTTTGGTTCCATTAATTAGAGCACAATTATCAAATGAGGTCTCCTCTCCTCCTGAACAAAGCAGATTCACATCACACAAATTTCTCTCTGCTCTGATGAATCCTGGACGTCAGACTGGTTCTAAAGTCATCTGCAACAAACTCAGGTGCAGGTGCTCATGTTGTATTCTTTATACATGAGAAAGCCACAAATGTAAATATTTCAAATACTTATGTTTACAGCCTTTAATCTACACCCTCGATTTTATTTCACAAAGATAGATGTTAAATGAAGGGTGTTTAAGGCCCACATGTTTGCAGGACTCCTCCTCATAATGAACTCAGTGCGAGCTGTCCTCTTTTCCTCCCTCATGAAATCACTGTAATGTAATATCACTTATCATAACATCATCCCACCCTGTTCTGCATGAGCGCCTGCTTCAGACAGCACCAGATCAGACCCGCCCTCCTCCCAACAGCCCGCCTGTTCTGCCATCCTCAACTTTTAGATCATCCAACCCACTTCCATGAGAGTTAAAGCCCCACACAGCTGCGCAACAAGTCCCACATCAACCCTCCCTGTTTGTTTATTTTTAGCTTATAAATCCTAAAACCTAAGGTCGCATGATAGCACAGCTGTGCGCAAGATAACTCGGATGATCCGTGCAGTCGCCCACAGCTGGACAGAAGGGCTCCAAGTTATCATTCTTTAAATATATGTTAAAATCTAACATGCATTCAACTTCTTTTTGATAGAGTTAGCAGGAACTACTGTACAGTTGGTGGTTTATTTACGCGTGAATCCGTTTAAGTATATCTGAGAAGTATTTGTGCCACATTAAGCGTGTTGTGTTCTAAAGTTAACTGCAGCTGCAACAGTCTCTCCATAAGAACAGCTGCATGACGTCATGTTTAAGTGCGTGTTCACGCAGCTCTCATGCGGGATCAATATCAGTAAATGTGTGGGAAAAGTTACAGAAAGTGTGTTTGAAGAGGAAAAAACAGCGGAGTTTGTTGAGCACAGAGAACTTACTTGAAGGTGAGGATGCACAGCGGTCTGTACGACTTGTGGCTCGTGTTGTCCGCCATCCTCTTTCCCCAGAAGTCGTTACTAAAGATGTTTCCGAGGCTGGATCCCGGTCGGACGTCCGGGTTGTTGATGATAGCCCACACATCATCGTGCACCAGCTCCCCGTGGAGAGAGTTACCGTAGCAGAGGGCGCACAGGGCGACCAGCACTGCATAGCGACCCACAGCCCACGCTGCCTCCGGCCGGGCAGTGAGCCGCGGCGCTGGGCGAGCTCTCTTGTCCCGGTCCGGAGCTGTCATGTCGGGCCTGGCTTCTGCCGTGGCTCCGCTGGGCTGAGGATGGAGCTCGTGGTACCGGAGGACACGTCCATTGCGCCTGGCAGGTAGCGGCTGTGTGCGGGAGACTGCGGGGACGGTGTTCATGAACTGTGCTGCATTCAGGTGTAGTCAGGAAAAGTCGCTTACTGCTCACTCTCGTTTTTTTTCTTTTCAAATGCTTGTTAGGGTCATGTTAAATCGGTTTGTTGAAGTATTATACATTTGTTTAATTCATATTTTTTTGTCCCAAAGAAAATATTAGACGGATTACAATGACAACACCAAAACAAATTAGAGGTGGTGTAGTACAGAAATTTCTCAAAAAACAGTTAAAATCTACAGTGTAATTGTTCTTCCATAAGAAGAAAAATCCCCATGATGTGTTTTTATAACAAAAATTATGTGTTTGATACATCACAATCATGTGTTTGTTTTCAGTTATGTGCACTAATAGAAAAAGAAAGCATGTGATTAGATTATTCAATTTGATTTAAATAATGTGATGCTTCTCTGTATACAGAAGCACTTGTGTCATTTTTTTCTTTCTTTCTTTCTTTCTTTCTTTCTTTCTTTCTTTCTTTCTTTCTTTAACCATGAATCCATAGATAGAAAGAGAAGGTAAAGAAAAGCTTTGAAAGATTATATAAACTAGTAGTTTGTTTTTTTTACATTAAGAGTAAACTTCTGCTAAAATATTCGATTAATGGGAAAAAATACATCTGGGAAGCTTAAATTGTTTTGTCATTGAACTGACGTGAAGAAATATACGTTAAAATTTCTCAAATCTGACAGCAAACCTCTAGATATTCTACAAAAAAGCCTCTGGTATTAAAAAAAATCTCTGGAGTAATATTAAATTACAAGATTTGACAGAATACATGTTTAGAGTGAATCTCAGATGTACGAGCTTTGGCGGAGTACCAGAACACCACATCAGCTCTGAGAACCCGCCCGCGGACGCATGCGCAGAGGGATTCTACCGCTTTAGACCGATGGAAACATCAGCAGCAGAAAATCGATGCAATCCGGGCAGATGCCGCACGAGCCCATGATTGCGATGGCGCGGGGCTGACCTTTGTCTTACAAACAACGAGTCATGAGAGACTAACGAGCCTGCGGAGAGGGGAGGATGGTGTCAGAAAAGAGGAGGCAGTTTTCTGTGCTCCCGCAGGAGAGGTGCATGTTGGCTTCACACGGCAAGAGCAAGGTCACATTTACATGAGATCATTAACTTGGAGCTGCTGAATGAATTTTACACCCTCAGCTCGAGGTTGTTTTTAAATACGTCTTATGCCTGAATGTGTTATTTTCTTGCTAAAAACTCTGTTGAATTTTGAAAGAGTTTATGAGCGTGGCAATTTTTAAACCAAGGAACTCAGAATATTTATAAAAATGTAATCAGTACTTCAGAAGTTCAATCTTGATGCCCACTTTACTGCAAATTTTGGTTTTCTGAGAATGTGGAGATTTCAGTTTCCCATATCTCAAGCAATTTACACAATATTTTGCTCATAAGGAAGATAGTTTAAGTCCCTTTTTTAAACTTGAAACTGAAAAGAAAAATAAGTTTCGGACTCAGAGAAATTATGTAAAGAGCCTCTAAAATGATTTAAATAGGTTTTTATAATTTTTGGTTCAGTACTTTCATGGTTACCAAGTCTGTCTTTGTAAAGAGAGTTAAGCTGTATCCACACACACCCAAAATTTTTGAAGGGCGTCATGTGTGAACACACCTCCACTTCATCAGTCCTTTATTCCTACCTGTCCCCTGGTGGAACTTCCAAGTGGTTGGGTTTTTGTTTTTCATTTGACCAAAGTGAACACGGAAGGCTCACACTATTCAAGATAAATACGTACAAATCGTATAACTGTGAACATAAATTTACATATATAAATCCATCAGCTGCCATTATGGTGTAGTTGTCTTCTATCCTGTTGTAAACATTATTCTAGTTTTTCACAGCATCATTTTGATGTCACGTCCAGCTTCCAGGGACTCATCTTTCTCAGCACACCAACTCTCATCCAAATTGGAAGACTTCACGCTGTGAGGGACATGTGGGGACCAGAAAATTTGAAGAATTTTAGAGGAAGAATATTTAGAGTTTCAGGAATTCACTTGTGTCCCAACAGGTCTCAGGGAGACTAACAAATACCAGAACACCTATGAAATACAGCACACCATTTGTGCATAAAAAAGTAGAACATCCTGCTGCATTAATGGTATTTGAGGCGATAAAGGCAGAAATCAAAGAGTGTGAAGACCCAGTTAGGCTCAGCGTTAAATATAGATACAGATGGAGCCTTCTGTCTGTGCTCTGCATTCATTTTGTCCGTATTTCTGCATGTTTTCATGAAGTTTATGGATACAGGCTAAACGTAGCAGTACCTACGGAAACCGTGGGGGTAGTGTTACTCAATAGGTAGCTCTAGTGAAACACAAAGAAAAAATAACAATGGCAAAACTTTTAGAAGAAAAACCTTTTTCGAGCTGGTGAGAAACTTGTGTAAGTACAACATCCTGGTATTTGGGATGATAAATACAGAAATCAAAGAGTGTAAGAAGACCTGGATAACTTTGAAAAGTTTAAGGGGGTATTTGGAACAAATTGGCACACATGAAGATCAAGGGCTGCAACGGTTAGTGCCGCAGCCTTACAGCAAGAAGATCACCTGTTCAAATCCTGGTTCGCCCAGTGGCCTTTGTGTTTGGAGTTTGCATGTTCTCCCTGTGCATACGTGGGTTCTCTCCGGGTACTCCAGCTTCCTCCCACAGTCCAAAAACATGCTCTAAATTCTAAATTGCCGGTAGGTGTTAGTGTGCTCATGAAAGGTCTCTGTGTGTCAGCCCTGTGACTGACTGGAGATCAGTCCAGGGTGTTCCTCACCTTTCGCCCTAAGACAGGGGATGGGATAGGCTCCAGCAAACGTGACCCTGAACAGGGTAAGCAGTATAGAAGATGGATGATGGATGAATTCACTATTTGTTTCTCTTCTGATGTACCCAATGATCTCTGACTCCTTCTTATACTGTCCTACAAGTCATTTGTGCTTTGCAGACTTTTAAGATTAGATTCTGGGAATTTATAAAGACGAAACTCTAAATCTAGTCAGGATGAGTTCATGCCAGAAATTCTCTGCATTGAGATATTTACAGTGAACAGAGAAACTCCATCTCCAGCAAATTAATGAGGAAAAAAGCCCTCTGAGGTCAAACTCTGCATGTGCATCATTCTGCACTGTAAAGGGAAAACATTGTTGTTAAAAAAAAGAGAATAAAAACAGTATTTTTATATTTCTGCCTCAGAGGCTTTTGCAGAATAGAAAAGAGAGGTCCACTTTGTGAGGCTAAACTGGAACACACATCTGTCTTATTTTTTACAAAAACAAAAACTTTTGTTGCATCCCTGAATATAATAAAAAGGCTGTTTGAGTCAGATAGTCTTTGACAGTCAGCTGTTGTGCACTAAGCTGAAAGAAAAACCTCTTTTCTTCACAGTTTAAAGAGTTTTTTTTCCTGGAAATGTTTTGAGGTTGATAGAAAGCCTAAGGGTAAACAGAGGAGAGTCTGTCGACATTGTGGAGCACATCTGGTGCATCCCCGCTCAGTCTGACCAGCTTGTTGGGATTCCTGCTGCATGGTGTCCAGCTGGTCACCGACCGGCTCCAACTGAGCTCATTTCGGTCTGGGGCTTGTCAGCACTCTGCAACAGCTGCTCGCCCTGAAAAACCGACAAACTGACCTTCTTTTTTACAGCTCAGACATGAAACATGAAAGTGAACTCAGTCAGAGCAGTTTGCCACTAAGGCAGGGTTACCTGAAACTCTAAATAGGTGAAAAGGAATTATAAATATCTGCTTTGGGTTGGCAGAGTAAATCCTTGAAGAATCAACATAAAAGAAGGACGGGCATCTAGGTCTGAAAAGTGAGGCCAACAGGTAAATGCTGAAACAAATCAGATTATCTATAGATATATGAGGAAATGAGAGTCTCATTTGATTAATTCCTTCGGTAATTTTTCCAAATCTCAGACCCTAGAGGATATTACCTGAACTGTTCATTTTAAAGACATGTCTTTAAATGAGATTTTCGGTTCGTTAAATCTCCCTGTCAGAATAGGCTGTGTTACTAACGGATAGACAAATCACTGCAGTAAGTGTCCTTAAAATGATTAATATATTAGTTAGGCTCAGAGAAGTGTTGATTATTTAAAATGGTCATTATTTAACCATGAAGTCTTCAAAGACTGTGTGACTGTGTGATTAAAAATAGCAGCTTAACGTCTCACATACACCAGATGCGATTCAACCGAACCTGCTCTCCTCCTTTGACTCCGTCGTCTCCACTCATTATGTCAGTCTGTTTTGTTTTTGTAAAGCTAAAAACAGATCAGGTTTTGACACAGTTTGTTATAATTTGAAAGTCACTGGGTGTTTTCAGTTAGTTTACATGCAAAACTTCCCGTCCTGCTCGATCTGCTTTATGGTAAATAGAATAGAAACCTGATCCGGTGTGGATTCAGATTTCAGCCGTTATTATCGCCAGGTTACTACTGTCTGTCTCATAACGCAGACATGGTGTGAAGCCAAAGCAGTAGTCTTAAAAAATCAAATGAATACTTTGTCAAAATGTGTTTTTTGTACAAGATATGATTTTTTAGAAGGAAAGAGGTTTTGCCTGGTGAAAATGTAACTATCTTTAGATGTTTTAAGTTTCTTTTACAACACATTTTTTGAAAAGTTTACTTCCAGTGCTCCTAAATGAATCCTTTTTGTTCCTTCCAGACCGCCGTACTGCTCCTCACATCTTTCATCTGCCCTCAGCGTCTCAAAAAGCCCCGTGTTTGAGTGATTAATAAAAGCAGCTTGAACGTCTACCAAGCTTCTGATGGATGATTTCGTTGCAGCGATGACAGAAACGTTGCTTTCTTGTTCGAGGCTGTGTGCAGTACAAGGCTACGTTTGGCATTTTAACTCTGGTTCTAGTTTTCACACGTGATGAATATTGTTTTTTGTTGTTTTTTTTTCAACTTTGTTTATCCAGAGAAGACTGATGGAGCGTGCAGACATGTTTGCAGGAAATTCCCTGCTCTGTTGACATTTAACTTGTTATGGGAGTATTGGTGTGTGTGTGTGTGTGTGTGTGTGTGTGTGTGTGTGTGTGTGTGTGTGTGTGTGTGTGTGTGTGTGTGTGTGTGCGCTGGTAGTGACTGGTTGTGGCAGCAACAGGGTCAGTAAGTACATGAGGGGCACTGATGCAATGCGGGGTGACAGACTGCCTGCTATCCATGACTGCTGCTGATACAAGCCACTGCTGTGCTCTGCTTTGAACACACTCACACACACACTTGGTATCTCCCGGTGGCACTTTATGAGCACATCTGTTTTTTTATATCAATCTGTCCCCTCATCTGTCTTTTATGTTTCTGTCTCTTGGGCAGAATTCACTGATAGTGGGCAACATGTTGTGAGCTGTTATTAAAAAGCTTTGGGTGGTTTCAGGCCAAGAATAAACGTGTGCTGCATTTGTTTACATCTGATTTTAAGCGTACAAAACCATATTCAGAGTATATACATGTATAAACAGTTGAACTGTACAGTTAGAAGGAGTTTCAAGTTTTTTGGGACCAAAATTTTTTGTTAACTGTCATTATTTCCTCACTTTCAAGAGCAGTTTGCTGCTGACACTAACATTTTTGCCACAGTGTCAACAGGCAGAGGAGAAATGTGCTGGGCAAGCTTCTGTGGATTGATTTTATACAATGTGTTCAACCAACCAGAAAAAAAGTATTTAATAAAGATAACAACAAGTGGGCTAATTAGTAAGCTGTGTTAAATACTCGTCTCTGATTGGTCGAAACTCCTTGACAACATTTATTAACTTTACAAACACGTGCAATGCGAGAGGCAGAGGGACAGAGTCTGAGCTGTGATCAAATCAAAGGAAAGATGAGCTCAGGTTTTTTAATTAAATGAACATATGAGAGGTCATTTATCCAGTGACTGCACATCTTCACAAGTGTTATGGAACGAAGGGTTTTATTAGAGAAGGGTCCAATAGGTGAAGAAGAAGAAAGAGAGGAAGGTGTTTTCTCCAGGGGCAGTCTGACAGAAAGCTGCGATGAAAGAGAGACACGATGGAGAAAGAGATGAAAGCACAGACGCTCATCCTGTGAAACTCTTCCCCCCCTCCTTTCATCTCCTGGTACTCTCTCCATCTGGCCCTTTCCTCCTCACCCAGCACTCATCATCATCATCATGAGGGTGAAAGCTGCTCCACCTCAGTTTAACGTGGCTCCCTCTTAGGGATTTTGGGCCTTGTGTTTCCTCTTCAGCTGGCAGGCGGAGGGAAAAACCTGCATGTCCTGATCGAACTCTCCTCTGTAATCACTACATCAGCTATTCAGCGCTGCGTATGAATCACCAGAGACCCCAGAAGGAAGGAAATCAAACACCTGGTCTACATCCCCACATCCCTCCTCTCTGCTCCTTGCGGCGTCCCGCTGAGCTACAAGGGGAGTTGCCAGGAGGAACCTTTCCCCATCAGCTGTTTGAAATACCAGCATCCCGCCGGAGCTGATTTCTGCATTTGTTCAGGTTTTATTTTCTGCTTTCAAGTTCCCTGTGCTGTTTGTAAAGGAGCAAATGCTGCCAGAAATTGGAGGATCTCTCTAATGGTGCTTGTTCCTTGAAAGGAAAAAGACTAACAAATGAGAGAAATTAGATAACGTCTCCTCACATTGTTTTAGATTTGTACTGTCTTCTTCTGACTTATTCTTCCTGGTGAATTTTTAAAGCTGTGGTCAGACTACACAATACTTTGGTTTGTCAGGATGAAGAGCCTTAAAATGTTGTAAAAAGAAAAAAAAAAAGGGGGGGGGGGGTAAATGCAGGATATATGATGATCCAATCACAGGGAGTGGTTGGAGTGATCTGTTGTTTTGAAAAGGGCTGCACAGATACAATGCAAAGGTATTAACCAGGCTCTACATCTTCCATCCCTCCATCCCATTTGGTTCCCATTTGTCATTGGACACAAGGTGGGTACACCCTGAACAGGTTGCCAGCCAATTACAGGGCACCTAAGGGCCGTCCAAACCATGCAATACTCAAGCGCTATTGGCTTCCTGTAGCATTGTTCCCATGATGGGTGATACATCCCCGCAGTCACACTACTAAAGTATGAACCAGACTTAAGCACTGTCACCTCTTGTCCTTTTTGCATATGCTTGCTTGTGCTTTTGCATGAAGCGTACCACGCCAAAGCACACCCCACCAAAGGGTGTCAAAGCCAAGAGCATGACACAGAGCGGTCACATTGGCCAAAAGAACTGGACTTTAGGGTTGAAGCGTGCTTGGGCACATTATGGATGGCCAACGTGACGGTGGGGAACACGGACTTTCCATGACAGGTCAGCCATGCTTGTTTTTGTTTACATCTGCTTCTGTGTTCCTCTGTCAGCTCACCTTCTGATTGGCTAAATTTTATTCCACGTCACAACTCATGGAGTCATGACTCGGGAGTCGTCGGCTTTCCCTACACGCATAAGATTTTTACGATTGTCAGCTCTGACCCGTTTCAAAACGGATTATCAGATTCACTCTTAATGCACCTCAGACCACGGGATAATCTGATAGGATAATGTTATAAGACATAAAATAATCTGGCATATGCTGTCCTTGGTCAGGAATGACATAATTTTAACAGCCTCAACCCCTCACACGGTCCTTTTCACACAAAAATTTCCATGTCACAGAGAAGAAGAATTTTTGAAAAGATGTTGTAAACTGTGTGAACAACCTCTGTGAGTTTACGATACATCGCCCCCTGCAGTTTGGAAACGGACGCCGCACGGAATGCGAAAAGGCATAAAAGCCACACGTGGTCTCTCGTGCAGATCTCGCATACTCAATTTTAGTGCGTCACGTTCATGAGGAAAGCATAATCAGCCCTTCAGCCTCGCCCTTAAAAGCCTGATGAGAAAGCTTTATTTGCATAAAACTCTCACACTATCAGAACATAACCGGACATGATGGGGAACTTTTGCATGAAAGTCTTAACTATTAATCTGGGTTGTTCCTGATCCTGTGTTCTCTGTGAGCCTGTGTGTGTGAGAGAGAAAACACTTCCCCCGGCCTCAAGTGTTTGCATCAGCTTTTTTCCTCAAATAACAGCACTTAATAATATTTAAGTCCTGGTTGAATTTATGTTATTAATGACAACGGTGGCTGTTAAGCGTGGGTGAAGCAAACAAGGCGTCCTCGGCTGCACTTCTTCATTTCATTACTTCAGCCGGCTGCCTGATTGCCACTAAACGGTGATAGCTCTCGTTATGACATGTCCTGCCATCCCAAGCAGAGGAGGCCTGTTAAATATTACCCATGGTGCTATAGGTTGAATAGGCCATTAGAGAGAAGGGTGATTAGAGTGCCACTCAGCTATGAAGAGCACGGGGGAGCCCGTGTTTGACGAGCACCTCGAGGGCAGAGAGAGAGAAGGACGGCGGTCGTATCTGCTGGACGAGGCAGACTGACACTTGAAGTGCAATCACACTGAGTGATTAACAAGACTAATATAAAGACTGGTATAATGAAGTGCTGTACAGAGTGGACACCAAGGAGGAGAGTGTGTGTTTAAAGAATAAATGCAGCCGTAATGGGGTGAGGATGGTCGATGAAGTGAAGGCCAAACAGGTGTTATTTAAAAGCCGCCCGAGGCTTCGTGTCTGCAGTCAGAGGAGTCCAGGTTTAGTGCTGCGATGGCTTTATGAGCCTGTAAATCTGATTTATGAAACACAGCATCAGAACGAGCTCTGCTTTGATCACTGATTAGATTCAGCTGCAGAAGGATCTTATTTACATATCACACGCTTTATGAAACATGCTAATATGAGAGGGACTTATGAGCCTGGATATTAATGCGACCTGCAGCAGAGAAGGGGAAATTACAAAACACCAAATGTCTGCTTTGGAAGCCATTCGGCTCTGTGAGGCTTTGACAACCGAGCATCTTATCGCTCGCATTACTCAGAGGAAATGTAAAGCGAGGGTTGTCGGAGGTCGCTCATACATCCGTTTACTTTCAGGCAGAGCTTCTGCAGATTTCAACGCTGAGGGAAAAATGCAAGTGAGGTCACAGAGCTCTTCCTGATGAATTCGTTAGCATTTTTTATAACAGTTGTCATGAGGCTTAGGGTTTGCAGTGTGAGAATCAGCCAGAGCGAGAAGTGCTTTGCAGTGGATGAAACAAAATGTTGACGATGATGATTGGAGGTGTTGGATTTGCTGTTCTTCCACATCCTGGTAAATGTATCATCCAGCTTAACTTTGGCAAAAATTGACTGTTTGGTTTCATTTAATGTTATTTTGTACTAAATTCAGTCGAGTCATTGTTCGCTTGGTGCGATCATGGTGTCAACGCACACACACAAAAGGCTAATTTGATGCTTCAGGGTAAACCAAAAGCTTTGAAGCACAGCAGGACTTTTTTTTTTTCCTGTGTCATGTTTTGAGGATACTAAAGATTCCCACAGCACTCTCAGAAAACATGTCAGATTTATGGAGCAAAGGCAGCGATATGCTAACGAAGTGAGAGGATGAAAACACCGCAGTGTGTAAAAGCTGTCCTGTTCCTCCACCTGTGTGCTCCAAGCCATCCATCCATCCTGTATGTGGGTCGTTGCCTCTGACAGGAACACACACCTCTCACCTGAGACAGATCTCGGCCTCGGGGAGCGGCAGTACAAACACACACACACCCATATCAGCAGCTGTCACGCTGAAGGCTTCTTCTGCCTCAGCTGAGCTCTCTCTGGACGTCGCCGCTGTCCATAACTTTTGATCAACACAAAGTCCTCCGTGTGTCTGCTCCACTTTTCTTTAACAGTTTGACGGCGTCTCTTTTCTCACTTTCTCAGAGGGGATTTGGTTTCCTGTCATCCACAACTTAACTTATACATCTAACTTTACTGAACAACTGTATTCAAACAAAAAATGTATGACATATAGGCTAGCTTAGCTTTAAAACTAGCATACCTTTCACCTTTCACCTCATGATCCTAATCAGGTAACCAAGTATGGATCAGGAAGGACTGATTGATTTTCAATATGGGGCACAGACCAAAACACTATGGGGAGCCACAATCGATCACATCCATCATCTGATTTAATTCAGAGCTCCCAGGCCTGGAAGCTAGACCGTAAAAACTGAAATCTAAGCAAGTGTTTATATATTATCTTTGGTGAAAAAATGTCTTAGTAGACTTAAGATGAGCCACATTAACCCAAAAATTCCAGTTCCAATTCCACAGTTAAGGACCAGCAACAGAAATAGCTCTCTCCCCTCTGAGCTTCTGTTTGGACCTCGGTACCTCAAGGAGCAGCTGATCAGCTGACCTGACGCACAGAGCAGGAGTGTGGGGGTGAAGAGTTAGGAAGGGGCCAGACAATTTAAAGATTTAAAAACAAATAAAATAACCTTAAAATGGACTCTAAAATGCACAGGCAGCCAGTGGAGGGAGGCCAGGATGGGAGTGATGTGCTCCCTCTTATGTACTCCAGTTAGGATGTGAGTGGCTGCATTTTGCACCAAGTGGAGACGTGCAATGGAGGACTGGCTGACTCCCAAATAAAGTGCGTTACAGTTATCCAGCTGAGATGTGATAAAAGTATGGTTTACTGTTTCAGATACCTATATAACTAATATATATCATATATCATATATGATGGTAATGGTCATTTTATGTTTATACAGTACAGTTAAATCAGTGATTTAACAGTTTTCTCTGTTCTGACTTTCTGTTCATCTGTAGATTCTTCTAAATAAACATAACTTATTGTTATTTTATTTGGACCTGTTACATATCTCACTACTGAAATTTTAAGGCATTTACCTTTGAAGTTATTTGGAAGATTTTTTTTTGTGTGTACTTCTTTACACCTTCAAAAAGATCCTTACTTTGTACAAAGAGCCAAAGATCCTCCACTCTATTAATTTTTATCTTGGCTATATAAGGCAGACTCTAAACCAAGGATGAATCCAACTTTTTATGAGTCCACATATCATCTGAACCACCGTGTCAAGAGAGGCTGAAAGTGAGGCAGCAAATCACCTCCAGTCTCACTGTTTGTGGTGCAGGAGGTGATTCTTCACCGGTGTTTCCTTTCACCTCTCCTTTGTTAACATCCAGCGCATGCAACCCTCCAGCGCTCTCCCCTTCTGCATCAGCACCATCCTCGCTCGGCCTCGATATGTCAGGCAGAAAACATCTTCCATTTGCATGCAGGGCGCATAATTAGAAGAGAGAAAAGTAATGATGGAGGAGAAGATTCACATGCTGCAGGGTGTTTCCTGCACCAGGGAAGATAAAAAACATAAACACCATAAAAAAAAAAGAAATGCTGTTGAAATCCAACATCTCTCCACCTCAGGACAGCTCACCTGTGCCTGCCTGCGTGTTCCTGCCCAGCACACACACACACACACAAACTCACTCAGGGATGAGAAAACAAAGCATTACTTTACACAAGCTGCAGTCAAACACACCGGGAATACAAACTCAGAGGACAAGGAAGTGAATGCACAAGGAAGAAGGAAGGGAACCACTTCCCAGTGCCCACTTTGAGCTTCTGTCAGGACTTTTCATGTCTCAACTCTGCTGTAAAGTTCAAGGACAGGACCAAGGTCAGTTTGAGTTTAAGCTCTTGAATGTATAACTTCATACCTTCAGGCTTCCCCTGGTTTCCACTTCTTTGTAAATGATTTGAAGCAAGTCTTGGTCCTTCCTGCAGGGCAGACTTTGGGACTGCTTTGTGCAAAGTAACTTTGCGGTTATTGAAACTATAAAATCTCCAAAGCCATACTGACAAACAGTGATTTGAACTGAAGAAAACAGGAGTTGATGGTCTACTTGCAGCCTTTGTTATGGTTTACATTATTGTTTCCTCACATGGCTTTCCTATTTCAGATTAGTCATTCAGCACTCTGGCATCTGCTTTTTCTTTGTTGCAGAATGAACTCATGGTATGGGAAAAAAATATCTTATTTTTAATTATTATTCTATTTTTATAACTGCATTTTTGCATTTTGTACTGATTGTTCCGAGCTGCTGCTGTGACATCAAAATTTCCACCATGGGGGATCAATAAAGAATATTCTATTGTATTCTAAAAGTGAAGAAAACATAAGTGGCACAAGAAAAGAAACAAAAACAGTTGGGGGTATCTATCTATCTATCTATCTATCTATCTATCTATCTATCTATCTATCTATCTATCTATATATATATATATATATATATATATATATATATATATATATATATATATATATATATATATATGTTCCAATTATCAGACTGCTTCATGTTCATATGTTGTTGTTCATATGTTGCTGAACCTGTAAACTGGTGAAAATGGTCAGTTCTAAACTTAGCACAAGGTCTTCACAAGACTTGACAAAATGATGAGGTCATTACATACAGCTTTCCCAACCAGTACATGAGATGCTGGAAGGGTGGGCTTCAATCACCAAGGCCTGCCCATAGCTCCGCCCCTGACAGAGCAACAGAGGGCTGACCTATCAGAGAGAAGGGGGTTTGTGGTGCAAGGAGTCTTAAAGAAACAGCAGCTAAAACGAAGCGTTTGAGACGGAGGCTGAAATGAGGCTTCTCTTAAACCCCAGTGTGAGAAAAATGCAGATTTTTTTTCAAGATGTAAATCATGTAAAGCTAATACAAGAGTACAAGAGATTAATAATACTCCCTCTTTAACAGTCCAAACAGCACTACAGTTTAAAAATGATTAATTTTCCTCTGGCTATAAAATAATTTGGTTGTAGAAGCAGATTATGAGTTTGTTTAAGTTTCGTATGTGTTGATATTACAGGTCCTGCTGGGTAACCAGAGGTCATTTTTATGTGAAGTGAGAAGCTTCTTCTTCTGGTAAGCTGTTCCAACTGAGAGGTTTTTGACTGCTGAAGCAGGACGGTGCTGCTGCTCGGATTACGTGTGGGTATTACAAGAAGATTCCTGAGTGTGAAATGGTAAATATGACGTAGAGTGTAGATTCATAGGATCTGGTTATTTGCATGGCTTAGTTAGTTTTCCAGGTGCAGAACCTGAGTGGCTTAAAGAATTGTGGCCTCCAAAGTGGTTTTCAGCTGTTCTGTTCTTTTGTCTTACTCTAATTTCAGGTTTTGGATTAGTTTATTGGTTTCAGAGTTTTGGGAACTACTGTGATAGCTACAAAAATGTACAAATCGAGGTGGCTGTAGAGCAGCAACTCTCTGATCAACAAGAAAAAGGCTGTTTTTTGTAGGCAGAGTGGTTTTCAATACAGGGATAGGCTGAATAATGACCTGACTCTGAGAGGAGCTCGAAGCAGACGAGCTTTGTCTGTTTCACCGCTACCTGTTGAAGAAATCTACAGGAGCTGGTTCAAGGTTCATGTTGCATCTTTTGGTCATGAAGCTAACACACACAGAACACCACTTTCAGATGAGAAGCAAAGTGCAAAAAAAGACGAAACAACCTGAAAATGTTACATGAACTTTTATGATTTTCTTAAATTAGTTCTGAAAACCGTTACAAAAACAAAATCCAGAAACAAACGAAGACAAAAAACTGTTCTCCTGTGATCCCTCTCCCACTTTACACTTTCGTCTTTGACCACAAGTCTTTGACCTCGACTCCTCGTCCGTCCAGTCTGAAAACAAGGCACCCTGACAGAAATCTGATTCTCTTCGCTCCTCGTCGAACCATCGCATCATGAGATGATAAAAAGTGATCAACTAGAGAGAGACGGAGATGAGCGCTTACAGTACGAACAAACACACACTCTGATGTGTTTCTCACAGCTCCTCACACACACACACTCACACACTCAATGGTTCACAGAAAAAGGACTGCGCTGTACAAGAACTTTAACAAATTCTGCTGGTCAGGGACATTAATATTTATAATGCAGTCCACACACACACATACACACACACACACACACACACACACACAGGCCAGCGGTCCTGTCCTGGTGATAGGAATATTCCAGTCCAAGTTCGTTGCAGTAAACCAGGTCCAAACTGATGTGAGCTCCAACTCCCTCCAGCTCTGATGGTACCCCAAGACCTGGTTCTGGTGGGATCCTTTGAGTCTGATGTGGTCTGATCTGGTCTGAGATATTTCAGGTTGGACTGAAATCCTCTTCAGGTCAGGTCAGACCGGCTCCTCTCTTCTTCATCCCTCCTCGTCTGACTCTGCTGCTCAATCGTCACCTCTGGAAACACGATTCAGGTCAGCTCAAACAGACTAAACAACACAGGACGGATCTTTTAAGAACCGTTCCTCCCATCTGTGTGTGTGTATGTGTGTGTGTGTGTGTGTGTGTGTCCTCTCACCACTGGCCCTTGGCGGCGGTGCTCCTCCTCTGCTGTGAGATGCTGTAAATCTCCTGCAGCTGTTTCTTCTGGTCGTCGCTGAGCGGAGCAGTCAGACACTGATACCAGGCTGCATCACTGTTCTGGACGCCTATCAAGCACAGGAACCAACATCATACAACCGCTACTGTCTGCAGAGGCGGTTTGGTTTCAGACACAGCTTTATTATTTCTTGTCATCTTACGGAGCAGTGCAGCGGTGAAGAACTTGTACTCATCCTCTCCGTTGTCGTAGTCCAGCGGCGTGCTGTACTCCTCCAGAGGCGTCCCCTCAAAGCCGTCTTCGTCCCAGTAGTCATCGTCATCCTCGTCCTCGTCGTCACCGCCTTGACCCGCTGGGATGCTGCACTGCTGCTGCATGACGTTACGGTTCTCGCTCACCTCGTCTTCGTCGCTGGGGATCTCCTCTGCGAACACAGAAAATCATCATCATCATTGTGATGAGTTAGACATGAGACTTTGGCAGCTGCTGGCAGGTTTTATTTAAAGCTGCGACAGCATAAATATCAGCAGCTTTATTGATCCCACTGGGAGCAATTTCCTTACAGCAGCAACTTAAAGTCTGACAAAAACAAACAAATGATACAAAAGATCCAAACAAGGAACTAAAAATAAACTGTCAATACCTCATAAAAAAGAGCAAACCAAGCATCAAAATGTAAGGATAAATAAATGAACGAGGTAAAAAAAATCATTTTACCAGTACATTTCTTTACAAGATTTAAGTACTTGTTTCTTTATAGGGATTAAAAATGTAAATCCAGGAAATTTAAAATAAAGGAAAATAAGTCGAAGCACTTGCAGATACAGTTTTATTTTTTCTACTGAAATAAAAGTTGCCTCTGAATTCCTAAAGATGAATTATCGCCGGTGATTCATTTTAGGATCCTCGACCTACAGCTCTGCATGCGTATGAGCTTTTTTGGTTAGTACTCTTACTGTGACTCTTGAAGCAGTTTTCTTTTTCTCTTTATTTGTTCAGGCCTTTAATACCCTTCCCTCAAGACTGAAACCATATTTCCAACCTGCACATATTCACTGGATAAAATGTAAGCTCTTCCATTAAGAAGACACCATTCTGAACCATCTAACGCGGTGAAATCAATGCATTTTAAACACCAGGCCGCAGGAGAAACCTTTAGCCGTCAACGTGGTGCTGAGTTAATTTATCAGTCTGCCCCAAAAGCAGAAGAGGAGGTTTAGGAATCTAATTCTTTAACGCTTGAGTGAAGCGAGGAAGAGCCAGCAGGGGTGAGAAAGTAAATGCGGTACAGCTAATTTCAGCTCAGGACTGAATCAAGATTCCAGCAGCAGAGGAACCGAGGATTTCATTTCATTAGTGTAACGAAGCCACTTTCTCTCCTCTCTGCCTTTTTTTTAGTCCTAATTCATCCCGCTTTAGTTCATCCACCTCTCTCCGAAAGCATGTCCTCACAGTTTCATTTCTTTTCCTCAAACTGCTCAGATCTCACCGTTCTGGTCTTCATCCTGGGTTCCTGCGCGGGCCAGGAGGTCGGGTTTGTTGGCAAGGCGGGAGGCGTAGAGGTGCTTGAGGCCGAGGAACAGGAGCAGGATGGACGGTACGATCTGAGCGGAGACTCCATCCAGCACCGCCGGCCGGCTTGGCAGCTCCATTAGCACGCTCAGGCCGATGATGCACATCTTACGGTCATGGAGCCTGGAGAGAAATCACAGAGTGTCCAATCTGTTAAGGGGGCTAAAATCAACCTGAGCTCGAAAACATTTCACTATTTTTACTTTAAAAGCTCTTAACACATCTGCACAGTCGTAAGAAATGAATGGACAGCTTATTATTCACTCAAATAAACTAATATTTCATGGAATCACTCAAAAAAGATCATCAACTAGCAACTAATCAGGTTTCCTTCAAAGCCGCCAGACTCCAGTGACAAAAACAGCAATTTTAGCTCTCTGAACGCGGCATAACAACCATCTCTTGCCTCTATCTGCATTTTTTTGTTATTGTGTATTTAGTTATATTTTGCTTTTTAAACACCAGAATCACATAAAAAAAACATATAAAAACACTTATATTTACAGATAAAACTAGGGGCAAACCAGAAATTTTCCATGCTCTACAAACTTAACTTGGTGTTTTTGCAAATGGAGTCCAGTGGCTTTAGAGCAGTGATGCAACAAAATCTTTTTTTTTTCCCCGTTTGCATTTGTCCTTCTAGTTGAGCACTGTGTCCGATGTCAACGTTGAAAGGCTGATGCATTTTTTTTATTGCAGTGTAACATAAACAGTTATAATACGTTGTCAATGACCTCTCTGTAGGCTACTCCATCAAATCAAACTTTATTTATTCCCCGATGTGAGCTGAAGGGGAAGGCCGTGCTACACCACAATGTGGAAAAAAGGGGAATAAGTGACAGACAGGACGAGACAAGACAAACAGGAAAGGAAGCAACAAAATCTTATGCAGTTTTTCTTATTGTTATTATTATTTGTTGAATTCATAGAATAAATATGTTTTCTGTGTGATTTTCAAAGTAAAAGAAAATGCTCAAAAAGTGACATGAATAGTGTTTTGATACACAGCTCCCCATTAAACCGTAAATTGTCCTTTTCTGGTCTTCATTTCTTCATTTTCTCAAAAAGAAAGCAAAGAAGCTGATTTTCTGAGATCAGACTGGAGTTTCTTCTCGAACTGTTTACGGGTAGGAAGCAACAGCAGCAGGTCAGACGTGATGATGCTCTGACTGATTTATCTGTATGAACTCAAAAGGAGCTAATCCATTTTATTGACACCCTCCTCCCAAACCCCAGACTTTGAAGTATTTTAAACACACAACTTTATCTCCAGTTCACACTCTGACAGCTGAGGTGACTGAGTGAAGACACAAAATGAAACAGCCAGAGTAAACAGAAGCAGAAGACAGGAGACAGACTGAGGAGGCTGGACCCGGCATAAATATGATGACTCATACATCTGCTAATGCATCAGCTAACTGCCATCATCAAGTGGAAGTCATACAAGATGTCAGATTTAAGTAATTAAATATCTGTGATGTGTTTGTAGTAATTTCATTGATTGCACACTCATTGTGGAGTTCAGTCTCAACACTCTTCTCTTATCAGCTGCAGCAAAGCTTTAAAACAGACCGTTCCCTGCCTGCTCAGCACCAAACTGCCGGCTAAATTAGTCGCTGCACGAGCTGCTGAACACAGGTCAGCATTTAGGAGCTAATGAGCTAACAAGATCCATCAGAAGCAGGTCCAGACTACAGCCCAATCTGCTGCTCCTGCCTGGTGGGATGAATTCTGAGCATGTTAGAAATTTTCCAGCTGACAGCGTTCTCTGCGCAGTAAAAGAAGAGCCATGAGCTGGTTCACAAATACCAGGCCTTCATTTCCTGACCGTGGCAAAGCTAAATGTTTCTACGTCTTTAACAGTTTCTATTTTTACAGGATGGAAACCTTCAGCTTTGATTGGTTTGATTGAACAGCACAAGTAGTCATTGTATACAGGGTCCTTAAAGCAAGGGTAGAATCAAATGTTAAAGAGTGGGTGTTCTGCTTTCTTAAGAGTTATTTTGTAAAAAAAAATATAGGAATATAAATTTTTTCTTTGTTTTAGCTGCTGTCACTTTAAGGCTCTCTGCTCCACAAACCCCCTTTCCTCTGATTGGCCAGCCCTCTGGAGGCCTGTAGAGGGGCGAAGCCACCAGCTGACCTTGGTGTTTGCTTCTTCAATGTGTCATGAACCACTTAAGAGATCTTTATGTGATGACTTCATTATTTAAGCAAATCTTGTAAAGATCTTGTGCTATTCTTAGAACGGACTGTTTTGATCAATTTACAAACATATTCAGGGATTTCGACAACATATGAATATGAAGTGCTTTGAAAATCTGCACATGCTTAGGATGAGCATCCAGCATTGTTACTTTATGTCCATACTGAAATATGAGAAGGCGTGATACCCCCTCTTTAAAATGAATGATCAAAGTCCCACATTTCAGGTCTTCTTCTGGAGCTAACTCATCAAGACACACCTTAAAATGCATCTACTAAATATATTTAACAAAAAAATACAGAGTACCCCTCTCCTCCTTTCTTACCCCAAGAAGAACTCTGTGTCGTTCATCCACTGGTTGATGAAATGTGCGGTGATGGGCTGTGGGTTGTGTTGGAAGTGCATATTGTCCAGCGTGTGGATGAGCAGAGCCGGGTTATAGTACAGAGCAGCGATGGCCACCTGCAGGCACATGGTCCTGAGCTCACTAGACTTCACCCCCCGCATTAGACGCTCCAGGACCACCTCCACGAACAGGGGGATGCACTACAGTTTGGAAAATATACATTCATATTAAATTAAATTAAAGAAAGGACTCACGAAAAGATAACAAAAGTTCTGGAAGCTCTGGGTTAAAATATTCTAAGAGATCATTTGATCCGGACCTGGTCGATGCCTCTTCCTCTGCACTGCAGGATGATCACCTCCAGGAGTTTGGCAGCATGACACTCTGCATCCTCACCTGCATCTACAGTCAGCACCTGCAGCAGGTCAAAGGTCAAATGAGTGACTCTGGGAAACTTAAGCCCTTCATTTATAAACTGTGAGCGTCAGATGGAGACGGTCAAATTCTTACCTTTTTGCACATATTGTAGATGACTTCTAAGTGCTTGGGGTTGGACAGCAGCATGTCTGTGTCCACTGTGACATAGTTGTGCAAAAGAGGCATCATGTCTGTAAGACAATCACAAAAAAAAAAAAAGAACTGAATAAAGCAAGACTGTCAGAACATGCAAATGGTTGCATATCTAGCCACCTAATAGTAACCAAAGGAGTACCACAAGGACCAATGTTGGGTCCTCTGCTTTTTGTTCTTTATGTAAAAAAAGTTGATCAAAGCACCTTAAATGCTCATATTAATTTTTATGCTGATGACACCGTGATGTGCTGCTCGGTATCTTTTCACTCTCCCAGTTACAAACACTCTTCAGAAACACTGGTTAAAAAAACAAAAAAAAAACAAAAACCCAAATATGTTTTCAAAAGTCTGATACTGTTGTTTTCTAACTGATGGTTTTATGCGTTTCACACCTCATATCAAGCAGATAGTGAGAAGACTAAAAATGGACCAGGGTTTATGGATGGATGTAAAGACCTGAAATGATATTAATATGATAATAACTTCCAAATAAAAATTCCAGAAACAAAACACCCCCATGTAAAAGCAGACCCTCCACCTTCAAAATATTACATTATTTACCTTATCAGACAATTTTGCAGAGGTACACAGAGAGCGCCCCCTGGGTGTATCAAAGAGAAAAAAGAAAGAGGGCAAACCTGTGAAATAGTCGAAGCAGTCGTGCTGGAAGACCTCGTACAGGACGCCAAGGAGCTGCCACATCTGCGGGGAGATGGTCTGACAGGTGAGACCGAACGCCAAGGACAGGATCTCCTCATAGAACTCTGCAGAGGACGAAGAGAAGAGTTAATGAAGAGGACAGAGACGTTCACACCTTGAGTGAGATGATAACAGCTGCTAAAACATGTGCTATCTGCAGTCAGCTGTATAAGATCTTCATAAAGACCAGGAATCTTTTAGTCAATCGGATTTTTATACTCTGGATGACGAAAGTCTGTTTGCTTCAGCTTTTAGCACAAAAAAATTGGAATCTGAAGATGTGGGCCCGTATTATGGAATCACAGTGACCTCATTTTTATTTAGAGCTCAGTAATACTGTTTATTTGCATTTCTGTAGGCATCGACTGTCCAAAGGAAAGCAGTCAAAGAGCGAAACAAAATCCCATAATGCAACCCTGGGAGCCACCAGGATCCATATGTCAACACAGCTACCTTCAATTCATCTCAGTGGTGTGGAGGACTTTAAAATCTGTGATCAGTCACTTTGGGAGGTGCAGTAAAATATGCCACAGAGCGCATCATCCTGACTTTAAAATGCTGGAGTAGCTTTTACATTAGAGACGAGTTGCCACTTTGCATATGTTTCCCCAAAGATGAGAAGAAAGGACACACAGCAGGAGAAACACAATTTACAGACTGATGGTGTCAGCAGAGTCCATAACAGATGCTCTGGGAGGCACCAGAGTGTTTAGATGAAACGCAGCATGATGGAGGACCTCCTGCAGGGAGTCCAGGAGAGTGGACTGACACTTAATAGAAAAAATGACGGTTCTGTGCCGCTGAAATGATCCCTTTAGAGACAGACTCAGAAGAAGGAGTAAACCTGATCTTTCAAAACCACAGGCCCAAGCGGACATACCTCTCCATCTGACAGGAGCCGGGGGACAAATCAGAGACAACACAACGATGCTTTTAGAGAGGACAGAGGAAAGTTAAGTTCTCTTAAGAAAGATCTCAGCTGACAGCTTCACAGATGGTTCTGGAAAGTCGCTCCTATCTGTTGGCTGTCAGTTTGATGGAGGTAAAATAAGGAAACAAACTGCTCAAATGCTCCAGAAGAACTGGCAGCAGATGTAAAGGAGCTTACACACCCCTGAGGAGGATCGTCGCCCTGATTTTAAGGCCTCTCCTGAAGTGGTCAGATCCTCCTCCTCCTCTGAGACTGGTGTGATAAAGTAAGGGGGCAGAGAGCACAGCTGTGGTACAGATACGGAGCAGAAAAATGAGCCCGACCTCTCCATCTTTCATTTTGTTCATTATGACCCTCTCCTGCTGCTTTATCTGCCTCTGCACGAACACAGCTTTTCATTCGGGCAGCAGGAGGTTATCAGTTAATCCATTCATTAACAGAGAGAGGAGCGTGCGATGCTGCAGCAGGCAAAGTGCTCCGATTAACAGCATTACACACACACACACACACGCTTACTCAGAGACAGATATTTTCAATGCCTCATTAGCTCTAATCTTGAGCACAAACAAACATAAGAACCTTAAATTCATCCTTTTTGTGTCTTGTTTCATACCCAATAAGAGCACTCGTTCTCCATTTCTAAAGAGTCTCAGTTTCACTGTAAACAGTAGTTTACGCCGAAGCTTCCCTCTGGCTTACTTCAGCAGTATGACCCTGAGAGAGAAACTGACTTTCTTGTGGTTAACGGCTCTTAAATATGCTGAAACATCATCATGATACATTAGGAAATAGTGATAGACCGATATGCTTTTTCCAGGGCAGATAACGATACAGATTATTAGCCGTGAAGGAGGCCGATAACCGATATTTTTGCAGCCGATATTCATTTGCAGTAAAAGTGAATATATTGACATCAAAATTTGGAACAATACAAACTCTGATACTTAACTTTCTTTAAATGCCTTTCAGCACATGTTTATTTAACATTTTCCAGGCTCAGCAGCATGTCTTCTAAAGGTAAATAAAAATTTAAACAAATAAATAGCTCCCTTAAGTTTTCTACAGTATATAAACAGTTTCAAAATTTCAATACAACTAAAATGTTTATCTCTTTTTTTGAACTTCAAACAGTATCAATATCACTTACAAGAGCCAAGCAAGCTGTGAAAGTTATAATAAGTTCATAGACTGAGATAGTCACGATGCTAATTGCGTTAGCCGATCAATGGGATTTTCCATTCATGTTAGCATTAAGCTAGCGGACTTTCGCTAACCGAAGCAAAGTAGTTCAGAATAGCTTTCCTTTGCCAAGTTTTGAAGTGACCTATTATCGGCCATCGTATTAACAAAAAGGCCGATGCCGATATGGGTCAAAATGACAAATATTGTCGACCCGGCCGATAATCGGTCTATCCCTATTAGGAAATGTTAAAAGTCAAGCTTTAGTCTGGTCTGTCCTCAAGAAGAGAAGAAAACAACTTTTCGAATGTTTGTTTGATGAACGGCGGTGGGAGTAGTCATTTTCTGATGCATTCAAGGAAGTTGGGAAATCTCAATGTTGATTTGTCTTTAGTGACACGGCATCAAGCAGATTTGTGTTCCTTTTCTCCAAACAAGACATTTTCAGGTGAATGCGTCTCATTTTGAGTCTAATAAGACAAAAATAAGACTTGATTTACATGTGCGCTGTAATGACAGCAGGAGCCTCGGGTGAAACCGTCAACCCACACCAAGCCAAGACCACATGATGACATAACGTGAACCAGCATCCAGTTTCTTTGATACTGATGCAACAGCTGATTCAAAACAATCCCTGTCTGTTTCATTTTTCCTTTAATCTCTACAGGGCCTCAACCACACTCGCTCTGCATGAAGGGCTGCGTTTGGCCAGACCTGAATTACAACTGACTGAAAACACAAAAAAAAGGGGACCAGATGCACAAGCCAAAGGGATTAAACAAAAACCTGCAGAATCACCAGGTTCAGAAGATAATGTCCAGAGAGAGCTAATGATGAATGAAACGACCAAACCTGTGATGAATAATCAACGCTTGGCACATTTTTCGACGTAGAGAGACGAGTTAAATGTCAAAGCAGCAGGGATATCAAACAGTGTGTATAAAAGAGAGTGTTTTGTGCAATAAACACTGGGAGCCTGTGCACACACACCTGCCATACCTATGATGGGCTTCTGCAGGACCAAGCCGATAACCTGCAGGCAGATCCCCTCCAGCTGTTGAGTGATCTGAGAATAAAACGACAGAAATAGCATCAAAAATGATACTACAGGACTGTGGAAAGTATGACACATATGTGTGTGTGCGTGTGTGTGCGTGTGTGTGCGTGTGCGTGTGTGTGTCTGACCTCTTTGTGGTCCTCCATGACTGTGAGGATGGTGTCGATGGTGCTGAGGATGCCCAGGGCCATGACAGTTTTATCCTCGTTCTCCTCGTACTCCTCGCTCTGGAGGACTCTGGTGAAGATCTCCGCCTGCCAAAAGCAAACACACACACACATACCCACAGACACATACCAACAGACACAGTGGTGAACCAAACCTTTGGATAAGTTATCATTAAGTTGGTGAAACGTATCACATGTCCGTGTTGTGTACCCACCAGGTTCTGAGTCATGTCCACAGCAATGGCCGCCACCTCTTGGTTGTACTCGCAGATCATCTTCTGGATCACGTTGGTGAGATCGTCGTTCTCCGTCTCTTTCACTACATGCAGGAGCTCCTGCATGACGGGCCGGATGTACGGCCTGATGTACAGCTTGGCTACTCATAAACAAACAAACACAGATGATTTTAGAGCTTCATTGTTTTTGGCTTCTTTATGTCCTCATGAGTTTTGGTATTTTACTTCTTTCCCCTCTTCTTACACACCTTGCTCCTGGTTGCTAACCAGCGTCTGAAGAGCGATAGCAGCCTCCACCTTCACAGGCATCTCTTTGTCATCAATCAGATCCTGTTTGACCAACTCCACCGCGTTCCTCAGCACCACCTCGTCGTGGAACCGCAGCGGGCTGAAGCAGTGGAGCACCCAGCATGACTGTCAAAAAAGCACCACAGAGATACATATTAATAAAACAACAACACCCACATTGAAGTGTCAGTGGTGTGTCAGTGTAGGTTCTGAAACACCTGCAGTGCTGAAAACTAATGTAGACCGACTCACACAGACTGTAGGAAGAGTCAAATCCATTAAAAACAGATTTTTTTTATGAAATGTATATAACACTAATAAACAAATGGCTAAATTTGAGTGGAGTTCAGGATCTCGTGGCTGTCTGTGTGCAAGATTATATATCCTATTTTTTCTGCAGCAGTGTGGCGCCATCTGCTGGCAAAAGTACAAGAAGGCAAATTAGAAATTAATTTCACCCTTTTTCTTCAGGGCTGCTGGCCTTTGATCTTTTGTCAGATTTCAACCCCCTATTTCTATCCCCCTTTTTCTCATTTCTGAGTTGATCCACTTTCCTCTCTCATGAAAAATTCTGCAAAAAATTCCCGGGACAAAATCTCCCAGATCCACATTATTCTGTTCCTTCCAGACAGACCATTGTTTCTATGTCTATATTTATCATGATAAACATGTAATGCTGTTTTCAAGGCACCACATATTGTTCATGACCCTCGGTTATATGTCAAGGTTTAATTCATCAACCTTTGAACGAAATGTCTCCTTCCTCAAGTTTTTATTCAAGTTTAAGGGGCTTTTTTTTTTTACAGGGTCTCTGAAGGTTTTAACAAGTCAAATTTAAGACTTTTTAAGAACCATAAAGAATTTAATTCAAGACTCATTTCACTTCCATACTGGCAAAAAAAAAATACAAAAGACAAGAAGAGAAATCAGAGCAAGGCCTGGATATTCTTGCAGAGTTTATTCACAGCTCTCACAGCTCTGTAACCATAGACGGGCTGTAACACACTGTGGCGCGCACACAGCATGCTAGCTGTTTTGTAGTTACGTGATAGCATCCTCAAAAATCAAAACACTTAAAAGCAAAACTGAAGTTTGTGTAGTTTTTTTTTTTTTTTTTTTTTATAAAAGTAACATGAACACATTTTTAAGACCTTTCTTATTCATATTCAAGACAGTTCTTGGGATTTGAAGAGAATTTTAGACATTTTAATGCCTTAAATTCAAATGATTGGATAGTAAACATTTTAAACCCTGCTGATACCCTATTTTTATCAGTTGGAAAAAAAACGTTGGACTTCAATAAAAACTTGAGGAAGGAGATATTTTATTCAAAGATGGATGAACTGAACCTTGAAAAACACACCTAAAGGTTGTTGGCGGTTAAAATTTAATTCTATGTAATTTAGCAGATGCTTTGTCCAAAACAACGTACAAAAAGAAGTAAGAATTCAGATAGAGATAAAATTTATATATAACATATATATAAATTTTTTATCTGGGTAGATGCTTTTCTTTAATCTTTTGCATATGCAAATAGAGATCTGTTCAGAATTGATCTCATCTCTAAAGTTAAACTGTCCTTATTTTCTCTTCTGCACTCATTCGACTAGATGTTATCCTCATTCTTAATCATTCATTGGTTGATACTTTTTTTTTTTTCATTTCTATTCTGACATTTCCTATTTTTTTACTGTAATAATTTTATTTTATTTTTATCTTTTCTGGTTTCGTTTTTCTTTTATTTCTCTCAATTCTTCCATTTGTTTCCAAGTCCTCTCCTGATTCCATACTTCACATACTTTTCTTTTTCCTACTAATTTATTCATTTCATCTGCTCCACATCTTTCATTTTCTCTGATGTGATGTCGCTTTTATAACAATTCTTCTTCTTTGATGCTGTTGTTTCCTGTTTATCTTTATTCCGCCATGATTAATGATTTCAAGTGCACCGGGCTGCCCTCAAGAGATAAAAGCTTCACTTACCCTGGCTCTTAGATAACCCATAGGAGAGTTCAGAAGAGGGAAGACGTAGTTCTGCAGCATCAGCTCCATCTGGTCCCTGTACACGCGCTTCTGTAGGACCAGGCACAGAGATCAAGTCAAAGAAGATTCAAACAAACCAGAGCACATGGAACTGCTTATTCCAGTTTGCATTTACAGCGAACCTTCAGTAAGAGCTCAGCTAAAGCGCCGATGCAGTGCAGTGCCCCGTCCTTCCTGCGGGGGTCAGCAGAGGGGTCCATGAGTGTCTGGTGGCAGAACTCCATGATCTGAGGAAGAACCTGCAGAGAGGAACACAAACGTCAGAGTGCAAAGTTTACTTCGGCAACTGTTTAAGGTTTCTCTCCTCACCTCTTTCCTCTTGCGTGCAGCTTTACACAGGAGACTCTGAGCCGCTGTAGCTGGTAGAGCGTGATCATCGTAAAGGTCTGCAGATGAAAAACACACTTAGAGAGATTGTATTTTTTTTTTTTTTTTTGAGGGTCTATTCTGTTTGGAGCACTTACTGAACTTCATGTGGATGTACTCGTATGGATCTTCCTGCCAGAGCTTCTCGTCCTCGTCCTTGTAGCACATGAGAGGGAAGATGACCTCCTGACAAATGGCCTGGAAGAGGATGAAAGCTTATATGAGAAATTCAGGATGGAAACACTTTCAGTACAAAAATCTTTGGCCCTTTTTCTTTTTTTTGTCTGAATGTCCTACCTGCATGTGCGGCTTCATCTGCTTCCAGGTGAGTGAATGTGACAGGGCTTGGTTCAGGTAGTTGAGGCACTGCTGCAGGACGCGGGGAGTGACGTACTGCTTCTGTCGGTGTTGGTCCACCACTTTTAACAGCACCTGCACGGATACACACAGTTATCATTACGTGGTCCTTAAACGCAACACGGAGAGACTACCACTGAGCCAGTGCCACCACAGAATAAGAAAATTAAAACAGATGCATGAATTTAATAATAATAATAAAGCTTTGAGTCACGCTGAATGAGAGCTGTTGGAATTCAAACATCCTGTGTTCACTTTACTTCTGTGTTTATAACAACATATTAAAATGAGCTCACCTGCTGTAATCCCACAGCGTACGTCTTCAGGAAAAAGTCTGCAAACTCGTAGTATTCCTTCGTCACATTTCCAGGACTTCCATACCTGTAAAGCAGAGAGGAAGCACGTGATTGGCTGCTGACGATGGTGACAGATCTGCATCCCTCTGATCTGAGAGCAGCTCCGGACTCACCGCTCGAACAGCCGGGTGATGATACGCAGCGCCCACTTCTTACACTTCCACCACGCCAGCTCAGGACGGTCGTCTTCATCCACTTCCAGCGTTTCCTATCACGGAAAATCAGTCAGAGGTCAGTGTTGTGGGCGTGGGTGTTATCATGCAATGACATGTTTCTGAGTTGGTTCGCTGTATCTCTAGAGTGAATCCTGGGCTGGGTCACATGACTTCAATGCATATTAAACAGATGAGGGCTTGTTCAAGTCTCTGGTGGGAAATTAGGGCTGAATAATTAATTGAATTTAAACCAACATCAGGATTTAATCGTATATAAGGCTGCAATTAAAATAAATAAATACATAAATAAAAGTTTCATGTACACAGACGCAACCTTAAATGACATGTATGCTGTAGGTGGCGGTACTGGTTTGCCAACAGCCAAAAATCTCAGAAGAAGAATGAGACGCGTGCAAGTGGGAGATGAAGAACGACGCTAAGTTTTGATTTGTTGCGTTGTTGTTGACATCTTTAAAAATGGCCTCAGCAGAAGAATTGAGAGAGGACACAGAAGAGGAGACTTTGGTGTCAAAGAGGGATAGCACGTCGGTTGTCTGGACCTATTTTGGATTTAGGACAGAAGATGCAGCACAGCGTAAGGTAATGTATGAAACATGCCTGGTTACCATAGCTACAACAAGGGGCAACACTACAAACCTGTTCCAGCGTTTAAGAAAGCACCACAAGACCATGTATGACAACTGCATGGCTAAAACCCCGACCACCAAGGAGAGAACTGTTTATGTGTTGACAGGATCCTTTGTTGTGTTGGTCATACTATAGAATGAGTTATTGCTTGGGTTTAGTGAATAATGCTGAAGATATCGCATGCCAAATCATACTATTGGTAAAAAAAAAAATCGCAGTTAGATTATTTTCCAAATTGTTCAGCCCTATGGGAAATAACTCTGGATTTTAAGAGTGAGGACCTCCACAGAACAAAAACAAGACCTTGAGTGAAACAAGTCCTGTTCAAAGCTTTTAATATGAAGTGTTTTTATGTGGGAGCCACTGTGACTCTGACAGTGTGTGTGTTTATGTGTGTGTGTGTGTGTGTCTTACAGCTGGAACGTCTCGGTCCATTATAGCTCTGAGGATTTCCATCCACTGAGTCATCACGGTGTTGTTGATCAGCTGGAGAGGCAGCGAGTACTGCAGGGACAGACGAGAGAGAAATGCTATCATCACAATCATAATCATCTTCATCATCATCTTTATCATCATCTTCAGTCAAACAGACACACAACCAAGAGCTCTTTGAAGACATGCAAGTGTTGTTGAGTTTCAGGGACAGCTTTGAGATGTTTGGTCTCCTCTTCTTAGATTTAGTCGCATAATAAGCAAAAAGCCATCATGAGCCTTAAAGGATGCTCGCATTGACTCTGTCACGTTTTTCTTTATAAGTTTAATATATTCTAAAATATACTGATGTGCATGTATTTCAAAAATAATTGCTATCACTAAATTGGATGTCGAAAAATTTGTATCAACAGTAAACAAATGTCGTCCATGTTTGTCGGACCGCGTAAGTCGTGTAGGATCTTGCACGTTTCAGCGGATCAAAACACACACCTGTACGAGGGCGTGGAAGATCTTGAGGATCTGTTTCTGGATGAGGACTGAGAAGATAGTGGAGTCAGCCATCAACTGGCCGATGAGCTGCTGAATCCTCGGGAGGAAGATCTGCATCGCTGCCAGCAACGGTTCCCTCTCATCTGCCTTTCTGTACCTGAAGTTCACACACACACAAACACACGCACATAGTGCAAGGTTCAGGTAAAAGGCTCAGGTTAGCTGTGATTTAGCAGCTAATAGCTGCCACAGAAGGACGCAGAGTGTTGAGGTAAAGCAGAGAAAACACCAACAGGTTACTCACTCGTATGTTTTGACCAGCTGGTAGAGAGCCAGCAGGCTGCCGTACCAGCTGCCACTGTTCTGAGACTGCAGGTACATGCCGATCTTGTCCACAATGGCGGTCCAGCGTCCGGGGAAGTCGTGTTTGATGATGGCTCGCAGACACATTGTCAGCTGGGCGCTAGAGATGGGAAAAACATATGATGTCAGTCTTATGAATTCAGAAGTATATCATTATAAATGAGTGTGAAAGAGGCTTTTAAAATCTAAGAAGTTTATTCAATTTTTAAAATATTGAAGCAATCTGTGCGTATTGACTCTCTGTACCGTATGGACTCTGGACAACGGATGATGCTCTCCACTATGTGGTCTCTGATCTGCTGCCGATCGTTCTCATGGATGTTGAAGGGAAACACGACTTCGCCCAGAGACGGCTCCCTGTCCTGCCAGTACTGACTCACCATGTTCTTCAGGTAAATGGCCGCTACACACACAGACAGATACTGCATCTTAACTTTATGTCAAAAACAAAGTTATGAAATACAGGACATGGAAAAAAACAGTCAATCCAGGGTTCATTTTATTTTGCATCTTACCTGCCTGACGAACAGGAAACTCCACCTGCTCCGACACGATGATCTGAAGCAGCGTCGGAGCAAAGTTGATGATCTTGTAGGACTGTAACAAAAATAAGACTCAGTTAAAAAAAACAAAAAAAAAACATACGTGTTATTATTATATGTGTATTTTGTATGTTTATTTGTTTAATGTTTATCTGCACAGAGAAAAGCATAGAAACCTAAATTTCATTAGACCACAACAACTTTTATCAACATTTTACAAACCAAACAAACTTTTTGAAAATTGAGGGTTGTAGTATATCTTTTATGACACATCCCTGTTCATGAGAAAGGATTATCTGCTGTCGGTACAGGTGTCAGGTGACAGTATGCTGAAGTCAGATGTAATCAATTTGTCAACGAAGGCGGAATCATTTGTTTTACTCTGTCCATTTGAGTTTGCTCTATTATAATCTATTAAATATTTTTCTGGCAGCAGCAAAGTATGGTGGCCTAACAACAACAAGAAAACGCACCATTCTGTGTGGGTAATTCAGACATTAATGCATTATTTCCTTCCAGTTAAAGAGGCAGGTACATTCGTCCAATCAGCAACAATTCCTGTCAGAGCAGGTAACTACCAAATATTTTCGTTCTCTTTCTTGTTTTAGCTGTTTCTGTTTTGTTGTTTCTCTCTCTCTCTCTGTCCTTTTCTTTTGTCATTTTTTTGCACTTCAGAGCCACCGTAACAGAGTTCCCAACACTGTTGACACTGAAAGTTTAGCTCCTTATGACTCTCATCAGACTCCTATTGTCCTCCAGCTGTCCGAAGATGAGTGTATAGTCCTATTGTTAATCTCAGGCCTGATACAAACCTGAATCCACACCGGCAAAACTGAATTACATAAACACGGCCTGCCATCCTTCATTAACACTGGCATCAAATCTAGACCATAGCGGTCCTTAAAGCCCCCTCCCTCTGAACGGAAACAGACAAAAACTCCCAAAGCTCACCCACCTGATTGAGCTCATTCTCCGCCGCTATCCTCAGATTGGGGTCGATGGTCCCCTTCAGAGCCTGGATAATCCGGTTCGGATCCATGTGTGTTTATTTCCACAGGTCTTTCTCTGTTTTTATCCTCATGCAGCGTTAGCTTTAGTGTTGAGTTCGACCGAGCGTTTGGATCTGTCAGTCCTCCAGGAACAACAGACACAAAGGCTGGTCACTGCATGCAGAGGAAGCAGCTCGTAAGCGGAGAAGTCGTTAAAGTTTTATTTTAAAGGCGCTGTTGTGTGTTCATTGTGGATGAAGAGCTGCTTTTCTTTCTCTCCAACTCAAACTAGCTTCACGATGATCGGAGGCCCTGCCCCGTTTCACCGGCAACCGACCGTCGGAGGACGTAAAACAAAGTAAACAGTCATTTTACGGTGTTTCTCTTCTTCTTCGTTGGAATTAAAAAAGACTTGCTCACCAGTGCAAATGTATATTACCGCCACCTGCTGGATTGTAGAGCGCTTATTAGATTTTGTTATGTATGTACAAAGCAAATCATGGGTACACCTTGACAACAGACAGGCAGACAGACAGACAGACAGATAGACAGATAGACAGATAGACAGATAGACAGATAGACAGATAGATAGTATAATTGAGTGAGGAATTCTTATAAGATATTGTATATATTTTTTTAACTTTTGGTCTTTTGATTATTTTCAATGATTTTAGGTACATTTTAGGTCCCTTTAGAAAAAAATAACAAATTCAGGGTGAGATTTAAGTGTGTGAACATCAATTATACAGTAATAGAAATGTAGATTACATTTATTATTTTATTTCACTCAACTTCTAGTCGCTACTGTAGGAACTCTGTTGCCTACATGTGGACTGTAGCTGTAAATACTAAAGGTACCGTGTAACAGTAACTTCTATATACGAATTTAGTTCCTGGCAGTTGAATTTATTGTTCAGATTTTCAAGAAAAAAAATTTGATTGAAAACATCAATTTTAATAAATTCTACTTTAAGCTAATAAAATTTAACACATTTTGCCACAATCACGCATTTAAATTTTAAAAATACAGTGCTTTGTTTAGTATTCTGTTTTGTTTATATCTTGTTGGTTTGAGAGGGCAAATATAAAATAGGTCTTCTATCTTATGTCACCAGAGCTTAAAATGGCATCTTTTATTTGCAAATAATTTCTACATGAATCAAATTATGATTTCTGAAGAGTAGTTATACATTAGTAATATTTTTTTTTCCAAAAGAAATAAATTCTTATAACCACACACAAAGAAAACTGATTAAAAGAATTAAAGTTTTCCATCCCAATAACTACCTTTTTTGTTCCAACCAATGGATTGCATCAAGTAATATGTATACTTACATTTTCTTCTGTGATCTTGGTTCTAAATGTAGCCATGGTCTTTTGAAAAAAAAAAAAAAGTTCTCAGCTTTAAGGGAAGTTCAAACCTGACTTTACAGAAATTCTTATTTCTTATCTTTGTAATAAATTCTGGATTGTAATGATAGGTTTCTTCAGTTTACAGTTAAGGTCATCAGCAATCCAAGGTTAAAAAAAAATACATTTTACCAAAGTCACAGTTCAGCTAAATTTCTATCAGTTCTATGATCCAAATAACTGTAGCACACACCCAAGTACAGAATTTGAAAGAAAAACTACATATGCACAAATACAATCAAGACAAGAGCCCAAACTTCTCTGCTCATCTTTATTTAGGCACATCAAGGGACCACATCTCTCCCCAGTAGTCTGTTAGTGCAACAATTTGGCCTCAAGTGTCTGACACCACACCCAAAAATAATAATTATATTAATAATAATCTCATCCATTCAGTTCATTTATATCTGATCAGTCATTCAAAGCCATTCAAAACAAAAAAGGCACAAACTCATTACAGTGCATTAGAGTTCTCAGAAATCAGTCACTTGTGGGGTGAACACGTCACTTGCAAAGGTATGATTCAGCGCAAGATGATGCGTTATTGAGGCCTGAGTGTATTAAGTGTTTGTATAATTCACAGGGAGCGCCACCATCAGGAGCTGCCCATTCATGGGGAATCAAGTGCATCCGGTTCATGTCAAGAACCATTTTCAGAAGTCAAGTAGATATTTTGGCAACAGGCACCATATGTCATGACCAGGTCTGTAGGTGAACTGGCATGCAGCCGGATCGCACAACTGAAATGGAGGTTGGATCCCTATTTAGTGCAAAACCTTCAATCAAAACATTAAGGAAGGAGGCAAATTTGAAGGTGTAGAGTTCAATCCTGGTACAGCAAGAAGCCAGAGAACGTGCTGTAGTTCCAAGTGCTGCCATAAACGGCACCACGATGCAACCTGAGCCACACCTGGTCCCCTTGGAAGAGCGTCAGGATGGCACTGTTGCTTGCCGTGTCATGATCTGGGGCTCCATCATTGGCGTACGCAGACGCCATCACCTCCTCGTTGCACATGAGGTTGATAAAGAGAGGCGAATTGGCAGCAAGCTTCAGGATGTTGAAGTTAAAGACGTAGGTTCCGTTGACAGGGCAGGTGAAACGCCCCATGTGGGTGTCGTACATTTCTCCAAGGTTGCAGTGCAGGTGGTCGAACATGATCGGCTGATCCAGGTTGCCAGGGGCGAAGTTGGCAGTGAGTGAGGCAGAGAAGGAGACGTGTAGACGCTGGGAGAGCGGGTAGAGCTGCATGGGAAGCATGTTGGTGTGGTGGTGGTGGCTTCGTGGGGTGAGGGAATCTCCATGCCCTGAATCCACGATAGTGTAGGATCCCTCACGGTCTGGACTGCTCACCTGGGAAGAGTCACTCCAGGCAGCTATAGAAACGGAACAAAAATCATGTTACAACGGGAAATATTTAGGAATCTTTGAGCTCTGTCCTCTGTTCTTACCATTTGGGTTATGCCTTCCTCCTCCACGTCTGTAGTCCTGAAAGAAATGACGAAGGTTTTGGATGCAAATGCACAAAGATGACATTGAATTTTACAGAAAGGTTGTATGTTTAAGATGGATAGGAAAGTTTCCCGACATCAGCTCTCATGATAAACAGCTCCATAAACTGGGCACTGTTCTTCCCATTCTTTATACAAAGGGTTTACTGGCTCTAGTACAAATGGATTACTTACTCGAACAGCATAGAGGGGAGGGCCAGAGTCCCTGAAATGATTCTGGGGAATGTAGGCTCCTCCTGAGAAACAGAAGTCAACAAGTTTCCTGTCTGTTTAATGAGAAGAGCAACAAGAGAACTCTACAACACCCGATTACCCACAGACCAAAAGAAAGCAAGAAAATGTCCAAGTGGGAAAACCCAGAAATGAGATATGGAAAGGTGAGGATAGATACCTCGATGCCACCCAGAAGAGCGAAAGACCTGTGCCACTCCTTTGCCTCCACGTGCCATACCTCTAACAGATCCTCTGTTGTAGTACGGTTGGCCAGATTGACCCACGCTTCCACTCGACTGGCCAGGAGATAGGAAGATGGGTCCACCATCCACAGCATAATCTGACAGGATGGTTAGAGGGAAGCAGAGCATGATGGGTTACAGAAAGACCATGCTTGAGTTTAGGGAGCCTAAAATATGCGGCATATACCTGGCTGTGGTTCGTCTTCTGTAGGAACAAACACAGGTGATGTTTGGGTGCTGACAGTGGTATACCTCTGATTGCCAAAATCTGGTTTGTAGTCCAACTCCCCATTCTGAGGCACCTTGAAAACAAAAGGAAAGGGAAATCAACAGCCAAGGTGCAGAAAGAAATGTTTTACAGTGAGTGTAACCCCATTGGATTTCACCAATTATAACCTAGGTTTTTAAGCTCCAAGGTCAGTATTGGTGAAGCAAAATGCCACATTTGGAAAGATTGGACACCCAGGCCAATGCTTAATTTGATGGGATGACCATTGTTTGGACCCCAACAACCAACTCGCAAAAACAGTTTAAATGATTTTCTTTGTTACTTTTATTCATCTTTCCTAGATTCTGATTGGTCAAAACCCCATACGAGGATTCATTCCTAAAGCAGGAGCAACATTAAAGACAACCTGATCCAACACTCATTTCAAAACTGAGTCAGGAGTTTCCCTGCTTACATTTTTACCACAGTGTCAAAAGGCAGTGTCTGTCTCAGGCTGGTCTTGCAAGCAAGGAAATAGTGACGGTTTGTAGGGAAACAAAATTGAGAACAGTCAGGAGCTACTGGACCCCAAACAACTCTGATGGAGAAAAAAGGAGCAGCATCCTGTCCTGCAATCCGGGTTACATCAGCAGAACCGATGAGAGCCTCTCTGGTGACAGCCTCTCTGGTTGGAGAGCTGAGTGAGAAATATTCCACTAGTCTTTTGTTACCTTCACTTATGAAAAGGATCAGGTTTGAACGCAACCCTGACTTTAAGCATTCATTCTAATAACAATTCTTCCATCAAAAGAGGCTGACAAGAACTTCTTGTGGAAGTGTTCCCAACTGGGAAATCCTACTTTCACGTAAATACAGAACTAACTAAATCTTAAAACAGGATAGCGGAAAAAAGAAAAAGATGTATCTGCAAAACTTACAGGTGAGATGCTCTGAAATGGTGAAGATGACAGAGTTCGTCTTGTTGGTGGTGTTGAAAAAGGCTGTCCCTGAGGTGGAGTGGGGGTGCAAGATGCCACCCCATTGGGTGACTGCTTCCCAGACTCGGGGACAGTCATCTGAGGAACACAGATTCAAGTTCATCTCAACCAGGCAGAACACTTTATATTGAGCTGAGGTGCTTTCACAGTGTTGAGACAGATGTAAACGACCCACCATGGCCATGTCTAGAGAGATAGTAGACTCCCTGCGATACAGTCGTGGTGATGCAAACCGCTTTCTCTCAGCAAACTCTGGTGGCCCCTGCAAAGTTGATGAAAAAAATTCACTCAAAGAAACGAGAGAGAAATTGTTTGAAGTCGTGCATTTTCACTCGAATCTTACAAGAGGTAGGTCTGTTGAGAGTTCCAGGTCACACGTCTTCAGGCACTGGTCCCCGTTTGTCAGGCTGGCTTTTCGTTCCAGAGACCTGGCAGGCAGTGGAGTTGACTGAGCCAGGGGAGGAGGCTGAGGATGAGACAAGTTGGCGTTGAATTTCAATTCTGGTCAGAAATGGACTTGCGCAGATAAAAAGGACCGCTTACATGAATGGCTTTTGGTAGGAGGTCCCCTTGGCTTCTCAAGTCAGTTTGAGCTGGATGAGTTCAGAGAAAAGTGACATGGAAGAAGATTGATGAAGATATTACAGGGGTCACATTGTCATCATCACAAAGCTTGTTGATGTGTACAAAATTACCAAGAGGAGAGGGAGATCTAGACGTCTGTCTTTTCAGTCTGGGATGTCCTTTAGTGGGAGAGCTCTCGCCATCCAGCAGAGAGTCCTATTCAGGACAACGACATCTTCATATCACATCCTGTAACTCATACTGCAGTTGCATCCTGTGTGAAACAGTTCCTGCTGAAGAACAGAAAGACTCTACCTGCACAAAGCTGAAGGAACTGTGGATTTTTGTCATGAGATCTTCCAGGTGCTGCCTCCTCAGGATAGGGTCTTTGGGTAAGGCAGTGGGAGAGTCGAACATCTCTGTAGGCACATCCATGTAAACGGCCTGTCAGAAATCAGAAGTTAGTCTAAAAAAATAAACTCCAGATTGTCAACTTTATCATTTTGTACTCACCAACTTGGCATGTTGCTCTCCTTTTGCTCTCCTCTCTTTTTTCTGGGGAGGAGATCAATGATGTATGATTTTGTCTTGAACAAGAAAAGTCCTTCATAAGTGTCAAACGTATTGAATAGTTCAGATAACCAATATCTTAAATTGACGTCTTTGTATAAACCATAAAATGCGGTAAATTCATGTTTTTGGGCACTTTCTAACCAAAAGTACCAGGAACTTTTAGTTTTAGAAGCTTCAATTCAAGGAACCAAATGGTTCCAGTGGTCCACTGCTGCCTGAATTCCTGTGAAGATTATGAGAATCGGGCCAATGACGTACAGAGAAGTAAAAAAAATAATAATAAAAAAAAGAAAGCAATACACCTCCAGACCAATAGAGGGCAGTAAAAGGATACTACAGTCCAAAATAACACCATAGAAGGCTATGGATAGGCTGGCATTGTCATTGTCATTGCATTTAAACAGCAGGACACCCAAAAAAGGACATAGTGCCTCAAAAAGTCCCTAGTTCCTGGAGAAAGTTCCTTCTAAATAGAGGTTGGACGAGCCAATTTGAAGTTTTTCTAGAAGTTTAACCCAGATTATGAATCAATTGTTAACTTGTGTGGGTCAAGTTTAGGATTTTATTTCTGCCAGTAGTGAAAGTATGCTGCATTCACCTCTTAAATAGAGAACTATTCTTTGGGGTTCTGATTTCAGTCTGCTACAGCCACAGCTCTTCACACACACTCACTACTCACCTGTTTGCCGTCAGCCGATTGTTTCTTGGAGGTGCCTGGGACTTTGGGGATGAAAGCTGCTGCTCCCCTCCATGGTTTGTGGACTGCTGTTTGAGCTGAAGCAGCTCCGTCTTGGAACTCCATGTCCCAGGAGTCCGGAGGCTCCTGCTCCCTCATGGCCTGAAAGTCCTCTTTCCAGATCTGAGTGTGAGGTGGAGTCTCAGCGTTAGTCTTGTACAGTCAGTTGACAAACTGACATATCACCACCTGAGCTTTAGAGGATCTTGGCTTCATGGAGCACTAAAAATCCAGATTTTCTTACCTCTTTTTTTGACATGTCATTTGGTCTGGGCTTTGATGTGACTGAAAGGAGCAAAAGAGTCAAAATGTTATTTACAAAAATCATTATGCGTGGAATAAACGTTAGGCTGCCCTCATCTTTGACGTATTTAACCCCCAGAGTAATGTTAGCTTGATGCTCTTACTGTGTTTGGCTGAGCTCAGCAGCACCTCTGCAGACTTCTTGGGTGGAGGTGGAAGACAACTGAAGTATTTGCAGCCCAACAGTTGGGTGATCTCCTCTTTCAGCATCTTGTCTGAAGAAATGGGTACAAAAGAGGGTTTGCATGGACTTGAGTATCAACACATTCCCCCATTTACAAATCTAGATAAGCCCTTATCCAAAATTTTTTTTTAAGAGAACTGGCACGTTAGCACCTCATCTCAATTTCCTCACAGCTTCATGGCGTCAGCAACAAGAGCAGCTTACTTTTCAAGTAATGAGAAGCAGCAAATTCATCTTTCGGTAAATAAAGAGATGCGAGCCAACAACAAGGTGTGTGTCCCAACTTTTGTGCACATCTAAATCTGCGCGTTCTCCTACTCACATGTGGATCCAGCCACTGGTTTATTCTTCCCATCCAGCAGATCCATGTAGCCCAGAGAAGCTTGCGCCATCTGCGCCTCTAAACTACAACACAGGGTTAAGGTTTCCACATGATCCCAGTTTAATACAGCAGCATATGCACAACGACAGAGACATGGCTGTTAAGATGACACCCACCTCAACCTGTGGTCTCTCTGGACTCCCAGCAGGGTGCCCAGCTGACTCAGACCTTGCAGCTGCTGGGCAGAGACGTGAGGAGCCTGGTTGTGTCCGGTTAGCAGGTCGCTCCTTATGTGCTCTTGCTGAAGGCTGTGGAGAAGGTGCTGGACCTGGAGAACATTGCTCAAACGCTCCTTCTCTGCCTCCATCTTGGCCAACTGCTCCTTCTTCGCTGCCTTCTTCTGAGCCCTCAGCAACTAAAGCAACAAGAGGATTGAAAAGTAGCAACTTAACCAATTAAACATTGCTGGACACTGAAGCACAATTTTGTGGATTTGAGTCTGTAATCTAGTTTCTACCAGACTATTGACAAAACCTCAAGATTTTCCCCTGCCCAGCACACAGATTGCTCTTCTACTTCTGCCTTGATCACCAAGTTGTTTATCCTGTGGCACTGGCGTCTTAAACAACACGTTTGGATCCAGCAAAATATTTAACTTATCGATCAAAAATAAAAGTTGTGTCAATTGTGAGACAGGAACTGGAGTCACATTTTGCCATAAGTAAGATGTTGAATTACAGCTGAGAAAGACAAAATTATCACGACAGAGACTCACAGTCTGAGTCAGGCTGTCCAGAGTTTTGTGCATCTCTCGTGCAAATGCCAAATGATGTTGCACCTCCTCATACCTTTCCACAGCTGCCTAGAAAACAAAGAAATGGGGAAAAACTAGTAAGCTGACAAGATCATTCATTTATTTATGAATACATGTCTTTGATCTTGCCATCTGATCCTTGTTCAGCACAACGCCTCGTGTCAGCCTCTTCTTGTAATCTTCAAGTTTGAGCTGTGGGGAAAAAAAAAGGACCATCAGATAATCCTCCAGTTTACTTCAACTTGAAGTAGCTCTGCTTCCCTCCTACCTTCTTTTTCTCTAGGTTGCGAACTTTATGTTTGAGGCAGATGAGGCCGTCTTCTATGTAGTTTTCATAGTCATGGTAGGCTGTGTTGACCTCGAGGGCGTTCACGCCACAGGGTGAACCTATCTTGGCCATCACTAGGTCCTCCTGTTTGTCCTCACCCTCCAGTGAGTGCACAGATGGAGGGGTGACATCCAGGGGAGGGGAAGGAGACACTTGCACCATGCCGAGATCCACACTGGAAAGTAAAGAGAGGTTTTACATGCAAATTGTAAGAACTGTGCAGCTGCGGTGCAGATACGAGGAGTGTTTGAATACAGATGGAGATGGAGTCAGTCCAGTTTGGGCTGCAGCCAACCCTGTGACAATCGGCTACTGAGCAGCGTGCTCTCTGGATCAATCAGGAAAGCAGCAGCTAAAAACACCAAAGGAGGACAGAGCAGCTTTTTTTTCCCCCTGCAACATGAACTAACCGGGAATGCACGTGTTCCTATTTGCACGAGTCATCCTTCCAGTGAGAGCTAGGTGTGGATTTGAATCATCAGGATTCAAAATGCGGCAATTAAAGAAGAAATAATGAACATTTGAAGCTTTAGCAAGGGGTTTCTGTTACCGCAACCAAACCAAAGTATCATACATTTTATTAGAAAACAAAAAAAATCACACAAACTTCACTATAAATGATTTATCAAATTAAATCCAGAGTGCAAAATTGTGATTTTAGTACCACGTTTTTTAATTTCAAAATCCGAACATGTCAGCATTTCCCCCAAAACAAACACCACGCGGATTAAAAACAGCTCACTCACCTCGTGCGCTTCAAATCTCTTCAAGGTAGCCGCAAGACATCCAGACGACCCGAAACAGGACGACCCCTCTCCCACAGTGATGTTCAGCACACAGAGGCCACGCCACAGCCAGCTCCTACCTTTATACCCTCCACGAGCACACAGGGTGCGTCTCAAAGCGCCAAAATGCAGTCTCCTCTCTCCTCTCTCCTCCGCGGCACCGGAAGTACTTTCTGAGGCGCCATATTGAAGGGTGTCCCAAAGCGTTATTTGTGGCCAGAGGAGAGAGGAGAGAGGAGGGAGGAGGTTGATCGGAGGAGCGATAATCGAGGAGACACAAGAGCTGCCTTTGCGGAAGTCTTTTCACCGACAGACACGCCCCCATATGGGATATCATTCACTGATTGGACGCTGCAGCAGCTTTGCCTGCAAACTCTGAAACTTCTGATCACCGGATTTTAATGAGAGCGAAAAGACGGAGCTGAAAACAGTCAGTATCCAGAGGATAATCCTGAAACAGGTCATAAAGCTGGGGTTAAAAAAGACTGATGTGAGTTTAAAGCTCAAAATACTGAAGACAGCCGTCATAAAATCAATATAACAGAGGATCACTGCTGAGTTTATAAAACGGTTCAGGTCAAATTCATCATCTAACGGAAAAATAATTCATAAAGTGCAATAAAAAAAAGACTGAAAATAAATATTGGTGATCGGTTATTTCTCTCCTTCATTTTCTTGTTGATTCTCTTTTTCTTTATGAAGAGGATTTAAGTCTTAGGGGAAAAAACACCTGTGAGGTTTGTAAAGAGTAACAGGATTTCTGTTTTCCCTGAGATCTGAATTAATAACTATAATATCCAGAGTTCCTGAGACATCATAAACTAGTTTATATTAATAAGTTTCAGGGTTCGCGATCAGATACGCTCTAGACTGAATATAAATAAATAATCTAATAATGACGCATTTTAGCAGTAAAGTGACTCGTGTGCTTCTAAACAGGACACAGAATAAACAGAGGTCAGGTTTTCTTCATGTGAAAGTGTTTGTTAAACAGGTTAAAAACACAGACAAAGCTCTGTTACTGTTATTTTTATTATTATTAATTTATTGGAGTTATTACAGCGCACATGTGCAGACACACAAACAGCTGTTTGAGCTGACTGACAGATGATCCAGAGGTGAGCAGCTGATGCCGTCATCACCAAAACATGTCTTGTCATTTGACGCTCCCGAGGAGAGGACGTCCCAATGCTCTTAAAACGAACCTCCTCGACTCCTCGACTCCTCTCTTCATTTCCTTGCATCTCTCCCATGCATCTCTGGTGGGAGGGACTAAGACGCAAGTGAACGACGCAAGTGGAGGAAGGAAGGATGGACATTTGGCGCTTTGAGACGCACCCACAGACGCGAATCCATTCCGACCACATCCGGGTCTGTCACCTGTCACACATGACCCCGAACCCCAGATAAAGTGACTTTTTGAAATAATAAAATTCGCACCTGCAGCTCAAGGCTGGGGTACTTCAGCGTATCTTTACACGAGGGAAAAACGGCAAAAAATCACAATGATTTTTCACAACTGCTAAGTCACATTCTATGGAGGCCCAGGACTGCAACAGGGAAAAAAGTTGTTCACGTTTCTAAGTTTTGTTATACACTTAAAGGAAGGATAACTTTTAATTAGAGCAAGGTTGAAGAACAAGCAGACATGATAAAGAAAATGTTTTTTTTTTCTTGAATATAAAAAGAAAATGCCTCTTTGCGGATTTGTTTTTTGTTTCCTCCAGACTGACACAAGAAACTGACAGTGGTTTAACTTAATATTTAAAATTCAAAACAAACTACTTATTGAGTCCACTTTTTTCTAAGACTGCAACTACAAAAAGTAATTGATACCAGGATGATTTTTCCAAGCAATTTTTTTTCATTTGTTTTGTTATGACATTTTATCTGCCCGTAAATGCCTGTTTGAGTTTATTTTGTTCAAGGGGAAAACAAAATAGGATATACGCTGTGATTCAATCTCATTGGACTCACATATGCCAAATGTGTATTTATAATCATCTTGATACTGATAAATACTCCCAAGAGACAAACTTTTTTACGGCCTCCAAAAATAAATGAACTAAAAAAAAGTGTTAAGATATGAAGCATAACATTGGTTTTATTCCAGAGGAATGTTTTAAACCAAGCAGTCTGTGCTTGAAGTAACTTCATTGCCATTATCATTCTATGGTTTTTTGTTCTTGTTATTGTTTTAGATTTTCAAGCTGCAGGTCTGGAAAAAATATAGAATTAGAGTTTTAAAATGTAAAAATATTTTCTAGACAATGAAGAAGAATGCACAACCATGAATTTCTGATTGCTCTCATGCATTATGAAAATGAGAATTTTGAGATTTTTTTAAAAAGTACTTTTAAAATTTAAATATCTTTACATCAGGTACTCCAGTACTTAAACTTGAATAACAATATGACAAAGCAACTTTCACTTATAGGAATAAAGCACTTACACAATTCTCCAGTTCTGGTTGTACTCCTGACACTTTTTGTCCTCTTGTGCCCTCAAGTGGTGGAAGATTACACCAACAACCTGCAGAAGTTTCACCAAGAAGCTGAAGGCTTCATCAAAGAGCTGGAAGAGGAAATCTCTGAGCTGATGAAGAGAAGTGCTGAGGTGGAGCAGCTCTTACACACTGAAGACCACCTCCAGTTCCTCCAAAACTTCCCCTCACTGAGCCCTGCTCCACCCACCAAAGATTGGACAGAGATCAGAGTTCACTCATCGTATGTGGAGATCAGCTGTGGCTCAGATAGAGGAGACTGTCAGTGAAGAGGTAAAGCAGTTTTCTGCTAATGTTGATCTGAAGAGGGCCCAGTGGTTTGTTGTGGACATCATGCTCAATCCTGACACAACACATCCCGCTCTAATAATGTCCGACAACGAGAAAAATGCCCACTGTGATGATGAAAAGAAGCATCTATCAAACAATCTGGACAGATTCTCCGGTATTCACTGTGCTTTAGGAGAAACAGGTTTCTCCTCAGGAAGGTTTTACTATGAAGTTCAGGTTAGAGGGAAGAGTACATGGCAAATTGAAGTGGCCAGAGGGTCGATCAACAGGAAGGGACGCACTAAACCTTTTCCCATGACAGGCCTTTGGGTCATCTGGCTAAGAGATGGGAATGAATACAAAGCTCTTGATGAGCCCTGTAAATCTCTCTCACTGCAGTTGAAGCCTCAGAAGGTGGGGGTGTTTGTGGATTATGATGAGGGTGTAGTGCCATGATGCAGCTACAGCTGCAGCTTTTCTACCCTTTACTGCTTGTAACTTCACTGACAAACTCTTCCCCATCTTTGGTCGTGGTATAAATAATGGTGGTAAAAACTCTGCCCCCCTGATCATCACTCAAGTCCGATGCCCTGATTGGGGCTGATTAATAAACACCTGCTTCGGGTAAAAATCAAAAGTAATGGGTCAACGGAACGTAGAACTGTGTCTGTGTGACACAAAATTAAGTTTTTGAGACTTTGAGTGAGATATTCTATCTGCAGATACAACAGTCCAGATGGTCCACCAGGAGGTAGTAGGTTCACCTCAGAGTACCTTAGGGAACCTAGCAGGTATATTTAGGCCTACTCTTAAAAGTTAAGGAAGAAAAAATTATTCAAAATGTCATTGATACTTTAAGAGGTATATCATATTTCAAATGTGAATCTAATAGTGTTTATGCATCATATTTTCCATAAAACAAAACTTTCTGAGTTACTCAGCTAAAGAGTTGATATTTTGTGCTCATATCACATTATTTTAGGACAAATGGTCCCTACCATCACTTTAGGAACCACTGCCATAAACCACTGTTTCTTTTTTGATTGGAGTAAACTAAATTAATTAGTTACTTAATTAAAGTTTAAATGCAAATCTCCAGAATGTTAACTAGGGTCACCAGGATCGTGTTTGTTGTAATTCATGAAAAACTGTTTCTAAACTAATTCAAAGTTTATCACAAATTAAAATTGTATCAAATCAAAACCCACATAATTCATGTGTTATTCAATTTACGTTTTCTTTTAGTTGTTGTTGTTCAGGTTCTAAACTGACCTTCTACATTATTTGATGGTTTGGCTTCGTGGTTAACTGTAATTTAAAAGTTTTTAATTTTTATTTTTTTCTGAACCTCATTTGTGATAATTTCAGGACAGTATAACAGTCAGTCTTGTTGCTGTTTTTCATCAATTTTTAGGGGTTAACTTTTTGGTAATGTCACTGTTGCTTCATATTTTCTCCACTTGATGACTGTTAAAAGAGGAAAAAAATCCAGAAATCATGAAACAAGTGATGACCCTGACCTAACTCAAAAATCATGGGGAAAAAAGAAAAAAAAAAGAAAAACAAACAAAAAAGAAAAAACCTTACAGCACCTGGTATTCCAGATTGTCTCCTGTCCGAGTACTAAAGGCAAAACCGGTTTAACTTTTGAGATCGGATGAGATGGGGCATGTTCAGGGTGATATGGCTGTAAGCTTATTGTGCAAACTGTCCATTTACGGGTTGTGGCAGCCAAGAAGAGGAAAAGGCTTTAATTTGTGACTTCCTCTTTTAACTTTTAGTTTTAAAAATTGTGTGTTTAACTTGGTGAAATAAGTAAAAACCCTAAGTAGACCTAAAGGTGTGTTTTAAGGAAATTTCATTGCTAATCCTGCTGGACTGGTCAACCAGCAACCTGAGGGCAGTCTCTCTACTTAGCATACATAAAATTGCACACACATAGAACCAGAGCATATTTTTAATAAAAATTTTTTTTACAGGTTCCACTTGATATTTTTTTTAATTATTTTTTATTTTATTTATTTTTTCTTACAGTAAATGCAGTCAACCTGCTTATGGCTTTGCATAATAGCATTATCAGTCTTATGACACTGCACTGTACTGTACTGTAAACTGGAACAAACAACATCCTCATGTCTTGTTGTCACTAGGGAGTAACGTTGCCTTTAATGTGGTTTGGATATTTTGCTATTTTGCTTTTGCTAGACTTGTAAATTCAAATACAGACTTTTTAATTACCATGCAAAGGGATTAGTATTGTCACATAAATTGAAGAAAATTGTCAGTGAAATCAAAATACTATAGCTATCCCTGCAAAAGGCCCTCTGAAATGTTGTTTAGATGAATGAATATGATCATTTCCAAGCAGACGGCGTGTCCTTGAAGGCAACTTCAGTTTGCCTAGCTACACATTCGCTGGAAGCATGACTTCACCGGTCACGTGGTTTAAATCTCCTCCCTGCTATTGGCTGCGCCCCACCGGGGTGCTTGTTTTTGTTGCAGAGCAGGAAGCTTCATTTCAAAATTGGGCGTGTAGTGTAATTGAACAGAAACCAATTTAACCTTTTACACATTGGACTCATTTCGACACGACTTTACGTTTTAACTTCATGTTCTTCAACAAATACTTTCATCGCTAACAAAAGAAGTTAGTCGTAAGTATCTACTGGTGGTTGTTTTCTTTGTTTCATTCCAGGAGGACAGAGTGAACTTGTTTGGACAAGTATTGAAATGAGGAAAAAGTGTGTCAGACAAACGTTAGTAAGGGATAGGACCAGGGATTCCGGTAATATACGCTGGCAGGTTTAAATTTAGCTCTGACATATAATATTATTTTTCACTTTCGTGTTCAATGTGTGAGTTCACAGAGCTTTAAAGAAGTGCTCACAGTACACTTTGTTGATTCTCGTTGCTGCTCCGAAATTCATCGGTTTTTGTGAAATTAAACAGGTCAGTACTCTATTTAAACCTATTATACTTAAGTCAATAAGGTTTTAAGGTACGTGAAATATCACCACTGTTTTGCTTGTTTTATTTTGACAAGGCCACTGTGAACAGCTGTTGAGTATTTATATTACTGCATGAATTTGTTAAAAGCGTTAAATTAGCTTTAATATTATGAATGAAATAAAAGATTCAAAAGGTTAGGATAAAAGTTAAAGAAAAATAAAATAGTTTAAAAGAAATACTTAAGATTTACTAAAATAATAAAAAGATGGTTAAAAATAAATGAGTCAGTTGAAATATTAAAATAAGTGAAAATTTCAACATTAAGACTATAAAAACTGTACAGAAAGCAAAACTAAATTTTTGTTATACCAATATACCAATATATACAAACAACGTATATCACATCACTCAAACTTTTTCTTTTTCATTCATTTGCAGTGCATGGTCAGTGTGCAGCTCAAAGATGGCGCTGGAGGAAAGGTCGAGGAGCTGCTTGCTGCGCTTTCGCCACAGGCTGGAGCAGGACATCAAGCCCAGCTACCTGATGGATCACATGATCAGTGATGATGTGCTTACCGTGGATGAGGAGGAGAGGATCAGGACAAAGGTGGCGAAAGTTTTTTAAATATTCAAAACTCCCTTCACATTCTCAGAAACACTCTCATAAGTCATTTTCCAGCTTTTAGGAAAATCTTAAAAACTGCAAGATTTAATTTGCAAATTTCATCTTAAATATCTCATCGTCCTGTAGCCCAACAGGAAGGATCAGGCTGCTGCCCTGCTGGAGCTTCTGCTAAGGAAGGACAACCGTGCCTACATCTCTTTCTATAACGCTTTGGTCAAGGAAGCTTATGATGATCTGGCACATCTGCTTTATGAAAACCTGCCACAAACATCCCCCAGCAAACAGAACGGTTCATCCGACAGCTTCACATCATACGGTGAGAGAAGGAGCTTTTTATTTGTGGTCATTAAAGCAAATGTGTTTGATTTTAATCCCTTCCTCTTCTGTCTAACAGTCCAGACGGTGCTCAGTGAAGGTGGTGTACCACAGAGGCCAGTGGTGTTTGTCAGCAGACCGGAGCTTGTGAACCGAGTCAGGGAGAAACTCTACCGGCTGCAGAAAGAAGCCGGCTGGGTCACGATCTTCGGCATGGCTGGGTCAGGCAAATCCGTCCTGGCTGCTGAGGCCGTCAGACATCACGGACTTATTGAAGGTGAATCATCTTTCCCTGACTGTCTCCATCTTTAGACATCTCTGTTACATCTCCTCTCCTCTTTCATGCAGAGTGCTTCCCTGGAGGAATCCACTGGCTGTCCATCGGTCAGCTGGACAAACCTGACCTGCTGGTGAAGATCCAGTCCTTGTGTTTCCGTCTGGAGCAGAGCCTGGATTCACAGTCTCTACACCGGCCTCCCAACTCTCTGGATGAAGCCAAGGAGCGCCTGCGCTTCCTCATGCTGCGCAAATATCCCAGGTGAGTTCAGGTTGACACACACAGATGTATAGTTGCTCTGATGTTCTGTTTTTCAAGATGTAGAACTGCCAAGTAGGGCTTGTTGATTTTAGCTTGGATTAAGACAAAGCAAATAGCTGTGAGGAGAAAACTAAGGAGCTTTTGGACACAGCTACTCTCTGAAAGAAATGGAAAAAATGATGTTGAAGACTTTTAAATTGTGAAGGAAACTAAAAATTAATTATATGACATGAGGTGTCCACATTATTTTCAAAGAGGACCACATCTGAATTTGAGAAAACGAAAGTGAAAGTAAATATTTCTTTTTGTGATTTCATGAAAAAAAAATCTGTTGCGTCAAACATACTTTTTTTAACCTGCAAACAACTTTTTTAGGCCAACGTGTTTCTTATTAAATATTATTATAAATGTGCTGCACAGATCAAAATTACAGATAGACACAGCTGAGGGGCTGAGGTGATCAGCGAATGACAGCTGAAGGATCGAGGAGGTCAGGGGAATCCCCTGAATACTGAATGCTGAATGCAGAATGCTGAATGCGCTGGAATCCAGTCACGACAAGTGACACCTCACTTGTCCAGATTATCCAGAAACAACAATAACAACAGGAAAATGAAACTGGAACCTCAAGGTTCAAAAACATGACTAAAAGCGATAATACACAAGACGCAGAGCTCATCATTCAGTCATGACGTTTTGCCCCCATTTTTTTTTTTTTTTTGGAGCTTTATAGAAAAGTTCATCTGCTCTAAAAGATGTTTTACAATATTATTAAAGGTACCATCAGGTCTTCCGAAACCTATTTTGTAATCATCTCTTTATTTATTTAATTTATTAATTTCTTTATTATTTATTCAGTCCATCAGGGATATGTCAGAGGTAAAGTGATGTGAAGGTTGTACTTCCAAAAAAGCTCAGATCTGTTTTGATTTCTGTTGAGAGTTATGAAAAAGCTCACGCATTAGGCCTTTTTTGACTTGTAGGTCTTAATGTTGCAGAGTTGAAAACAGTCTTCATTGTCCTGATCTCTGGTCTCTCGTCTTTTCTGCTCGGGCTTCAGGTCTCTGCTGATTCTTGACGACATCTGGGACAGCATGGTGTTGAAGGCGTTTGATATCCAGTGTCGCATCCTATTAACAACCAGAAACAGAAGTCTTGCTGATTCTGTCAGTGGTGAGTATCTATTTATTGTGTTTACGAGTATGTGCATGCAGAGTTAAACCTGCTGTTTTTATTTGATTTAATTGGGGTTCAACTTTTATTTTGTAGGAGCTAAATATCAGGTTGAAGTGGAGAGCGGTCTGGATGAAAACAAAGGACTGGAGATCCTGGCTCTCTATACAAATACTAAACTGAAGGGACTTCCTGAAGAGGCTCGAAGCATCGTCAGAGAATGCAAAGGTCTGTTTTTTTAAGATATAAATCACAGATATTGTTGCACACACTTTTTTTAAGAATAGTTTTAAAGTGTGTTCATGTTTTTCTCCCAGGTTCCCCTCTCGTCGTGTCCCTGATCGGTGCGCTCCTCAAAGAGAAACCAAACCGATGGCTCTACTACCTCCGCCAGCTGCAGAAGAAACAGTTCAAGAGGATAAAGAAGTCATCGTCCTACGACTACGACGCCCTCGACCAGGCTATGTCTGCGAGCATCGAAGTCCTACCAGAGGAGCACAGAGAGCTCTACAGGGACCTCACAGTGCTGGAGAAGGACATCAAAATCCCTGCACAGGTTCGGCTACACCAGAAGGACGATGGCGACTTTGATTTTGGATAATTTGATCTTAACTGATTCTTTTCTGCAGGTGTTGTCCATTCTGTGGGAGCTGGAGCCAGAGGAAGTAGAGGACATTCTGGAGGAGTTTGTGAACAAGTCGCTGCTGTTTGTGGACAATCACAATCGGCCCTACCTGTACTACCTTCATGACCTGCAGCTGGACTTCCTGGTGGAACAGAATCGTACTCAGCTAGAGGTTAGACCCAATGCCTGGCTTTGGACGCTTTCATTACAAATCCACCAATTCGAGACTTTTTGAATGTCCTGATTCATTGTGTGTGTTTCAGAGTCTTCACTCTAAAGTGGTGCGTCAGTATCAGCAGCACTACAGAGACGGACCACCCACTTCAGGAGACGAGGAATGTCTCTACTGGATCCGATTCTTGACCCACCACATGGCCAAAGCTAACCTGACACAGGTAACACACAACAAATGAATTATTTCACACACTGATCACTGATAATTATACTCATCTAATCCATCTCGCTGCATTTTCGTTCTGTCTGACCCGTTCTTCTGTCTAGGAGCTGTACTCACTCATGTTCTCTCTGGACTGGGTCACCACAAAGGCTCAGATCATGGGTCCAGCTCACCTCATCAATGATTACATGGAGCACGGAGCCATACTGGATAAAGAGGTCAGCAGGCGACTAAATTTTAAGGCTTTTTCTTTAAAAAAACAAACAAAAAAACTGCTGACTTGGTGAGTTTTTACTGATTATATCAGGTTTGAGCACTTTTCAACCACCTTCATAAGACTTATTTCATTACCCAGATGTGAGTCTGTCCTCAGGGTGAATGTAAATTGAAAATCAGTTACACAACCACATAGTTTTTACATTTTACATGATCTCATCTATGTGTGTTTGGTGCATCAGTACACTGCAAAAACCAAAATCTAAGCAAGTGTTTATGTCTTAGTTTTAGTAAAAAATTGTCTTAGTAAGAAAAATGTACTTGTATCGTTTCTTGAAATCAGAAAAATGTTATAAATTGATAAAGTAAACAAGTACATTTTTCCTTACTGTATAAAAGTTGAAGCTTTCCTCTAAAAGACTTAAGTACCAACTGTTTCATATGAATTTTTTTTAAAAAAGGTATCGTCTGCAAAGAGGAGTGCATTTTTCTGTGGCAACATCAGTAAAAACTTCAGTATCTCGTGATTTTAACCATTTTGTTTAGTTTATGGAAGAAACAGGATCATTTTACTCAATCCTGATCTGTTGGGATATTTCTGCAAGTCATTTCTGTGCAAAGTAAAACAGAGTTTTAACCACAAAAGGGTGCATTTTTCTCTTTCTACAGCTTTAAAACCATCCAAAACTTTGTTCAGCTGTAAGAAGAAAAAAAAACATTTGTATCATTTTTAGGCAGAACTGTCTTATTAAACTCAGTATGAGCCTAATTCACAACTCCAGAAAAATGTCTTATTCCAAGACATTAAAGACAAAATTGGATTTAAGTTTTTGCAATGTAAGCAGTGAACACTGAATGACATCCTAAAAACATTAGGAGGTTTTTACAGCTGTAGCAACAGAAAATGTACCTATTTGCAGATGACGCTTTGGTTTACTTTGAACGGAAACAGTGAGGAAATGTCCCAACAGATCAGGGCTGATGACATGTTATTGTTTGAATCCTTGACATAAGAGTTTTTACTGATGTTGCCACAAAAAAATTTAAGACTTTGCAGATGATACCTTATTTTAATTTGTAATGAAACAGTTAATAGAAACATTCTGTAGAGGGATACTTTTGACTTTTGAGAAGTGAAGGAAATTGTGCTTGATTATAGGATTTTAGGAGGTTTTTATAGCTGCATTAACAGAAAAATGCACTTCTTTGCAGATAACACTTTGATTTACTTTAAAATTACACACTTTGCAGACGATACCCTATTTTAATTTTGTACTGAAACAGTTAGCAGGATTGTCTTCCAGAGGGATGCTCTTTACTTTTAAGTAGTCAAATTTTAGTTGTTTTGTTTCTTTTATTTATACATTGTTCTTATTTCAAAAAACTTTTGAATTTTTCCTCCTTACAAGAATTTTTTTTGGCCCTTTTTGTCTTTTAACCCTCGTACTGCAGATCAATGCTGCAGTTGCCCGGTGACGCTACTAGAGTTAATATCTTCACATAAGAAAATTTTTGGACTAGTCAGTTTTATGCGACTCATATCAAGTCTAATAAGTTATTTACTTAAAGTAACAAATACTTGCTTTGATTTCATTTTTTGCAATGTAATATGAAAATAATGTTTCACGTCCACATAAATTAGTGATACCTGTTTTTTATGATTACGATGCCAGTATGTAGAATAGTTCTGAGCTTTTCTCATCCGTCTTCTTCAGAACAGTGAAGTAAGAAGTCAGTTCCAGGAGTTTCTGTCTCTAAACGGCCACCAGCTGGAGCAGCGTCCTTTCCCTGACGTGGTGCAGCTCGCCCTCTCTCAGCCGCACTCCTCTGAGGTCTACAAACAAGCTCTGGTGCAGGCACAGAGCCGCACCAGCAGGGGGAGACTCTACTTTGACTGGCTGTAGGGAACAAAGCTTACAGTTAACCTCAGATTTTCTGCTCATTCTTAAACCTTACTTAGCATGATGTCTTTTCTTTTTCTTTGTCCAGGAATAAAGGCAGTGTTGAAAGTTTGTCCCTTCTGGTGATCCATCCCCACCAGGGCTCCATCTACTCCGCCTGCTTCTCTCATGATGGAACAAAAATCGCCTCCTGTGGAGCCAGCAAGACGCTGAAGGTATGAAGCCTGACATGTCTCCTCAGGTGTATCTGGGTGTGGATTTCATAGAGTTTAAACTCCTTAAATTACCTAAGACAACCTGACCTTTTACTGAACAAACATGTTGTTTTGTACCTTTTGCACTCAGGTGTTCAAAAGCACGTCTGGTGAGAAACTCACAGAGATCCAGGCCCATGATGACGAGGTGCTCTGCTGTGCCTTCTCCCCAGATGACCGCCTTTTAGCGACCTGCTCCAGTGACAGGAAAGTGAAGGTGAGCGGATCTCTCCCCTATAATTGATCCTCCTATTGTCCATTTTCTGTCATTATTTATAGCTACACTGACTCACAGGTGTGGAACGTGGAGCGGGCCATGCTGCTGAGAGTTTTTGAGGAGGAGCATGAAGAGCAGGTCAACCACTGTCAGTTCACCAACACAACACGGCGCCTCCTGCTGGCTACGTGCTCCAATGACAAGTTTATGAATGCTAAGGTTTGTCAGTGTGGTAAAACATGATTTCTCTTAACCTCCCCTCTTTGGTGGACTCCGTCTCTTTTATTTTGAAGGATTGTTTCTGCCTTTCATTGCCCTTACCAAAACTCACCATGTGCAGCAAAAAAAAACCCCTCCATCATTCTTTCTTCTGCCTATTTTCATCTCTCTCTTTCTGCAGCTGTGGAACCTCAACAAGCCGTCCTCTCAGAACACCATGTTCGGTCACTTTGAGCCGGTCAATCACTGCTGTTTCTCTCCTGATGACACCTATGTGTCTACTTCCTCTAACGACGGCACTGTAAAGGTAACTTTAGCTAGCTTTAAGCTAACTTTAGGTAGCTTTATGTAGAGAGCACCTTTCATACATTCAAGCATGCAGCTCAGAGAGCTTCACTAAATAACAAAGACAACAAATAATAGAAATAGAAGGGTCATATAGTTTACTAACATTTATAAAGAGAATCAGTGCAATAAAATCAGCATGAAAAAAATCTAACAAATACCATAAAACCAGTAAAAAAAAGAAAAGAATGAAATGAATTCTAAAAATAAAATGAGTTCAAATGAAATGGATTTAAAAGGAGTTAAAAATAGAATGAACTTAATTAAAATGGAATAAAATGATAAAAATAAATGGAAATGAATTGAAATGAAATTTATTTAGATAAACCAAAAAATAAACAATCTAAAATAAAATAAAAATAACAAATTAAAAAATGAATTAAGATGAGTTAGAATAAGATAAATTAGAATGAAATGATTTAATAATAATATAAGAGTAATGAAATAAATACTAAAAATAAAATAAATGATTTCAATAAATTTATAAAAATAAGAATGATTGAAATTGAAATAACATAATGAAAAAATAAAATAATATGATATAACTTGATTTAAAATAAAATACATTTAAAATGAAAAACAAATGAATTAAGATTAATATAGTAAATGGAATAAAATAAAATTAAATTAATTAATAAAAATGATATAAAATTCATTTTTAAACAGTATTGATAAGAATAATAAAAAAAATACTGAATCAAAAGCCTGGTTTAAAAAATTAGGTCTTCAGCACAAGTGCTTCAAACGTTCTTCAAACTATGACTTTGAACCTCCCACTGATAAAATACGTCTCCCATTACTGAGTGTTTCTGTATCTTTTGATTGCACACAGCTGTTCCAGGTGTCCTCTGCCAACGAGTGGAAGACGATCAACGTTCAAGAGCTGCTCGTAGAGGGCGATGAAGAGGTTCTCGTAAAGTGCAGCACCTGGACGGCTGATGGCAAACGCATCATATGTGCAGCCAGAAACGCTGCTCTGGTAAGAACATCCAGAAGTTTAGCCAAGCTCCAAAGTGTTTGATGATGTTGGACTGAGCTGTGATCACCTCCTGGATTGTTTTGTTGTTGTGTTTAATGTCTTCTTGTTCACGTCTTGGCTGCTCAGATACAAATCTAACACCACAGGGTTCACTTTCTCCTCCCGTCCTTGCTGATGTTGAGTCACTGGACTAAAGAAGGCACCGACGGAAGGCTGTTTGTCTTTCAGAGAGTCTCTCGTGTGTGTGTGTGTGTGTGTGTGTGTGTGTGTGTGTGTGTGTGTGTGTGTGTGTGTGTGTGTGTGTCCTGGTTGTGAATGTGAACAGAGCCCTTCCTCTCCTCTCCTCTCCCTTCCAGAGCTTTCCAAAATCAGTCAGTCTTGTCCTGTAATCAGTCTGTCTGTGTCCTCTATGGCTTCATTCATTCGTATTCTGGGAAACAACCTGAACACCACAGAGATGTCTGAGCTGGTTTCAAGACGAAAAAGGCAACTTCAGTGTTGCCAATTTGTATCAGTTCTAACCAAGACTACTTTTTAGCCGTAAAATTTCCATTCAAGTACAAATAATGGTCGTAATCAAATAGATATGACATAGTTTGTTTGTTTTTTAATAGAAGTTTTATTTAAATTAAGCCACAAATACTAGTTAAAGTCTTAAACTTAATACATCTTTGTCGATAACTACAGTACAATGTCTGTGACCTCTTTCTCTTTTTCTCAGGTCTTCGACGTTGAAACATCGGACCTGTTGTTCGAGATCAGGACGAACCGTCTGAGCACGGTGCAGTACTGCCACGCCTGTCCCACCAGTAACCTGCTGGCTATTGCGTTCTCCAACTACGCTGTGGAGGTAGAAAACAAACTGAAACCCTTTCTTTTCATCCGTCATTTCTGAAATTTTACTCTGCAACGTCTCTCAAAGCTCTGTACATTAAGAAGTTCAAAAAAGGCATCAGAGGACACAAGACTAGATTAAAGGTGTGAAATGGTGCAGGAAGGCAGAAATATTTGGGGCTAAAAATGTTATTTCTACTTTAAAAAAATCCTCATAAAAACAATCCTGATAAAATCCTGATCCAGACAAAAAAAAACCCTGACCTCTTTTCCCCATATCGCCCCCTAATGGAGAACATTTTCCTTGGTCAGAAGCAGAGTTTACTGGTGTGCATGTAACGCTGCAGAAAACTGACCATGTATCATCTGATTTCAAGACAACTGAAGGAAAAGTGAGGGTGATTTCAAAAGTCTGTAATGATGGCAATAAATGAAGTGTGTTTAAATCCAGCCAGTGACAGATTTATTAAAGAAATCACTAAACAAGCAGAGCTTTCATGTGTTACTTTTACGGCTAACAAATATGTCAGTAAGAGCTGCAGGCCCTTGGTTATTTTCACAGAATCAAGTGTTGCTCTCTTTGAAAAAAGGTTTGGAAAATTGCATGGAATCATACTTTGACAACCCGCCTTGGTATCGTCTTTGTGTGGGAAACACTGGGGTCCCTTATATGTGTTTCTTTGTGTGTCCTGCAGCTGTGGGACTTGGAGTCCAATAAAAAGATGGCAGACTGCAGCGGTCACCTGAGCTGGGTTCAACGTGTCCAGTTCTCTCCCGACGGCTCTCAGCTGCTCTCCTGCTCCGACGACCAGACTGTCAGGGTAAGACGAGGCCGTGCTCCACCACCACTCATGCTGCATCCCTGTATGAATAAGTTTACATCAGTTGTTCACATGGTGTGAATGCAAAAATCTAACTGATTTTTTTTTATGTAAATGAAAGAAATAAATATTGCACAAAACAAATGAGGGGATAAAATTACAAGCTGTAAACTGATTTGTCATGACTAACTGTTCCCTTAAGGGGCAATAAGTAATAATAAAAGCCTGAAAGTAAAGTAATTATATAAGAGCTCTCTGCAGTTCAAACTTTTGGATGGACTTTATGTTTGCAGTAATGATGTTTTTAATAAGGAGGTTGATATTTGAGTGTAAGCTGGCTGCGCTGTAAGCACTACCTTTGATTTTCCAGTCAGACAAACTATTTTTATATATACATATTTTCTTTAAGTTATTTTTTGGGCTTTTTATGCCTCTATTGTGAGAGGACAGGACAGAGGATAGAGTAGGAAACAGGGTGAGAGTGGGGAGTGACATGTGGGAATGTCACCACAGGCCAGACTTGAACCCGGGCTGCCCGCTCAAGGGCTATTGCCATATGGAGCCTGGTGACCTTAACCACTGGGCCTTCTGTGCTCCAGACTGTCCTTACATTTTCTGAGAAAAGGTTTTTGTGAGTTCAAATCTGGTTTCTGAGAGTTTTTAATGACAAGTAGGAGTAAATGATTTAAAACACCAGCGTTGTCACATACTGAAACTATTTTTAAAGGAGCAACATGAAAAAAAAAACTTTCAGGGATTAAAAATAAGGTTAAAGAGGGGGTATTTGTGCTTTTTAGGCTTTACTCTATCCCTCTAATACTATTGTAGTAGCTTGAAATGATTTACATATTTTTCCTTACACTGGTGTTTTAGAAAAGCCTGTCTCTTTAAGATCCCCTCCTCCACAATCCCCCTTCCCTCTGATTGGCCCGCCCTCTGGAAAGCCATTAACAGGCCTTGGTGTTTGAGGCCCACCCTTCTTATATGTCTTGAACCAGTTAGTAGATGATTAGGCGATGACCTCGTCACATCATCAAGTCTCGTGAAGATCTTGTGCTACTTTTAGAACTGACCTTTTCAAGCAGTTTACAGACGGATTAAGAGATTTCCACAACATATGACTTTGTAGAGGTTTGAAAATCTGCTCACCTGTAGTATCGATATCCAGCATTCATTTTTTGTATCCATGTTTGAAATATGGGAAAACATGACACCCCCTCTTTAAAACGCTTCACCTGAATTCTTTTTGCAGAGGGAAGAGAAGCCTGTAGATTTAAACTTTAAATCTGGTTTGAAGTGCTGAACAAAATGTAGCAGACAGATACTGATTACTTCCTGTTTTGCCACGGACAGGTTGTACCCAGCTCGTCTTTGCAACAAATAGATTTCAAGTTAAGAATAAATAAACTTTGTCGGCTTGTTTGGCCGTGCTGACGTGTTCTCTTCCCTCAGGTCACAAAAAGCTGATGTCGTGAGATAACAACACTGAAAGTCTTTTCATAGCATCCTTTTCAGCCTGTTACTACTTTTGTTCCTTGTAGCTGTGGGAGACGAAGAAGTTGCACACCTCCTCAGCTGTCTGTCTGAAACGAGACTCAGACGTTCTCTACAGCGGTGAGGAAATCATCGTATCAGCTGCTGACAACTGCAACCGACTGCAGGTGAGCAGCAGGGAGAGACAGAGGGAATATATGAAGGCAGATAAGCAAGCGACATCATAAAAGATAATGTGTATGTGTGTGTTTGTGTTTTAGGTTCGTGAAGGAAGAACAGGATCCGTGCTGTTCCAGTCGGAGGAGATGTCCTCCAGGATTCGGTGTACGTGTCTGTGCAGGCGGCCCTCTGCTGTGGCTCTGGGACAGGAAGACGGCACCGTACAGGTAGACGACAGTCAAGCCTTCAGCACAGACTGTTTGAAATTACAACCTAATGTATCAGAAGTCTAATCTACAATATTTTTGCAGAACACTTTTGTCTCGATAACAAACGTGAGTTTGTCAGATTTTTTTTATCATCAGTTAATTATTTTAAAAAAATTAATCACCATAATTTTTGTCAACAAAATGAATACAGAAGTCGAAGTGTTTTGACCAATAAGAATCAAGCATTTAACACAGCTTGGTAACGAAACAAAAATCCTTCTTTATTCCACGAGCAGTCAAAAAATTTCACTAAGTGAGAAATTCCTACCAGTCAGACCTTGTGGCTTACTTTTATATTTTACCCTTTCATAATAAGACGTAAATAACAGCAAAGATCTGAGTTTGAATAGTCTTAATTTCTGACACGTTTGCTGCAACCAAACAATTAAATCTTTTACACTAAAAGCTAAAACTGTCCCAAGACACAAAAGAGCTTAAACAGAACCTGACACCAAAATCACAAACTGAAAAAATATCTAGAACATGAAGGAAAAACCCTGACAATGAAAACTAAAGTGACCCTGCAAAACAAGAACCGAACAACATGACCTGAGACCAAGAGGACCATGAACATCTGAGAGATTAAGGAGTAAAAAAAAGATTTAAGAAATAAGGAAGATGAGAATAAATTGAAATTAGTTACACAAAATATACTTCATTATACAGATACTGTATCATAAATCTGCTGCCGTTGACAGATGTCAGTGTTTCGCTGTAGTCGTTTCTGAATGAACACCAGAGGGAGCCAAAGTGTTGACTTAAGGGCCTACTGAAACTTCCAACCACAGCAGTAAAAAGCACTCGACCTTCTTATGAAGCTAGGAACATTTAAAAGTAAAAAAAAAATTATGATTGATCTGATTGTGTGTGAGTTTCTGCAGGAATAAGAAAGGAGTGTGTGTGTGTGTTTCTCAGATCAAGGAAGAATCACTTGAAAACAGCACGTCAAGAGAAACACAACCTGCAGTGTTTCACCTCATGTAGAGGCGTTTAAAACAAGTGCTCCCACTCGCTCCCCTTTACATTAGCTGCTTTTTATATTTGTGTAGTTTGTTTACCAAACACCCGAGGCACTTACCTGACTGCGCCATCCCAGAAATCCTTGAGCGAATGTGCGAAGCTCTCCAAAGTGCTCTCTCCCAGGCTTTGAATCTTCAGCGTCTCTGACAGAAACGGGGAGCTTGACAAACACGGTTGGCGTGCCCTGAGGCTTGTTCTGCAGACATTTCAACCCTCTATTTCGGGATGTAAATATTTTAGTGGCAGATGTTGTGGGCCTTTCTTTTGTCCTGTAAAGACTCTTGGCTGTAATGCATCCAATGATCCAGCCGACCTTTTAGGGCTTAAAAAAATCTTTCGCCAGCGTTAAGTGCTTGTAAAGTATCTTCATCTCAAGTGAAAATACACAGTGACATATTTTTCTCTTCCAAACTGGATCTTTCAGCTTTGAAACAGTTTTGTTCTAACGTCTCCAGGGCTGTCAGACCCACGGCAGCCTTGACCGGACCGCTGCAAGGCCCCACTCTACTTTCTTTTTGAAGTGCTTATCACCATCTTACCAGCAGCAGCACTTCACCTCTCCTGCTCAATTACTCCCTCAAAATGTGACTCCTTGTCAGGATTTCTTATTAAACTTTCTGGGACACTTTTCCTCCCAGAGTTTATCTTGGCAAACAGAGCTATCATTTGAGGATTGCATAGATATTCTAGAAGCTGGGTGTGAACTTTGTGTGACCTCTGGGTACAGCAGATCTTCCACTGTGCTGAATTATCATCTTTCCTCGACCAGCTGCTATCTTAAATTGACACAGAAGTATACCCATACCACACTCAGCAGCAGGTTTGCTCTGTGGAGTGAAACTTCAGTCTGTCTTTTATGAGCTGGCTCTTCAGTGCAACTCTTTGACCAAACTCCCACCAAAAAAAAAAACAACTTATGAACAACCAACAGATAGAACAAAAGTTACTCCTAGACTTTTATAACCATGTTTGTTTATTTTTTGTCTTTTATTTACATATCATAAAAAATATTGCACTGATTCTTGGTGAAAACATCAAGTTGCTTGGATAATATGTCTTGTCATGTGACTTTATTTTGTGTTTGATCAGCAGGTAATAGTCTCTAAAGTTTGAATAAATCCACATTAACTAGGTGGACTTGTTCTAAGCTGTACAATCTGAAAACGTTTAGTTATTCCCTGACTTTCCTTCTACTGCTAACACAAGGTTGAAGGTTGCAAGAGCATTATGTTATGCTACGTTTTGTTACGCTACTTTATATTCCACTACGCTATGTTTTGCTATGCTATGTTATGTTAAGCTATGTTATGTAAAGCTATGTTATGTTTAGTTATGTTATGTTTAGTTATGTTATGTTAAGCTATGTTATGTTCCACAATATTTTATTCCACTATATTATGTTATGCTGCATCATGTTTCCCTACGTTATGTTATGCTATGTTGTTACGCTATGTTATGTTACGCTATGTTATGTTACGCTATGTTATGTTACGCTATGTTATGTTAAGCTATGTTATGTTAAGCTACGTTATGTTAAGCTACATTATGTTATGCTTTGTTATGTTCCGCTACGTTATGTTCTGCTACATTATGTTCTGCTACATTATATTAAGCTACGTTATATTAAGCTAAACCATGTGGTGCTACGTTATGTTACGCTACGTTATGTTACGCTACGTTATGTTACGCTACGTTATGTTACGCTACGTTATTTTAAGCTACGTTATGTTAAGCCGCGTTATGTATTGCTACGTTATGTCAAGGTATGTAATGTTAAGTTACATTATGTTATGCTTCGTTATGTCAAGCTAGGTTATGTTAAGCTACATTATCTTATGGTATGTCATTATATATCATGTTATGTAGTCATACATCATGGCATTCTGCTACATTACATTTCACTAAGCTACATTACGCTACGCTACATTAGGCTATACAATATTTTACATTACACTATATACCCTAGGCTGCCTTTGCTACATTGTGCTATGCTACTTTACATTTTACACCATGTTATGTTTTACTACATCATATTGGGCTATATCATGTTGCACTACATCATGATATGGTATGTTCCACTACACTGTGTTACACTACTTTGTGTTAGCTTTGTTGTGTCGTGCCATGTTTTGCTACACCATGTTATGTTACGCTACATTAAGCTTTATCATATTACGAGTTAACTTCTCAGAAAAATAAAAACCTGAACATCAATCAGCACGATAAGAACTAATTTGATGGGCTTTATAAACTGTCCTTTCCCGGTCAGTAGGACCAGCTTGAAAATATTATGGCTTCACTTTTAGGAGCGGTCACATCACCCATCATTTGCAGAGTCTACTTGCTCATTTAAATCCTCAGAGATGTTTGCACATCAGTATTCCCTTATGTGAAGACTGCTTTCTGTGTCCTCCTCCCAGCTGTTAGAGGTGCCCTCTGGGAAGCTCCTGGCCACCCTGATTGGACACACAAAGACTGTTCTACACTGCAAGTTCAGCCACGATGGCCAAACACTCATCACATCATCAGAGGACACGACGATTCGGGTAATCTCTGCTTCCCTTTAAACACTTTGCTCTGTTCTTGTTTTGCTCCAATTCATCACCGCCTCCCATATCCGCTCCATCTCTTTCTGCCTAATTCATAGCATGCTCTTTCACCTCCCCCTACCTTTTTTACTCCCTGCGATTGATCATTCCTCCTCCCCATCCCCATTTCTCACCTCGAGTAAAACTACCTGCTCAGCTGAATTGAGTGCTTTCACCTTTCTTTACCTGTTACTCTTTACCATGTTCTCATTTGACCTCTCTTCCCCTTCATTCTTCACCTCCCTCTTTCACCCTCTCTTTTTATCTGCCTCAAGCTTCTCACATATACTATGAGCACCTCTATCTGTGTTTGTGTGTATATTGCCCATCGTTACGGTCTGTCAAACCACTCTCTGTTCATGCTCTGCTGCTCATTCCCCACGCTCTCATCTCCTCCGCCTCCCACAGACCCGTCCACTGCAGCAGCACCCCCCCCACCCCCTCCTGTAACGCAGCACCTTGTTCCGTAGGCATGCAGCTGCTGCCTGTGCCATCACTATTCCCAAATCGTCTGCTGCTTACTCAGAAGCTATTCAGATTCATGCTGTTTGACGTGTGCTTGTAAGGAAATGGGAGATTTCCTCACGAGTCTGTCAGAATCCTTGAGCTCAGTTGAACTCTTGCTGCTGGTCATTTACTGTCAAGCTTAACATTTGAAAACAAACATTGTGCAGACAAATGTGTCTGTCTCAAGTACTAAAGTAGTCCCACTTTTATGCAAAGAAAACAAATCCATTTACAACACAGAGCTGGAAGCTTCTTCTTGCGAGTTAAAACTCCTCACAGTGTGTTTGAAGCAAATAATCAGAAAAAAAAAAAACATGCGTCAAAATGTGAGTTCTTAAAAAATCTGGAATCTTGCTTCAGCTGAAATAATCAGCTACTAAAAGATGTTTGTCATCTGTCGCCCCCTGTAGGTGTGGAGGTGGCAGTCAGGAGAGTGTAAAGTACTTCAGGGCCACAAGGAGCAAGTCAGATGCTTCTCCCTGCTCACCAACTCACCTGCTGACACCAGATTGCTGTCCTGGTCCTATGATGGCACCGCCAAGGTAACACACACGCACACATACACAGAATTCAGACACAAACAGTGTGATATCAAATTAAAACTCTCGCCTTTTGTTTTCCTCAAGATGTGGGACACGCAGAGCGGTGAGAAGCTGCACGACATCGAGGCTCACCGAGGAGCCATCCTGTCCTGTGACGTCTCTCCAGACGGCTGCCTCTTCGTCACCACTTCAGCTGACCAGACCGCTAAGGTTCAACACTTACACACACAAACATTCATATAAACCCATGAGACAAAAGATTTAAACATGTCTCCTCCATGCAAACAGCACAAACACACAGACACAAGTTTTTGGCCAGCAGGTTCCTCGGACCTGTGAGATTAGCGTGCAGCAGATGGCCCTCAGCTTAGTTAGCTAGCAGCGGGTCACTCTGTCCTCCCACACCCACGTCTGACCAGGCTGGCCTGCAATCGACCCTCCTCCCTGTCTGGACGTAGTTTTTGCCAGGTCGACTTCTACCAGCACTGCTGTGTTCGACTTTGGTCTGACTTTGGCACACTCAGCAGGACGGAGATGCTGTTTTTTAACCTTTTTAGCAAACAGCTTTTAAGTGATTGCTTCTCCTTGCATGGTGGACACTAAACTGTACAGAAACTACAACACTTGACGGTCTGAGTCTCTTTGAGTGTTTCTAAAAAAAGAAAAGTCTCACATTTACGAAATGTCTAATAACCAAAACATTTCAGTGCTAATGGATCACAAAACCAACACTGAGTGTATGTTACACCCTGAGTTTGAAGCATTCAGTCCTGTGTTGTTAAAGTTTACTTTTACAGACAAATGTCCAGTTTTGCACTTTGTCTCTCTGAATATCATTAAAGCCAGCGGTCTTGAGCCACCGCCACGGACTTTCACACGGGAATTCAGATTTGATGGACACTTACAGTAGAGACACAGCCACTGGGTCGACCGCCAACCTGGCTTCAGTCAGCGGACGTTAGTGAGAGAGAATGTGTGTTTTATGGATTTGGCAGGGACGATAATTTAGTTGTGTGTGTGTCTGTGTATTGTGGGGCTGGTTAGCAGCCAGTCACATAGTCCTTGCTCTCCAGACCGAGCAGAAGCTTTGGTCGCCCGAAACACTCACAAACACAAAGTTGCTGAACTCCATCCATCCGTTCATCCAGAGGTCAGAGCAAAAAAAGATCAGCTGTGAGTGTTTTTATAAAGCACCACAAAAGGAGGAGATTTATCTGTTCTGTTTCTTACTTTCTCTCTCCTGACCTTCACATGAACAGAGCTGTGTGTGTGTGTGTGTGTGTGCTGTGTGTGTAGGCACAGTCAACCGCCTGCCAAATGAAGTGTCTAATTATGAGTTGTGTTATTTTCAGTGCTGCGCAGGATGTGACCGGGTGAGGAAGGAACAGAGAGGGAGGAAAGAGAAAGCAGGGAGGGAAATAAAAGAGAACAATAGATGAAAGAGAGAGAAAGTAAAGACGGGGAATCCAAACAGAGAGAGAGAGAGAGAGAGAGAGAGAGAGCTCATTAATTGTTTCATCATCATGTGCAGCACTGTAACAAAATAAGCTCTCCGTTTGGGACGACTGTTTGTCTTAATGAGAGCATTTAACAGGTGATGACTGTTTTAAGCTACAAAAGCAAAAAGTGAATTTTAGATCTAATAATAAATCTTAATCTCAGGTAAACACACCTTTATTGAGTTATTTCTGTATTTCACTGACAGTTCATCACATTCCCGACAGGATCTTTTTTTTTTTTTTTAAAGTCCACAAGCTAAAGGAAAATGTGTTGGCTCAAAAACAGACACTCAGCGCTTTGTGTCATGTTTCTAAAAGTGCTATAAAAACAAAGTAACAACATTTCTCATCTGTCAGTTCTTCAACCTCCTGATGATATAATGAAGATGCAGCAAACGTAGCCTTGAAATGCATCCAGTTCATTTAGTTTCAAAGTGACAGGAGTATAAATATGAAAAAGTTGCAAACTAACCAGAATAAAGTAAGAGGGGGAAAAAATACCATCAAATTGTCAAGATAGAGTTTTGAGTGGAAGGAGTTATATATTTATGACAAGAATAAAGTTGATGAATGGGAAAAGTCAGGAATTCACTAGACTAGTTGCAAGAAGAAAAATGTACATTTTCAAAAATGTTATACATTTTGCAGAAAATAAAGTGTAAAGTTTTGACAGTTTGTAAGTTTACAGGAAAAGATGGGAGTCTACAATAAAAAAATAAAAAGTTACCTTTTTAAACAGAAAGTTTTTAATTTACCAGAATAAAGTGTAAGAGAAAAAAAACATCAATTTAAGAGAAAAGAATTAAAAGGAAAAAAGTTTGACATTTATGTTACTTCAAATTATGTTGGATTATCAATGAATAAGTTTGAAATTCACTAGATTAAAGTTACAAGAGCAAAAAAAGTTGTAAAATTGTCAGGTTAGAATAGTTACTGGAAAAAGACATACATTTATAAAAGAAAAAAAAGTCTTGAATTTACAAGAAACATTTCTTCAATTTTCAAAAATAAAATTGCAAGAGAGAAGAAGTCATACATTAACAAAGAAAAACATTTAATTTTCCAGAATAAAAAGATTGTTTAAAAAGAGATCAAATCATAAATTTACAGGAATTAAAAATATTGTAGATATAACAGTAGACAAGAGAAAAGGTCCATTTTTTTTCTTAGAAAAGGATGACTTTGTTTTGTAAATTTATCACCTAATTTTCAAAATTTGACAACTTAATTCTTATCTCTTTTTCTTCTTCTTCTTCATCTTACCTTCTTTCTCTTATGAATGGAATTATAGTTGCTGTCTTTCATTCTGTTTTGTTTGTTCCTAGTTGTGGCACTGTGAGTCCTGGCAGTGTGTCGGCACTCTGAACGGCCATCAGGACTGCGTCAGAAGCTGCAGGTTCTCCTGGGACGGTCGACGCCTCGCCACCGGGGACGACAACGGAGAGATACGGGTAAGTGTTGACAATATTTGCACTACCTCTTACCTGTTTTTTTAGATGACTCGTGCGTCTGCATTTATTTGCTGGTTAAAGCCAAAATAGGGAAGGTGAGTGGAAGAGAGAAAAGTTGTGTTTGAAACTCAGCACACACACAGATTCTCGTCATGTTATCAGACAAGTACAATTCTTTAAACCTGAGTCTGTTTTGCAATGCAGCATAAAAAACCCAATTACAGCAACAGTCAACATTTATTCCAGAGATCAGCCCCTAATTACACCTCATCACTCATTTAGATAAAGTGCTTACTAATGCATCATGATTGCTGCAGTGCACAGAGAGGGGGGAGATGAAAGGAAGTGGGCAGGGCTCCCACTCAGATTTTGGGAGCATGCACTGGAGGGCTGTGCGAGAAGTTGTGATGAAGAGAGCAGGAAGAGGAGGAGATGTCTGACAGTGGGAGGGTGAAGAAGAGGACTCGGAATACCAAATTGGATCCCTGTGGCTTTGGAGATCATCAGAGCTGCTTGTACACAAACACAGTTGCAGACACGTCGAGCGAACGGAGGGTTTTTGAGACAGAGAGGAGAGAGCCCGCCTCGGTCAGGACGGGGTTAATGCCCTCTGGTGGCCTCTGAGCTGCTCTGCTCCATTATCCAGAAATGGGAGAATCCATCAGACCCAATTACATAAAGCACACTGAAATCTCAACCCCTGTTTCTATGGAGACCAAAGTGAGTCATTCTGCACAAAAAGCATGCCAAGTGTTAAATATAGCTGTACATGTAATGTGTCATTGTCAAATGGATGTGGCATGTGAACAGTTGTGTAATCGCTGCAGAAGGCATGACGTGCTTCATGAGAGATGATTGAATTATAAAGCCTCTTTGCATTATATATAAAGTGCATCATGGGTAATTTTTCTTTTAGCTTCACACTCTCACACACTCTGCTTTTACCTTGGTGTGCTTCTTATACGGTCGTTTTAACCAAATCGTATTATAACAGGAACTGACACTCTTCGTATAAATCAAAAAGGAAATGACTGGATTGTTGTCATGTGACCATACAACATACTTAATTTTAGCCAAATCAGTCAGTACTGCTAGTATAACAGGCAGTCTTGAAATAAGTGTTCTACACTTCTGTCTGACATTCCCTTCACTGCAAAAACTGAAATCTAAGCAAGTGTTTTTTGTCTTATTTTCAGTTAGAATTATCTTGTTATACTTGATATGAGCCACATTCAACTGACAAGTCCAGGATTGGTTTTATTTCAAGATATTAAAAGACAAAATGAGGTCTAAATTGCCTGTAACAATTAACAAAAAACCTGCCAGTGGGATATGAGCATTATTTTGAATTTTTAGCTATATCTGCTGTACTTTCCCCAAGCACTCATTGTTTTCAAATTCTTTGATTTGGGGATTTTTTTAAAATTTCTTTTCCATCACAGCTGTGGAGCGTCAAGGATGGCACCCTGCTAAAGATCTGTTCGCGGGATGGTAAAGACGCAATGGACTCACTTCACGGAGGCTGGGTCACCGATTTGCACTTCTCACAGGACGACTCTCTGCTGGTTTCGATTGGAGGCTATGTCAAGGTATGTTTTCATGTATCCTGTACACCCAGACTGGTTCCACAATGTCTGCAGAGAAGAAGAAGACATTTACGTTGGGTTCTTAATTTCTTCAGCGTATACAGCACTTCTTTAGGCAGTTTGTGCCTGGATTGCAGGACACAGTAAAGCACTGGTAGGTGAAAGCTTATGGTGCTACATAACAATGTATTTCCCACATTTGCAGAGGAAATTTTCTGCCTTTGTTCCGAAGAATAAATCAAAAGTCCCCTTCTATTTCAGAACCAATTACACCTTCTGCAAGAGAGATGCCAGGGGAAGCCTGACACGAAAGGACCATTTGTTTCTCTGTCCAATTGCAAAATTATGGCTCATTAATATGAAATAATGAAGTCAAATTAGGGGTGAATTTTCAAAACTTTTTAAAATGACCTTTTAATCGATGACTTTTGCTGAAGTTTCTGCTGCATTTTCTCTATTGTTTCGTTAACAAGAAGAGCACTGCAGTGGTGCGGGTTTACATAAAACACTCAATACCTGAGAGAATGATATCAATGCCTCCTTGTGACGTGACTGGAATTGTGTGTGTGTGTGTGTGTGTGTGTGTGTGTCTCTCATCACTTACTTTTACAAGGGATGGGGTCACAGAGCGGGCAGTTTGCGCTGCGCTGTGATTGGCTATTTACTGGGCAATGATGTAATCCTCCAGGGACAGCGGTACAGATCGATGAGGCTTTATATCTCAGATTACTCCTGATACTGTGTGTGTGTATGTGTGTGTACCTCCCTGTGTGGGCCGACAGAGATGTTACCGTTGAGCACAGTGGTTGCTGCTGTGCAGTCTTTTTTATAGACAGATGGCCAAAAACACATCATCATCCTGCTTTCTGTTGAAAACATCATTAAACCTGAAAATGAGCTCAAACATATCCAGAGTCACAGATTTAATTCTTTAATTCTTTCCTTTTGTAAAATCAGAATGAGAGATTGTCATAAAACTCTGTCGCACAAAGACCCAGAATGAGATCTTCATGTCGAAACAGCATTTTAAAGGTGAGAATAAAACACTCACATGGCTATTAAAAAGACGAATGAGGCACTAAAATGAATGCCAGACACAGTAGCATGATGTCATATGTGCACATGGAGACCTCAAGGTTTGATCGAATTAAGAGTAAGGTCTGTATTTAATCAATGTGAAACCAGCAGGCTGCTGATGTAGATATAAAGGCCCACTTCGGACTGTATTTCAGCCGACCAAGAAGGTGACGGGATATGGGAAAGAAATGTACCACAATATTCATCTTTAAAGACATTGCATCCCTTTACGAATGAGATTTATGCGTCTGTTGAGCTCAAAGATTTATGTAAGTATTGCAAAAACACAATTAAAAGCAGGTATCACTCTCTAATCTTAAAGAGAGGGTATTTTGTTCTTTATACTGTCTTTCTGGTGCCCTCGCTTTACATGATTTGCAGCCAAAAAAAACAAACTAACTCATTTTTCTCTCACCGGTGTTTCAAAAACTCTTAATTCGACCTCTGTCTGAAACACTTTGTATAAGCTGCTGCCTCTTTAAGGCCCCTATTCTTTCTCTCTGATTGGCTAGCCCTCTGGAGTCCTGTCAGTGGCTTCCAAGGACGAGTTGTTGGCAGACCTTAGTGTTTGAAGCTGCTCATCCAAGGGGTCATGAACCAGAGAGATCTTCTTATGATGATGATGTCATCATTTCAGCAAGTCTCATGAAGATCTCGTGAAGATCTCAAGAGGATCTCATGCTGTTTTAGAATGATCTTGTAAGTTTGAGTCCTTAAAAAAATGTACATTCACATGGTGGAATTTTAGAAAATTTGAAAGTCGGTTCCTTTGAAACTTCTGTATGATTTCTTTCAAACGTCAAATTGAATTTATTCATAAAAAAAACAACCTTTTAAGTGAGTAGTAGTGTTTCTGTTTTGATCTGTTCATCTCTATATTATCCATATTGTTAAGTCTTTCAGTGATTTTATAGTTTTATACCTTGAAAGTAACCAAAGAAAGAAACCAAAATGTTGTCAGCTAATATTTACACTCTTATCTGAGTAGTTTTAATTCTGCTCCCTCATTGATAAAGTGCTCATCAGCCATCTCCATTTCCCATTACATCATTATGACACTCATAATTACACTATAACAGCTCACAGATAACTCCATTACTCCAGCACACAGACTTCTTCCTCTCCCTCTTCGTCCTCCTGAGACAGATGTGTTGACGTGATGGATCAGTGTGTGGATATGAGGAGCCGTGATGGATCGTTAAGCCTGTCTTAAAGGCTGACCCCCTCCTGAGACAAGAGCTGTGATTGATTAATTGCACCGTGTGTCAGCTGGACGGCTCGGGGAGGCCATCTTGTCTATCACTGTAATTACGATGACACAGAGTATGCCTCCTGTGACAGATGATACAACCTGAGAGCGAGGAGGCATGATAATAATCCCTCTATTCGCTTTCATAACTGTTGGCAAAACATGTCAACACATTAGAGAGGAAATTGATACATAAACGCCCTCTCTCATACCTTATGTGGTTAACTTCTTCTGAGTTGAAGATGACTCAAAGAAGTGTAGATTTTCTTGTTAACATGAAGTAAAAATACCTGTGTGGTCACAAGATACTGACAGACATCAATAAATAAACCAGTAACCAGTTGTTGTAACCAGAGGAATTAATTCTAAAGGATCAGTGGGTTTGTATTTAATGTGCATTTGGATTAGATTTTTTGTTATTAATGTTTGGCTCAAAGACTGAAAAATCACTAAATAACCAGTGCTCATGACTTTGCTGGCTACACCTTTCTCCAGTTTGAGGTTATATACCAGTTTAACTAGATACAACCCTACAAAGAACTGTTTTAATTCTTTTATATCAAAACACTGACAAACCACGACTGTGCTTGTTTACATCTGGGTAGTAGAGCATTATAGCGCTATATAGCAGTAGCCATGAACTGGAGTTAGAGCGTCATCCTGTGGTGTTATAACTTGTTGAACTGATGAGTAATTCTGGTGACAAGTGAAGAAGTTGCGTCATATATTCGACCTAAATGTACGTTCTGTTTTGCACCGCCATGCTTCGTTTATGTGCAATTAATGTACTTGAATAGGACGCTTGTATTGCGAGTGAGGACACTGCTTAACAATCAACTTTCCAATAAAAATTTTAAGCCCTTAAAAATGTCACTCATAATCCACATCATTCAGAAAGAATATTTACAGCTTGAAGGACTGTGGAAACGTTTTGAATGATACTGCTGTGACAGTGTTAGGAGAAGAAAATTGTCGGGAAATGAATAGAGACCAGCAGAGCCACGCAGAGAAGGGAAGGCATGTTTTTCTTCCGTGAAGTCAGTAGAGGTTTTTTCAGCCATCGCATCCTCTCTGATCGCAGCTCTAAACATCAGAAGCCTTTCAGCCTTTCAGCAGTACGCTCAGTGTGCTGCCACTGCTGCCGCTGAACATGATGATGTTGTTATTGGTCGGATGAGAGCGGTAGAAGTGACAGCAGCTGATGTCTCCCACAGTCTCCTCTCAGTTGATGGGTCGATATGATGCAACGTGATGCCAGTAGCGTGAGGGGACTCGTCTTCTTGTTTGTCCCTGTAGTTTTTTTACTCGTTAACTGTCAGCGCTCATGCTTTAATCACCTCTCAAGCTATTTTTTCCAATCTTTGTCTCTGCCTCTCAAGTCTTCAGTTTTATCCTCCCCTCTCCTCCTTGTATGCTTGCATGAGTGGTGTGTGTAATTAAAAGCAGTGGGATAGTGAGGATTTATTTGCACTCGTCCAGTCCCTGTTGTGTGTGGCTACCTGTGAGTGTTTAATTAACTCAACATGATAAAAACACAACATATCGACTTGTAATGGTGAATAAGTCTGTGAATTTAGAGCTTAGGAGGAGATTTGTGTGTTTCTGCGTGTGTGTGTCAGGTTGTGATGAAGTGGTGCAGTCGAGTCCCTCTGAGAACGGCTGTTACATCCTACACTGACTCCCATCAGTCGTCCCTTCCTCTGTACCAGGTCCTGCCAGGAAACGCTGTACCTGTCTCACACCTGGCCTTGATACACGCATACCATGCACAAGAACGAAAACACACACTCCAAGCTGCCAGTGACACACTCTGTCACAGTGCCATGATCCAAGAGGGAGGCGGCAGGTGTGAAAAGGCTCATCCCGACTGCATGAGCGCACAGAAAAGCCCAGCAGCCCTGAATAATTCACACCAAGGCTTCATGTCGCAGACAAAACAGCTAAAGTTGTTTCTGTCATTACTGACACTTTGAGGCTACTCTTATACCGTCAACATAACTCGTACACAGAGAGGGTGTTTAATGAGAAGCAAACATTTGAAATGTTTCCCTTCATTTATCTGGAACTTTATTTTTGAAGTTCTTTTTACATTGTCCTTGAAAGATTCCTTTAAACAAAACAAAACAAAAAAAATTAGGCATATAGGAAATTTTATAAAAGATTTAATGGTCAGTATCAAGAGAAAAACAATCTGAAAAAACACTTGCAGCATCAGGCAGCACAAGAAGTGCTTTAAAACTCCTAAGTGGACACAGGATCTGAAAAGGAGAAGGCATTGAGAGGAGAGGACTGGGAGCTTAGTGGGCATAAGCCCTTGGAGGATACAAGAGTGAAGAAGACACAGACCCTAAGCGAAGTGAACACAGGCCCATAGATGGCACAGGCTTTCAGTGGACACAGGCCCTAAGAAGACACAGGTTTTAAGAGGACAAAGACCCTTAAAGGACACAGGACCTTAGTGGACACAGGTCCTGAATAGAAAATAGCCTTGAGAGGTCCGGGACCTAAGTGGAGACAGGCCCTTGGAGGAAACAAAACTGAAAAGGACACAGGCACTAGGTAGACACAGGCCCTTAGATGACAGAGGCCCTTAGTGGAAACAGGCCCTAATATTACGCAGGCACTAAGTGGATATTGGCACTTAGAGAACAAAGGCCCTTATTGGAGACAAAACCTGAGTTTGAAACTGGCCATCAGAGGTCATAAGGAAGAGGACAAATGCCTTCAGTGGATACAGACCCTTTGAAGTCATACAGGCCCTTAGTGGACACAGGCCCTTTGTGAAGACAGGGCCTGAGTAGATAAAGGCTCTGAGAGGACTTGAACCTTAGTCGAAAACAGACCCTTATAGAACTCCAGACCTTAGAGAACACAGGTACAAGTGTTCATCTGTCGACATAGAACAATACTGTAGCAGCACAGTGACTACTCTTTGTTTTTCTTCCCTCTCTCTTACAGTCTTACTCTACCAATTACATTTTTGCACTGTGACGTTTATGCACGCACACACGCACACACACACACACACACACACACACACACACACACACACACACACACACACACACACACACACACACATATGCTGACACAAGTTATCAAAAGATGTACCCCCAGATGGATGGAAGTGTTTCAGATGACAGTCGTCCCCTGCCACCGGCGTTGTCAGACATCACTTATCAGGCCTGCCTCTGATAGAGGAGAAAGAAGGAAACACAATTTCACCTCGTCTCACCTCTTTAGACTCCCCCCTCGCTTTCATTCTCTACGTCTCTATCTCCAGCACTTTTCCCCCTAGACCACAAACCTGCTCTTTTTGTGTCCCCCTCTATTACTATCTTTCCATTTCACACCTCTGTTTATCATTATTTTTTATCTTTGAAGTCAGTACTTTTGTCAAGTCCTGTGACCTTTTTAAACCTGTCCTTCCCCCGAGCCTCTCTCACTTTGTCCCTTCAGAGATATTTCTCTTAAAATAACACTTTCTCTCTACAGTCGGTTACACTTAAGCCGTTTCAAACTTGAGATTGCTTTCACCCATCGGGTCTCGGTCTGTCTCTCTCTAAGCCTGAGCGATTGTCGTTAAAGGCACCCTAACAAGGCCTCGGCGACTAATGAACTGTTACAGCTAGTCATCAGACTCAAACCGAGGCGAGGGGAGGAGGGCAGGGAGGCATGATGAAATGAAGAAGTGAAGGTTACTTTGACCTACCCGTGAGAGACATTTGACGGACAGAGACTGTCAAAGATTAAAAAACTGTGAGGAGCAAGGGACCGAGGAAGGACAGCGTGGAAAGAAATCACCTCTCTGAGGGATTGATGGGGTATCAAGCAAGTCAGGATTCTTGTATAATTAGATCGACTAAGCCATAAGTAAATGTGTCTCCATTTCCCTCCTCTGACAGAGACCTCAATGATTTCTCTCAGGGCCAAACATCACTCAGTCGAACGTTTGTCTTTCTTAGTCCAGACTTGTTTCCCTCCAGCTGCCTTACTCTGCCTGTTTTTGTATCTCAGTATCACAAACAAGACTGTCTTAGTTTAAAAAAAACAAGAAAGGAGGAAAAAAAGTGTTATTTTAGCAACAAAGTATCAAAGATCTGTCAGAACAGAGAGCGCTGAAGTACATCAGTTTGTTATAATTAGCTGATTTTCTCAGTGTGTCAGCAGAGGCTGAAGAAAAAAGCCTGTTTTTGCGAAAGTTACTGATTTGTTTCAGCATAGGGAGCTTTGTGTGAAAACTCAGCGAATTAACAGACAAATAAGACGGGGCCGGGGACACGCCCGTGGTTGCGGGGGCTGCTCTCTTTTGTACAAAATCTTCCAATCAGAATCAGGTCATCTCAGAGTCATTTAGCACCAGGTTCGTCACGTACAGTAGGCGATAGGAGGCTTTGGCTTTGGGTGCTTTTGGGTATTTGATCCCAGTTTGAATGTGTCCTTCAGCAACACTCTGCAACACTCCCCTGAAACACATGAGTGCAGTGTCGTTCACACACAGCAAATTCAAACCTCGTGAATAAACTCTCTGAGAGTCAAATTTAACTCAATTTGAGTGTGCAACATGCGAGACCATCAAATGAACTCCAAGCTTTAGTTAAAGTTACTCTTTTCCAGGAGTTGATCTTTTAACTCTTCACAAGAGTTAAAATTTTACTCTTGTGGGAGTTAAAATGAGGCTCCCGTTTGTAGTAAAATTAACTCTTATCTTTAGTAAAAATTCATCTCAACACTTACAAAGGCTGTCACAACAAAAATTTCTTTGCCAGAACCATTTTCTTTAAATGTAAAGGAACAGTTTTTTTTAAGTTTCTTTACAGAGAATATTTGATTGAAATGTATGGACATTTTAGATTAGCTCATCTAAATTTTGAGTTGGATTTCCCAGCCTCTGGGTGAACAGTGGACACAGTGCAGAAGAACAAGTTGTAAAACCAATCCTGAGTGTTATAAATAAACTCCAGAGAAGTGTTGAATGACTGCCCTCAACACTTTGGGAATCAACTCATTTTTTTTAACACCCACAAAAAGTAACTCCAAATACAAACTGGAGTCTACCTGTGAATAAACTCCAGAAGTTCAACTCTTTTTTTGCTTAACTCTGGATTTTTTCACTCCCAAGATTTGCTGTGCATGATCATCAGATTGCCTCTTTATGGTCTTACTACTTTTTTTTAATCTTCAGCAAAGATTTCAAGGAAGGATAGCAAAGAGATGTCAGGGAAGATGAAATTTACTGACGATTTTTGCAATTCTGGGAATGTCATGATTACAGGAAGCATGACTCAGCCGACCAATCACAGAGCTTGCAATCTATGTCCTATCAGCGCATGGTTACATTTAGGAGGAAACGCATGTCAGGCTTTGGTCAAAAAAAAAACAAAAAAAAAAACAGACTTACACCACCGTACAGGGCAGGCTACAACATTGATTCGACACAGAAGTATAAAACAGGCTTAAATAGAATCTGTCATGCAGGATTAGAATTATTCATAATATGACTAATCCTTATTATTTATCCACTCAAAGGGTCTCTTTTAGACTCCACATATACACAGTATGCTTTCATTTTTTCACCAAAGCCTTACATCAAAACACCACTCTGTGCTTTTACTTTCACACACTCTCACATTTATGGGGGAAAAAAATGACAGCAGGCTTTTAAAGCCGACCAGCTGTGTAACTGACACATTTCCTGAGCCAAGTGGACGCGGCACAGTTCACCTCGTCACTGCTGTGTCACAGTTTTGCAGCATGGTTGACTTTGAGGAGCGTATATACTGGAGGTTTTATGCCGCTGGGTCAGTTTGTTAGTGTAAGTACAGGACAGAAGAGGCCCGCAGGAGTTTTGACGTGTAGAAGAAAATGTACTGCTCTTCACAATATAGCTCCTCTCAAGTCTAGCACAAAAAGAAAGGACGTTTGTGTTTGGTAGATTAATTCTTTGTCGTAACGCTTCTCAGCAATAAATCTTAGACTGTAAAAAAGTCTGTTATTTCCCTTTTAAAGTCCGTGTAAAGCAAAATCAGCCATTTTCTTCTAAACATTTTCAATAGGTCACAGATGTAATTCCTTAAAACAATTAAAAGCCATTCAACCATGTAGGATTTAATGGTGGAGCTAGACTTCAGAAACTGTGTTTCGAATTTCTGTTCAGGATTTAATGTGCGGGTCCGAAATCATAGCTGCATTGCATCATGGAGCCATCATTAACATAATCCCGCCCCCGCTGCTGGCGGCGGTCAGTTTTGTAGTTGCAAAGCAACCGGAAACAGATAACAGTCGGCAGAAGTAGTTATCTGTCATATCAACACCCATAGTCTTCTGAAGAAAAGGATGGATTTCTGAATGTTATAAACAAATGATCATTCTGATGGAGACTGTGAGGAATGAGGCTGAGCTCTATCAGTGTCTGACTCACGCCCTGTTTATACGACAACGCTTCACTCGAAAACGCAAAAAACGCCAAGAAAAAAATCTGCATTTATATGGAAACGCTGAAGGACTGAAAACGCTGTAGTATGCATACAAGGCCAGTAGGTGGCGATATAACTGTAGGGTCTTTTGGTCGACTGCCGCCGAAAAAGAGGCGGGCTGATTATCCTGTGGATATATTAAATGAGTCTTATCTTAGAGCAGAAGTGGAGCAACAGATGAACATTTTATTGAAAGGCAGTCAGCAGATTTAGCAGCACAAGCACAACCCGATAAGTCTGCCATTTAACCGTTGTTGTTGTCCGGTTCGCAAAAGTTCCCACAATGAAAGTGGAATTTGCACGTGCAAAACGGAGCATGAAGCCAGCGTTTTCACTAAAAACGGCGGGCTGCAGTGTTTCAGAAAAATTCCACTCTGGAGGGCGTTTTAAAAAAGTTGCATTTTAGGTCGGCCGAAACGGCGTTTCCATATATACTAGAGGCCGAAACACAACAAAACTTTTGCGTTTCACCCTGATACCTTTGTCGTATAAACGGGGCCTCAGAGTCAGTTTCTAGCTCTGATGGCTCAAACAGGTAGGGCTGGGTCCACCCCATCACGCTGCTAGCGCTAGCTTCCATTGTTACTGAAGGTAACGTCCTTGTACAGTACACAGAGGCGGCTCCCCTCCTGCATGCGGGTGTGGCTCCAGTGCCTCTACCTGACATGCCCCCAGTGTTCAGCAGCAGAGAGAAGCCCTTATTTTTCCATGATTTTGAGACCTAATTTTATACACTAAGCAATTTTTTAATCTTTCAAATTTGGATCAGACACATTTCAACTCGTAAGACAAATTTATTGCTGCTTTACACAGACTTTAAATGGAGCCACATTTCTAAGAAACATGCATTTGGGGGAAAAACAGCAGAGCTGAGTTTGTGGGTTGCGCCCGTAAAAATCTGCTAAATCTTCTCTGCCACTGCCAAACAGCTTTGACTCTTGTTTCTACCAAATTTGTGTTTGGTAGAAATACTCTACCACACTCAAATTTTCTGCTCTCAGTTTTTTAACTTTAGTCTTTATTGATTAGCCTTTCTTTTCTCTTGATGTGTTTGAGCGTCACTTTAAAGCAAACTTTCATGTACATTTCTGCATTTTTGAGCAGCAGTTCACATAAAAACTAAAACTACCTCTTTGATATAACTCCTGCTCTGTGCTGGCTAACAGGCTACTCACCCCCCTCAGCTCCTTCTTTGAGTTGAGCATCCCCACCTCCTTCAGAATTGGCCCACAGACAGAAATAACACATTTTGATGACTGCTGGATATCTGTGTAAAT